>CM062809.1:624096705-624696705 GCA_031772625.1 Pinus tabuliformis
TGGGATTTTCTTAGTAATAACTAATTTTTTTCAATGGTTCATATTTGTTGTGATCATAAAAAATCCTCCTTTTTCTACAAAGAAGGATAGCTCCTTAAATTTATAAAAGGTTTCTTTTTCTTGAGCATAAACTGTTAAAACATTGATAGAATCATATGTAATGAATTGTTTGAAATTTATTTTATGCTTGGTTTTAGATTTGCATCATTTTAATAAATCTGAGATGACTTATTTTTGTTCAGTATTCATCTCATTAGTTATGTTTTTTTTTCTAGGTTCATTTGTACTAGAGCCATCTTAGCAGCCTTCCTCACTTCTTTAGTACCTCACCTTGTTTGCATGAGGATGTGCAAACCCTCAGGTATGGGGGAGTGGTGGTTGTGATATTTTCATCATCTTCATTCCATTCTCTTAAGCTTCCTTCAACATATCATATTGACAATCATCAACTTTGGCTCTTCCAAATTATTCCAGACTCTTAACCTTTATTTTATCTTTGGCTTTATACAACTTCCATTGCAGCCTGCAGTACAAATCAAAGTCTAAAAGATATACTTCAGATAAAACATGTTTAAAGGCCTTTAGCTCATTAAAATTTAAGGAATAATGATGATTTAAACACTTCCTATTTCTTCTTTTTCTTAAGCCACCATTTCCAAATTCATTAATTCATATTCTAGTTTCCAAGTCCATATTCATTTATCCATTATCTTCATTGCCACCTTATATCATCCATCATTCCTTCCTAAGTCCATATTTTGTTTGCATGAGGGAATGCAAAGTCTCAGGGATGGGGGGATGGTGGGTCCTAGATATGTTATTGTATTGGCTATCCACCTTTTATTTACAAGCCATATTCATACCTTACAACATATTCCATAACTATTATATTACCAATTTTCAGTAAATGCATTCATTTTACCTTGTGGTTATTTATTAATGATTTCTTGTATTTTTAATGTTTAAATGAGTTTTTAATATGTTTTTATCAATGACGGTTTACTAATGTGGTTATGTGTCCAAGGATCATGTTCCCTAGGAAAATTTCTATCTTTGTATTAGTTCAACAATTAGGTACTTAATTCTGCACTTGCACGAATGGAGGGAAATAAATTCAAAATTATAAAATATGGTTTTATTTTCTCTAGTATGGTAAATTAGGTTCCACATGGACCTAATATGTTGTTACAAGCATTGGAATATACCCATCTCACATGTGGGATCCTAGCACATGATTTTAAGCTACAACCAAAAATATGTAGCATTTTGAAACTACCATGTTCTACTTCGATTTTTGTGCTTATGATAGGAATTTCAAGAATATGGTAGATGTGTTTTCGTAAAGCCTAAAAATTTAATGGTATCTCAAATTTTTGCCCAAAATTATATATATTTTGAAAGTTACAACTGGTTCTTTGAAATAGTTTCGTACCAAAAGTTTGCAAAACCCAAATTGGAAAAAAAATCTAGACTGTCAAATTCATGCACAATTTATGAGGTCATGGAATTGAATCAGGAAATATAAAGAGACATTTTTGTTGAAAATACAACAATTTAGGCTCCATAGAAATAAATCCCAAAATACATCACGATCGAGAAGATATGGTTGGTTCTTTAACACCAATTTGTATAAAATTACACAAAAATTAGAGTTCTGAGATTTTCCTCTAAAGTTGTAAATTTGTTACTTAATTCGGTACTAGGTTCTGTACTAGAACATAGTATTAAAAAAATATGTAATTTTCATTTTAAGATTCTTTAATTGATTAAATCTTTGCAATGAACTGATAAAACATTTCTATAGCGAATAAGAACCTACAATATATCTTTAAGCCTACATAGCATTTATTTTTGATAGTTTGTTAATTTGTTTCTTGTAGTTTATTGCCTTGTTTTATTTACTTGCCTCAAACATTTTTTCTTATAGTTGTTGACACTTTATTTTCTGCAATATTGTTAATGGTTTTTCATCATTGTAGGATTAAAACCACTGAAGTATCAGGACCTAATAAGCTACATATATAAAACCACATGAACATTGTTAATGAAATATTATGGTTCAAACCTGATAAGTATTAGAGTCACATAGTCCATTGACAAGTGATAATCCTTAGTGATTAGTTCTTTCTAGTGTTACTTGCTAGCATAGGCTAGAATAGGCTCTAGTTCTTCATTTTCTATGCTTTCATCTCTAAGTCTTACGATCCCGAATTCAATAATTAAATGTTGGAATTAGAATACATATATTCCACCAACACTAGTGATGTACATTATAAACATGTGTCTTGGAACTTTTTCTTATACATAAGCCTTTTAAGGCCAACACATTCTACATGCATGGACTATGAATGTTTGTAAGTTTATTTTGTGGGTGTTTGTATTTCATGTTTGCTTTCACATGTACTAAGATAGTTGACCTATTTTAGTTATTTTAGTGCTTATCTTATTGAGAATGTGTTGTAATGGTTGTTATTGTTTTCCTATCCCCATGGATTATTTCGTGGGATAATAGATAAATCTTTCCTTGTTTGTTGGTTGTAATGACCATTGCATCCGCTTTGGACTCTTCCACTTGATGTTAGACGAATCCTTCTAGTTCATGTGTGTATCTTCCTGGGTGGTACTATCACCTCTCAATTAGAGGCTCAAATTTATTTCCCCTTCATAGTAGAAGAACCTCGACATAGTTGCAACTGCACACTCACCAGGAACACTTCCCTTGTTTTTCGAATACACTATTGGATCACTCTATTATGTTGAAAGATAGAGCCAAATCTTTAAGGATTTGGCAACCAAGCCTTTATACCGGATGGGACTCTTATCCCAAATGGTGTGAGGTCTGATTGGGGCTTCATATCGGGGATATCCCCTAAATGTTGGCGAGTCCAACACCCTCAACAAGTTCTTCACTCGTACCCTGATCTGTTTCACTTGCGCGATAGCTATGTGTCTCAGAAATTCTTTCCCTTTGCTGAAAATAAAAACACAGCCACGATCCTACAGTGTTGCTATAGAGATCCGGTTCTTCTTCAGCCCAGGTACAAACGTAACATATTTTAGGAGAAGAGGAGAGGCTTTCTCCGACTCAAAGGTGAAAATACCAATTCCTATAGAAATGTACCTCCCATTATTCCCCATTTCGATATGCATCTGGGGATCATTCTCCCCCAAGCTACTAAAAAACTACTTGCACCCTGTCATACGGAACGAGGCACCAAAATCAAGGTACCACGTCACACTCCCCATAATCGTGTTGGTAATGCATGCTATTAGGGTGAAGTATAATTCAAATTATGAAGTTAGTGCTTCACCTAATGCTCCTCCTAAAGGCTTCTTGGTAGACTTCTTATGCATACATTTTTTTGCATAGCTCCCAAATTCGTAGCAGTGGAAGCACTTGATCTTGATCAAGCATTTATTCTTGCCATTATTTTGTCTAGATTGAGGTTTTATATGGGTCTTCTTCCCTTTTCCCTTCTTCCCCTTTCCAACCAAGGTAAAATTCTCTTCATCTCTTTTGGATGAAGTTTATCAATGGTATTTCTCCTGGAATCTTCTTGAACCAAATCAGACCACAACCTTTCCCAATTCAGTAATTTTTCCCTTCCATTCATAGAGTCCCGGTAGCTATGCTAGGAATTTGGAAGGCCTAGAAGAGATAGTCTGACCAGATCATATTCTACAACATTCACCCCATCCCCTCCAAGCTCATCTAAAACTTGTGTAAATCTGGAGAGATACTATGGAATGGAATCATTCTTATGCATTCTAATGTTTCGAAGTTTGTCCTTCAGGGCCAATTTCCTATGGTCATTGTTGTTTTCGAATAGCTCAGTTAGTGTCTTCCAAATAGTAAATGGTGTCCCTTTTTCATGGATATTTGAGACCACATGGTCCCTCACACATTCCAAAAGAATTATCCTGGTCTTTGCAACATCCTTCTTCCATTAGGCTAATTGTTGTGCATACGAATATGGAGGTTGTGAAATTTCAGTTTTGACATATTCTAACAAGCCATTATCATTGAGAATTTCTTCCATTCGATTCTTCTAGGCTATGAAATTCAAGCTACCCTACAGGGCCTACTCCAATCTCAATCCATTGAAATAGATTCTTCCTATCTTGAAGAAAAACTACTACACAGAACTGCAAATTCAAAATTCTCAAGAGACAATTTCGAAATATTGGTTCTAATGTGATTTCTAAGGCTCTAATACCATGTATAAATTTGATATAAATTACAACTGATGAATATTTCAAACTGAAAAACAAGAGACAAAATGCTACTCTACTAATTTGCGGAATGAAATTCACAATTTATAACTACATGCATAGACATGCAATAAGAAAAACCATAAATACATTGTGATTTGTAGGGGAAAACCTCTTTGCATTAATTAGTCAAATAGAGAAACTATTACAATTGCTAGCTCTAGCTTTGGGCTCAACCAACAAAAGAATAATTGTTCTCTCTACTCAATTACTAGCCATGGCTAACACTTACCCAAATATTTTCTCATTAAGCCTCCCATTTCCTTGCGTAATTCCTGAGGAAATTAGCCCATATTATTTAGGAATTTCCTCCAAATTTATTGCACAATTCTAAAAGATTGATATTCTTACCCATGAAACACTTGTAACCTCAAAAATAGTGTACAACTGATGTTACATTTCCTTGTCATCTCCACTTCAGCTAAGTAACTCGAATTCTCTGCATGCATTAGTTATTTTCGGCTGATTGACCAATTAACTGATAAACCTCTTAGTTAGACTTCTATCCCACTGCACAACTAAGATTAAACTAACTCTATCAATTGTTAGAGGCTAGCTAACTGAAGACAAATGAAAAATAATTGAATTGGAATAATACATTTAGGAATCACATATGCATAACTAAACTCCAAACCCTCTAACTCGAATTGACTGAGGTAACTAAGTGACAAGATCCATGTCACAATATTTAACTACCTCTAGGTTGTCCTGTTGATGTGGAAATTTGATTTCACTCAATTTGACTAAGGCTAAAGTTAAATTAAGCCTTTCTTGCTACATTTTTTCAACAAAAATAGAGTACCCTATTGTCGTAGGAAATATTGTATCCTGTAGTAGAACATGAACAATGTTTTTTCTACATGATTTTTTTTTTCAAAATCTATCTAGATTTGTGAAATCAAACACCTTGGTAGTGCACATTTTGAATAAGAGGCAAGTGGATTCCATCCTCCACTTTGAAGACACTTCCATATTATTAGGGGAGGAAATCTCACAAGCTTGCCAAAGAAGATGGAAAGCATTGTCCACTAGCATGAAAATCAGAGAATACCACTCTCCCAACCAATTATAGGAAACAATGTCTAAGACTCCTTTGTACAAAAGGATTATCTAGAGACTTGGAGTCTAATGGTTTGGTCCTAGGTTCAATCGACCCTTGTGTTGGGATGTAGAATTGACATCTTTTTGCACCTATTTTTCTTACATTTTCTTTCTTTTCTGACTCTCAGAGACAAACCTTGTCACTAATATCCATCATTGACTAAAGTATGTTTCCTTTTTGTATGTCATCCTTATTATTTAGTTTTTCCTGTAATTTGACATAAAAGCTAACTACTTTAGGCTATTTTATTAATGAATTGATGAAAGGATGCTTAAGGTTGTGTGGCTTGTTGAGATGTTGTTATAGGGTAATATCTCTCTAGTTTTTCCTCACTAAAGATGGAACAAAGACTTTGTTGATGTTGCTAATATACATTGAGCTTATTTTGGATACGATATTCCCTTATTCTTAGTAATGAAGACTGATTTTGACAAGCACCTAGTTAGAGCCAACTCAACCATTGAAGGAAACATTTATAGACAACGTGGTTGAATCATCGAAATAATTAGGATTCATAATTGATAAATCATTGTAATTTATAAAAGTTGTTACAACTCTATTTCAACTAGGATACTTTGTTGAAAGAAAATTATTGTATATTCTCGATTTAGCTCACATGAGAATCGAGAAATTCTCATGATGATCATTCCTTTCGAAAATAGGAATGTATTTTGAAATTATAAAAGATTGTACTCTCATCTCAAGAGGAATTAATAGAGATCAGAGTAGGGAGAACCAAATCTGTAATCTTATATTGTAACTTTTAATTAGTGCAAATTTCTACCATTCATGGTTTCATACCGTTCTTCTTATTAGGTTGGATGTTGTATAATTTACTATCCCCTGCTAAGGAGGAAGGGCCCTCCTTCTTAGTGGGGATCACTGGTTAAAGAGGTATTGTAGCAATGTATTTATCGCCACTTAGTTGTGATTCATGTGTCATTTTGTGTTACTATTACATATCTTGTTCATGCATTGAGTAGTTGCAAAAATATAACCTCTATCATTATGTAACAACATAAGTCCTATATCCATCCCTTCATTAGTGTGATAGTTATTTGGTTTGTTCTATTTCGTGGTTTGTTTATTTAATTGAATGGGTGTTTCAATAGTTGCTTTAATGATTGAATGGTTTCTAGGATCATTGTTTCTTTTGAAAAAGTGATCATGTGTTAGAGTGTGATTTACTCTATAATATGTGTCTTTCTTTTATGAAAGTGTGAAAAATGTTTGGAGGGTTGCAACAAATGTGTTTTTAATGTTGAGAGTGACGTTACAATGATTAGTTTTGATATTTCATAAATGCTTGCTACCATTTGTTCCTTCAAATACTTTGCATGATAGCCTTGAAACAAAAATCCTACCTAGATTGAAAATTTATGTGTGAATTGGATTGGCTTTTTTGAATTAAAAGTACAATTGATTCACCCAACATTTTGGTACCATTTATAGAGAGACTATTAGAGGTTCATATGTGTGACTATTTTATTTATATGCATTGATTGAAAGTGTGGTAGATGTGTTCTTGACTCTAAGGTTTTCGGGTGGTAAGACAAAAGGTAAGAACTTGTGGATCGCTTCGACATACTGAAGTTGGTTTGACCTATTGAGGAGTTATGGCACATAGGATTGAATTACATGAATAGTGAATAAGAAAAACATGGTTCCCTAAGGAATGTAACCATGCATGTAGATGAGGATGAGGAAGAAAGAAGAAGAAGCAAGTTTCGGGGAGAGTAACATATATACAAGAGATCATCTCAAAAGTTGAAGAATAATCATCTACTTGAGGAGTGACACCTAAGAAGAAAGGATTATACAAAGATGATCAACAAAGTCAAGTATCACTTGAGTCATCTGTGTTGGGTGTGCATAATAAGGAAGTGGAATTTTATGATCCTTAAATCTCAGAGACAAGCCATAAATTTTATAGTCCATCTGTATTAGCAAGGGACATATGTCAAGGCTTAATAGAAGGACAAGGGGATATAAATGGACATGATTTAGAGTCAAGCCCTGAAGAATGACCACTTGATCAATATATCCTGGATTTAGGTAGTGTGGTGAAATAACCTACCTATAATTCTATTGCAGAAGGTGTTATGAAATCATTAGAACTAATTGGACAATCTGAACAGTTTGAGCAACCTGAATAACTAGAAGAGCTTGAGCAATCCCCATCACCAAGAAGAGAGCAATCTCCTCCATTAGGGGATCCATCTGTAATAGTTGTACAAAATAGTCAAGATTTTAGGCAAAACCAAATGGTAGGTAGCTAGGTTACCACCTTCGAGTTACCCATTGGAAATCTTCATGGACATGCCCTAATGAAGAACATCCCTCCATATGCACTCTCTACATTTAAAGGCACAATTAAAAAAGAACCAAATACATTTATTTTTTTAATTTCATGTCCTCTGCGGGAGTTATGGTTACACCACCGATGAAAATAAAATAAAATTGTTCCTAACTACATTAAAAGGAGCTACTATAATATGGTTTATGGGACTCGTGGGGCATCTATTACCTCTTGGGACGGGATGAAGAATACCATTTTAGAAAATTATCATGAATAATATCATTCTAGAGATCAGAGGGAAGAGCTATTTAAGATAACTCATACACCAAATGAAAACCTTTAAGAGTATGTTGAGTTCCTTCAATATAATTTGCAAAGATCTCATCATAGCAATTTGGATAAGGAAATAGTTAAGATGATTATGATCAGAGTAATGTGGGATGACTTCCTTGACATGCTAAATCCCTTGGGGAAAGGAGATATATCCAAGAAAAATTATGATGAAATTTTTCAATTTTATCAAAGGAGTTCTAGAGGATCAACAAGAAACAAGACCATGACACATCATGCTTCTACCAAGATTTTAAATTCAACCAATAGTGGAGGAACATGTGCAAAGATTGGAAACTTGTTGGATAATTTCAAAACTGACATTATGATGTCATTGTCCTCTCAAATCGATGTGTTGCAAGGAAAGGAAAAACAAATTGAAGTAGAATAAGTTTTGGCTATATTCTAATTTCGATGTAGGAATAAACATCCTTTGAGGCAATGCCCACTTAATAGCTACAATATATGTGAGTAGGATCATTCTATAGAAAAGTGTCCCTCATTACCTGAACTAAAATCAATACATAGAGAGATAAGGGAGGATACTGAAGCAACATATTTCATTGGCACTAAGAAGCTCTATTAGTCTAAGCCATTAGGTATGGTGTAAGAATCCTTCTCTTATTTTAATTATTGTTATGGTATGTATAGTCTTCAACAAATTCCCCAATAAATGTAATATATAGTAGCTCCATGGTAGCCTCCTAATCCCCCTTTGATCCAATACCATGTACTCTAGCCTTAGTGGCCTTCTCCTTCATGGCCTCAACCATAGTAAGGGGTTGTTCTTCTTAGCCAAATGCCCATCAATATCCCAATGCAACAACAATAGTTATAACTTCCCTCCAATGTATCTATGAGTGGTCCTCCATTACATCTCCATCTACTTGTACAACCTAACCCTAACCCAAATAATAATTCAGTGAAAAGTTGAACACGATTTCTTCCTACCTATTGTATCTCACCTGAGGAATGCAATGAAATACAATTATGACAAGGAAGGATAGTAAGCCACACCATTTCTCTTGCTATGATAGAAAATGAGGAATAAAATTCATCAAGAGAAAAAAAATTGAATTGAGGATCTTTAGAAAAACATTAAGTTATAATAGTCGATGCTATCACTAGTGTTGGAACAATTGGAAATAACCATGAAATTGTAACAGTTGGTGATATTGTTAACACCATTGTAATACCCAATAATACTTTCGATGTCACTATAACAACTGATGTTACCGCGACTGTGAGACCTGTAACACCTAAAATTAATGATAATTTTTTCCACCCCCTTATCCTAAAAGATTAATTGAATTCAAGAACACTCCTCAATCTAAATTTCAATTCTTTTTCTAATTTATGCTAAAATAATTAAAGAATCATGTGTCAAAAATCTAGTTAGGAAACTTCAGAATCCCCTACTATACATGTAATTGGAAAGTTATCAAAATTGATGTTAGGGGATAATACACCTACTAAATATGAAGATCCTGGGAACCAATGGTAGTTGTTCATATTGGTGAAACAACTCTTCGAAATACCTGATTGACTTAGGAGCAATGTTGAGCCTCGAATATGTCTATTTTTTCATCATACAAAACCACTATTTCATAACCTAAATTCTGACCTTTTAAACTCATTTCATACTGTGATTTCTCAACTTTTCACCAAATCACATATTACACCTTGTGGTTGATTATCTTTAGTTTTCTTAGATTTTCTATGATTAGAGATGATTTAGTCATGATTTATTAATGATGGTTTTGCTAAGTTCATTTGCTACAAAGTTCTATTACCGAAATTCTTCACAAGTCAATCAAACTAGCTACTACAAGTTAAGTATGGAATGCAGAATTCATGTAGGTGAACATACCAAATTTCTAAAAAAATGGGGAAGAATATCAAGATTCTGACATGTGCATTTTGTTCAGTGTACCGTCATTCATGTAACCCAAAAACGGTTTGGAAAAATTCATTACCATGAAGGAGCTACCATTAAGGGAATATTCCAGCACAATCTTAAGTAAAAAATCTAGGCCAAATTCATGGTTTGTCTATTTTCGGCCACAACCATGGTTTGGATAAACGTCTTGTGCTAAAAAAGGGAATGGTTTGCTACACACAACAAAGCCTAGCCCAGATTAATATGAAATCACTCACGAAGATTTCATACAGCTATGATTAGTTTTAATAATTATCTATTTACTTTTTATGGTTATTTAGTTAGATCAAGCCTCATGGGCTCAACCTCTTAAAAAGTGATGTATTTTGTATCTCAGGGGAACGGAGAAGAATAAGATAGGAAGCAGAGAAATATTTTCGTAATAACTTTTGTGGAGCTTTTCCTTAGAAGGACCAGCTAGGATGTATTCATATAAACTGATATTTTGAACTCTTAATACAAAACTTGACTTGGAAATAAGCTTCTTGTAAGTATTATGGTGTTTGATTTCTTAACAAAATTGAATTAGTTTAAGCTTGCTCTGGGAGTGGCAAGGGCCCACCACAACCTAGAAGCAATTTCTGTAGTTCATTCCAATCATAGGGATTAAATTTGCAGAGAGAATTTTATTTAAACATTGCTTAGATCTTTGAATGTTTTCATTTCTGCACTCAATACTCTTACTCTGTTTTGTAATTTGAAGTTGAATGTTGTAGATTTCATTGCTTAGTTGTCAAACGATCAACAAGGATTTGCAGAGCAATGATCTATGATCTAAATAATACTTTTGGTACAATTACATGGCATGGGATGGTAAATAAACAAAAGTTAATCACCGTATCACAATTCTACAAGCAAATTTGTTATCGTCTATTTACATTCTATACGTTACCAAGTTTTGTAGCATTATAAATATGTGATTAATGCTCAATAAATAAGTAAGACAATGAGCAAGTGGAGTGTGTGAGTGTTGATATGATTAGGATAGGATTAGAGTTTTGTTATGATTTTAAGCTGTTAGGAATCAATATTTCTTAATTTTAGTCATTTTGGTTATAAGGTTGGATTTCTGAGTTAGGTACAAAATACAATTAGTTTAAAGAGAGTTGCATTTCGTTTTTTTATGCTTGTTGATTTCTCATGTCCCAGGAATTAGATTAGTTGCAATTTTGTTTGAATTTTCCAATGCTTTAGTTTAAACATCATTTGAGTGAGAATGAACTCTATTGAGATTGAAATTTAGCATAGGCTTAATTTCATTTTGAATTAGTTTTGGATTCTTGTACTTAGATTAAACAGATCTTAGATTGAGTTTTTTTATTTACTTAGATTGAGATTGAAATTGTCTAAATGGTAATTTATATTGCTTGGGTTGTGATTAATATTGCAGATGTAGATTAAATTTAGCTTTATTTGAACAGTAATTTCTTATTCGTATTGTTTGAGCATGTTTTCATCAATTGATTTAGTTTCAAACTATAAATAGCAATTTTGTACTTTAGTAAATTGATTTTCTTACTCTAGTTTAGGTTAGATGCTCTGATCCCACATTACTTGTGCTTGCGCCTCTAAGCCTTATGACCCCGGATTGATAATTTAATGTTGGAATTGTTACAGATGTAATTTCCATGACATTTTTGGCGTCATTGCCAGGGAGGTGCTAAAAAGATTAGAGCATAGTTTCTTTCACAAGTTTTTGGTGTGATCTTAGTTACAGGGAAGCTAGAGGGTGGAGATGATGGTAAGACGTGAGTGAAGAGCCACACATCCACTTTGGTTTTGGGTCACTCCAAATTTTGGTTATCCAAGTAAGCGAGGATTTCAAGTTTGGTAAGTTTTATTGCAATTAGTTTTAACTCATTTAGATTAAAAATTCAAGCTCTTTAAAGATAAAACATTTTTGGGGTTCTGTAAGAACCCCAGGTACTAATCCATGTTGCGACACATGGATCATCAACTAGAAGGAGAAATTCAAGAATGATTGAGAAGCTTGAAGAATGTCCCTCGAAGAACTTTCTCAAATCCTAGAAGTAGTTGGGGTATCTACTTCTTAGGAAGAATTCATCCTGACCTCATTCAGGAAACTATCTATCTCTCCACAACCAGAAAAGGATTTGGAACTCTCCCTTGATTCTTCTTTCCTATCTACCAAGGAGATCAATAAATCATGTACCAAATATGATGGGGAGCATCCAGCTAAACCTGAGATCGAGGAACTTTCACCATGCCCATCAACAAGCTTTGAATGCATTTTGGAGACCAATTATCCAAGTTTTCCTGGCATGGCTAAGGAGGACTTTCAGAGTGGTCCAAACAAAGAAATAGGCCAATACCACCACGATTACATTGAGCATTGGTTCCATACCACAATCCAATCAAAGTACCACTCTCATCTTCAAGTAATATTTGTATCACATCTTTCAAAGCTGCTGATTTTTCTTGCTCATGTACATTCTAAATTTTATATGTTAAATCTGAGCATGAATATATCTTTGTACCTGATCCGCACATGGATTCTTTAGAAATTCTCTTTCACTTGAAGGAGGACATCTTTTCTTCGGTATAGTACGAAAGTTAGTAACTAAATAAATGAATATAGTAAAGAGAAAAATAAGTCCTTTTCTAAAAACCAACTTGTCAGGTGCAACTGGGTAAGGACTTTTCTTGGAAACCAGGTAACTGGCGAGCAAGGTTCCTAATAAAGCTTGTAAATTTATATGAGTTCTTCAAATCATGTATCTTTCAAGTCATTATGTTTTTACTCGAGTTGGTTGATGTGGGATCCCTTAAGGATCACCTGCCAACAAGCCTTTTCCCATCGACATCATCAAATTATATGGGACCAAGGTTAGGGGTAGATAAGGTGCCTTGGAGCCTACATGCCTTAATGGTAGATATCCTTGTCATATACTAAGGAAATGCATCAATTTTTCTTGGTGGATGAATTCTGGAGTCCATTCGACTTTGACAAATCCATTCATGGCTAGTAGAATGTACCTAGTGCCTTGATTCCCATTGACATTAAAGGTGGTATATCTCGCATTGGTTAACGACCTCCTCAAAGGTTGGTAATCCAATCATTTGTTGAATTTAAGCTTTTGTGATCCATAAGTTTAATGAGAAGATTTTTTGGCAGAAATCACATTATAGTTCTTTTGTCGACATGTTTCGGAATAATAATATGAATATTGAAAATAGTTATGATAGTTTTATTAACAAGAAATATATTGTTTTGACTAATAATAACAAGAATAAAATGATTAATAATAAACTTTATTATGGTAGGACCATGAATTATAATTATGATAATAATAGTATTATTAATCACAATAAAAATAATAGTAATAATAATAATCTTCCTCCTTTCTCTCATTCTAATAAAGTGGTCAATCTCTCTAGTCTCTCCTTTCCCCCTTCTGCCTTTAATATTTTGGGTAAGGGTTTAAATTTTGCCCTAGCCCCTAAAAAGATCCCGATAGAAGATATTATATGTGACATAGAGTTTGGGATTAAGGGCTTACCCAATAATATTAAGGACACTATAATGCAAGATTGCATCATTGTCCTTAGGAAGGTTAATTCCCCTAGAAGCAACATCAGTAGGGATGAATTTGAGGCCCTCAAATCCTTAAACCACAATAAAGATATATTGGTTCTGAAAGCCGATAAAGGAGGGGCTGACATCATCCTTGAGAAAGAGGATTATAGACATAAGATGTTGGATCATCTCTTTAATAGTGGAAGCTACAAGAAGCTCTCCAAGAATCCCCTGAAAAAGATATCAAGGGCAGTGGCCCTTTCCATCAAGTCTAGTAACTTTGTAGCTTCCATTAGCCATAATCTAATTAAGAGTAGCCCAATTACTCCAAGGATCTATGGGATTCCAAAGATTCATAAAGAGGGGGCCCCTCTGAGGCCCATTGTCAATACCAATGGTGGTCCTACTTACCTTCTGGCAAAATTCCTTGTCTTAAAACTTAAACCCTTGGTTGGCCTCATAGAGTCTTTTGTCAAAGACTCTTCTTCTTTTGTCAAAGAGCTTAAGGGAATAAAGCTTGACCCTAGGGACATGCTTGTTAGTTTTGATGTAGTATCCCTTTACACGTGCATTCCTAAAAAATAGGCCATCGATGTCATCAACTGCCTCACAGACCCTGATACTACTCGTTTCGTGGAGATTTGTCTCACTTCAACTTTTTTCAGCTTTGAGGGTGAGTTCTGTGAGCAGACCTGTGGTGTTTCCATGGGCTCCTCCCTGTCCCCGGTTTTTGCTAACCTTTTTATGGAAGATTTTGAATCCAAGGCTTTGGCCTCTGCCCGACTCCTTCCCAAGCTTTGGAAGAGACTTGTGGATGACATGAATGTCATCTGGCCCCATGGCCAAGAAGAGTTGGATCTTCTTTTCAATCATCTCAACAATCAGTCCTCCTCCATAAAGTTCACTATGGATTAGGAAGTTGATGGGAAACTGCCCTGTCTCGATGTTCTGATTTCAAGGAATGATGACAGTTTGGTCTCCCACCAAGTGTTTCGGAAAAAAACTCATACTAAGCAGTATCTCCATGCCAGTTCCCATCATTTCCCCGCTCAAAAGTTAGGTGTTATGAACATGCTAGATACCCGAGCTCTTAGGATCTCTCATGAAAAGAGCCTCGATAAAGAGAAGGCTCATCTCCTTAATTCTTTTGCCAATAATGGTTATAATAGGTAGCTTGGTGAGAAAGCTTTCCTCAAAGCCAACAAGAATTCATTGGTCAAGAAAGACCGTAAAGAGCAGGTCTCAGGGGTTCATCTCCCTTTCATCCGAGGGATGACTGATAAGATTGCTAGAATTCTCAGGAAGCATAATGTTCCCTCTACCTTTATACCCCTTAACACCATACCTAACTCCCTTAGATCGGTAAAAGACCCGATTGACCCCAAGTACATGAAAGGTGTCTATGTTATTCCATGCTCCTGTGGGACCCCATATGTTGGTGAGACTAGTTTCTCTATTAACCAAAGGATTAATGGACACTCAGTTGACATAAAACATAGGATAACTCGGTCTTCCGCCCTGGCTGAACATGCGGAGAAGACAAAGCACCATGTATGTATTGCAGAAGCCTGTGTTATCGCCAAGGTGGCATATTTCCATCACCGGAAATTTAGGGAAGCAATAGAAATCGAAAGAAGACCGAGAAACCTCAATAGAGATGACATCTAGAAAATTAGTAGTTTCTGGATCCCTACCCTCTCCTCCTAGCTGCCTCCCCATTTTTTTCTCCCTCCCTCCCCCCGTCCCTGGCTCGATTTCCTTGTTTTTCCCCCTCCTTGCCTTGTTTGGTCGTTGTCCTTTTTTTTTCCCTTCTCGTCTCTGTTCTCCTTCACTCCCTCCATATATATATATATCTATATATATATATATATATATATATATATATATATATCTGTGTGTGTGTGTGTGTGTGTGTGTGTGTCCTTTTATAATTGGTTTTTGTTTTCTTTCTAGATATGCAGATTAATAGGTTTAGGTCCTGTGAGTTGATTCTTTCAAGAAACTAATTTGCATAATAACTAACTAACTATTTATTTATATATTTAATTCAATAAATGATTTAAGGTTTTGATTTCATAATATACATTTATTTAGTACTACATATTAGTGTATATATATATATATATATATTCATCCTTATTAGATCATTCATTTGTGTTTTATTTTAGATAGGCTATTAATAGGCGAGGGTCTTGTAAGTTAATTCTTACATTTTATGTTTATGATATGTAAATGAAACTATCTTGCATAATAACTTATTAATTTTTATTTTTTTATATATAACTATATTAAATTAGGAAGGTATATTTTTTCATATCTTTCCATACTATATTATTGATGTATTTCTTTTGTTTTATAATTATTTCACAATATACATAATCATTTAATTAGTATTCCTATTATCAATTTTTAGGTAGCCAAAAACTAACTTCCTTGATGATTTACTAACCATTTATATATTTTTAATTATAATTGGACAGCTAATTTTTTAATTTTCTAAAAATAAAAATAAAAAAATTGAATACAAACTTTTCTTTTATTCAAATGCTCGTAATAAATATAACAATAATTTTGGTAATAATCATAACATTAATTATTTTTTCTCTCCCTTGGTCCATTCAAGTTGTCGAGTCAAAATTTAATCGTTTCTCAGTTAAAATAGTTGTTTCCTAGTCAAATATAGCTGTTGGAAGATCTGCTCTCCCTATTTAACTTGTAGCCATGATCTTGTTCTTCAACTTTTCCTGACGATGAACCACACTCATTGGTTCGAAACGCGTCGACAAAAATACTATAATGTGATTTCCACCAAAAACTCTTCTCATTAATCCAATCATTGTTGCTTATGTTCGAAATCGACACCATTTATTCACATATTCAAGATTTCACAAGGGTTTGTAGTGGTTGAAGACTATATGGTTTTGTGATCTCAACACAAATTTGCATCAGTTTGGATTTTTGTATTAGAATTCCAATTTTCATTTGCAGCAGCAGTTGCCTTTCCTCAATTATTTGGGGACATACAACTCCTCAACCATGGGGAAGAAGGGGACCTTTAGTTCATCATTCATCCTTCATCCTTCTTTACCATATCAGATCAACAGTCACATCACCTCCATCCATTCCATCCTCCACTTCATCTTGCATCATCGGGCACATCAACGACAAAGGTAAAACTTGAGGTAAATTTGGCTTATGATTCTCTAATTCATTATAAGGTCAAATAAGCTTAATGATTCACCACTTCTCATTCCATGCATTTCATCTTTTATAAACCATTATCCTTCTATTTCCTTCCATTCATTACTCATAATAAAAATAATTACACTCTGATTACAAGACCAATTTAAAATAAATTCCTTACAATATATTCATAAAGGCAGTATCTATAGTGTCTTCTCCAAGCATTCTATTCACAAGATGAAGTCGTTACTGCCATGAAATTATAAAGGAAACCACCTATAGACATTGGCCTTACGATGAAAGAATATGCAAGCACACATTCACCATCTCCATCACCAACTCATTTTCATCCATCATCTCTCCCTCATCCATCTTGCTTTTGTCCTCAATTTGTATTCCTTTGAAATCAGTATGATATGTTAATATGTAGAGTGCTTCCCCACAAGAACCATCACCTCCAAATATTCAAGCAATGTTGCTCCACAAGAACCAACATCCATGAAACAATGTTAGAATTTGTCAATGAGCAAGAGATTTGTTTGCATGAGGGCATGCAAACCCTTAGGCATGTTGAGATGTTGAGCCTTGAATATGTCTATTTTTCCATCATACAAAACCACTATTTCATAACCTAAATTCTGACATTTTAAACTCATTTTCATACCGTAATTTCTCAACTTGTTGCCAAATCACATCTTACACCTTGTGATTTATTATCATTAGTTTTCTCAGCTTTTCTATGATTAGAGATGATTTAGTCATGATTTACTAATGATGGTTTTTCTAAGTTCATTTTCCATAGGGTTCTATTACCGAAATGATTCGCAAGTCAATCAAACTAGTTGCTACAGGTTGAGTACATAATGCAGAATTCATGTAGGTGAACATATCAAATTTTTCAGAAAATGGAGAAGAATATCAAGATTCCAACATGTGAGTTTTGTTTAGAGTACCCTCATTCATGTAACCCATAAATCCTTTGGAAAAAAAATCATTACCATGAAGGATTTACAGTTAGGGGAATATTCCAGCACAATCTTAAGTACAAAATCGGGGCCAAATTTGTGGTTTGACTATTTTTTGCCACAGCCATAGTTTGGATAAACCTCTTGTGCTAAAAAAGGGAACGGTTTCTTACACACAATAGGACCCAACCTAGATTAATCTGAAATCACTCACGAAGATTTCATATAGCTCCTATTATTTTTAATAATTATCTATTTACTTTTTATGGTTATTTAGTTAGATTGGGCCTCATCGGCTGAACCTCTTAAAAATCGGATGTATGTTGTATCTCAGGGGAACAGAGAAGAATAAGATAGGAAGTAGAGAAATATTTTCATAATAAGCTTTGTGGAGCTTTGCCTTAGATGGACCATACAGGATGTATGCGTATGAACTGATATTTTGACCTCTTAATACAAAACTTGACTTGGAATAAGATTCCTGTAAGTATTATGGTGTTTCATTTCTGAAAAATATTGAGTTAGTTTAAGCTTGATCTAGGAGGGGCAAGGGCCCACCACCACCTGTAAGCAAGTTCTGTAGTTTATTCAAATCATAGGGATTATATTTGGAGAGTGAATTTTGTTTAAACATTGCTTCGATCTTTGAATGTTTTCATTTTTGCACTCAATACTCTTACTCTGTTTTGTAATTTGAAGTTGAATGTTGTAGATTTCATTACTTAGTTGTCAAACAATCAATAAGGATTCGCTGGGAAATGGTCTATGATCTAAATAATACTTTTGGTAGAATTACATGGCATGGGATGGTAAATAAACATAAGTTAATCGCCATATCACAAGTCTAGAAATGAATTTGTTATCATCTATTTACTTTCTATACGTTACCAAGTTTTGCAACATTATAAACATGTGATTAATGCTCAGGAAATAAGTAAGACAATGTTGATTGTGAGTGGAGTGTGTGGGTGTTGATATGATTAGGATAGGATTAGAGCTTTTTTACGATGGAAAGATGATAGGAATCAATATTTCTTAATTTTAATCACTTTAGTTATAAGATTGGATTTCTGAGTAAGGTACAGAATACAATTAGTTTAAAGAGAGTTGCATTTCATATATTTATGCTTGTTGATTCTCATGTCCCAGGAATTAGATTAGTTGTAGTTTTGTTTGAATTTTCCATTTCTTTAGTTTAAACATTGTTTGAGTGAGAATAAATTCTGTTGAGATTGAGATTTAGCATAGGCTTAATTTCATTTTGAATTAGTTTTGGATTCTTGTACTTAGGTTAAACAGATCTTAGATTAAGTTCTTTTAATTACTTAGATTGAGATTAAAATTGTCTGAAGGGTAATTGAATTGCTTGGGTTGTGATTAATATTGCAGATGTAGATTAGATTTAGTTTTATTTGAAGAGTAGTTTCCTATTCGTATTGTTTGAGCATGTTTTCATCAATTGATTTAGTTTCAAACTATAAATATCAATTTTGTACTTAAATAGTAAATTAATTTTCTTACTCGATTTTAGGTTAGATGCTCTGATCTTTCGTTACCTGTGCTTGCGCCTTTAAGCCTTATGACCCCAAAATGATAATTTAATGTTGGAATTATTACACATATAATTTCCCCAACATTTTTGGCACCATTCCCGAGGAGGTGCTAAAAGGATTACAAAGTTCCTATCACAAGTTTTCAGTGTGATCTTAGTTACAGGGCAACTAGAGGGCAAAGATGACCATAAGACGTGAGTGAAGAGCCACACATCCGCTTTGGTTTGGGGTCACCTCAAACTTTGGTTGTCCAAGTAAGTGAGGATTTCAAGTTTGGTAAGTTTTATTGCAATTATTTTTGATTCATTTATATTAAAAATTCAAGCTCTTTAAATATAAAACATTTTTGGGGTGTTGTAAGAACCCCCAGGTAGTAATGCATGTTGTGAGACTTGGATGATCAACTAGTAGGAGAAATTCAAGAATGATTGAGATGCTTGAAGAATGTCCCTCAAAGCACTTTCTCAAATCCTAGTAGTAGCTGGGGTATCTTCTTCTCAAGAAGAGTTCATCCTGAACTCATTCAGGAAACTATCTATCTCTCCACAACCAAAAAAGGATTTGGAAGTCTCCCTTGATTCCTCTTTCCTATCTACCAAGGAGATCGCTAAATCATGTACCAAATATGATGGGTAGGATCCAGCTGAACCTAATATCGAAGAAATTTTACCATGCCCATCAACAAGCCTTGTATGCATTCCGAAGACCAATTGTCCAAGTTTGCCTCACATGACCGAGGAGGACTTTCAGAGTGGTCCAAATGAAGAAATATGCCAATACCAGTGGATTACATCGAGAATTGGTTCCAGATCACAATCCAATCAAAGTACCACTCTCATCTTCAAGTACTCTTTGTATCACATCTTTCAAAGCTACTGATTTTTCATGCTGATGTACATGCTAAATTTTATATTTTAAATCTGAACATGAATATATATTTGTACCTGATCTTCACATGGATTCATTGGAAGTTATTTTTCACTTGAAGGAGAACACCTTTTCTTTAGTATAGTAGGAAAGTTATTAAATAAATAAATGAAAATAGTAAAGAGAAAAATAATTCCTTTTGTGAAAACTAGCTTGCCTGGTGCAACTCGGTATGGACTTTTCTTGAAAACCAGGTAACTGGTAGGCAAGTTTCCCAGTAAATCTTATAAATTTGTATGAGTTCTTCAAATAATGTATCTTTCAAGTCATTATGTTTGTACTCGAGTTGGTTGATTTGGGATCCCTTAAGGCCCACTGGCCAACAAGCCTTGTCTCATCAACATCAACAAATTCTCTGGGACCAAGGTTAGGGGTAGATAAGGCACCTTGGAGCTGACGTGCCTTAATGGTAGGTATCCTTGTCATCTACTAAGGAAATACATCAATTTTTCTTGGTGGATGAATTCTTTAGTCCATTCGACTTCGACAAATCCATTCATGGCTAGTAGAATGTACCTAGTGCCCTGATTCCCATTGACATCAAAGGTGGGATATCTCGAATTGGTTAATGACCTCCTCAATGGTTGGTAATCTAATGGTTCTTTCTTATGTTTGACATCGACACCATTTATTCACATATGCAAGATTGCACATGCGTGTGCAGTGGTTGAAGACTATATGGTTTTGTGATCTCAACACATATTTGTAGTAGTTTGGATTTTTGTATCAGCATTCCAATTCTCATTTGAAACAGTAGTCACCTTTCCTCAATTGTTTGAGGACATACAACTCCTTGGGAATGGGGAAGAAGGGGACCTTCAGTTCATCTTTCAGCACTTCAATTCATCCTTCATCCTTTAGCCTTCTTTAGCAGATAAGATCAACAGTCACATCATCTCCAACCATTCCATCCTCCACTTCATGTTGCAACACTGGGCACATCAAAGGCAAAGGTAAAACTTGAGGTAAATTTGGCTTATGATTCTCTAATTCAGTAGAAGGTTAAAGAAGCTTAATGATTCACCACTTCTCATTCCATGCATTTCATCTTTCATAAACCATTCTATTTTCTTCCATTCATTAATCATAATAAAAAGACTTACACTCTAATTACAAGACCATGTTAAAAGCAATTCCTTACAATGTATTCATAAAGGCAGTCTCTATAGTGTCTTCACCAAGCACTCTATTCACAGGATGAAGTCATTATTTCCATGAAATGATAAAGGAAACAACCTATAGACATTGGCATTATGATGAAAGAATATGCAAGCACCCATTCACCATCTCCATCACCACCTCATTTTCATCCATCATCTCTCCCTCATCCATCCCGTTCGTGTTCTCAATTTGTATTGATATGAAATCAGAATCATATGTTAATATGTAGAGTGTTGCCCCACAAGACCCAACACCTCCAAATATTCAAGAAATGGTGCTCCACAAGAACCAACATCTACGAAACAATGTTAGAATTTTCAATGAGCAAGAGATTTGTTTGCATGAGGACATGCAAAACCTCAAGCATGGGGGGATGTTGAGCCTTGAATATGTCTATTTTTCCATCATACAAAACCACTATTTCATAACCTAAATTCTGACATTTTTAACTCATTTCATACCGTAATTTCACAACTTATCGCCAAATCACATCTTACACCTTATGGTTGATTATCACTAGTTTTATTATATTTTATATGATTATAGATGATTTAGTCATGATTTAATAATGATGGTTTTTCTAATTTCATTTTCCACAGGGTTCTATTACCGAAATTCTTCACAAGTCAATCAAACTAGATCCTACAAGTTAAGTATGGAATGTAGAATTCATCTAGGTGATGATATAAAATTTATAAGAAAATGGAGAATAATATCAAGTTTCCAACACGTGTTTTCTTCAGAGTACCCTCATTTATGTAACCCAGAAACGATTTGGAAAAATTCATTACCATGAAGGATATAGGGTAAGAGGAATATTCAAGCACAGTCTTGAGTACAAAATCGGGGCCAAATTCGTGGTTTGTCTATTTTCGGCCAAACCCACAGTTTGGATAAACTTCTTGTGCTAAAAATGGGAACAGTGTGTTACACACAATAGGACCTAGCCCAGATTAATCTGAAATCACTCACAAAGATTTCATACAGCTCCGATTAGTTTTTATAATTATCTATTTACTTTTTATGGTTATTTAGTTAGATTGAGCCTCATCGGCTGAACCTCTTAAAAAACTGATGTATTTTATATCTCGGGGGAACGTATAAGAATAAGATAGGAAGCAAAGAAATATTGCCATAATAAGCTTTCTGTAGCTTTGTGTCAGAAGGACCAGCCAGGATGTATGCGTATGAACTTATATTTTGAACTCTTAATATAAAACTTGAGTTGGCAATAAGCTTCTTGTAAGTATTATGGTGTTTGATTTCTTAACAACATTGAGTTAGTTTAAGCTTTCTCCAGGAGTGACAAGGGCCCACCAAAACTTGGAAGCAATTTTTGCAATTCATTCCAATCATAGGGATTAGATTTGCATAATGAATTTTGTTTAAACATTACTTAGATCTTTGAATGTTTTCATTTCTGCACACAATATTCTTACTTTGTTTTGTAATTTGAAGTTGAATGTTGTAGATTTCATTACTTAGTCGTCAAATGATCAACAAGGATTCACTGAGAAATGATCTGTGATATAAATAATACTTTTGGTATAGTTGCATGGCATGAGACAGTAAATAAACAGAAGTTAATCACCATATCACAAGTCTAGAAATGAATTTGTTATCCTCTATTTACTTTATATACGTTACCAAGTTTTGCAGCATTATACATTTGTGATTAATGCTCAGGAAAACAATAAGACAATGTTGATTACAAGTGGAGTTTGTGAGTGTTGATATGATTAGGATAGGATTAGAGTTTTTTACGATTGAAAGATGATATGAATCGATATTTCTTAAGTTTAATCATTTTATCTATAAGATTGGATTTCTGAGTTAGATACATAATACAATTAGTTTAAAGAGAGTTCCATTTCATCTTTTTATGCTTATTGATTTCTCATGTCCCGGGAATTAGATTAGTTGCAGTTTGTTTGAATTGTCCATTTCTTTGGTTTAAACATCATTTGAGTGAGAATGAACTCTGTTGAGATTGAGATTTAGCATACACTTAATTTCATTTTAAATTAGTTTTGGATTCTTGTACTTAGATTAAACAGATC
This sequence comes from Pinus tabuliformis, assembly GCA_031772625.1. Taxonomy (NCBI): domain Eukaryota; kingdom Viridiplantae; phylum Streptophyta; class Pinopsida; order Pinales; family Pinaceae; genus Pinus; species Pinus tabuliformis. Next base: position 624,120,035 of record CM062809.1, read on the forward strand.
TTACATTGAGTTCTTTTATTTACTTAGATTGAGATTAAAATTATGTGAATGGTAATTTGTATTTCTTGGGTTGTGATTAATATTACATATGTATATTAGAGTTAGTTTTATTTGAACAATAATTTCTTATTCCTATTGTTTCAACATGTTTTCATCTATTGATTTAGTTTCAAACTATAAATAGCAATTTTGTACTTAAATAGTAAATTGATTTTCTTACTCTAGTTTAGGTTAGATGCTCTGATCCTACATTACCTGCACTTGTGCCTTTAAGTCTTACGACCCCATATTGATAATTTAATATTGCAATTATTACACATATAATTTCCCCAATATTTTTTGCACCCTTTCCGAGGAGGTGCTAAAAGGATTAGAGCATAGTTTCTTTCACAAGTTTTCAGTGTGATCTTAGTTACAATGCAACTAGAGGGCAGAGATGATAGTAAGATGTGAGTGAAGAGCCACGCATCCACTTTAGTTTGGGGTCACTCCTGTTATAGACATTTTTGTGCCTTACAGCATTGAGCATGAAATGTCCATAATCCAAGGGATCCAAAGTCCCTAAATGAGTTGTTCCTACCCCTAAAGGAACAAGGTCAACCAAAGACAGCTTCTCCCAGAAGTTCTCCACCAAAAACCACTCAGAAACAGTCAATTTAGGATCAATTCAGAAGCTCCACTAGCTGCCTGCATTGAAATGCAAAGGCTACACTGGCTAGGTGCACTGCAACGCAGGTGGAAGCACTACCAGGGTGCGCTGAGCAAGAAATGCCAAATGGAAATGTCATTCCGCAAGGTGTACAGACACTGGAAGCTTCCAGAATCTTCCTCAATGACACTTGCCTCAATGAATTCGACTAGTGATGAGTAAGAGGCTCTCAACCTCCAAGTGGAAGCAAGAACTGACAGAGAGAAGCCACAAGTCAAAACATAAGCTGACTCATCCTCTCTGCTTACATCTATATATGGATCTCTCACCCAGAGGTTCAGGAGGCTGGAATTTGGTATTTTGCAGAGAATTGCTGTTGGTTTGAGATTGAGATTAGAACTATTGGGTGATTTGCTTTGAAGGAGGTGAAGAAGGGATTTCCTTTGCTGGGAAGGTGATGCTGGATCGGGCCTCATTTGGTTGTATCTCTTCCTGAACTTTTGTTACTCTATCAATAAAACCATTTGAGTTTCTCCTATATGCTTGTATATCAATGATGTTTTGTTATATTTGCATATTTAGTTTATATCTGATCCTAAACTAGTTATGAATGTAAATCTATGTCTTTTGTGTAGTTTTCCTCTCTTGTGATCTTGCAGGAACTTGGTGAAGCTGGACCAGTGAAGGAGCAGGCAGCGGGAAGCGAACAAAAGAGAGAGATTGGATCGACAAACTAGCGGAAGACACCGGTTAGTTACATCCTTCTTCTCCATTTACATTTCATAAAGAAGAATACTCAGATAGTTTTCCTTGTTTGTTGCTAAGGCACTATCACACCTTAGAGTGGGATAGGGGCATAAATTGGATACTTTTCCCAACAACAACTCCAAAGTTTGGTTGTCCAAATAAGCGAGGATTTCAAGTTTGGTAAGTTTTATTGCAATTAGTTTAATTCATTTAGATTAAAAATTCAAGCTCTTTAAAGATAAAACATTTTTGGGGTGTTGTAAGAACCCCCGGGTACTAATCCATGTTGTGAGACATGGATCATAACGTAGTAGGAGAAATTAAAGAATTGTTGAGAAGCTTGAAGAATGTCCATCGAAGAACTTTCTCAAATCCTAGCAGTAGCTCGGGTATCTGCTTCTCAGGAAGAGTTCATCCTGACCTCATTCAAGAAACTATCTATCTCTCCACAACTAGAAAAGGATTTGGAAGTCTCCCTTGATTCTGCTTGCCTATCTACCAAGGAGATCAATAAATCATGTACCAAATATGATGGGGAGCATCCAAATGAACCTGAGATCGAAGAACTTTCACCATGCCCATCAGCAAGCCTTGTATGCATTCCGGAGACCAATTATCCAAGTTTGCCTAGCATGACCAAGGAGGACTTTCAGAGTGGTCCAAATGAAGAAATAGGCCAATACCACCAGGATTACATCGAGCATTGGTTCCAGATCACAATCCAATCAAAGTACCACTATCATCTTCAAAGCTGCTGATTTTTCATGCTCATGTACATTCTAAATTTTATATGTTAAATCTAAGCATGAATATATCTTTTTACCGGATCCGTACATGGCTTCATTGGAAGTTCTATTTCACTTGAAGGAGTACATATTTTCTTCATTGTAGTAGGAAAGTTAGTAAATAAATAAATGAAAATAGTAAAGAGAAAAATAAGTCCTTTTTTGAAAACCAACTTGTCTGGTGCAACTGGGTAGGGACTTTCCTTGAAAACCAGGTAACTGGCAGGCAAGGTTCCCAATAAAGCTTGTAAATTTATATGAGTTCTTCAAATAATTTATCTTTCAAGTCATTATGTTTGTACTCGAGTTGGTTGATGTGGGATATCTTAAGGCCCACCGGCCAACAAGCCTTTTCCCATCGACATCAGTAAATTATCTGGGACCAAACTTAGGGTTTGATAAGGTACCTTAGATCCTGCATGCCTTAATGGTAGGTATCCTTGTCATCTACTAAGGAAATACATCAATGTTTCTTGGTGGATGAATTATGCAGTTCATTCGACTTCGATAACTCCATTCATGGCTAGTAGGATGTACCTAGTACCTTGATTCCCATTGACATCAAAGGTATGATATCTCACATTGGTTAATGACCTCCTCAATGGTCAGTAATGCAATGGTTCTTTCTTATGTTCGACATCAACACCATTTATTCACATATGCAAGATTACACATGGGTGTGTAGTGGTTGAAGACTATATGGTTTTGTGATCTCAACACAGATTTATAGTAGTTTGGGTTTCTGTATCAACATTCCAATTGCCATTTGCAACAAGGGTCACATTTCCTCAGTTGTTTGGGGACATACAACTCCTCAGGCATGGGGAAGAATGATACCTTTAGTTCATCCATCAGCACTTTAGTTCATCCTTCATCCTTCATCCTTCAACCTTCTTCAGCAAATCAACAATCACATCATCTCTAGCCATTCCATCCTCCACTTCATGATCTTGCACCACCAGGCACATCAACGACAAAGGTAAAACTTGAGGTAAATTTGGCTTATGATTCTCTAATTCATTAGAAGGTTAAAGAGCTTAACTATTCACCACTTCTCATTCCATGCATTTCATTTTTCATAAACCATTATCCTTCTATTTCCTTCCATTCATTACTCATAATAAAAAGACTTACTCTCTGATTACAAGACTATGTTAAAAGAAATTACTTATAGTGTATTCATAAAGGTAGTCTCTATAGTGTCTTCTCCAAGCATTCTATTCACAGGATGAAGTCATTACTGCCATGAAATGATAAAGGAAACCACCTATAGACGTTGGCCTTACGATGACAGTATATGCAAGCACCCATTCACCATCTCCATCACCACCTAATTTTCGTCCATCATCTCTCCCTCATCCATCCCATTCCTATCCTCAATTTGTATTTCTATGAAATCGGTATGATATGTTAATATGTAGAGTGTTGCCCCACAAGAACTAGCACCTCCAAATATTCAAGCAATGTTGCTCCACAAGAATGAACATCTACGGAACAATGTTAGAATTTGTGAATGAGCAAGAGATTTGTTTCAATGAGGAAATGCAAACCCTCAGGCTTAGGGGGATGTTGAGCCTCGAATATGTCTATTTTTCAGTCATACAAAGCCACTATTTCATAACGTAAATTCTAACATTTTTAACTCATTTCATACAGTAATTTCTCAACTTGTTGCCAAATCACGTCTTACTCCTTGTGGTTAATTATCATTAGTTTTTTAGCTTTTATATGATTAGATATGAATTAGTCATTATTTACTAATTATGGTTTTTCCAAGTTCATTTTCCACAGGGTTCTATTTCTGAAATTCTTAACAAGTCAATCAAACTAGCTCCTACAAGTTAAGTACGGAATGCAGAATTCATGTAGGTGAATATATAAAATTTGTGAGAAAATGAAGAAGAATATAGAGATTCTGACACGTGGGTTTTGTCTAGAGTACCCTCATTCATGTAACCCAGAAACGGTTTGGAAAAATTCATTACCATGAAGGCGTTTGGTTAGGGGAATATTCCAGCATAATCTTAAGCACAGAATGAGGGCCAAATTAGTGGTTTGCCTATTTTCTGCCACAACCACGGTTTCTATAAACCTATTGTGCTAAAAAAGGGAACGGTTTGTTATACATAGTAGGACCTAGCCCAAATTAATATGAAATCACTCATGAAGATTTCATACATCTCCGATTAGTTTTAATAATTATATATTTACTTTTTATGGTTATTTACTTAGATCGAGCCTCATCAGTTGAACCTCTTAAAAAGCCGATGTATTTTGTATCTTAGGGGAACAAAGAAGAATAAGATAGGAAGCAAAGAATATTTCCGTAATAAGATTTGTGGAGCTTTGCCTCCTAAGGACCAACTAGGATGTATGCGTATGAACTAATATTTTGAACTCTTAATACAAAACTTGACTTGGCAATAAGCTTCTTGTAAGTATTATGGTGTTTGATTTCTAAACAACATTGAGTTAGTTTACACTTGCTCCAGGAGTGGCAAGAGCCCACCACCACCTGGAAGCAAGTTATGTAGTTCATTCCAATCACATGGATTAGATTTGCAAAGCGAATTTTGATTAAACATTGCTTAGATCTTTTAATGTTTTGATTTTTGCACTCAATAATCTTACTCTGTTTTGTATTTTGAAGTTGAATACTATAGGTTTCATTACTTAGTCATCAAACAATCAACAAGGATTCGTTGAGCAACGATCTGTGATCTAAATAATACTTTTGGTACAATTGCATGGCATGGGACGGTAAATAAACAGAAGTTAATCACTGTATCACAAGTATAGAAATGAATTTGTTATCCTCTATTTACTTTCTATATGTTACCAAGTTTTCCAGCATTATAAATTTGTGATTAATGCTTAGGAAAATAGTAAGACAATGTTGATTGCGAGTGGAGTGTGTGAGTGTTGATATGATTAGGATAGGATTATAGTTTTGTTACAATTGAAAGCTGATAGGAATCGATATTTCTTAAGTTTAATCATTTTAGTTATAAGATTGGATTTCTGAGTTAGGTACAGAATAAAATTAGTTTAAAGAGAGTTGCATTTCTTTTTTTTATGCTTGTTGATTTCTCATGTCCCGAGAATTAGATTAGTTGCATTTTTGTTTGAATTGTCCATTACTTTAGTTTAAACATCGTTTGAGTGAGAATGAATTCTATTGAGATTGAGTTTTAGCATAGGCTTAATTCCATTTTGAATTAGTTTTGGATTCTTGTACTTAGATTAAAAGGATCTTAGATGGAGTTTTTTTATTTACTTAGATTGAGATTAAAATTGTCTGATTGGTAATTTGCATTGCTTGGGTTGTGATTAATATTGCAAATGTAGATTAGATTTAGTTTTATTTGAACAATAATTTCTTTTTCGTATTATTTGAGCATGTTTTCATTAATTGATTTAGTTTCAAACTATAAATAGCAATTTTGTACGTAAACAATAAATTGATTTTCTTACTATAGTTTAGGTTAGATTCTCTAATCTTGGGTTACATGCACTTGTTCCTCTAAGTCTTACGACCTCGGATTGATAATTTAATGTTGGAATTATTATACATATAATTTCCCCAACTTGAGACCAACTCACATTCTTTAGAATTAGAAAATAGGTCTAAGATCTAACTTGAAGGAATATTGGGGGATATTAATTTATTATTTCTTGGTAATACCCAATATATTTCATAGTGTTATAGCATAAGACATGCCTAGGGGGACATCCTTTGATATTAGGTAGAGCATGGTCGGCCACTACCGATGCTTTTATTGGATATAGATATCTCTACATGACCATCTTTGATGGTAATACTACTAATGATCTTGTTATTTACCCTCCAACTAAACCATGTTTGGAACATGGGAGTCCTTTATGGTCTAACTTTGAATTAGAAGAAGCTAATAAAGATCCATTTCTCACTTTCGAAAAAACCTTGCATTTTAAAGATGAGATTGAAGATGATACTATTAACAACTTTATTAATGAACCTTCTGTTATTACACCATCAACATATCAATTGTTGAGTTCTATGATAGAAAAATCCAATGAGGAAGAGAGTCTTGATGATCTTGTTATAGAAGAAATACCTACGACCCTTAGTCTTAAGGGTGTTCTAGTGGAAATGAAGCCTAAAAAGACCTTAAATACTAACCCTAATTTATCGCTTGTACAAAAAGACAAATTAGTGTAGTTACTGAGAAAGAATACAGAATCCTTTACGTGGTATTATAAGGACATGAAGGGCATCTATCCTACTTTGTGCACTCATCATATCTACATAAAGGAAGGGTTGTGGCCTATCTGGAAACCTCAACAATGAATGGATCCAACATTGAATTTTTTTTCAAGGAGGAACTTCGAAATATCTTAGATGAAAATTTCATATATCCAATTTCTTTTAGTCAATGGGTGTCTCCACCTATTATTGTCCCTAAGAAAAATGAAAAGTGGAGAGTCTCTCTAGATTATAGGGAGCTGACTAAAGCCACTTAAAAGGACCATTTCCCACTACCCTTTATTTATCAAGTTTTAGATACTCTGTCTAGTAAAAAAAAATTCTCTTTCCTAAATGGATTTAGTGGTTATAACTAGATTCAGATTGCTCTTGAGGACTAGGAAAAAATTACCTTCAGTTCCCCTAGGGTACATTTGCCTATAGGGTCCTATCTTCCAGACTTTGTAATGCACTTGCAACCTTCCATCAAGCAAGTTTAGTAATCTTTACTGATATGGTCAATGCCTTTCTGGAAATATTTATGGATGATTTTACACCCTATATAGATGAGTTTTATGAAGTCTTGTATACAATTGAAAGGATACTTGGGAGTTGTATACAAACCCACCTCTATCTCAGTACCGAGAACTGTCATATGATGATTACTAAGGCATTGTTCTAGGCCACTATCTCTTTGTTGCAGGTATATCGATTGATCCAACAAAAGAAGAGGTAATTCATAGGATTCCCATTCCTAAGATGCAGAAGGAGGTACGTATCTTTTTGGGGTAGGTAGGTTATTATAAACGATTTAAAGAAAACTTTTCCAAGACTACATTCCCATTGTTTGTCATGTTAACAAAGGATAAATATCTTGTTAACATGACAAGTGTAATGGTGCCTTTGTAGAGTTAAAAGGTGTGTAAAAATAGCTCCCATTTTACAAGGACCCAATTACAGTTTTTGGTTTCACATATTTAATGATGCTTCTGATAAAACTTACACCATTTAGTATATCAGCAAGAACTTGACCCCTACAAAGCTAAATTATATGGTTACAGAAAAAGAGTTTCTTACTGTTATTCATGCTATCAACAAATTTAGGCATTACATTTCTGGTTATCAATATTTTGTGCATACTAACCACTCTGTTATTTTATTTTTAGTGAATAAGCTAGTTACTAATGATAGGGTTACTAGATGGTTGATGTTACTCCAAGAATTTGATATTACTATTATAGATAAACGTGGGAAGGATAATGTCGTTGCATAGTTTTTTAGATTGATTAATGTTACTAATGATCTACTTGTTGAAGACTCTTTCCCATATGATTATGTCTTTGTAATATCCACTTATTCACTTTGGTATGTAGACATTGCCAATTATCTTGTTGCAGGAAAGCTCCACGATCACCTTTATCCCAGGGAAAAGAGAAAAATTATCCAACAAAGTGCCTGGTATTTTTGGTTGGATGGTTACCACTTCCACACTAGTTTTGATTACCAAATTAGAAGGTGTGTAAAGGAGGACAAGATTCATGATATTATCAAGGCTTGTCATTATGGGTGTTATCACCAAAAAATGATCACCTAGCCATTTTTAACTAGGTGGATCAAAATACACCATGTAGGATTAATTTTACGATATTAAAATCACTTTTGGAAAATAATTTAGTAAACCACTTTTATTAAATTATTTTCTGATTTAAATAATAAAAAAACCCATGAGAATAATTAGATAAATCATTATTTATTTAATTTTCTCTAGGAATAATTATTAAATAATTATTCCTTGTCACATTTGACTAAATCCCTTAGGAATAATTAAATAAATTACTATTTATTTAATATTCTTTATTTCTGTTATTAGAATAATTGTTAAATCACTATTTATAAAGTATTTCAATTACACACCATTCTTAATTCTCGCAAAATAATTAATAAATCATTTCATTTATTAATTATTTCTAAATAAAGATATTTAACCATTTTAAATATCTTTTATCTCTCCAATAAATATAATAAAGTATTCCAAACGGTTAGATCTTGATTTGGTTAATATTATTTTATTATTCTTCATTTTCGAGATTAACTCAATACTTTGTTATAAATAGGAGGGTTTTTCATTCATTCTTCTCCATGATCATAATCATCATCATCATTGTCGTTTTTTTTCTTTTAAGCTCCCATTAGAGTTCTCAACACTTTTTTATGGGTTTTTCACATATCGAGAGAGAGAATAATTTTATGAAGCATCAAGGACCCATCCCATAGAGGGAGACTTACAAACCCTTTTGTAAATATCCTTCACCAAGTGTTTTTAATAAAAAATGTATTCAATTAAAGTCTTTCCATTTGGGTTATTGCATTAGATATTTTTTATTGTCTCTTCCTATTCCAAATCATCTACATTTTTGTTGCATGTTTTCCCTTTTTATTGCAAATCTGAATCGCAAGTAGCCATCAACTTGTTGTTAGGGTCACTTGTCACCTAGTGACTTAAGTGAAGTGTTTTTGGTACACCTTCCAAGAAATTGCACACTAACAATGGGCCTTCTGGAGGACATTTTACAAATATGAGAACAGGTCATAAGGTTCTACAAATGGGTTATTTTTGGCCTACTATTTTCTAAGATGAAAGGAAATATGTTCAAGGTTGTGATAGTTGTTGGAGGATGGGTCAACCTATTCAATAAGATGAAATTCCATTACAAACTCAATTGAAGATAAAACCATTTGAGAGATGGATTTATATTTTGTTGGGTCGATTAATCCCCCATCACAGCAGAAGACTGATATTTTGGTATGCATAGATTATGCCACCAAGTTGGTGGAGGCTAGAGAACTCAGTAGGGAAACTGAATGTGTTGTTTCAAACCTTTTGTTCAAAGGAATTTTTGCTCTATATGGAGTGCCAAAGGAGATAGTTATGGATTGAGGACACAATTTACTTCTTGGACATGACCTTGTTAGAAAGTATAGGATTCATGACCGAGTCACTTCACCTTACCATTCATAGGTGAATGGGAAAGTGGAAAGTACCAAGAAGGTGCTTGAAGCTATTCTCACAAAGACTATGATAGGTCACTGAAGAGATTGGGTTGAGATACTTCTAGAAGTGCTATGAGATTATATAAATATTTTGAGGAAGAATACAAGATTCTCTCCCTATGAGTTCAATATTTTGTAAGAGTCATATAATTCCCATTGGATTTGAGATTAAGACACTCATAACTACTTTAAAGGTGAATTTAGACTTGAATGTAGCTTAGAAACATTGACTAGAACACCTGAATGAATTAGATAAGAAGCAATTGGTTATTTTGAAATGAATATATCATCTAGCAATGACGTTCCAAGTGGCATGATCAATTCATTACGAAGAAATTGTTTCAGAAGGGTGATTGGGCTCTATCATATGACTCTGGATTTAAAGATTTTGAAGGGAGTTTGTGCACCGGGTAGCTAGGTCCTTATGAGCTAGAAGCAATATTTGAAAATGGGACTGAAAAAATGACAACCATTAATGGACATCGTATGCGGTTGTATCTTACTTCTAAGGACTCGTTTTTCAACATTGTCTCAAATGCGAGTTCAAACCTTGAAGTTATTTGGGCATGGGAAAAAATTTCTACGCTGCCAGCCACTTAGTTTTTTTCATTACTCAATAAAAGAATAATAATAATAATAAACAAGAAAAATAAAAAAGATAATAAAATGTCGAATGGTGAAAACCCCTTTTGGGCACCATTGGATGAATTTGGTGGCTGAAAACCAGTTTGTTGGCAGTCGAAACATCCTTTTTCTTCTTCTCTAACAACATTATGATATTTCTTCTTTGTTTGTAAATGGTTCACTATTTAATTCTTCTGTTGTTACAAATTCAATATTCATAGGACTCTACACCTATTACAAGCTTGCATGCAACAGCTTTAACTTATACACTTCTCAAGAATTTTGCTGATATAGTTTTGCACATGGGCAAGCCATTTTTTACAACTTCGTATAGTTTTGCTGATACAAATCAAGGATATTTTCTATTGATACATATCTCCATCACAAGATCACATATGTGCTTTTTCATTCTAATGGTTGACACCAATAATTTTGTGTTGATACACCGAATTCCCCTGATAGATAATTTTTTCTCACCGCATCATTTTAATGGAATATTTCACCAGTAGACATAAGCCACAAATGAAACATTGCACAACGTTGATCAAGTCATCACACTTGTATAGTTTCCATGTCAGCATCATGGTAAGTTGATGGTAGGTGTGCTTTTTTTCATTTACTCGCATTTTAGGATGTAAGGATAACATGAACTCTTATCAGACATGCCAAGGACTGTCATTATCGTTAAGTTGGGGGGGTGTGTGGATTATGACTATTGTATGATGAACCATACCTATATCCAAATTTAGTAATTACTGATTAAACTCTGTATTTATAGTAATAAGCTGCTATTATGAAAGAAATTCACAACAAGACTATTGTAATTCTATACTATGAAGAAGACGGGAAATGGATGGGCAGCGATGAAACTAGGGTTTCGAACCTGCGACAATTGACTGCAAGTGGGAGGCCTACAGGGTTGAGACAGTGACAGGGAGGAGGTAAGGGAGACGACCAAATGGCATTAGAAGGCTCGAGGATGTCAGGAACGGGAGGACAGAGGAGGATAGGTGGAAGGTGACATGCATGAATGCGTACGTTGTAGGAATTATACCAATAAGCCTATGAACTAAGCAGAGGATGGAAAATGGTGAAATGGATTACAAGGAGAATATTGGTTGTGCTATTGTCTTCTACCCTCAGCATGTGCCTGAAGTCAGAGCAAAGAGTGTTGTTTCCCTTGCTAAGCTGTTAACATGAAACATGAGGGTGGAAGATGGTCTAATAGAGCAAATATGTTGATTTGGACCCTGAGCCTGGGGACATTCTCTCGGTCTGGGGTCTAGAGGTAATGAAACAAAATATAGAGTGATATATTCATCTACCTGGATAGTTAGGGAGGAAGAAAGGAGGCTTAGAAGCATGTTGGAAGCAGAGAAAATCCCTAGGACTCCTGGAGGAAAGCTTAGGGTTGTTGTGTTTGGAGAACTGGGAAGGGAAGAAAATGCAAGAAAGGTCGTTCTTTTTTGAGTATGGAGAGGTGGAAAGTGAGGGTTTTCAAGTAACTTACGACGCTCCTCGTTCTCTTAATCATTTTTACTCAGGTGGCTTAGAGGATATAGTAATCAGTTGTGGATTTATAGGCCAAAAAGGTCGACATACCTGCCTGGCAGAGGGTTTAGGGCCGGGAAAATAGGAGAAAGGGTTGAGCCTAAATAACACCCTAGCATGCAGAAGCCCGCATAATAATGGAAGTAGAAGTTCCCTTTGGAATAGCCCATTTACAGGGGCAAGCATTGCTAGCCTGTTATGGATAGCAGAGGACTCGTTAGGTGGTCGGAAGACGGTTGGAGATAGGTTTGAGAAGGGTGGGAAGAGAGGAGGAGCCAAGCAGATCGAGGTTGGGAAGAAAACTGTAATCAAAAGGGAAGGGCAATCAGGTGGTAAGGAATTTACCACAGGGGTAGAGGAGACGAACCAAGTAGGTGAAAGGTCCTTCGAAGGGCTCAAAATATATAGGAAATAGGGGTGTTCAAGAAAGCTTCCGGTAGTAGCAGCAATGTGGAAGAAAACACACAAAATGGGGAGGGAGGGTTTCGACAGTGACAGGCGGGGGAGAAAAGTCAAAAGCACAAAATAACCAAGAAATTTGAGACTGTAGCAAACTTGGTCCTGGGAATGGATGTCAAAATCAACGAGGCCATGGAGGTTGTTGAACTAACCTTGGTAGGAAGGGAAAGAGGAAAGAAATACTGGACCAGCTACATACAAGAATGGACCACAGAAAATGGGCAGGAATTGCCGGACTCAACCTTTGTGGTCACAACACTGGCGAAAGGTTGGTTCATGGTCAAGTTCGGGAAGAGAGAATTGACAGAATGGGTAATGGCGAGGAATTGGTGCTTCGAGAGATATTCGATATTATTTAAGAAATGGAACCCCATGTTTGATGCACATAGGGAAAGAGTAGATGAATCACCTGTGTGGGTACGCATGCCTAGACTATTGCCATTTCTCTAGGTCAAATCTATATTCAGGGCTATTGGAAACCACCTAGGAAAATTCATGGAAGCTGATATGTTGTTTCTACAAATGAGAGATCAAGGGATGGCCCATATATTTGTAAGCTTGAATCCCCGTGCAGGTTTGGCGGAGGAAATAAATTTACAATACAAGGATTTCACTTATACTCAATTGTTAGATTATGAACACCTTCCATTCAGATGTCATAGGTGTCATAAATATGGACACCTAGAAAAAGAATGCCCGATGGGCTTCAGGTGAAGAAGAAAGCAGAGGAAGGAAGTGGGAGGGAAAGCATCATAGGAGCAGAACAAGGGGGGAAAGATGAATAAGGGATCGGGGGACAATCAGATCGATATTGATAAGCCTCAGGAGGATATTGTGGAGAATATGGAAGTGCAAGAAAAAAACCATCCAATAACTTAGCATATTCAGTAGGAGACTAATCCAGAACTAGTAGTAGTGGAGGCTGGGAGCCTTACTCATCCAAAAGAGGGTCTGGTTCTGGTTTCTACCCCTACTCATATTTGTCATGTTCATTCTATGATTCTTCCTGCATCATTTCCTGGTCCCTCCAGGCCTCAAAACTTTGTAATTCCATTCTCAAACATTGCTAATGAATATCCAGATAGTATTATTACATCAATCCCTGATTTAGATCTGAACCGAAAGAAAGGGAAGGGTGAGGAAGTCACTAACATTGTTGATACCCATGATGTTAATCCCTTTTACAAACTCAAACCTCAAGAGAAAAAACCCCCTCCTTGGAAGGTTGTGGGAGGGCTTGGAATGCAGAATATCTAAGAAGGGGACCGGAAGGCTAGAGGGAGGAAATCAAACTTGTCAAAGGCTCAATTGCGAGCCAAATTGGACATTGCGGATGGGAAGCAAATGTCCATCTCCAGGGTTCTTAGAGTAGCGCAAAACCCTCCAGAGGTTATCAAATGATTTTTCTATCTCTGAATTGTACGGATTTATCCAGTGGTCCTAAAAAACTGGCTCTAAAGGAGGTGATTCACAATTACAACCCAGACATTCTACTCTTACAAGAAACTTTGGGTGCTAGAACTGAAGTATCAAAAACTCTGTCTAAATTAATGCCTGGATGGCACATCCAGGCCTTGGATGCCAAAGGTCGTTCAGGGGGGCTGGCATTGGGTGTAAAAGAAGGTAAATTAAGAGTTCTCAATACTTGGGGGCTGGACCAGGTGATCGAAATAGAAGTTTATTGATTAGAGCTTTGTAAAAACTTTTTGATCCTTAATATTCATGGGCCATGCCAAGATAGAGTCCATTTTTGGAATAATCTATGTTCCAAATCCATTATGGATAACCCAAACCTCGTGATTGGGGGCAACCTAAATTTTTCCCTCGGTATTGTAGAAACCTGGGACCCCTTTGCACATGTAGACCTGCTCTCGAATTTTTTCTCAAAAATCATTAGAGAGAATAAGTGGTTAGATATTAATCTATTGAAAACAAGACCAACATGGAAGAATAGGAGAACAGGGGAAGACCGAGTCTCCAAAAGACTAGATAGGTTTCTCCTGAGAGAGGAGGTAGCGACAAAGATCCTTGTGTTCCGTCAATGGGTAGGGGAGGGAGGTGATTCTGATGATCTGCCCATCTTTCTCAAACTAAAAGGGCCTCTCATAAAGCTGGTAACTCCTTTCAAATTCAATCCAGCTTGGCTAATGGAGGATTCCTATAACACCCTCTTTTAAAAAACTTGGAGACCTGTGAGGCCGGGTGAGAATGTGGATAAAGCCTTCCACTTTATGGAGAACTTAAAATGCCTTAAGAAGGCTATGATTGAATGGGCCAGAGATAAGAAATTGAAAGAAGATGAAAATCTAAAACAAATAGGGGTGGAGCTTGATGAGATAGAATGTCTGGAAGCTGATGTATATTAGACAACTAAAAAAGGGGATAGGATCAAGATGCTAGAAACCCAAAGGAGGAAAATTCTTTTAGCAAGAGAAGAAAAATTGTGCGTGAAAAGTGTTGAGACTGCAACAAGATGACAGAGTTTAGTGGAAAGGAGTCGCCTTCACTAAGTGGGCCCGTAGGCTATTTTTGGCGCAAAGTCTATTTTTAGACATATGGATCATGTCTATGAGTTGCAGGATGCTATTTATGGATGATTGGTCATGTTGGGAAAAATAGATGGACTTCTATTTTTAGACAACAACAGGAGTGACTGTCAGTCTAAATATAGAACAGTCGAATATTATTAGCCCTTAATAATATTTGGACTATAAACATTATCTTATTCTCTTGGAGCACTTCAGGATGAGCTACAGATGTGGCACATGCAGCTGACAGAAGGAAATACGAGTTTCCTTATGTGTGACTTCAGCTATTGCATGCAGGACTTCAGTTGGAACTCAAGTAATTGAGTTTAGTGGAGTTGACAGTGGAGTTGATGGAGTTGTGTTCAGTTTGACTTTGTTAAACTAGTTGTATTTAGTCTAACTGACAAATAGACTAGAGATGAGTTGGGTGAATTAGTTATTAATTAATTCATAAATTATTAACTCATAATGCAACTGAAGAATACATCAGTTAACTCAGTGCATGCACAGTTCAGTGAAGACAAGTGTTAGAGGTAAGTGAAAGGGTGAGACAACTGTCAGTTGTGAGTCAGTTGTGCATGAGATCTTGCACAATCAATGGGATTGAGTATGCCAATGACAATTGCGTAGTATGGGGCCAATAACAAGTGATTATAGCCTCTGCTCACGTGATTTCCAGTGTGGGTGATTCTCTTGA
Organism: Pinus tabuliformis; assembly: GCA_031772625.1. Taxonomy (NCBI): domain Eukaryota; kingdom Viridiplantae; phylum Streptophyta; class Pinopsida; order Pinales; family Pinaceae; genus Pinus; species Pinus tabuliformis. Next base: position 624,135,351 of record CM062809.1, read on the forward strand.
GGTAAAAATGAGTTTGGTTCAACCATTCTCATTCTATTCTCTTGCAGGATTGTGCAATAGAGGCAGGCAAGCAGTGGAGGAGATTTGGAGACCAGATCTAAGCTATATTGTGTGTAACAGGTTGGAGCTGGTACTGATTACTTGCGAGGAGTATTGTAATGTGTTTGTTACATGTTATCAATCAATATAATATACAGATAACAGTGGGGTTTTTAGCTATATGCTTTCCCCGGGATACATACTGTGTTGATATGTTTGATTGATGCTTCTATGTGTGCATATGATTGTTTTGTTTCCGCTAAATTGATGATCAGAACGTAGAGGAGATTATGTATTGTGCAGGTTCCACAAATAATGTATGATTAGGTTAATCTCTGAGAATAAGTGTCGAATTATAGGGCCATCTGGTTAAGGGCTGGGGATGACAACACTAAATTCTTCCAAAATTATGCAAAAGGAAGGAAAAATGAAAATACCATTTGGTCATTAAAATCAGAGGATGGAAGGAAGGAAAACTCTTTTGATGAATTATACATAATGGGAATAAGCCACTTCAAAAATCATTTTTAAGCACCTTCAGAAGTGTCATTAGCTGAGGTGATCCAGACAGCTCAAGATTTCCCTCTCTATGTGGATGAGGAGGGTTATGAGGAGCTCATGGGGGAAGTCACAAGAGGGGCGGTCGAAGGAATCATAAAATCAATGTCAAGGGAAAAGAGTCCAAGTCCAGATGGTTGGATAGTGGAGTTGTTTCAACACTTTTTCAAGACTATAGGTAGTGATTTAACTGATGTGGTTGAAGAATCCAGGAGGAAAGGTGCAATTTTTTAACCCTTTAATCCCACCTTTATAGCCCTTATTCCCAAGAAAGAATACCCATCCTCTTTTGAAGATTTTAGACTGATTTCTTTGTGCACCTCTATCTACAAAATAATATCAAAGGTGATACCTGTCATATTGAAGCCATTGCTCTCAAGGCATATTTCAAAAGAACAATTTGGATTCTTGGATGGAAGACAGATTCATGAAGTGATAGGAGTGGCGCAGGAAACCATTCATAGCATAAAATTAAACAAAAGAAAAGGAGAAGTAGTGAAAATTGACCTCTCTAAAGCCTATGACAGAATCAGTTGGATGTACCTTCGAATTCTCCTAACTCACCTGGTATTTCAAGTGGACTTCATTAACTGGATCATTGGGTTCTTGAACAATGTGATCTTTGCAGTGTTAATCAATAGGGCAACATCCTTATTTTTTCAAGGTCAATCAGAGTTGAGACAAGGCTTCCCCTTATCTCCTCTCCTCTTCCTTCTAGTAGCAGAAGCTCTAAGTCAGTTGTTACTAGAAGTAATAAGGAAAGGAGATATTCAAGGAGTTGAAGTGGCAGTCAACCTATATATAACTCATTTTCTATTTTTGGATGACATCCTTCTTTTCAGCAATGGAAGGAGTGAAACAAAGGAGTTAAAAAAAATATTGGAACTATTCCTCAAGGTGAAAGGCATGCTCGTCAATAAGAAAAATCCTCACTAATTCTGGAAGGATTTAGTATAATGGAATCTAGGAATATAGCAGAAGACCTGCCCTTTGAAGATCAAAAATTGGAGGATAGTTTCAAGTACCTAGGATTCTTCCTCAAGCCACACTCATATAGGAAACAAGATTGGTTCTGGTTGGTGGAAAAAATTGAATCCAGGATTAATCATTAGAGTTTCAAATGGCTCTCTAGAGCAGGAAGATTGGCACTCATAAAATCAGTCCTATTGGTCATTCCAGTGTACTGGGTGGCAATTACGTGGGTTCTGGAAGTAATTCTGGAAGGGATTAGATGAGTATGCAGTCTTTTCCTTTGAGCTGGCTCCAAGGAGGAATCATTGCTACCCTGGGTGGCCTGGGATAAAGTGGAAAGTCTAAAGGAATGGTGAGGATGGGGAATAAAATATTTATCAGCCTTTGGACCATCTCTAGCAGCAAAACTGGGATGGAGATTAATAAACATGGAAAAAGTGTGGACCATAGTGGTCAAACGAAAGTACATTGATCCCATTCCTTTGGATGATTGGATCAGGATGCCAAATAAGAAGAAAGGGAATGCATTGGTGGTGTGCAAAGCTACCATAGATGCCTTCAATATCATAGCACAAGGCCTCTCCTGGCAAATAGGAAATGGAGAACAAGTCGAGATAGTGAAAGATCCCTGAGTGGGGTGCAACGAAGGATTTTCACTAACTCCAGGTCTTATCAACCAACTAGACTCAAGAGGCATCCAGCATATAAGCCATATCAGAAAAAATGGTCATTCCACGATATGGGGCCAAGCCTAGTTATCTGGGACTTGCCTAAATATCAACCAACAATGGAGGGATGAGTGGTAAAACTTCACCAAAGAACTGACCAGGTCAAATGTCAGGCTTAGAGATAGACCAGACTAGCTAGTCTAGGCACACACCCCCACGGGTTCCTATTCTCCTAAACAAGGCTATAAATTTCTCATGTCAAGAAAGGGGTGGGGGAATGAGGAATGGTGGATGAGCCTAATTTGGAAGCTGAAATGCCCAACAAAAGCACGAATGTTTTTCTCGTGCATACTAAGGAATAAAGTGCCAACCTGGGACATTCTACAGAGGGGATACAAGTCGGGCCCAAGAAGGTGTGCCTTATGTAAAAATGACACAAAGACGATCCACCATCTCTTCCTAAAATGTCCATTCACAAAGGAGGTGTGGATGGAATCAGGGAGACTGATTCAGACCAAGATGACTTGGGAAGGGGAAACCCTATCAGAAATATGGAATAAATGGTGGAATGATTATCCAGAAGGAAATATGAGAAATATCCCCCTAATCATAGCCTGGGGTATCTGGATGACCCACAACAAAAATATTTTCAAAGACCAGCCTCCCTCAGCAGGTCACATTGTTGTAGGATGCACTGCAATTTATGTAAGTATTCGTGAGCCAATCTGGGATGCAAATCCAAGAATCGTAAGAAAGGAAGAAATTAGAGAAGGAACTCCTTGGGCCTATTTTGACGGGGCCTCAGATCAAATCAATAAATGCGGGGAAGGATTGTTGATACATCTAAATGACCATAGGAGTCTTAAAGCCTCTTTTGGATAAGGGAATGGAACCAAAAATTATGCAGAACTTCTTTCTTTAGAACTACTCCTTTGTTGGCTTGCTCACCTGGGCATTCACTCGGTTCAGATCTTCGGGGATTCGATGAATATTATCAAATGGTTAAATGGCAAGAGTAGATGCCAGAATTATATTCTATCTCCTTTGTTAGAAGAAGTAAAATACTTAAAACATTTTTTTAATGATATTTCAATATGTCATATCTACAGGGAATGAAATATTGCAGAAGACCAGCTTTCTAAAGAGGGTCTACAATAGGATCTGGACAGTTGGAGGATAGAGGAAGCTGAGATGGATGAGATCCGTGTGTCGGATCAACCACCATTTTGAGAATCTTGGCACACAGTTTCTTGGCTTCGGCCTATGATACTTTTCCATTATTGTTTAATTGTTTAGATTTTAGTTTTAATCAGCAACCAAACTTATTATCATGTTAATTTCAGTTCTTGAAACCAAACATCGACATGGTTAAATACTTTTGGAAAACTGTAAACTAACCTTATTCCTCTTTGGATTTTCTTCCTCTATGAGGAGGCTCGAGAATGGCTCAGGGCTTACTTTTGGTACATTGATTTTTTTTACAATTATCAGTTTATGATGATCTTTTTTGGGGGTTATATACTGAAAGCTGACCAATATCCTATTTGGGTTGTTTTCCTTTTATAGGAGGCCCAAGATAATGATTTCAGTGGTCTTGATTTAGAAAAAATGAGATGGTAGAGTTAGAAGACACTCAAACATACCATTTCAGAACAACTCTATGCTTTGAACAAAGTCATACTGTTTACTGAATGCTGAAATTCATATACTATGTAACTTTTTATTACCTTAATAAAATGTTCGATTTTTTCTTTGGAAAAAAATAAGCTGTGATTACTCTTGAAATAGAATATGACTACCTAAAACTATTCTCAATGGTTGTCAATTATGGCATAAAGCTGAAAACCATCGAAAGGGTAAACATTGTCAATTCTAACATACTTATCCTCTCTACTTTAGTGAACATTTTCATGAACCAAGTATTAACCCTATAATAGTTTCTAAAGCAACCATGGGAGGAGAAGAAGTTTGTCATGAACCTGATTCTGGTGTTGCTCTATTACACTATCCAAAATCCTTAGAAGTATTTCAAAATGTGGGTTGGTTGGCCTATTTTGAGAGGCTGTAGGGATTTAATGAATAGATAGCTTTAGTTTTTTCATAGGATTTGAATGAGTAGGCTTTAGTGGTTAGAGGAGTTAGGATTGCTATTATAGGGAAATTAATTGCTAGGCTGACAAGTCCACCTTAGACGGAAATGTGCTGATTTTGTAGGAAAATAACAGTCCCAACAGTTAAAGCTACATTCTTACAACAAGGTGAGGAGGTAAGGAATAAGGGGATGAGGAATGGACTAAACATCCCTTCCTCGTCCTTGGGACGATGTGGCCTATTTTATTCATAAATTTATAAGCTATGTAGGATTCTTTGGGATTGTATTTAACTATTACTTTCAGCTACTAGCACATTTGTTTAATGGAAAATTAATCAATATGTCCTATTATCTACCATAATCCTTACAACATATGTCAAAAGTTGTATGTATGGAAAAGTATATCAAAATATTCTTAGGTAACAATGAACTGATCAAATTTATTACAATTGATTCACTACAATGATAGGGATTTACATGTACTAGGTTGCTAGCAGAATCACATGTACCACCTCCTTAGGAGGAAAAGAGTGAAGCTGAAGAATAGGAAGAAAGTGTTGAAACAACGCTAGAAGAAAGGGTAGTTACACCTCTTAGGCCTTGTCAGAGGGGTCTTTTGGTTAGGTGTTCTATGAAGAGGGCTTGTACTGAAGTATCGATAGATGTATCTACTGGACATTATAAAAATACTAGGTGTGGATGCCCCATTGAAGAAGAAGTACCTAAAACAATGACACGAGAAACAAAGGCACCTAAAATAGAGATACCTAATAAATAAATGCCTTTGCAAATGAGAGTAAGGAAGAGGTCGTTGAAGAAGGCATTGGGAGAAAATACCCTAAGAGGAGACTATGAGTAATTGTTAAACCATCATCTGCCTCAATGCTTAAAGTCCATGTGTTTTGGAGAATTTTGTATCTACAGACAAATACTAATTCCCTAGATAAGTAGTCATATCTAGAACAATAGTTTAAAGCACTTTATCCTTTTCCTATAAGCAATAGATAAGACAAAGAAGATGAGAAGACCTATTTGTAGTTTTGCTTTCCTCTTGTCTCCTTTGTATCAATCCTGTCTCTCCTTCTCGTACTTAACACGCTTGAGAAGTACCTGTAAACACAAACAGAGGACAAAGAACCGATCAAAGAAAAATATCTATTGAATACAAGTAAATGGGATCAAATAAATTTCACACATATAAGCATCATACAACAATACAAACATATGCGAAAAAGGTTCAAATACTTTATTGAATAGAAGAACGAATTACAACCATCAAGTTTGATTCGAAGTCACTCCTCCAGTTTTGGTTCCATCCACATCACATCATAAGCATGACATTCCAATAGCATAACGACACTTACAATAGTCTCAAATCTCAAACTAACATTATCTCCTTACAATTCATCAAAATCCAGCCCTTGATCACTTAGATGAGTGCTCAATTTATAGGAAGATGAAGGAGGTTATGTCATAAATGGAGGTATTGAATGGCCTTCCATACTTAGAATTAGTTCCATGGAGGAAGGGATGAGAGGATAGGATGAATCTTAACTCATTCCTCATCCATTTTCGAGCTCATAGGAGTTGATAAGTGAGGGAAACTTTGGATGACTCCAAGAGATAAGAATATTCCCCAAACCCTATCTGAATTTCGCTCAATCTCGCCCAGCGCAGGTCAAAGAAAGCCTAATGTTAGAAAATTATATATTACAAAGCAATGGAACACATAGCATATTTTAGAACTATAAACACAGAAGTCGCATAAAACCATAGAGACACAGATATACGTGGTTCACCCAGTTTGGGCTATGTCCACCCCGAACAGCTAGTCCTTCCTTTCTATTATCCAGCAAAATGAAGAGACACAACCTACAATAGATCTGCTATAATATCCTCTATTTCTCTCACAATCTCACCTCTCTGTTTCTTTCTTGGAGAATACACATCTATTACACAACCTCAGAAATACAATGCCCTCATACAAATATAGGGGTTGCCTTCTAGGGAAAAAAACCCTAAACTAAACATAAGTTCTACCGTCAGATCATCTGCCTAATGAATGGCCCAGATTGACTAGAAATTACTATACTTTTACAAGGAAATTTTACATCTATTTTTAGCTTCGGGGGCACTGCCCGCACCCCCCCACGTGGAGGGGTGTACAGACTTCCTGGGGTATACATCCGGCTGAAACAAAGACCTCTAAATAATCATGCTCCACACCCAACAATCTCCCACTTGGAGAATGATTGTAGCAACTCCGTCGCTGCTTCATTTGTTGGACAATGACTCCTCTTTGGACTTGGTTGTTTCTCATCTTCATCATCATCCTTGAAGACCAATTGAAACTGAGCATATTCTCAGTTTCTCCCTGGTTACAACTTTTGTTAGCATATCTACAAGATTCTGGCTAGTCTGTATCTTTTCCAGCTTCAACTCTCCATCTTCCAACACTAATCGTATGAAATGGTACTTGAGCTGTATGTGTTTAGTCCTAGAATGAAATGTTGAGTTCTTTCCAAGATGAATGTCACTTTGGCTATCACTATATAACGCGCCCATATCATGCTCCTTACCCAATTCACCCATAAACCTTTGTAACCAAATCATTTCTTTACTAGCCTTTGTAGCAGCAACATACTCTGCTTCTATTTTTGAAAGTGCAACAACACTTTGGATTTTTGAAACCCAACTAACTGTTGTTCCACCTATAGTAAATACATATCCTATAGTGCTCCTCCTGTTATCTCTGTCACCTACCATATCTGCATCAACATATCCCTATAGAGAAATGTTTGAACCACCAAATCATAATGATTGATTTGTGGTACCTTTCAAATATCTGAGAATCCATTTCACTGCCATCCAATGTTCCTTTCCTGCATTGTTCATGTAGTTGCTTACAACTCCCACTGCATGTGCAATATCAGGCCTTGTGTAGACCATTGCATACATTAAGCTTCCAACTGTTGATGCATATGGAACTTTAGACATATAATCCATGTCTTCTTGGGTCTTTGGGCACATTTCCTTACTAAGTTTGAAATGGCTAGCAAAAAGTGTACTAACTGGTTTTGTATTGTGCATATTAAATCTTTTCAACACCTTTTGTATGTACTCATTCTGAGACAATGTTAGTTTGCGATTTTTCCTGTCTCTAGTTATTCTCATACCAAGGATTTGTTTTGTAGCTCCCAAATCCTTCATTGCAAATGAATTTGCTAATTTTCTTTTGAGCACATTTATTTCTTGCATGTTAGACCCTGCAACAAGCATGTCATCTACATACAATGACAATATAAAATAACTGCCATCATTTTGCTTTTTTAGATAAACACAATGTTGAGAGTGACATCTAGTATAACCTTATTCAGACATAAACTTGTCAAATTTTAGATACCATTGCCTTGGAGCCTGTTTTAAGCCATACAAGCTCTTCTTCAACCTGCACACTAGTTTCTCCTTCCCTTTTACCTCATATCCTTGTGGCTGCTGCATATATATCTCTTCCTCCAAATCCCCATGGAGAAAGGTTGTCTTTACATCTAACTGCTCAAGATGCAAATCTTCAACTGCTACTAGACTTAAAATAGTTTTGATTGAAGTCATTTTAACAACAGGAGAAAATATTTCATCAAAATCAATACCTTTCTTCTGTGCAAACCCCTTCACCACAAGTCTAGCTTTGTACCTTTGTTTTCCTCCATCTTCTTCCTTCAGCCTGTAAACCCATTTATTCTTCAATGTAGTTTTTCCTGCAGGCAACCTGACTAAGTCCCAAGTCTGGTTATGCATTAAGGAGTCCATCTCTTCTTCCATGGCTACCTCCCACTTCTTCCTGCTTTCAACCTGTATTGCTTCTTCATAACATTGGGGTTCACCAGAATCAGTCAACAATAAATAATATAATGAAGGAGAGTATAGTTCAGGGGGTATACTTATCCTGGTAGATCTTCTAACACCACTTTCAGGTGTTTGGGGTGCTTTTTGCTATTGTGGTTGTTGATTATTATTATTTTTAGGCACCTTTACTTTTTCAGTGATCTCATCAAGAACTGTGTATTCCTTGTTTTATTTTTCCTGTTTCTTTTCCTGCAACTGATTCTTATACAAGACCTTTTCATTGAATATTACATCTCTGCTCCTAATGATTTTGTGATTTTCATAATCATATAAGTGATAACCAAAATCATTAACACCATATCCAATAAAGATAGATTTCTTTGATTTTGCCTCAAGTGTTGTTCTATTTTCTTTATTAATATGGACAAAGGCCTCACAACCAAAAGGTTTTAAAAAGGAGTAGTTTACCTTTTTACCTGTTCATTCTTCCTCTAGAACACCACCATCCAAGGAACTTGAAGTCCCTCTATTTATTAGATAAATAGAAGTATCTATAGCATCTTCCCAAAATTGTAAAGGCAATCCTACATGCAATCTCATGCACCTTGCGTGCTCCATGATTGTTCTGTTCATCCTTTCTGACACACCATTTTCTTGTGGTGTTCTTGGAATTGTCTTCTCTCTGCAAATTCCATGCTATGAACAGTACCTATCAAACTATTTGCTGCAATATTCACCTCCATTGTCTGATCTGAGACACTTCAATTTCTTTCCTGTCTCAATCTCAACCAAAGCTTTCCATTTCTTGAAAGTATCAAATACATCAGATTTATTCTTAATACAATAAATCCAAGTTTTTCTAGTTGCATCATCAATAAAGTAACATAATAACAAGAGCCACTGAGAGATGATACCTGAGCAGGTCCCCATACATCTATATGCACAAGCTCTAATTTTTCACTCTTCTTTTCTTTCCCAACTCTGAGAAATCTGACTCTCTTCTGTTTTCCATAAATGCAATTCTCATAGAAGTCCAAATCAACATTCTTCAAACCCGACAACAAATTCCTTGAGTGAAGAATCTTCATCCCCTTTTCACTCATGTGTCCAAGCCTATGATGCCATAATGCTGCATCTGCTCCTTTGGAATTTAAAGCATTAGCAGAGTTAGAAATACCATTGCATAAATACAATGTACCAACATTTTTGGCTTTTGCTATTACCAGGGCTCCTTTGGTGACCTTCCAAGCTTTATCTATGAAGGTTGTCACACAACCTTCACCACCTAACTACCCTGTTGAAATCAGATTTTTCTTTAGATCTGGAACATGCCTTACCTCCTTTAGTAGCCATTGATTTCCATTATGCTGTTTTACAAGAACCTTACCCATTCCAACAATTTTACATGGTTTATCATCACCCAAACGGACTTGTCCAAAATCTCCTTGAACATAGTCATGAAAATATTTCTTATCAGGTGTGGTATGGAATGAGGCCCCTGAATCTACCACCTAGGAATCAGTAATATTTTTGAAAGAAAGAATCAAAGCATCTTGTAACACCTCACCTATCACATTTGCTTCATGATTGTTTTCTTGTTGTGCATCTCCTTCTTTTCCCTTCCAAGATCTACAATCTTTCTTTAGGTGTCCTTTCTTTCCGCATTTCTAGCACACTATCCCTGATCTGGACTTGGATCTGCCTTTCCTTGATTTACTGTGATATCCTAAGCTCTTTCCTTTTTCCATTTTTCTTCCCCTAGACTCTGCACTTAAATCATTACCCGATGTCTCACCGGAGCTTTTCCGTCGCATTTCCTCACTAAGGATAGCACCGACAACATCATCAAACTTTAAAGTACTAGATCCAGAAATAGAGTTACTAATGGCCATTACTAAACCATTCCAACTTTCTGGCAATGAGCATAAGAATAACAGAGCTCTAACTTCATCATCAAAGTTTACCCCTACAGAACTTAACTGACTTGTAACAGTATTAAAATCATTTAAATGGTCTGCAATAGATCCACCTTCCGACATCTTCATATTAAATAACCATTTCATAAGAAATACCTTGTTTGAGGCCGAGGGTTTTTCATATAGTTTTGCCAATGCCTTAAACAAACCCTCCGTCATTGTTTCCTTCGAAATGTTGAAGGCGACCAACACTGTGAGGCACAACCGTACTGTTCTGAGTGCCTTTCTATCGAGAAGGTTCCATTCTTCATCTGTCATACCCGTTGGCATCTTTGTTTTTCCGCCCAATGGTAGGTACAGATCTTTATGATACAAATAATCTTTAATCTGCATCTTCCACAGTGAGAAGTTTTGGCCGTTAAATTTCTCGACCCTAAACTTACCATCTTCCACCATTGCTTCCACTCGACCCAGGAACCCTTCTCTCCTGCGAGTTTGTTAGCCAAAAAAGACCTTCGACTCTGATACCAGTTGTTAGAAAATTATATAGTACAGAGCAATGGAACACATAGAATATTTCATAAATATAAAGACAGAAGTCGCATAAAACCATAGAGAGACAGATATACGTGGTTCACCTAGTTTGGGCTACGTTGACCCCGAACAGCTAGTCATTGCTTTCTATTATCCAGGAAAATGAAGAGACACAACCTACAATAGATCCGTTGTAATATCCTTTGTTTCTGTCACAATCTCACCTCTCTGTTTCTTGCTTGGAGAATACACATCTATTACACAACCTCAAAAATACAATGCCCTCATACAAAGAGAGGGGTTTCCTTCTAGGGAAAAAAACCCTAAACTAAACATAAGTTCTATCGTCAGATCATCCGCCTAATGAACAACCCAAATTGACTAGAAATTACTATAATTTTACAAGGCAATTTTACATTTGTTTTTAGCTTCGGGGGCACTGCCCCCGAAACCCCCGCCGGGGGACCACTGGCCCCCGGAACTGCCCCAGTCAGGGGGGATCGGCCCCCTCGAACCCCCGCGGCGGGGACAAGTCCCCCCCACACCCCCCCGCATGGAGGGCTATACAAACTTCCTGCAGTATACATCCAGCTGAAACAAAGACCTCTAAATAATCATGCTCCACACCCAACACCTAAGTGCTATACAGAGCACCCTGGCATGGACTTAACTACTCTGCAGTGCACCCTTACATGGGTCTACCTGCGCTGGTCCCTCTAGAGGTTATTTCTGGATGTCTTCAGGTCATGAAACTGGCTGGGAAGGAGGCATTCAAAGGGATGACTTGTTTAGAGCATGTAGCACCTAGAATTGGGGTTTGATGAGCCCTAAAACACTGATCTGGATGATGGGAGTGATGTGCCCAAATGGATCTGTAACAGCTACCCCTTAAAGCATGAAGTTGGAAAAATGCAAATGTCGAATGAAATGCTTTACGATGTGATGAGGAGGTATCAAAGTGGAGAGTGACCTGCATCAATTACAATACATATATCATGATACTTTGATTTTTACATGAACTTCTAAGGGAAGGCATACCCATGCTCAGCTTATAAACTTTCATTACATGTACATAAACAGTCGTCTACAGATATAGACCCATGATTGGAATGACCATCAATGTAAAGCCATTGTACATATGATTTAGTACTCTTTAAATCGCAGCTCGGATGGATGAAACTAGATCCGGGGTCTTCTATCGTGTTTAATCTTTCACTCAAGTATGAGTCTAACCATGTGAATATGTGATCTGAACTCAAACATGGGAAGGCACTGACTGATTACTAGTCAATGATGTAAGCTGTTAACAGACGCGAGAGAAATCACTTATGCATGGTGTGAATGGATGATTTGATGTTGAACACCATACAAAGTCTTTTGGTCGAAGGCCATTAATGTCAACCTATCGCCGGAAGTGAGAAACCTACCATTGATGTATGCAAGCCTCAAGGTACTAGAAGGGTGTTTCTAAGTCAACTTCTTGGATAATGTGCTGATGTCGATAAGAAGCGACTCGTCACAAGAGGGCCTTGATGTATCCCACATCAACGACATGAAATGAGTGTAGTGATTTTAGAGATGGAATTTGACTGAAAACACAAGGTTCAGTAATGGTGGTCATGAAAATGAAGGTTTATGGTATTGCAAAGAATGAATTTTGACTGGATGACTTCTCTTGAGCATGTCGGCGACACTAAAATGAATTGGTAGCATTGACCCAAAACAAAGTGATGGATGGTATGATAGACCAATGATATTATAACCATCAAGCTGAATAACCCAACCCAAATAGTCACGGTGATGGAGTGAAAGTTTCATGTTCAAGAGCGACCTGCTACCATAAAGTGGTTTTCCCCTTTTTCCCATTTTCCCCAGTGATTGCTGACCAATACCTCTTTATTTTTATCAAGCTTGAGGAGGATAACATATGATTGTTGTATAATTCCACCCTTCAAGTGAATCCATCGTTATTTGATGTTTTAACGAGTCTAGCGAAGGTGAAACTCGGTCTTGTCTAGATGGACAAGTTTGTCACTATTTGATGTTTTAATGAGTTTAACGACAAAGACAACTTGATCCTTTCCATGTTTAGAGAGTTTGAAAAGGGACAAAAAGAAAACTCCACAAGTTCTTTTTCATAGGTTTGTCTCTCAAGCCCGAAAAAGCGTAAAAAACAATACGACAGAGAACCTATTGACCATGTTCAGTCAACATATTCCTTTTTCATAGTTAATCTATCTGAGTCCGAAAAAGGGTTAAACTTATACTAAGTAGATGTCATTTCCAATCTGTTAACAAGCTGAAAAGGACAAGTGCTCGACCATCTTTTCATATTTCGAGAGTCTAAAAAGAGATTAAAGAGGACTCCGCTTAGAGGAACGAATGGTGTCTAGGATAGCAACAGGTTTCGGAGATGTTGGAACTTCTCAAAATGTGTTGATTTATGTGGAGAGGTTGACTAATAAGACCACTCATTGCAACTGTTCCTCAAAAGGGGTAAAACAACCAAGTGAAAGCGTATGATTGGCTAAGCAGATACTGACGATGGAAGGAGAAAAACCAAGGCTCATCTGACGAAAGAGCCTGATAGGATGGAAATCATGAGGGTTAAATGGAGATGGGTTCATTTTTACACAAGCTTGAACCATGGGGAACTATGCTTGGATTCAGTTTCATGTTTACACAAGCTTGAAATGAAAAACTATGCTTGGATTCAGTTTCATGTTTACATAAGCTTGAAATGAAAAACTATGCTTGCATTCAGTTTCATGTTTACACAAGCTTGAAATGAAAAACTATGCTTGGATTCAGTTTACATGTCCCCAACATGATGAAAGGGAGAATCTCTTGTAACCATATGGAAGTCACTGGAGTGAAGCAGGACGGTTATCCAACACCTTTTTGGCTTCGTCTAGATAGGGACAAAGGTGAATGGGGTGATTCCCTTCACATAACCTATAGGGAAACTTAACTTTACCACTAGGTGCATGCCCCCCAAGCTTCATCTCATTCACCTAAGTAGACTACTCATGGCTATTAGGTGGATGGAATGAAGGTTCATTTATCAGATCAAGTGAAAGACTCGACTGGGATTTTACGAGATCTAATCAAAGACTCGACTTGGAACTTTGCTCCAGGGGACCTTGTTTTATTTTTTAATGAGCTTTATACAGGGCAAGGAATTTTGCTCAGATTCCTTGTTTCATTTTTCAATGAGGTTGACACAAGACAAGGAACTATCCTCATATTCCTTGTTTCATTATTAAATGAACTTGAAACAAGACAAGGAACTATGCTCAAGGACCAGTTTCATTTTCTAATGAGGTTGACACAGTAAAAGAACTATCCTCATATTCCTTGGTTTCATTTTTTAAAGAGGTTGACACAAGACAAGGAACTCTCCTCGTACCCTTTGTTTAATTTTTTAATGAGGTTGACACAAGACCAGGAACTATCCTTGTACCCTTTGTTTCATTTTTTAACGAGGTTGACACAAGACCAGGAACTGTCCTCGTATTCCTTTGTTTCATTTTTTAATGAGGTTGAAACAAGAGTAGGAACTATCCTCGTATACCTATTTCATTTTTTAATGAGGTTGACACAGTAAAAGAACTATCCTCATCCTTTTGTTTCATTTTTTAACAAGGTTGACACAAGACCGGGAACTATCCTCGTACCCTTTGATTCACGACCCATGATAGGAGGTCATGACTTCCAAGAGGTTGTCATCAGATGGGAGAAAAATTCTCTGGAAGGAGAGATCTGGTTCTAATGCCCCCAGTACATAATGTACAATATCACGGAATCAATCATCTATTGATGTAGGCATGGAACAGGTTGCCACATAATTGACCTGTGGCGGGGAAGATACCATTGAGACAAAAGGACCATTTAGAGTAGATGGTTGACTGGAAGCCATATTTGGATCAGGAAATGAAAGCTGGTCAACGGTGACAATTCTGCCTTCATGCAGGAAACACATCACTCGAAAGAGTGTTGAAACAATAGCTCCCATGTCATAAACATAGTTTCGCCCAAGAAGTAAATTGTAATCTAAAGGGACTGGGACTACCATCACATTGAGATAAACAATTTTTCCTCCCAAAGTAATAGGCAACTGAGGGATGATCCCTAATGGTTGATTGGTTCCTCTGTTAAAAGCTAACAGATTCTAGGTAACTTGCACAAGTGGCGGCGAACCAAGTGCTTGCCAAGTAGTTGAGGAAAGGATACTCACAGATGCACCTTCATCTATAATAGTGCCAGATACAATCATATTACAAACTTGTACTATGATTTGTAAAGGCACATAAGAAGGAAGACGGAATCCTGCCAGACGATTCTAATCAAAGGAAGTGTCCAAACTACTTGGAGGGGGTACCATAAGAATGGGAGAATTACCCCCATGAGTTATGAGAATGGGAGGATTTTCCTCCTATCTTGATGGGATAGGAGGGTTGCCCCCAAGCTCATTGGAATCTAAAGAAATGAAAAGAACCTGAGTGGTATCATATTCACTCTCTATGGGAAAGGTACGATTAACTGAAGATAAAATCGGGTAAACTGTTTCCTCGACCTGTTTATTTGGGTCAGGTATAGACTCATAGGATTCACTTTCAGAGAGAGTGGGTTTGGCCGATATTTGATTTTGGTCAGTCAATTCATCAACAAGTGAAGGATTAAGGGAGAGTATCATATAACCAGATGGAAGCCGCTGCGGTGAAGCAGGACAGTTATCCAACACTTTTTTGGCTTCATCCAGATAGGGACAAAGGTGAATGGGGTGATTCCCTTCACATAACCTACAGGGAAACTTAACTTTACCCTTCTTTCCATGAAGTTTACTACCACTAGTTGATGATGTGTCACTAGCATGATCTCCAGAAGTTGATGACACAAGACGATGTGAACGGGAGGACCATTCTTCTAAGATCTAAGGAATACCATAACACTTTCAAATAAGATGGTCTCCTACACAAAGTTTGCATGGATATCGAGCTTTGTGAGGCTTGATGGTCAGTTTCTCATTAGATGTTGCATTTAAAGCAATGGTTGCTTGGTTGCCCCTCTGCTGAATTTTCTTCTTCTTCTTCTTCTTCTTCCCTTTCTTCATCTTCTTAGCCACCTAGTTACTAGTACCAATACTTTCACCAGGCAAAGAGGAAGCGGGGGAGGAAGAAACAACCGAGGAAGAAGGCAAAGGGTCAACCTTAGGATCAACTGGAGGTTGATTTTGTCCAATTGGAAGAGTACTCGATTGCGGAGAAATCAAAACATTTTGAACCAAGGAGGTTGAAAATAACCATACTAGCAAGCCAATGGTAAATCTCATAAGGGACAATGTAGCCATATATGGAGCACCAATATTTCCAAAAGGAGGAAAGGGACTAGGATTCCCATCAAAAGAAATTCCTTGATCGGTGGACTCTAGATTTGTTGCCATATGTCTCAACCTAAGACAAACTAAGGAGTGAGCGTGGAGGATGTTATCCACAGACAATTAAATTTATTTTAATCAAAGTAACATAACAAAAAAAAAAAAGGGATAATCTAGGCAAAAGGTTTACCAAGCAACTGTGAACTGCAGAATACATCCCGGTGAACCAAGAAGTACGGGTAGGAAATCTCCCCGAATGTTGTGTTCAGTGTATCATAGTGTACAAAGAAGTCGACTCGGTTACCTGAGGATGGATAGAAACCTAGTGTTTTCCTCCCATATATACCTGAAATTACGTGGAGTCCCAATCTGTATTAGCGTTGTCTAATGCAAAACCGCACAGTGAGAGCATACCCATATACTTTACGTACTGTAACACTGCCCTATATAACTGAAGGTACGTGGATGAGCTACAATATACTCATGTACGTGGAATGAGGTATCACACTAAGGATATATTGCAGATAAGTTAGCAATAGCTTCTATGTTTTACGACGCCGGAATACGTCTCTAGCCTAGACCTCTAAATGTTTTTCGTTAAGTGACAATGCTCCATTAGGTAAATTCAGATAAATTTTAAGTTGATCTTCTTTAGAATTTTCGTTTCAAGGTTCACCACATGATGTATTTTTTCAATTATTAAAATGAAACTAATATGATAAGCATTCTTCTCATTCAATTGAACAATGAAAACCTTAGCTAATAGGGATAGAGCAATCAGATCTTTAACAAAGAGCAAAGAGCACATCTAATGAAAATTCCCTAGCTATTTCTTTCAAGCATTCACAAACTACAATATGAACGATGCAATTTTTTCTTTTCGAATCCCTTAATGTTATGATGAACAAAAAGGAAACAAATACACATAGAATCAATCAATCGTTTTATAAAAACGAAGACTTTACGATATTTTAGTTTCGAAGGAAAATAATACTTTTACGACGCTTTCTTTCAAACAAAGATTAATCGACTATAATATAACTTTGACGATGAATCGATAATGACAAATAAATCATTTAAGAAACATTAATAAATCAAGTCAAAGTGTCAGGCCAGGCAGTAACTCCACAAAACAAAAACTGATTCGTGTATTATTCCATAGGTCGGTCATTGTTATATATAGTAGGGGGTGACTGTTCAGTTCATCTCCCGATGACTGTTCACATTCCTAATTTAATTATTTACATAAAATTCACCCAATCATGAGATTAGGTGTCAACATTCCCCCCCTTAATCTGAAGGGATGTTGGTGAGTCCAAGCATCATTCTGAATCGTTCAAGCTTTTCCCTTCCTAGTGCTTTGGTGAAGATGTCTGCAATTTGCTCATTTGTGGAACAATGATGAAGATGGATTGTTTTGACCTCAACATGATGTCGAATCAAATGATATTTAGTATTGATATGCTTCGTTCGATCATGGAACTTTGGGTTCTTGGCCAACTTTATTGTAGAGGTGTTTTCAATCATGTGTGGAGTTGATTGTACTTGTTTTACTTGCAAATCTTCAAGAATTTTCCTGAGCCACACAATTTCTTTTGTTGCTTCAGCTGTTGCCACATATTCTGCTTCTGTTGTGGAATCTGCTGGAACTGATTGTTTGCGTGATCTCCAGGAGACAGCTCCTGATCCAAGACTCATAGCATATCCTGAAGTTGATACCCTAGTTTCTTTGTCTCCATCGAAGTCTGAATCAGAGTATCCAATCAAACTGAAGTCGTCCACCTGTGTATACTTGATTCCAAAGTCTTGAGTTCCCTTCAAGTACCTTAGAACTCTTTTAGCAGCAGACCAATGTCCCTCACAAGGCTTTTGCATAAACCTGGAGAGGATTCCAACAACAAACGAAATGTCTGGTCTGGTTGTAGTTAGGTAGTTGAGACTTCCTACAAGCTATCTATACTTTGTTGCATCCTCAAATTCTTTTCCTTCAATAGATGTGAGCTTTAAGTTTTGTTCCATTGGAGTAGTGAGAGGATTGCACTCTGTCATGCCAAACCTGTTCAACAGATCTCTAATGTATTTCTTTTGAGAAAGAAATATGGACTTTGGATGTTGAGTTACTTCAATGCCAAGATAGTAATGAACATAGCCCAAATCAGTGATTTCAAAACTTTTCCCCAATTCCTTCTTTATGGATGCAATGTAGCTTTCATTGTTCCCTGTCATCAAAAGATCATCTACATATACCACAAGATATACAACTGTTTTGCCAACTTTCTTGACAAATAAAATTGCATCATCAAGATCAAAATGTTTGAAATTGAGTTTCAGAAGATGCTCAGTTAGTTTTTCATACCAGGCTCGTGGTGCTTGTTTGAGGCCATACAAGGACTTTGCAAGTTTGCATACTTTATGTTCATGTCCTTTCACAGCAAATCCTTCAGGTTGGGACATAAAAACATTCTCTTTTAGATCTCCATTCAAGAAAGCAGTTTTTACATCCATTTGATGGACTTTCCAACCGTTCTGAGCTGCTAGTGCAAAGAGTGTCTGGATGGTATCCCATTTTGTTGTGGGGGAAAAAGTCTCCTCATAATCGACCCCTTCCTTCTATGCAAAACCTTTTGCCACAAGCCTAGCTTTGTGCTTGTCAAGTGAGCCATTAGCTTTATACTTGTTCTTATAGACCCACTTGCAGCCAATTGGTTTCGTTCCAAATGGAGGATCAACCAGCTTCCAAGTGTCGTTCTTTATGAGGGCATCATACTCCTTTTGCATCAGTTCTTTCCATTTATCATGAGAAGTAGCTTCTTTGAAGGAAGTTGGTTCAAAATTTGTAGACAAGTTCAATTAACAATCATAAGAAACATCCATATCAACAAGTGAATTAGAGTCATCTACATCACCTCCATTTTGTCGGTTTGAATTTCTGGTTCCTATTTTTCCAATTTCATCAGGATGAACACTTTCAAGTGTCTTCATCAGCCACTTTGGGGGACCTTTCTGAGATGGTCCAGGCTGCTTTGTTGATTGAGTTGGGACTGAATCAAGATTGAGTCTCCCAATTCTATCAATTACATCACTTAAAGCATCATCCGTTGTTGGAGTTTCATGTGGGGGAGAGTGTTCTTCAGAAGAATATTCCACATGTTGATCTAGTATAGGAATCCCCCCTTCAAGATGTGGAATCTGATTATCAAATTCTTGAAATGATTTTGTTTTTGCGAATCTATCCAAGCGATCAAGTTGCCGCTCAACAACATTGTCAGTTTTGGATGATTCAAGAAAAATTACATCTCTAGATACAACAAACATTTTATTTACTTCATCATAGAGGCAGTAGGCTTTGGAGGTGTTTGAATACCCCAGGAAGATACACTTACGACTTCTAGCACCAAGTTTGTTTCTATGTACCTTTGGTATCAAAGCATAACAGGTGGAACCAAAGACCCTGAGATGTTTTACCGAAGGAACATGTCCATACCACAATTCATAAGGAGTCTTGTTTCTTATAGCATTAGATGGACATCTATTCTTTATATATGCAGCACATAGAACAACATCAGCCCAAAACATTATCTTTACATTTTTGAAGAAAAGCATGGATCGTACCATATTCAAGATTGTTCTATTCATTCTTTCAGCTACACCATTCTGTTGGGGATTATAAGGCACAGTTGTTTGATGTTTGATCCCATGTTGGCGAAGATAGTTTTCAAATTCATTTGATGTGTATTCTTTTCCACTATCAGTGCGAATAGACCCAATATGAGATTGTGCATCATTTTCAATCCATTTATGAAAATTCTTGAATGTTTGAAAAACATCATATTTGTTCTTCAATGAATAAACCCAACACGTTCTGGTGTAGTCATCAATAAATGTCATGATATATTTATTTCCATTTGCAGAAGGAATAGGCATTGGACCACATAAATCTGAATGAATGAGTTCAAGTTTCCATGTGCTTTTGAATGTGAATCATGAAAAGACTGTTTGCTATGCTTTCCTAGAATGCAAGCATCACATTGCTTAAGTTTTCTAGGAACTGTAGGCAAACTAGCAACACCATTTTTCTTCAATAAGCGGAGACTATCATAGTTCAAATGTCCGAATATAGCATGCCATAATAAACTTGATGGAAGTGTACCTTCTTCACGATGAGAATTGTATGAGAAATGTTGTGCATGAGCAGATGTTCCTTGTAGTTTGAGAAGCCTTTCTTCTTCTATTCCCCTCATGACAAGTGAGTGGTCAAATGCTTTTCTTACCTCAAGCTTGCCATCAAACATATGAATGGAGTGACCTTGCTGGCGGATGTGGACCAAGGACAGCAAGTTTTTCTTGAGCTGTGGGAGATATAGAACATGATCTAGAAGAAAGTCTGGAAGACCAGGCAGTTTAAACATGATTGTGCCAAGCCCTGATGGCTTGATTTTTGATTGATCTGCAAAGTATACTGCTCCATCAACATTGTTAGTGAAATCTTCAAAAAAATCTTTTCTATGAGTCATGTGGTAGGTTGCTCCTAAATCAAGCAACCAATCATTTTTCCATGAAGCAAGTGAAGCATTAAACAAATCTTCATTTAATCCAATGTTACATTGTGCCTCAACATAGTGAGTGGATTCAGGTGCTTTACCTTTGTCTGTATCATCAACTTTACCTTTCTGTTGGTTTCTTTTCTGCTCAATTTTGTCCCATGGTAGCTTGCATATAGAGGCATCATGTGATCCATTTCTTTTGCAGCGAATGCAGTGAAAATCTACCTTTTCTCCTTGAGAATGTCTGCCCCCCTGCCTTTGAAATATCTTCCTCTTCCTCTTCATCCACCTCTTCCTCTTGTAGAATCTTGAGCAGGATGCTTTTCTTTATGAGCAAGGCACACAGTCTCTTCAGAAGATTCAAGGGCTGTCTTCTTTCCAAAAGCTTTCTCTCTTTCAGTAAACTTTTTCACAAGAGAGTCAAAGGTTATATCTTTGAGATTTCCATTTGCTTGCAATGACTCAAGATAATTGGAATAAGTAGGATAAAGTGCCTTGAGAAAATCAATAAGAGGAATATCTAGCTCAACCTTAGTGGAATTGATATCATGCATTATAGACTTTACTTCAAATGCAAGAGCAAGAGGATCATTATTTTGCAGTTCAAGAGTGAAGAGTTTAATCATGAGCTGAACAACTTCAAGTGCAGAATGTGAGTCATAGAGTTCTTTCAGCTTTTGTAAAGCTTCAAAGGCAGTTGAATATGACAAAATATGGTGACTCACCTCTTCATTTACAAATGCAGCGATTAATGCATAGGCTTTGTTGTTCTTGTTTTCCCAAATGACGAGCTCTTTGTTTGAGGTAGGTTGTACTGGGTCATTGTCTCCTTCTCCGACACACACTCCTTTCCACAACTCATTGAAGATGAGGGTGTGTTTTATCATCCGGGACCATTCAGGATAGTTCTCCTTGCCAGTGAGAACTATTCCCACCATGGATATGATTGAATGCATTCTGTAAAAAAAAATATTTCTGCTGATAGAAAAATACTTCTGCTAGAAAAGAGAAAAACTATATTTTATCCATATAGAATATCACCATTTGTAATTTCAACCTTATTTCATACAATATATCAAGCATCCATGCCCTTGACAAGAAAGAATTGCTCAATGCACCATTATCAATATATTGTATTCCTTAAATCCAGAATGACTAATAAAATAAGGAAAATCTTGAGCAAAACTGTTTCTGCTCAACGCCCCTTTTTTTTTAGCCAAACACCTTCACAGTGTTAACATCTGCCACAAAAAAATTAAACTATTACTCTTTTAACCCTCTGCGCTGATACAATCATAAAACTGTGGTGAAAATTATTGAAATATGGCCATGTCATCTTCGCTCGCCATTGTAAATTCTTTCGCAAAGCTTGCACACTATTCTCCTTTTACCAACTTTGCACGATTCAGCTCATTTCTGTAAGTTGGCTTGTGGTTTCCTAAATCTGGATGCCACCATGGCCGGCCAACCAATTCTTTATTGCCTTGCAGTTATAAATAAGTGATGCTTTAAAACTTTACACAGCGGAATTCCTCAACACTCCAGCTTGTCTTAACAGTGAAAAAGTTTCCAATGCCATTCTTGCGTCAAATTTAAGGAACAACAATGCAAGTTTTAGACAGATTTTCCTCAGCCACAGCTAATCATGGAAGCTTAAGTAAAATCCTCCATATCAGATCCATTAACATAACCACACATATCAGGACAATAACATAACCACGCATATAACTATATCAGCGTATTAAAAATAACTATAACAACAGTGTTTTCATTGAAAAACGGAGAAAATGGGAGACGCTTTACAAAACCAGATACCCATATGTCCAAGATCAAGTAGGCCAGGCAGAGGCGTAAGGTCGAGCGGTCGATAGTGAGTTTGCAGTAGCGCCTGGCATCGGTTTTTTTTTTTTTTGGAATATGGATAGAATAGAGAGCGTAGGTAACTCAGGATTGTACCATGTCAGGACAGAGGGGATATGGCAGAGGCAGCGCGTTATGGATAGAACAGAGAGCGTAGGTAACTCAGGACTGTACCATGTCAGGACAGAGGGGATATGGCAGACAGAGGAGTTACAAGAGCATAAGAGCTAAAAAAAGGAGTTGGCTCTGATACCATGTCAGGCCAAGCAGTAACTCCACAAAACAAAAACTGATTCGTGTATTATTCCATAGGTAGGTCATTGTTATATAAAATAGGGAGTGAATGTTCAGTTCATCTCTCGATGACTGTTCACATTCCTAATTTAATTATTTACATAAAATTCACCCAATCATGAAGATTAGGTGTCAACACAAAGGAGGGTTGGAAAGAGGAAATACAAGTTGATTTCAGAGACATACTACAATCATTGATATTTTAGCAAGCATAAACAAAAGGAAATTTGGAGAAAAACCCCAATCCAAAGGTGAACATTTTCCCTAAGGTGGATCAGCGTAAGTCAAAGAGGGCCTAACTACACTGCAGAGCATTGTCCCCTGACCAAGCCTGTGCTGATTCCTGAGAGGCCACTCAAGAGTCATCTAACCTCAATTTTTGACCAAATAACACTTCAACACGGTTGAAATACATTCAATGAAAGGATGTAAGGTCTGCTAAAGTGTCCTAGGATGTGGATAAGCTACTTGGAACAATGATCATTCACCAATGGAGTCGTAAATTTGTTTTGGAGAATTTGGTATCTACAGATAAATACTAATTCCCTATATAAGTATCCATATCTAGAACAACAATTTAAATCACTTTATCCTTTTCCTATAAGAAATAGATAAGACAAAGAAGATGAGAATACCTACTTGTAGTTCCTCTTTCCTCTTGTCTTCTTTGTATCGATCATGTTGCTCCTTCCCGTACTTAACACACTTGAGAAGTACCTGTAAACACAAACAAAAGACAAAGAACCGATCAAAGGAAAAGATCTATTGAATACAAGTAAATGGAATCAGATACATTTCACACATATAAGCATCATATAACAATACAAACATATGGGAAAAAGGTTCAAATACTTTATTGAATAGAAGAAGGAACTACAACCATCAAGTCTGATTCGAAGTCACTCCTCCAGCTTTGGTTCCATCCACATCACATCATAAGCATGACATTATGGCAGCATAACAACACTTATAATAGTCTCAAATCTCAAACTAACATTATCTCCTTACAATTCATCAAAATCCAGGCTTTGATCACTTAGGTGAGTGCTCAATTTATAGGAAGTTGAAGGAGGTTATGTCATAAATGGAGGTATTGAATGGCCTTCCATACTTACAATTAGTTCCATGGAGGAAGGGATGAGAGGATAGGATGCATCTTAACTCATTCCTCATCCATTTTCGAGCTCATAGGAGTTGATAAGTGAGGGAAACTTCTAGATGACTCCAAGAGATAAGAATATTCCCCAAACCCCATGTGAATTTCACTCAATCTCGCCCAACGCAGGTCAAAGAAAGCCTAAGTGCTCTACAGAGCACCCTGGCATGGACTTAACTACTCTACAGCGCACCCTTACATGGGCCTACCTACGTTGGTCCCTCTAGGGGTTATTTCTGGATGTCTTCAAGTCATGAAACTGTCTAGGAAGGAGGCATTCAAAGGGGTGCCTTGTTTAGAGAATGTAGCAACTGGAATTAGGGTTTTATGAGCCTTAAAAAACTGATATGGATGATGGGAGTGATGTGCCCAAATGGATCTATAACACCATGCTACTACAATATAATTAAAGGAACTAGAGGAATAGTTGAGTGAAGGAAAGAAATAAGGACCCATGTTGGAAAAAGAAACAATTATTTCACTATGTAAGTCTAAATCTAATCCTCTCACTCAAAAAATTAATGAATTAAGAAAGGAAAATGAAAACCTCAAGAAATAACTTGTCATGCTTAGAAAAAATAATCAATTTAAGAAACAAACAGGGTTGGAAACCCTAGTAGAGATGGTAGAAATGTTGTCACATGTTGACATAACTGAAAAAATATGCAAGGGTTGTAGATAAATACTTAAGGAGGTTGGTGGTGAGGAGCCAACCATTGTTTCGATGTGGATTCAAGTAGAAGAATAGGACGAGGATTTCCAAACTACTGTTCCACAATAACCTAATGTTGATGTTGTTGTTACACAAGGACCACAAACTGAAGCAAAGTGGTACAAAGAAAATCAATGTGTTATTCCACAAGAACCTATTAATGATTCTACTACTTCACAACAACTAGTTGTTGAAACATATCAGACTAAAATAAACCAATCCATTACTCGAAAAGAACCTATCAATGATGTTACTTCTCCATAAGAACCAACAACTAAGATAGTGCAACATATGGCCAAGGGAAATGAAGAAAAATTGTAGAGATATGTTGAGTCTACTACTGTAACAAAAATATATACAAAATCATCAAAATATGAAGAGCCATTGAAATCGTTATGTATTCTTGAGGAGTTAGATATATGGAAGAGGTTCACAATATCATTGAAAAGTGAAAATATCTCTCTGAGAAAACATAAGGATATTTTTGACAATATCAAAATGATTGGGCTGAATTTTTTTTTGTGTCGAGACTTGGTAAAGATTAAGGATGAAAGGAATAAAACAATATTGCATGTAGGAGAATTGCATGAAGAAGTAAATTTGTTACAACAAGAAAAGGACTTGATGTATGAGCTTGAAGAGAATGCCTTGAGTTACATAAATCCTTCTCCTTCCTACTCCCTGTATCTACAAGAAAAAATCTCCCTCTTCCAATTTTCAACAATTAAAGAGAAACAACCATATGTAGTAAGAGAATTTTAAGCTTTCATGGAAACTTTCCAGAAGGCCAATTGTTTAGAACAACATCTATTATGTGAATTGTATCTACATGAATATGATTATTTTGGAGTGAGAACTTTTAATATTACACCATATGTTGGAGATGTTCAACTAAGTGCCTTCACGTCATTTATGCAAAATCAGGTGAGTTGGAAGCTTGCATGCAATATTGTAACAACAAATGAGAAAGTTGTGAGAGTTTTTATTAGAGATGATCTAGGGCCCGTAAAAATAGTTTTTGTGGCATATAATAGAATGTGGAAATAGCCAACCACTAAAAGGATGTTAATGGGGTTTATAAACATGGTTCTGGAATGTTGTCTCAGGAGTATCAAAGTGATAAGAAAAAACACATTTGAAGGAAGCAGGCTTAGATGGGAAGCCTACAGGGAGGAATTAAGGAAAGAGGACCCTTACAAATTTCAAATTTTTGTACATGCACCTTCCAAGGTATCTCAATATGTGGAGTGTATTAGAAAAAGTGGGTCTGGTTGGTATGGACTCAAGTTTAGATATCCCCTTATTTGGCTCCTTGTTTAAAACTATCAACACCCATACCAAATAGATGATAAGTTGTGGGAAGTGGAATTATTTGTTTCTTGAGGGTACAAAGCAAAAATTGAAGAAAAAACATGAGAATTTTATTTTTTTAAGTTCCATTCACAGTATACTAAAAATTAGCTATAAGGGTTTGCATGAGGACATGCAAATGTTTAAGTTGAGGGGAGATGTTTGGATGCAAAACATTTCCTACTTTTTCTTGCTATTTTGACTCTCAAGCCATGCCTTGTTACTCTGACAACCATCATTGACTAAAGTATGTTTCCTTTTGTATGCCACCCTTATTATCTAGTTTTTCTTGTAATCTTACATAAAATCTAATTGGTTTAGGCTATTTTATTAATGAATCGATGAAGGTCTGTTTCAAGTTGTGTTGCTTGTTGAGATGTTGTTATACGACAATATCTCCCTAGTTTTTTCTTTCTAAGAATGGAACGAAAAATATGCTAACGCTATTGATACACGTTGAGCTTATTTGGGATACGTGGTTCTCATATTCTTACTAATGAAGATTGATTTTCACAAACAATAGGTCATAGATAGCTCTACCATTGAAAGGAGACATTTATGGACAATGTAGTTGAATCAGTTGAAACAATTAGGATTCCTTATTGATAAATCATTGTAACTTAGAAAACCTATTACAACTTTGTTTCAACTAGGATAATTCCTTGAAACATAGTTATTATATATTCTCAATTTAGATCACATGAGAATCAAGAGATTCTTATGATGATATTTCCTTTCCAAAATAGGAGTGTATTTTGAAACTATAAAAGAATGTACCCTCTTCCCATGAGGCATGAATAGAGATAAGAGGAGGGAGTACCAACATTGTAATCTTGTATTGTAATTTTTATTTAATGTAGATTTCTACCATTCATGGCTTCATACCTTTATTCTAATTAGCTTGTGTGATGCATAATTCACTAGCCCTTGCTAAGGAGGAAGGGCCCCCCTTCTTAGAAGAGATAACTAATTAGAGAGGTATTATAGTAGTGTATTTATTTCCTCACAGTTGGGATTCATGTTTGATTTACTATTACTGTTACAGATCTTATTCATGCATTAGGTAGTTTTTGAATTATAATGTCTATCATTGTGTAACAACATAGGTCCTAGACTACCCTTCATTAGTGTGTTAGTTATTTGATTACTATTATAGTTCTTTGGTTTGTTTATTTCATTGAATGCGTGTTTCAACAATTTCTTGAATGATTGAAGGGTTTTCAGGAGTTTTGTTTCTTTTGAATAAGAGTGATTGTGTGTTAGAGTGTGATTTATTCCGCAATTGGTGTATTTCTTTTCTAAAAGTGTGATTTGGAGTGTTAAAAAATGTGTGTTTTGAGTGTTGAGAGTGACATTACAATGATTGGTTTTGAGATTTCATCACTTCTAGTTACCATTTTTTCCTGCATATACTTTGTATGATAACCTTAAAAAAAAGGCGTACTTGGATTGATAATTTATTTGTGAGTTGGATTAGCTATTCTGATTTAAAAGGGCAATTGATCCACCCAAAATATGCTACTAGGGCTCTGAGAACATCATAGTCAAGAAGAGGAATCCATGGAATGGAAGCTCATAAAGGAAAATGAAGATACAACCACCTCTAGCTCAACTTGGGATGTCAAATAGGTTATCAGAGAGATTAATGAGAGAGAGGAGGGGAGAGAAGAAGAAGTTTCTCAAAGGTTCAACAACAATTCTATTAGGGTGTTATGATGGGACACAAGAATATATAAAATACAAGGCCCATCTACCCACTCTTAGGCCCATCAAGGCTATATTAAACCTACCTTTTTTCACTTAATGGCACACATTCCTAGATTAATGAGTTCTTAGGAGAATCAACGAGGTTTTTCATTCATTCTCTGCCTAAAATGACTATTGTGAAGGATTTTGAAGAGTTTTTTCATATATTTCAGGGAGATCCAGTGAGAGATATTAGTGGGACTTGTTCCCTATTGCAGGAGGCTCTCAACTCGATTGGCTCAGAGCATTCAATGCCCCTTCCTACTGTTCCAAGGTGACCCAGTGTTGGCACAAAATTAGGCTTGGTAGACCTAGATTTTGACCTCTAGTCGCCAACAAAGGGCTCTATTGTATTCTAGCATGACAATAACCTTTTCATTCCTCCATGAGGGATAAATGTCTCACTGAGGCATTATGAGACAATTAAAGTAGAAGGGATCAAAAAATAATACCAAGGATTAGATTATTGCACATATAATTCATTACATGAAGATGTATACATCAATGGAAGAATTATTTAGAAATCGTAACTGAAATAAATATATTCGTGGTAATGAATGCTAGGGAAATCAATCAAAGCATCATAAAGGAAAATTTTAAATGGGCACATCCAAACCAATGATTCCATAGATCCATAAGTAGAGTTACGCCACATCACTTCATTTTATTAATAAACTAGACCATTACAATGCAGATCCACGTTAGTGCGCAAGATCTTTCAGAACATATATTAGAGCGAGGATCAGTAAGGCTAATTCATAATCATTCCAACAACATCTCAACATAGACTATGAAAATTCTCTCTTAACTCACTCTTCGTGGGCCTTTTATATATTTTCTTCCTTGATCCCGCTTGCTTGATGTAGTCCACTTTTCGCACTTTGATCATGTCCACTTGAGCTAGTCCAATTTCAAAAAATATATGTGCTTTAATCCTTATCATCTCAATTCCTTGAAAATCCAGTGCATAGATTCATCTTTTGTGGATTTTCCAGGTCCCAAGATAACCACTTTTAACTTTTATTTGCCACTCTCATTTTCTTGTTCTCAACTTCTAGATGGCTTGATAGTTTAAATTTCTAATTTCAATGGCCATTCTTACAACCCTTCAAAAAATAAGGACCCAACAGGCCCCAACCACAATCCATTTACTTTCCTTTGAGTCATTCTTCTAGCTACACACTCGACTTTGTTTTCGGTTGCACTACTTCTACAAATAGTTCTTCTATTTGTTCTATTACTTCATCTACTCCCTTCTTTGCTTTGTTTCCTTCAAATGAAGGACCTAACTCTAGTATTTTATGTAGAACCTAGGCTTCAAAATCAACATACTCTGTAGTGGTGTATTTCCAAGTAGCGAGAAATGCAACAAATCTATCAACAAACTCGACAATAATATTCATTGTAGGATTCTCAGGACAAACCATCAGGATGGTTTTCCATTTAGTATGAGCACCAAAGTGTAGTTTCTTCATGTATATAAAGTGTTTTCATGTTGGAGGCTGAAGATCACATAATACAAATTTAATGGCATGTAACTCCAGTTCTAGTTGGTGCATTTGTTTCTCTAGTACTTCAGCCTGATTCAAGGAAATCTTGCTGGTGGTGGTCAGTAGTAGTAATTTCTTGCTCAAACAACCATTGAGTTTTTTGCCAAAATTGGTACAAAGGATGGTTCGTCTTAACAATGAGACTAGGCCAAACCTACACTTGTTAAAAAAAACTCCTGGTAGCCATTCATGATATGTTTAATATTCTTACGTATGAATATCTATGCTCAATTTATTACGCAATCTGTTGAGAAAATTGATGAACTAGATTCGAGAGTGCTCTACAGATTTCAACAATATTGTGTCACAACTCTCTATTTTCAGCAACAAACTCCTTACAAGTGACTTCAACAAAGTTGCAGTACTCAATTGGTTGACACAGAAAAATCCTCTGGAGCATTAGGCATAACTTTGGAAATTGTTGGCAATATATGCTAGAATATAACATTAATGCCTTCAATATTCCTCTACAATTATTCGTTTTGACTTCTCAACTAGTCACATTCCTTGCTCACAACAATAAGTTGCTACTATTGTTTCTCATGAACAAAGAACATTTCATTTTATCAGCCTTCTAGTTGCAGTGCAAAAGTTCTAATCAGTTGAAGTAGCTCGGATGAGGACCAACTATGAAGATAATCTATAGGCAAAGTATTAATTAAAGGGAATCAAGCCTGTAGGAGTTGACTACTAGCAGCGTATTTTCAGTGTCCTTGAGGCAAAGTTTCCTTCTCCTGACACTACTCCTTGTTAAATTCATCTTGAATCTTATCAAAAACATTTGAGGTAAAAATAGGAATGATGTCCAGGGATTGTGCAACTAAATGTAAGACTTCTCGACATTGAGTAGGGTCTTGACTAAACTCAACAACCTAGGAAGATAAAATAACCTTACTAGGGTCCTGCTACAACTTGGATGGCAATTTCACAGGTGACACTATGACTACCTTTTTGTGCAACTCAAGTCCAAATGTGGTTTGTTGTATGGTATCTTTGTGAGTGGATTCAATATCCATTTCACCCATATCACCACCAGTATTTCCAGCATCATGGACATTAGAAATAATGACATATTGTGATGTGGTATATGGAGACTAATCAAGGGAATGTGAGGATTGAATAGGAGAAGGATTACAAGGTTCCTAAACTATTTTAGTTCCCTCAACAGGGTCTTTTGGCTCATCATCAGTAAGGTCAACAACAGGAGAAAGTTGGAGATGACGGTGGGTTTAAGAAAAAGTCTGAATAAAATAAAAGGCACCAAAGGTGGATGGAAGAGTAATAGAGACTATGGGAGGAGAAACAAGCATGGGACTCATAATGACAAATGGTACTACTGGCGGCTTGATTGATGAACCACTAAGACGAAAAACATTTGGAATTTCTAAAGTAGATGTGGTAGAACTTACCATAGACATGACTTCAGACATAGTATTTCAAACAAAAAACATGCATTCCTGGAACTTCTTCAACACCGTCTAGCCGGAGATCCTACTTGTGTGCCTTTTAGAAGATGATGCAACATCTACAAATGAATTACAAGTTTGCATTTCATCTAGGGAATAAATCATGTTTCCCTCTTGTGCTTGCACTAGACTCTAGGCTAAGACAATACCTCATTATGGAAACAACCACATTTTGAATATATTAGAAACAATGATTTTAGGATGGATGTAGGTATGGCCATAACTTATCTTGAACCAAATTTGATGAGAATATTTATCCAAAATAGGCTTTCGTACCCTAGTCAATGTTTCTATAACATGCACCATTTTAGTGTACCATTTTTCAAAAGCTTGCTCGTTAAAATCTCTATTAGCAAAATCGACATAAGTTTTCCATGGAGCATAGGCAAGAGAAATTAGTTGATCCCTAGCAATTTTATTTGGTTCTCTACCTTTAGGTATGTGCCACTTCATCGTAGTAATCACAATGACTAAATAACCATATATAAAGTAGGTTTCCCACTTAAATACATCTTCACAGGCTTAAAAAATCTCATTCAACAAAGAACTACACCAATTCAATGACTCTCCTTGATCGTAAGAATCAATAATAGAGATAACGTCTAAGGTACACTCACCTTTGGTGTAATGTTGCATAAGTTTCTCTAAAATGATATGGCATGAAAACTTGATTCAAGGATTGTTGATCATGTTAATAGCAATACCACGTCCTTTATCTTGAGTGTCATATTTTGAGTACAAATTATTGTCACCCTTCTTTTTTCTCTATTTAGAAACACTCTAGAATGCAGAGGAAACATCTTAACCATATGGCGACAATATTGTACTCTTGTAAAGATCCTCAATGTCGATGGGATATTATTTGTCAAGCCACAATGAACCTCCATGAATATGGATAATGAAGAACTTGGTGCAACACATGGCCTATCTTGTGGTGCTAAAGGTAGGAAAATTGCACAATTTCATCAGGGAAGATAGTTGCAAGGGCCAAAATTAAGGTTTTAGCTGTGAAGAAGCACTACCACCTATTTTAGCCACATAATAAATAAATACTTTGCACTTTAGAGTTGGAAATAGAACATGGTCAATCAACATGTATCTTACAAGTTTTGTAACTCTGCAATGTACAAACATTGTTTTTAGTTAATGGAAGTGAAATATGATTTCAGCTCCTAGTACGACTTTCTTCTAAGGGTTTGCAGATTTATTGGGTTAGGATCCACACCAAGGTGCTCTAGATCCCTCTTTTGTTTTTATTTTTATGCATCTATTCACTTTTGCAAAGTATTTCTGAAATTTATTTATGTTTATAACATTCATGCATGGTTAACTAGGGATTTTTCATGAAGAATCTTTTCTTGCAATTTATTTGATTGCTTGGTGATAATCGTTGCAGTGGTTACCCTATTTAAATGTCATTTTCACTTTTCACTTAATTCATTCCATTTTATTCTATTCATTTATTATTCATTATTCACCCTTTACTATTTCTTGCACTTTAACCTATTTTGCAGCTATAAGAAACCCACAAATTCGAGTTTTTCTAGGTTAAAATTGCAACCAAATGCCTTTATACTCTGAACAAGTTTATTTTATCATTTTCCAACTCCTCTATACCTTGTTTGCTTCTCCAACTCACATTTTTCTTGGTTACCTACTCGATGGATGATCTCTTGTTGCAAAATAAGGAATCTTATAATAGCTAATAATCGTCCTTCCAAGCTCACTAAGATTTGAAATAAAATCATTATTTGTCTTCTTTGATATATTACAACACTCCTACCCTAATAATGGAACTTGGAGGTAGATAGACCTTGTTGATGCTTTGATTATTTTTCTTTGGAGATCTGCTTTTCTTGCAAACTGCGGTCTATAATTTACATGCTTGCATTTCAACAATGTGCTATTCTTTCCTTACAAGATAACATAGAGGTGTGCAAGTGTGATTTTGTTTCATTGAAAACAATGTAGAAGTGTGCAAGTATTCCTTCCTTTATTGCAAGTAGCCTAGATTTGCGTGCCATTTTCCTTTTAGCAAGTTATTTCCGGCAATTACAGTTTTCCTGTATCATAGATTAGTCAACTTGGTCTATGTACATGTAGCTTTTGTTTCAGTATTTCCACCTACATACAAATCAATAAGAGAAAGAGATAGTTCCTATTGCACATATACTATCGAACCCTCTTAAGTTTGTACAAACCCTGGGTTGACAATGTATAGCTCAAAAAGCCACTCCTTGGGGTAAAGAAGAAAGCCACATCCTTTGCCAAGCCATAGGATCAATTTGTGAATGGTGAAACATAAAAATTCAAGTGCTTTGGGGATCAATGCTCCTTCTCATTTGTAGGAATTGAACTAGAGGGCCAAACAATGCTCCCTCCTATTGTTGGAGACTGAAACAAAAGGCCAAAAATACCCTCTCTGCGCTAGAGCTCTGAAACAATGCGAGATTTTGATTAGATAAGCTTCGATTTGGTATAATTTAACAACTTTGGTTAAAAGAATAATTGTTGATTAAATTAATGATTGTTTTGGTCTATCTTAATCATCACCTTGATACGATCAAGAAAGTGTCTAGGTGCAATGAAGGCCTATCATAAGGAAATATATAAATGAAGCTCTTCACTAGTCACAAAGGAGAAGAAAGGAACTTATGTTGAAATGTTGTTAGTATTATGACGATGATAAACTTGTTCATCCACACCAGTGAGCATATATAACAATATAAAATATCAAACGGGAACTGTGTTGAGTACCTGTTTTTTGAGGTAGCAAAAAATCATCAGATTTTGAAAAGTGTTGATTCAAAATATACTTTTTTTAGCATATTTTTGACACTGAACATTTTTATTAAAATGTTAGTGATTTTCATTTTGATTTTGAAAAGTATTGATGAAACATCAACCCCTTTTTATAGAGGGCATATTTTCACACTTTAAAGCTTCTAATGTACTAAGTGTGGATTTTTTTTAAATGTTGGTGCTTTTCATGTGGATTTTGAAAATCATCAACATTTTTTTAAGGTATATTTTTTGTCACTTTAAATTTTCTTATGTCCTAAGTATGCACAATTTTTTTAAAATATTGATTATCGAACCATTTTTCAAGTTGTCTTATTCTTGTTCTTTCTTTTCATTCTAAGATGCTTGTTTTTTTTTTAATTTTCAAATGTGTTTTTTCATTTTTTTCACAATGTTTTTATAATGAAATTTTCAATTTCTTTTTGCAAAGTTTAAAAATAATAATAACATTAATATTTTGAAGTTAGAATTTTTTATATATTTATATCATCAATTAATACTTCAATACACATAAAATAATTGTCACTAAAAAATAATATTTTTAAAAACTGAACAAAAAATACACATTTTGCATATAGATATAATTAAAAAAATATGTATTTCACAACTTTTTCACTAAAAATGACATGTTAAATAAAAACATTTTTATGAAAAAATTAAATAAAAAAAGTTGGAAAAATAACAAATTTTATGAGTTTTAGATCCAAAAATGATGGCATTTGACGTTTTAATTTTTCCAAAAAAAATGATTCGAATAAAATTTTAAATAAAAATAACAAAAATAAATGTTAAAAAAAATAAAACATACAATTTAAAAAATAAAAATAAAAATAAAAACATAAAAAATAAAGCAATTAAATTAAAAAAAAGAAACATTAAATAATAAAAACATTAAAACAATTTTTTTTTAGCAAAAATATAAAAATTAAAAAAAAAAACATTACAAAAAATTAAATTGAAAAAAACCATTAAAAAAAAAATAATATTTTAAAAAATAATTAAAATAAAATAAATAAAAAATCGCGGCCCTGAGGGTCTTGGGCGAGAGTTAATCTAGACCCGTCTAGGGCCCATGGGGTGGTGTGCCTTAGTGGGGGAGTTTTCTGCGACTCCCCTCCCCAGGTTTGTGACCCCACAGACCCTAGGCATTGCTTGGTCGATGGCCTTGCCCCACCTAAGGCCCATAATATTTTTTTTTTGTATTTAACTTTTTATATTTTCTTCATTTTATATTTTTTTTCTAAGTTAGTTTTGTTTGTATTTTAATATTTTTTATGTTTGAATTTTTTTTTGTTTTTTTCTAAATATTTTTTATATTTATTTTTTTGTCATGTTTTTTTATTTATTTTTATGTTTTGATATATATTTATATTTACTTGTTATTATTTTTATATATATATATATATATATATAGATATAGTCTTAGTTTTATTTTTTTTATTTTTTTCAATGTTTAAGTTTGTTTTCTTCTATATTTTTCATTTTTAATTATTTATTATTTTGTGTTATTTTATTTTTTCTGTAGGGCCTATGTCGATCCTCAATTAGCATCCTAATCTCATTATGTATCAAGCTGATAGTTGATTTTAAAGTTTTCGTTATAATGGCTCAAGTTGCCCCCACAATGTGTCAATTTCATGGTTAGCTTCTAAGTTTTCATCACAATGAGTTCAGTATGCCTACATTGCGTGTCAATTTGATGGTTGATTTTTAAATTTTTGTTGCAATGTGTCAAGTTGTCTTAGGCTATGATTTTAAAATCATTATATTTTTAGCATTTAAAAAAGTATTTATTCTTGGTATAATAACTCTTTCATCTAGGAGTTCATCTTTAAAGTTTTTTTAGTCACAATGTTTTTTCATAATGCCATTGTTGAAATATGTTGAAAACTTAAGCTTTTCTATAGTCATGATCTTTAGTTGTAATTCCATGGTTAAAAAGTTATCAAAATTTTAAGGTTTTTCTGAGTCATGCTATTTTATCTCTAATGCTATAGTTGAAAACAGTGATAAATATTTTATCTTTAACACCATGGCCGAAAATTGTTGGAATTTTAATGTTTTTCAAAGGTGTGATATTTTATCTTTAATGTCATGCCTGAAAATTATTGGAGTTTTAAGGTTTTCCAAAGCCGTGATATTTTATCTTTGATGTCATTGCTAAAAAATGTTGAAATTTTACCTCGCGTTATTTGAACATCAACAATTTCATTTTTAGGGTGTTTTTTCACAAAAAAATTGACTTTTACTTACATTTTAAAAAAATGTTGAAAATTTACCATATATATATATATATATATATATATATATATATATATATATATATATATATATATATTCTAGCATCAACACTTTTTGTTTTCGGCTTTTTTTCATGGCTTTTGGTGATTTTTGGCTAGAGTTCTCTTTTTGAGTTTAGAGTTCCCATTTGATAGTTTACATTGTCAGAGGTTAGGGAGCAAATCAAGGGAAGAGGCTTGGAGAACTCACCAATGTACACTAGTTCTATTCAACGACAATAGTAATGAAGATTTTCCCCATTATCTATCATTCACGGTCTATTGTATTTGTTGTGATTGATATATTATGTTTCACTAATATTGTTTTGCAGAAAGATCGCATTGGTTTCATTCATTGTGTGCAGGTGATATAGGATATCCAGGAGAAAAGATCTCGAAGGAGATATTCTTAGAGTTGGCATCATCAAATAGAGATAAGGATATAGCATTAAACATTATGTCAACTACCTCTCTCATCAATCTGAATGCGCTTGGGATTGTCTAGTTTCTTTTGTTTCATTTCTTCACTCAAAGACATTGTATTGGCAAGCTTTGGGCAAAGCTTACTAGGATTAAAGTAACTTACTATTGTAGGCAAAATTCTCTCTTAAACATAACTGGAAAGTCTATTGGGGACATCCTAGTGGGTCAATTTTTTTAGCCTATTGTAATATATTTTCCTTAAATATTTGTGGATTCCCTTGTGTCTTATAATGGTCATAGTCATCTATAAAGTTTGGTTTCTAAATCCAGATGATCGGAATCTAGATTAGGGGCAAAAATTTGCTCAAAAATAAAAGTGCTCATAATCGATCAAAACCTGAATTACCATGTCTGTCTCATGATACGATCCCAATGCAACTCGTTTCACTCAAAACGGAGTTCATATGAGAAAGATAGAGACTACTGTCTACTTTGCCAAAGAGAAAAATTTTGCAAAAAAATTACAGTCACTGCACAATCAGCAGTATGTATTGCTAACATGGTAGGTGACAGTGCGGGTTAAAGGTTTGGTTAATAGTGAATGAGGTCACACCAAGTGGCGCTTTATGAATGATCAATAGTTTGATGCGTTGGTTTTTTTTTATTGGACTGGGGAGGACCAATGAGAAGAGGACATGTGGCAATCCCGGAGGCCACTATGTGTCCCCCCCCAAATGCCTAGCAAAATCAGTGCGTAATGACAAAATTCTATTAACACGCCAGTAGAGTCGAACCCACAACCTAGACCACACAAGCACCAAGCGTTACCACTATGCCACGCCAATGTTTAACATACAATGGGCACATTTTGTATTTAATGTGATAACACATGGTGGATGGGGAAGGAGAGGGCTAGCCCCCTCTACATGTAACCTTACCTCATGACCAAAGGCCAGTGCTAACGCTAACCACGCGAGTTTAATTCGCTAAGTGAGTTTAAGATTAATTAAACCATGATTATCACTTAATTAATTTCAGATTTAGTTGGCGACAGTTTGGCAGGTCTAACAAATCTGGGATTGTGCCAAATTTGGCGGGGTTAACAGGAGTTTCCCAAGATTTGGTGGAGTTTCCCAGGGAAAACTGAAGATACCATAATTACTTCAATGTTTGACCAATTTTGGCTCAAAAAGAGTCATTCCTAGATTATTTGGATGCTCTGGATATAATGGAATAGGTTGCAGAGGCAAAAAGGCACTTATGTATGTGTTTTTGCTACATTGAAGTTTAAGGAAGCTTAGGGCCACCAAGAGAGGAGGTCAAACCTAGATCAACTGGAGTCCACTTGCAGAGCTTGGATAGTCATGATTGGGGTTTCTGGGTCTTCCGAATCCAATGGAGCAGGTTGCAAAGCTATTGGAGTACTGCATGTGCATGTAATCAGAGAATTGGCCATTAATCCAAAGAGGGCCTACCCATTGAAGCAGGTCCAAGGAGATTTAGCCCAAGAGGGGTGAACTCCTTTATCATATTTGTGTTATGATTTTGTTGTGTTTTAATTCTCTACAATTTACTTGTTGTATATGTGTTTTAAACAACTAATTAACCTCATAAATTTCTCATAAAAGACACTTAACACTTGACACATAATTCCTCACATTTTGGTTAATTTGAGACGATCCTAAACACATTTTTTTTAATACTGATGAGGGAGCTTGCATAGCATTAACAAGTTTTCCCAACATTCAGATCAAGTTGGTATCAGAGCACTGTTAGCTCATTTTAACCCTGAGATGGTTTGCCAAGGTTAGCTAGAAAATTAGCTATTGGTTTTGTATTTGTGCAAGGAGAATTTAACTATGTGAAAGTTTATGTGTGTAAGCTGAATGGTCTGAGATGCTTCTTTGTTGAGAAATTTTTTGAAGCTTTGTGAATCTTTTTGATGCATTACAAGTGTGATGGCAGCTTCAACAAGTGATGTTTCTAATCCATCTTCCTTAGCAAGACTCTTTGATTTAGAGATGTTGCAAGAGCTTATCATCATGAGAGATATGGTGCAAGAGATGAATGAAGATAGGAAGGAGAACACTATACTTCAAGAGGAGTTGATGGCCATGAAGGAGGAGAAGCAAGAGCTTCTTTAAAAGATGCATGAGATGGAGATTCAACTCCATGATGCCAAGGAAACCCTAGCCAATTATGTGCATGAAAATGAGGTATGAAATTTAAGTTTATCTTCAATTTCCTCTCATAATGAATGTTTTGGTGCTTTTGAAAGACACCCTAGAGGAATAGGGTACAAATTATTGATGAAAATGGGTTATGAAGGTAAAGGGTTAGGCAAACATGCACAAGAATAGTTGAGCCAATTGTTATTGAGGAAAGACCCAGGTATTTGGGTCTTGGTTATGGACAACATGATGGAGAATGCTCGAAAGCCAAGGAGGCACATGAAGGTATTCCAAGAAGGAATTTCATTACATGTTCATTACCTCAAGCTTGTGAATTTTTTGTTCATGAGGAATGCAAAAGTTTTATACCCACTGCAAGAATATGATCATAAGCATGCAACTAGTGGAAATGGAAAACAAGAGGATGTTGAAATCTCTAAGGTCATTGAAACCATTATTGGTACTCTGAAGAGAGCCACTACCTCATCAAATTCACCTCCTCAAGAAGGTGACAAAGGTGAATGTGCAAGGTATAAATCTGCCTTTACTAAAGTTTCTTTTGATTATGATAAACATGGTAAATCTTCACGTAAGATTTGGAGAAAATTTATATGTTCCTTTTGTGGTTTGAATAACCATACTATTTCGAGGTGTTGGAAGAGGATAGCCATACATAGGAAACTTTTAAAACAAAAGAGATAGAAAGCCAAAGGTCCATTGGATAATGGAAACCATGTTAAAAAGAAGATGCAATTATTTTGCACTCGTTGCCATAAGCAGGGTCATCTTGTAGACAAGTTTTGGACTTTGCATCCAACAAATCATCCACGACATTTGAAGAAGGTGGAGAGAGGTTTTGGAAAGAATGGAAAAGAGGATTCCATAATTGATGTGGGTCAGGATGATACACATGATGAAGTGCAGCTGAAAGAAGTGCCAATGAAATGGTTTGGAAAGAGATGGTTAGATTTCTTAACCAATTAAGGCCTTGCATTTCTTTTGATAACTGATGCAAATATTTCCTTATTGATGCATTTCCTTATTATTTGGATGCATTTATTTTCTCCTGAAAGTATGGTGCATATTGCATGAAGCAAGATGTTGGAAAACTAGAGTTATGTTGACTCACTTATATGCAACAAAGATGGCAATTTGCAACTACAAATTTGCGTGCATGTTGCATTCTTGAACTTGCATGTTTACGCCAAGGAGGTGTTTAAAAGTGGTGTATGTTGACTCACTTTACTGTAGCAAATTTGGTCATTTCAACTCTTTAAGTACTCGTACATACCAATGGAATTCTTATACTTGTGATTGTACTTGTGAGAGAGTTGAGAAGTGTTATACATGCATGAGAGTTTGTGTGTGTGAATAGTGTAATTTTTAATAGTTTCATTATGCTTGAACATGCATGAGTGATTGACTTGTGTTGGTTGATTGCTTTGTTAACATGTATGTTGTCAACTTGAGAATGTTGATCATTTGCACATGCATGAGTGTCGACTTGTGTGGTTGATTGATTGTTACATGTATGTTATATCAACTTGGAAGAGTTGATTTTGTCTTAAAAGATGAAAGGGATATGTGACGAATTGTTTCATGAGAATGTGGAATTCTTGTTGTAAATCGTCAAGTTGTTGTACATGCTTTTGCTTGACTTGAAAGTCAGTTGTTTGAAGAAGCATGTTTTTTAGACTTGTGTTTAGTCGATGGCTTATACACCAAGATGTAAGAGTATATGGTGATGTTTAGATGATATGATATTTGTTTCTTTGAAGAAGAAAAAGGAAGAGGTCATCAAGTTATATTCTTGCATGAGTGTTTTTCAAGGTTAATGGTGTTTCTTGTAACAAGATGTCGCAGGATTTTAGAAGTTCCATGCTTGAGCAAGAGGCTCATTATTAGCCTTCATTCTCAAATAATTACATGAACAACATGTTAATACTGGAGGATGATGGAATCAAGAAGTGAAAGTGGACAAAAATGCCAAAAACGTTTGTAGCCATTGTAGACCATTTGATGTGTTGATGGCAAGAAGTGAAAGAGATGGAAAATGCATTATTCCAGATGTGGAATTTGGAACTGTGGAGGTAAAAGAATGGTCATTTATTTTCTTGTTATTACTAATATTGTAACTCATTGTTATATTTCACTCACATGGGATTAACTTGGAAAATTGGTTTCCAAGGAGAAGCTTGCATCGAATGCATGTGTTGCAAAGGAGGAACATGATTCTCAGTGGGAAGGCCATCATTTAGCTTTCCAAGCACTGAGTGACCGATTTGGTACAGAAGGGTGTTTAATCAGCAAGCAGCCAGCAAGTGTTGGATTGGTCAGCAGCAAAAGGAGAACATTGGTTGAAGTGCCAAGCCATTTGCAAGGCAAGGCATGTCAGTGAACCCAAGTGGTTGTCATGGATATCTCTCCAAGTAAAATCAATTGATAGAACTTGGGAAGGAGAAGAGTATTCAACTCTCATAAGATAACCAGCTTTTGTGGGTCCAAAATCCTCTCAATGGGAAGAAGTGATCAGAATCTGGATTAGGGGAAATTTTTTTCTCAAAAATCAAAGTGCTTAGAATCGATTAAAACTTGAATGACCACATCCGTCTTAGTGATACGGTCCCAATGCAACTTGTTTCACTCAAA
Source organism: Pinus tabuliformis (assembly GCA_031772625.1). NCBI lineage: Eukaryota > Viridiplantae > Streptophyta > Pinopsida > Pinales > Pinaceae > Pinus > Pinus tabuliformis. Next base: position 624,176,355 of record CM062809.1, read on the forward strand.
ATAGAGTTCGTATGAGAAAGACATAGACTTCTGTCCACTTTGCCAAATAGAGGAATTTTGCAAATAAATTTATAGTCACTACACAGTTAGCAGTTCATACTACTAACGTGGCAGGTGACTGTGAAGGTCAAAGGTTTGGTCAGCAGCCAGTGAGGTCATGTCAAGTGGCGATTTATGAATGGTCAATGGTTTGAATTGTTGATTTTTTTATTGGCTGGGGGAGGAATAATGACAAGAGGACATGTGGCAAGCCCGAAGGCCACCACGTGTCCCCCTCCAAAGGCCTAAAAGAATCAGTGTGCAATGACAAAATTTTATTGGCAGGTCGGTGGAGTCGAACCCACAACCTAGCCCACACAAGCACCAAGCGTTACCACTATGTTGCGCCAATGTTTCTTAACATACAATGGGCACAATTTGTATTTAATGTGATAGAACATGGTGGATGGGGAAGCACAGGGCTAGCCCCGTGGGCCAGCCCCCTTTGCATGTGAACTTACCTCATAACCAAAGGTCGGTGCTAACGCTAACCACACGAGTTTAATGACCTAAGTGAGTTTAACGATAAATAAACCATGATTATCACTTAATTAATTTCATATTTAGTTGGCGACAGTTTGGCAAGTCCAACAAATCTAGCATTGCGAAAAATTTGGCTAGGTTAACTAGAGTTTCTCCAGATTTGGTGGAGTTTTCCTAGGGAAAACTGAAGAGATCATAACTTCTTCAATTTTCGACCAATTTTGGCTCAAAAAGAGTCATTCCTAGATGATTTGGATGATCTGAACACAATGGAATAGGTTGCAGTGGTAGAAAGGTACTTCTATATGTGATTTTTCTACATTGAAGTTTAAGGAAGCCTAGGGCCACCATGAGAAGAGGTCAAGCCTAGATCCGCTGAAGTCCAATTGTAGAGCTTAGATAGTCATTTTTGGGGCTTTTGGGTCTTCTGAATCCAATGGAGCAGGTTGCAAAGCCATTGGAGCACTGCATGTGCATGTAATCATAGAATTGACCATTAATCCAAAGAGGGCCTAATCATTGACGCAGATCCAAGGAGATGTAGCCTAGGAGGGGTGAACTCCTTTATCAGCTTTGTGTTATGAGTTTTCTATGTTTTACTTCTCTACAATTTTCTTATTGTATATGTGTTTTAAGTAGGTAATTAACCTCATAAATTGCTCATAAAAGACACTCAACACTTGACACATAATTCCTCACATTTTTGTTAATTTGAGAGGATCTTAAACACATGTTTTTTAATACTGATGAGGGAGCTTGCATAGAATTAACAAGTTTGTCCAACATTCAGATCACCAAATACTTAAACCTACTAGATCTAAGTTTTTCCCCTTTTTTTCTCACCTACAATTTAGTCTACAACATTGATAGCCCTATGTTTTAGTCTGCATAACTGTTGGGAAGCATTGATAGCCTCACTGTTTCAGTCACGCCATCTCTGAAAAAGTATCGAAGGTTATTTTCCTTGAAAACTAAATGTTTAAGATCAGATTTGGAAGGGGATTTTGGCATCCCTACAAACCCTATTGGGTGGTGTTTAGACTTTGAAGTTTCTGACTTAAATCATTTCTCTTCTACGAAGTTTACATGCAATTTTGTGGACTTAGTTACATGATTAGGGTTTTATCTTTTTTTTGGGTTTTGATTCTTTTCAAGAACATTGGTGTCCAAATACCTCTCTGGAATCATTACAATGATATCCCTACATGATTTGATTTCTTGTAGCTATATTTCTTGATTGAAAACTCATTTTTCAAATCCTAGTGCATTCTTGTGGGTAGATCTAGGGCTTTTGGTTTTGGGTATTTTTTCTTGGTTTCCTTTTGCTTCTTTTGTTTCCACTTTCGCAATTCGTTTTCTACTTTTCTTGATAGGATTAATGTGATACATGAGACAAAAGTGAGGTACATGTTCAATGGTTTCATTCTAAAAAGAAAAGGCCTCTTCATTACTCCAGGTAAAATTCATCGAAGCTGAACATTTTTGTTTGCATATTTTTGCATGGTTTCTTTGGATAAGTTGAGCCATAACATCATTCTAGTTTCATCCATCGCCCTTGTCTTAATGAAAAACCATTAAAATTAATGCACTTAATAAATTAATTCAATATTTTTCTCTTTCCTTGGTAGCAAACCAACATTAGATAGACTGTAGTCTTGGGATAGGGGAGTGAAGTTAAGTTCCCCAAGAATAAAAAACTAAGATGGAATCTTGAGATAGGGTATGCAAATCCACTTTGTGCGGCACAATCCAGGAAACCCTTCTAACATAAGGGTTAAGCACTAGGTTACATTGGCACCTTCAAAGTGACCTCTCAACTCTGTTTGGAACTGGTGGCGTTTATATTTGGGAATGACATTGTACTTGTGGGGGTCGCCTTTAAGAGGCTTCGGGCTTGATACGCTACCCTTGTGTGTAGTTCTAGTTGATGACTATCCCCCTAAGACATGTTGCTTTTGTTGGTGACCTTAGTGGCCTTTATTAATATACTATCACGAGTGATGATGAGGGGGTTGTTCCTTGCTACACCCAAGGCAAATTTCAAGCATACTCACTTGGTCCTCCTAAAGGGGTGATCCATGACACGAAAGAGCACTTGGTCCTAGGTTAGATAGTTAAGCAGGTATTTATCATGACTATCCTAACCATTTCCTCACGACAAACCCATGCATTGATTAAGCGAATGTTGGTGGTGGGAGGATCCCTTTCCCACCCTAGTTGCTTGGCTTTCTACCTTAGGATCTTCTTAAGGTATGTTGTTTATACTTTGTATTTAGTGGCCTTTAGGAATTTTATTTGTTCATGATTGTGTTACCTTTGGCTACCACCATGGCAAATTTTCATTTTTAGTGCTCATAGACTTGCACCCCTTGCCCCCTATGAGGTCGGTCCAGCTATCCGTAGACAGAGACTTAATTACAACATAGGTACATTTGTGTCTCAGGTTAATTTGGGTTCCACTCGAAGGCCTAAAACTTTCTTTCATTTAATGGTTGACCCTAGTTTGCCACATCATCATCATACCTCTGAACCCATCTCACTATGTGAGGGTGTTGACTTACCTAAATATTCACTTAGTCCCTTACTTGAGTCATTCATGGATAATGTTAATAATTCTCTAACGAAACTTGTTGTGTCCATATTGTTAGTGGCTGATGGTCTTCCAAAGGTCACATCCACGTCCATACCTTTGACCATAGATCCATTCCAAACCACATCCTTTTATGACTCTTTCTCCTCATTCTGGTAGAATCTTAGTGGAATTCTGCCACTTGGCACATCTATGATGGGTGCATCCACATCAATGACCTGTACATCTCCATTCATAATGAGTGGAGGTTCTAGTTCCATTTTATCTAGTATCCATATGTCTAATGTTGGAGGGTCTATCTTCCCTTTCATGTCTGGTTTCATGGGGCCTACGATGGATTATGATATCTTAGTATAATCGGTTTCCATTTGGATGGAATCCTTTTAGTATAGCCTCTTGGCTTGAGGGGGCTTGGACCCAGGTTTAGAGTTAGCTGCGCTAACTAATAAAACTCTACACGACCAACCCTTTTGGCAACAACCTGTGTAGCGTAGGCTGCAGTCTCACTCAAGGCAATATTGGGGGATGCTACAACCAGACTTCTACATCCAGAAGGCTATGTGATGCGGGGCTAAGGTGTTTCTTTAATTATAACTTTGATATTACCTCTGCGAACCCTTATTCATGAAATTTCTGAACTTAAAATGATTTTCAGTTAAATAGAGATATAAACTTCATGTAAACATTTAAGAATGCATAAAATAACATATAAAAATAAATCCATATCTTCACGGAGTACTTAAGACACAATATAGATAAATGTCATTCGATTGCGCATAAATACAGAAAATACAAAAGTAAATAAAATAGACACAAAATTGCTTAACATATACTTTATTACTTTAGATCTTTCTTATACAAACTTTCCCGGCCCTGTGCAAACAGCTACAGGGGCACCCGCACTTAGCTGCGAACATACTAAAGTCTCTGTGCATTTCGCTGCAGGAGCCTTCCCTTTCATCAAAAACACAAAAAGATCATACAAACTTAGAACATCTCAAAATCCCATTCTGTTCATTGATTTATCTCTTTAGACTCGCTAAGACACCCTTTTGCATACTCGTTTCTATTACAATATCACGGTCTGAAAACCATTGGAAGATCTCAAAACAATACAAAAACAAAGGGGCTTGACCTTCCTAATCCCCTTGACTCCTAGTGACCCGAGCTACTCACACTCCACTCCTCAAAATGTGGAGACTTACTATATTTTATCAAAATTTGACCCACGGGACCCCGTTCGAACATATCCATTCCATCCTCTAGTAGCACTAGAGGTGTGTTTGTTTCTAGTGGGATGATCAATCCTTTTGGGAGTTAATTGCTTGGAAGATCTACATTCTAGAGTCATACATATGATCCTCAAAATACCTTTATGGGGACAAGAATAATTTACATGTATAATCCATGGGGTCCTAATCCTGTCAATAACCACTTTGGAACCTCTTATGGCTTAGGAGATCAAAAACCTCTTGGTAATTTTAGCTAGAATTACCCCTTCTTTTGGAAATTGATTCAAGATATCGAAGCCATTTTTTGGATCTAGGGATCTCTTGTTATTATGAGGAGAGGTTCCCTCTTTAGGCATTGGTCTTTACGTTTTTGGAGACATGGGTCCTTTCCCTTTTTTCCCTGTGATCACTTGAGAAGGAGCTTGGTTGTTTTTCCTTACGGGGACTCTTCTTTTCTATTACTACCATTTTTCACCACCATCAGACTGCTTTAAATGCTCTTCTGCCTTCCTCTTGCAATTGTGTTTGAAATGCCCATATTCATGGAAAAAATTTCAATTAAATAGAAGTTGATAGTAATCAACTTCCTATACGTGAGACCAATTTTTGTAGGTTTAGATTTATTGCTATAGGTAAGCCCTTATCGAAGTCTACCTCCACGCAATTCCTTAGTTAAGATTACAATCCTTCTTGTGGTTTAGGTTAGTTAATGTATTTTCCAAGGGCATTTCCTATACCCCAAAAATTTTCCTTGTTCTAGCAATGTAGTGGGAAGAAGGGAAGCTTGATCCATACAAAGTCTCCTACCAGAACATCATATTCAAGATTAAAATATGGACTCCAACTATCCAATTATAAACCTTAGGCCCCCATGAAGTAGGGTCCATTATTCAAGATGAGATCTCAATCCACTTTGTCTTTAAACATGGAGTTGTAAAACCATCATCTACAAAATGATGTTGAAACCTTATTTTCAATCTTGTGTATCCATTTCTTATCAATCCATGTCTTTAGGAATATCGGAGAGGGCCATAAGCTCATAAAGTAACTGATGAACCCTTGATCTACAAGCTTCAGGGCCACCAATCTAGATTGAGAGGCATGCACTTACACCTTTGGAATTTCGTCAATCTTCTTCAAAAATTTGGAGGATTTGACAGTTTGGAAACATAACCTTCTAATAAACAGGGCATTGAATGCCACTATGTTTCGAGGGGGCGGAGGTGGGGGGAGGACGAGGTGGGGAGATGAGGCCCTTGTGAACTCTAATCCATCTTTAGCAAAGAGAGGATCATAACAAGGGGTGTTGGGATGAGCAATGATTCAAAAATCTTAGGTGCACCAGTTGGGAATCAAAGCCACCTTTGAGAGTTATTCAAAAGGAAGTTTACTAATCATTTATCCTAACTTGCTCTTAAAAACTAGTATATCACCTATCTATGGTATAGCTAAGATTATGTACCTAATGTAAAAGAAAAAGTAAATTCCATGAAAGACAAGAGACTTCATAGTTGTAATTTAAATTCTAAGCAAAATTACTTGTCACTTATGTAAGACCCCTATCCTAGGGACTTCTAATAGATCTACTTCTAATGAATTTAAATGCAATAAGATGCAATAGTTTACTTTCTTACAAGACTTTTAAACAAATAAAATTTTACCATTTACATTCTAATCCTTATAACTTATGGTGATCATTTCATTTTAATAAATTTACATGAGTAATCTATAGAGAAATACCTGTACCAGTAGCTGATGGAGATGCCTTTGAGCTGCTACTTCTGCTGAACGCTCCTTTTGACTGACCCAACTGGATTTACCTCCCAGCTAACTAGGAAATAATTCCTAGCCCAGGAAACCTCCCCAGGTTCCCTAGCCCTCCGAGTCCAAGTCCAACCAGATGTAGTGTGTGTGTTCAAGATGACTGATCTAGACCAAGATGAACAATGATTCCCTCCTCTCAACAACCCAAGAAACCTCCACAGGTTTCTAACATCTCCAAAAATCATAGCAAATCCTAAAATCATAGCCAACCCAAATCATAGCCAATCCCCAAAATCAAGCAAGACCCCAACTCCTTTTTTCTCCCTTCCCCCTTCCCTTTTTATACCCTCCCTCTCTTCGCCATCTCAACCACCTCTCATTAATGTCATTAACTTCTCATCCATCCTTATAGTTGACTTCTCTTCTCCTAGGTAAAGTTGGGAGTAAATTTGGAAATGTGACATGAATATAAAATTGGGAAATAATGGGAGAAGGCCATGTCTTCTCCCAAGTAAATTTGAAAGTACATTTGGGAATGTGAGATGAATATATATATTGATAATTAAATGGAGAGGACTATGTTTTCTCCCAAGTAAATGTGAGGGTACATTGGGGAATGTGAAATGAATATATATATATTGATAATTAGTTGGAGAGGACCATGTCTTCTCCCAAGTAAATGTGAGGGTACATTAGGGAATGTGAAATGTAATTAAATGGAGAGGACCATGTCTTCTCCCTAGTAAACGTGAGGGTACATTGGGAAATGTGAGATGAATAAATATATATTGATAATTAGTTGGAGAGGAACATGTCTTCTCCCAAGTAAATGTGAGGGTACATTGGGGAATGTGAGATGAATATATATATTATTTGAAATAATGGAATGAGACCATATCCTACCTAAGATTCTATTTGAGAAATCAAGTTGGGAATTTGAATAATAGAAATCATGAATTTTATATTAGACCAATGTTTCTCAATATTTTAAGATAATGTAAACATTAATAAAATTTGCAGGATAAGATTTAAGTGGGGCATTACATACACCCCTCCTTCAGAAAACTTCATCCTGAAGTTAGAATGAAAAGATACAAGGAGTTTGAAAGCATAGCAACCAGAGAGAGTTATAGCCGTAAAATTTGATAAGTCAGAAAATGACATTACTTCCCATCGAGAGTTTCCAACTGAACTATATCATACTATCCATCCTGACCTACTTCCATTCCCACCCTATCCGTCCTCTGCTGCTTTATCAATGGCAATGGCCATACTAACCACTGATAAAACCGACATGGTGGAAGCATCGACTATATCGACCTAACTTCCCCAGCAGGCAACTGGCAATCGACATCACACGTCTATGGGAGCATGTCCACCACTACCCTCCCACGATTCCAGGTTTCGGAGGATACACGGTGGGAAATTCCTCCACCTCTCCTTCAAAACTAGGGTCAACACCCTAATACGGACCACACTACAGAGCTAGTTGGACTTGTCATCGAATAATCCAGTCAAGTCGTCCTGACACCTATCATTTGCATTTTACTCCTGTCATAAGAGTGCATATCAAGTAGATACCAAATGTAGTAGAATAATGTACATTATACCTTCCCCATGGGATGTCTCCACCTTCCCTCAATGCAAGAGTAGATCTCAGCTATCATATAGTTCTTCCCCCCCTGTGGGTTAGCTCTCATTCATGCATTTGCATAACAACAAGACGTATAATCATCACATTGTTAAGTCTTGTATCCATGTGTCAATTTTGTAGTTCATATTGGAAACAAATCATAATTTCATTATGTTATTTATTAGATAAATCATATCCACTTAAGCCATACATGAAGCAACTATAGCTCTGATAAGTCATGCACTAGATAAATCATCACCAAGTACATCATACATTAGGTCATACATCAAACATTTTCATCATCAAAATCAAACCTAAGTAGTTTCACGTGTCCAACCAAATGCATCAATATTACATAATGTTCATAAATAATAACATGGAACTGCAAAATAGAGCCTTAGTATGGGTAGCTATCTAAGTCAAAATGGGCATCACAGATGCTCATGTGACAACCTTGTGAAACCCCTTGATAACAATTAGAGTTGAAACAGATTCAATTGTCCACCATGGAAAATAGCATTTGAACCCGGATATGCTATAAGGTGGTACCAAAACCGAAATATTGGCAAGCAATGGATTAGTTCACTATCAATTCCACTAGAAGGCACTAGTATAAGTTTCAAGCATATAATTTCTTTAATACCTCAGTGAATATAAAGGTCCCACTCTTCCAAGTTGCTGGTTTTTCATCTTCCAACCCAATTAGTTAACTTAAAAATAAAAGACTCCAAACTTCAAAAATTGTTTCCAGCATGATTTTCATACTTATTGAGAGAAATGTCCTCTAAATGTCAAAGGTTCAAATTTATTATATATTTAATCATTCTTTACTAGTACTAAAACAATTTCATGATATATATTGCAACTCACAATATGACCAGACAAATGAGAAATAAATAAATGAATGGAATAATTGGCTTTGTCCTGCTGCTATTAGTATTTCCCTTCTAAATGGCACCACATTTTTAAAGATGCCTACTCCTTTCACAAGTGGCCAGTGACCACAAAAGTTGTGAAGAAAGTTGAGGGTCCTTTTATCCGAAACTAGAGACACATTATTATTTTTTTCACGGCATTTTTATTCAACACTAGAATAAGGATAAAAGTGTATTATAATATTTTCATTGGTCTTTCATTGACTAAATTAGCTCCCATTCTAAAATCCCAATTTCTCTACGAATTGATATTCTCATTTAATTTAAGATCATTAAAAACAATTATCATAATAAGCCTTACACATGTCCATGGTATTCAATCTATGTTTTCACTAGAAGATTCCACCACCCATAGAATAATCATTAACGTGACATATAGGGTATTTCAACACATCCTAATCTGAATTCCCATGCTTCATAGTTGTTTACTTCTTAAACTCGAGATTTGTTATTATGACTTCCTCTATGAAGAATGACAAATATACTATCTGAAAGATAATCCTACTATCCGAATGGAAAATCTACTTTATTTTTAATAAGAATAATGATAATCTACTATCAACATAATTAAAAGCCACCCTCATATGTAAAATAGAACTGACTACATTCTTTAGATTGGGACACATTTTGGGCATAAATTACTGGCTCCATTGTAAAGCGATATATAGATGCTAATGGTCCTCGTTGTGCACGTTGAGGAAAAGGGGTCAGATCAGGTGAAAGTTTGGGAAATTTTTTTATAGATAACTCTGCAACCTATTACCTAAGCTAAAGGAAGTCTATGTTATGCATTGCAACATTGACCTTGGGGCATGCTTCTCGAAACAATTTCAAAAAAAAGAATCCTATGAAGAATGTGGTCACATCTTGCACTTGACATGTGGAACGTAAGGCATGATTGTACAATCCATCATATAGGAATCACACCACTAAGGCTAGGTATGAAACCTACACAAGGAATCTCTTGTACACAAGTATATTCTTCATTGTATTTTCATCATGCTGTATCCCCTAGATGAGGCTTGATATTACCTAATGGAACTCTTACCTGACTTCATATTTTGTTGCCAACCATGATGAAAGCAAAGCTTACCATATAGGCTAGTTAAAACATTGCATGGCATTGCCATACACCTAAACAAAGTTTGGTAAGAAGAAAATGCATGTTTTCCAAACTGATAATGTAAGCTTTTAAGAATCATCCCAAAAGCCTAAAAATGTTAACGGGGTCTTCAATTGGCTTCAGTTAAGACAGTGAGGGTCATTAAACAAAATAGGTAGGTTATTCCAAATGATCCATGGTTCAAGGGAAATGCCTTGACTTATGCAAGAATGGAAACAATGGCTAAAACTGGACCTTATGATGAGTAGGTAATACATATTACTACATACAATTAATTATATGAAAAGGAATATCCACAAGATGGAAAAATTGTTGTGGACTTAAATTACCATTGGATGATAATGAAATCAAGTATTTCTAAACAATTTTTCTATTTCAAAACTTATGTAGTGTGTTTCACACCTCCACTTCTATCACAGCCTTACAAATTCTCAACATAGATTAAACACGACTTTACAATTTCTCAACATAAATTAAACATCTCATAAATTAAATGACACATCAATATTTTAATAGCTATCAATATATATTAAGATGTGTTAGACATTTAATTTATATAACTTTACTACTTTTTGATAACCTCTAAAATCAACTCATACATAAAACCTAACGCCATCATACTTATTATTTCTTAAATTATATATAAAATCAAACACTGCCATACTTATATAAATATGAGTAAATGAAAGCAATATAACCTTACACTAAAAAATAATTTAAATCCTAAATCAAACCTTGTCCCAAATACTTATATAAATATGAATAAATGAAAGCAATATAACCTTACACTAAAAAAAATTATTTAAATCCTAAATCAATCCTTGTCCCAAATACTTCGATGAAAGATTCCTTTCTTAGTCTCGTTGCCATGACTTTCACTTTCATATGAGCTCGCCTTTCTATTAGAATGCCTTGAAAAGTTAACTCTCTTTGGTTCCAAGGTGCTAGAAGGGTATCCACAACCAAGAAACATAGTCAACACCAATTCCTTATTGGATTGGTTTTCTCCCTAGACGGTTGTCATGCTTGGTGTCACCATTTCTGATTCATTTGCCTTAGCGTTTGAGCTTGCCAAACATTTTGGGTTTGTTGGGTCTTTTAGTTTTCAATGAGTTAACTAATTCATGTTCTTGGGCAGTGAGATTTGAGGAAATTCAGTAGGTGGGAACTAAACATTCCCTAGAATGGATATACATAATGGAAGAATTTAGCTTCTAATCTTCATGGCAAGCCTCACAATTTTTAGTATGACAGGCATGTATTTTGCATGTATCTTTTGAGAGAAAAAGAAAACAGTACCAATAGTTCTTTCATTATTTCATATCTGTTTCACTTCTTGAAGCATGCCCACTTCTTGGTCTAATCATATGCTTTTATTTCCCCTGCACAACCTTTGAGTTTAACTAATATGATTATGATTAGACCATTTTCTGAATCTAGATTAGGCATTTTTTTGCCATTCTGAACATTTTAAATGGACAGTATAAAACGCGAACTCTGGACTCTATGGTACATATGTAATTAAGCACAAGCTCAAGTTATTAAGATTGGGCTTTAAACTTTAAAGCCCATACTCTATGAAAGGTTCTCTTGAAGTTTAGAGGAGGATTCTCCACATGAAAGAAAATGATCCAAAATCAAATTGCAGCAGAACCCAATGTGACTATGTATAAGGATTTTAACAGAGCAATATTTATCGGCCTGAACAATATTTCTGATTAGATATTTGTCGGGGCGAAGAGAGGCAGGGCGAACAGCTAGGGTTTCAGACTTTTGCAGAAGTTGTTTTCCATGGAAGGTCGAAAAGGAGGGAGCTCCACTCCCTCCTACAAACAGGCTGTAGCCAGCAGGGGTAAACAACCAATGGAATATGATAGAAGCCGTTCAGAAGGAAGAAAACAGAACAGTGAAGAGGAACAAGATGGAAATAATCCAAAGGAGAATAATAGCACTAAGGAAAAGGAGGAAGAAGACAAGGAAGAGGGAACAAAAGACAAAGCGCACATGGGTCCATGTAAACCCAAAGTTGTTGTCACACCTCGTCTCGTTTTAAACGATCCTGCTCTGCAGGCACACAAGGACCACATGCAGACATATGCAATCATTTGTAAATTCATGGGTTTATGGCCCACTGAAAAAGCTCTACAAATGTGGATTAAATACCACTGGAAACCAAAAGGAAGCATTAACCTACATCTTGGGTCTAAGGGTTTCTTCACTGTGGTATTTGCAAACATTGAAGATAAGGACAAAGTATTTTAAGGAGGGCCCTATTTTTATGCTGCATTAGGTCTCTATATGCGACCGTGGATTATGAATTTTGTTCCGGAGCGTGAGACTTTTACGTTGGTCCCAGTCTGGGTAAGACTCTCCTCTCTTCCTCTTGATTATTGGCAAACGGAATCCTTATCTGCCATAGGAAATCAGTTAGGACGCTTTGTCGGAGCTTCTGAAGAAACCAAAAGGAGAAAGTATACTTCCTTTGCCAGAATATGTGTCGAGATGGATCTCTCTGGAGCTCTACCGGATGAGGTAATCTTGGAAGTTTTTGATGAAGAATGGGTTCAAATAGTGGATTATGAACATATTCCATTCGAATGTCACAAATGCCATGATCATGGGCATCTATTTAGAGACTACCCTCTCAGTATAATAGAGAATAAAATTAAAGCTAACACAATGAAAGATTCTGAAAACTTTCATAAAGTGGCAAATAAAGGAAAAGGAAGCAAGAGGGGGCCAAAAACGCAAAAATCGCAAGGGCAACAAGCCAGTCAGAACAAGTTCCAAGTTCTCGAAGATGTAGAAGGGGTAACAAAGGCTAATCAGACAAAGGAAGAAGATCCAATGGAGGAAGGAAAAGAAGAAGATAGGGAACAAACACAAGATAATAACAAACAGAACGAAACTATGTTTAGTGATGCAGAACAGGAGATGGATCATGAAATGACCCAAAGTGAGATGGAAATGGAGGACCAAGAACTATAGGAGATTCTTGAGAAAGAGAACCTAGATTTGGAAGGTTTCTTGGAAGGGGTAGACTCGTTACCTCCAGATGAGTTCAGCAGAGTTCAACATCTGTACATATGGAAAACCCAAACTAAAGGGATGGAAAGGCAAAGAAATAACGAGAGGCGGGGCAACGAAGGTGTAAAAACGATGAAAACCACACTAGGTTTAGCACCCAGAATCCTAGGAAAGAAAAGAGGCAGGAAAAATCAGAATGAATTATTGATGGAATGTGGAAAGCTAATGATAGACTCAGGTAAGATGAAAGACCTAACCAGCTATTCCTTTACAAACCTTTAATAATGAAGTTCACTTCATGGAATATTAGGGGTCTAGGTAGTAAAAGAAAACAAAGACTAATTAGTAATAGAATGAAACAAGCAGCACCGGAAGTGATCTTCATCCGGGAAACTAAATGTTCCATTCAAAAATTAAAAGAGATTCATAGCAAATGGCTCAATAGATTTGAGTTTCTGGAAGTTAAAGCAAAGAATGCAGCAGGAGGTATACTCACTCTTTGGAACCCCAAAAAAATTAGCATTTTAGATGCTGAAGCATCTAGAGAATATTTATCAGTAGTCATCCAGCCTGTGGGACATAAGGAAACCTACCCGGTCACAAATGTTTATGGCCCCCAAATACGGGATGGCAAACTCTTGTTTCTAGATTCTCTGGAGGATCTTAGAGACAGACACTCAGGTACATCATGGATCTTGGGAGGAGATTTCAACATGATTAAATCTCTTTCGGAGAAGAAAGGGGGAACCAGACTTCTAAATAAAGACTCCCTAAAATTTCAAACTTTTATAGATAATATGAAGCTAGTGTACATTGTAACAAGTAATGGCATCTTTACTTGGAACAATAAAAGAGGAGGAGAAGCTCAAGTGGCCTGAAAATTAGATAGATTCATAATCTCAGAGGACCTTATGCTCAATAACAAGGAAATAACAGCAAGTATTCTCCCCTTTGGAGGCTCAGATCATTGGCCGGTTCAGCTGGAGATGAAGGGTATTGGTACCCCTAGAAACAGACCCTTTCGTTTTGAGAATATCTGGCTTTCTCACCCAGATTTCATCAGCAACATTGCCAAATGGTGGTCAGAAGATTTGAACATTTAGAGCACAAGAATGTTCCTTCTTCAGAAAAGACTAAAACATATCAAACGCAGGCTCAAAGATTGGAACAAGAATGAATTCGGAAATATTTTTGCGGCAAAAAAATTTGTTGAAGGTAAATTGCAGGAACTCAACCAAGCTCTTATCATGGATGGCTTTGATGAAGCCAGAAGTGTTCAATCTACCAAATATAATCAAGACTGGGAGAATTTATGTAAACAAGAGGAAATATTTTGGAGATAAAAATCTAGAGTTCAATGGGTAAAAGAAGGAGAGCATAACACTAGATTCTTCCACAGATCCACCATGGCGAACATAGCTCATAACATAATTTCTTTGATCAAGGACGAGGGAGGCAACCTTCACAACTCTCATGAAGAGATAGAAGCGATACTAGTTCAACACTTTCGAGGTATAGCTAAGGAGACTGGTTATGACAGAGATAACTCCATCAGGGACTTCACTAGGAATATACCTAGGCTGGTGTCCAGAGAGGACAATTTCAACCTTAACAAGCCAATGACTGACGAGGAGGTTGGTGAAGTCCTCAAAGACATGCAGAATGGTAAAGTGCCAGGCCCAGATGGTTTCAATGTTGATTTCTTTAAGGCTTGCTGGAATATAGTCAAACAGGACATTCTGAATGTAGTAGAAGATTACAGGATGAATAGAACTATTTTGAAAGCAATGAATACCTCCTTCCTTGCCCTAATCCCTAAACAAGAGGTAGCTCAAACTCCTGATAGGTTTAGACCGATAGCTTTGTGCAATGTGGTTTACAAAATAATATCCAAAGTGGTGGACAATAGACTCAAACCTCTCCTTCCTACCCTTGTTTCTGTGGAACAATCTGGGTATGTGGAAGGAAGGCAAATTCTCAACAATATCATTCAAGCACATGAAGTGGTTCACTCTCTAACTAGCAACAGAAGGGCTGGTATGATCATGCAACTAGACATAGCCAAGGCCTATGATAAGCTGAATTGGACTTATATCAGGAAAGTTCTTAATGCTTTCGGGTTTGATCACAATTGGGTGAGATGGATCATGGCCCTGGTTACTTCCTCCAACTTTTCAATTCTGGTCAATAGCTCTCCTTTGGAGACTTTTATACCTTCTAGAGGCCTTAGACAGGGTGATCCACTCTCTCCCTTTCTATTCATACTCATGATGGAAGGACTGGGTCGGTCCATCAAGCATGCTAAGGAAGTAGGCAAAATCGAAGGTCTCCAACTTTCTGATAATGGTCAGGCTTTGACTCATCAACAGTTTGTTGATGATACCATGCTGCAGGGAATCCCCACAGTCAAAGAAGCTCTTGCATATAAACAAATCCTAAATGACTTTGCCATGGCGTCAGGTATGGAAGTTAATCTCTCCAAATCTAATATTTTTTTCTTCAATACTAATATTGCTATTCAGAGGAACATCGCTAAAATTTTGGGCTTTCAAAGGGATTCTCTCCCTTCAAAATATTTGGGAGTTCCACTAACTGCTAAACCATTACACAGGAGCATCTGGGAACCGGTGATTAATAAAATGCAAGATAAAATCAGGAAATGGACTATGAGATCCTTAAACTTCGCTGGTAGGTTGGTACTTACAAAGGTTGTTCTTCAATCAATCCCAGTTTTCATGCTATCTGCTCTCCCTGCTCCTAAAGGAGTCTTGCATCTATTCAGAACCATACAAAGAGACTTTCTCTGGGGCAAGGGGGAAGAAAGGAAAAAATGGACCTTGGTAGCCTGGGATAAAATCTGCAAACCTAAAAACCAAGGGGGTCTTGGATTGGATGATCCTAACATTTTAAGTAAGGTTTTAGGGGCTAAGTTATGGTGGCATTGGGTAAAAGAACCAGAGGCTCAGCGGGCTATGATTTGGAAAGAAAAATATGCCATCTCTTGGCAAAATAATGACCATATAAGGATGGATGGAAACATTAAGGGATCACACATTTGGAACAAGGCCTGGGAAAACAGAAGCTTAGTCCAAGAAAACAACTTCTAGGAAATCAGAGAGGGAGACTTAGCTCTCTTTTGGGAGGATAGATGGCAACAAGAACCTATTCTGTTAAAAGAGGAATTGATGCACCTCAAGGTAGAGGCAGATATTAAAGGGCTTTCCAAGGTTAAGGATTTTTGGGATCAATCCAACAGTACAGGAAAATGGAGAACCTAGAGGAACTTTGATTTAAGGGATGACGACCCCTTGAAAGCTAAAGCTGTGATGCTAATGCAAGAGCTAGATCAAAGGAAAATTTTACGATCAGGGGGGAATGACCAGCTGAGATGGGGCAAAAACAATGAGGGAACCTTTAATCTCAAGGAAGCAAAACTCATTCTCCTCGGATTGGATACCCATGCTCCAGATAGGGTTTGGCAAAGACTATGGAGGCATCAGGGTTGGATGAAAATTAAACTCTTCATGTGGTTGGTTCAGCATAGGAAGATTTTAACTTGGGACAATATTCGAAAGAGGGGTGTCCTGGGGCCTTCCAGATGCCAACTCTGTGAAGCTCAAGAGGAAACAATGGAGCACCTTCTCAACAATTGCATTTTTACCTCCAGGTTGTGGGATTCTTTTGCCACAATTTTCCAATAGTCTGATAGAGACAAAGGGAGTATCATCAATACTCTAAACAACTGGAGAAGAAAATTTTCAAATTACGAAGTTCTTGGCTCAACTTGGGCTCTTACGCCAAGCTTCATTATTTGGAATGTTTGGAAAGAAAGGAACAATAGAATTTTCGAGAATGAAAAAAAATCATCGCTTTTCCTTTTTGAACATATTTTAAAATAGTTTAAAGAGATGGTGGGTACCATTATCTGTAATCTCCCTAAGAATCCACCTTCTGCTCTAGAATTGAGGATTCTCTATCAGCTAAAGTTGCAGGGACTCATTCCTCAGGGTCTGGATAAGAATGTTTTAAGGATGGACTCTGAGCTTGATTTCTAGCATCCCCCCCCAAAGGTTTTTTGAAATTCAACATTGATGGTGCCTCAAAAGGCAACCCAGGCACGTCTGGACATGGAGGGTTTTAAGGGATGAAAAAGGAAATATTCTTTTCATCTTCTATTGCCACTTAGGAAGAGCTACCAACAATATGGCGGAAGTTATGGCTATCGAGCAATGCTTAGATTTTCAGGTGCAGGATAATCGCAACAATGTGATTGTTGAAGCTGATTCTAAGTTAATCATTAACTCGGTCAAGAGAATCAGCTGGGGCACAAATCCGGAAAAAGCCTCAAGGAACTGGAGGCTAATACAGGTATTTCAACGGATTCACAGTCATCTTCAGTGCCTTCGAACTGTCAGTTTCAAACATGTGTGAAGAACGACCAATAAATTAGTGGATCTTTTGGCCAATCAAGGAGTAAGTTGCATAGAAAATAGGGTTGTGATGAAATGGCAAGAGCTACCTCAAAATAAATTAAAAGTGCATTGTCATGACCACACTGAGGAAGACAGGAGATTGTTTCAGAATAGGGCCATGGAGGGGAGTTCGGATGATTCAGTTGCTAAATGATCCGCGGTTTGTTCACAATAGAGTCGTCAATGGATGGCACACATTGGACAACCTTTACAGCCTAGGTGAATGTAGGGTTTCGAGGGGTTGGCATGAGCTACCTCAAAGCAGACTAAAAACTCTTTGTTATGACCAAGCAAAAGAGGACAGGGCAATGTTTCGGAACAGAGCCAAGGAGGAAAGTTCTAAACAAACAGTTCCCTTTATGATGTTGCACAGATTTCTCAGTTTATCGGTTGGTCGAATAGGGGGAAGGATCAATACCTTCCATGGGTTCAGGTATAGGCGTAGAGGTAATGATGCGAGGGGCCAGAATCCTGGCTTTCCCGGCGGCTGTAATATCCTTGATTTTCCTTTTCAAGATGCAAATCCGCTCCCTTGGTGGTATTTGGTTTATCACAAGCCTCTCAAGCGGGAAGCGGTTTTAACGAATTGGCAACGATTCCACTCACCTAACTACATGTGGCATGGGGGCAGGACTGAATACCGCCCTCATCGTGCGCTAATCTTCAGGGCTTTAGTTCAGTGCGATATTATCCTCAGTCCTCGAATTTCGCTTGGAAGATCTACGGACAGGAATGATCGTGCATGTTGGTGGGGCCTGGTCATTAAGTGACGAGCGTCTTTGCAGTGCGATATCTTCCTCTACCGTTGGATCGAGCGAGGAGAATGGATGGTAGTGATTAAAGATGCAAGTCCGGTTGTTCAGATGCGCGGGAGGAATCGTGGATTTACGCATGTTCTTCTGACTGTATGGCCCAAGCATTGTCTGTCTTCTGAGGGTTTTGAGGTTATGTTTGTAGGGTTGGGGGTTCATGCCTTTGGCAGTTAGAGATTAGATTTTCCATGGTCCACAGTGCCTTGTGGATGGTTGTACTTTATGTAAAATATTTTCTGTTTTAATGAAATAGAAGGAACGACTCTTGCTTCAGCCAAAAAAAAAATGTGACTATGTATAAGTGGTCCTCTCAGTGAATCTTCTAAAGCTCCAAGCTAAGTAGGTTGCACAACCTAACACTAATGGAAGTAGGAAGACCTGTAACTTACCCATGAAAATGAAGCCTTCTTTGGAATTGTATCAATTAAAGGTTGAAAATTTTGGAAGAGACCAAATGCTCTTTTTTTTCTCTTATTATTTTAATTTGATCTGGTAAAACTTAGTGTGCTCGCCTAATTTCATGTTTATTAGGTAACCCGAACATGTAGCTTGAAAGGTCCACAGCAATTGCTCATAAAATTTTGGCCTTCTCTATAGAGGTGTCAATATGTGTCAATTAAACAGGATGGTTAAAAGCCGCACGAATCTAGTTTTTTTTTTTTCAAAAATTTGATACTTGAATTATGTTTTTTATTGGTAGAAATAGATTCAGCACCATAATAAAACCTGGTGTGGCACCCAAAATCTTGCCGCTTAACCGCCTTTAACCAAGATTACCAAAATTTTCCAAAAATTCCTGCTAGATCTTTGCCCAAATTTCCATTGTTTTCTAAGCAAAATTAACTTATCAGCTTGCAAATATGCTCTCCGCAGTATCAGAAATCCATGGCACTCATCACTGGATAATGTGGAACTGAGCAGAGATTGTTCTCATTTTCATAAAAAAAAAAATATTTTTATTCCAATGGAGAATTTGCTATCAACTAGTTGACGCACCGCTGGATTATGGCATCGACATTTACTCCAAATTCCCTGGTTTGGAATATGACCAACTCTGTTCTTTATTCATTGGACAGTATTGTTTATTGCTTTTCAAATTCCTTGAGGGAAATGTTGTTCAAATTATTGCATGCAGTATTGAAAATGTTGAAACAACTCCCTGGTGGAATATTTGAACATAGCACATAAATTGTAATAACAATAATCAAGAACAAGCTATTCAGATAAGCTTTTAGAATCTAACCAAAGTGGATGCAAGCATTTGGTTCAATTCCTGGTTAAGTTTCAAGTCTAATTCTGTTATGTTTTATATAAAAATTTGTTGGAATTATAAAAATTTTTGTTAGAATTATAAGTTTGAGTTGTTAGAGTATATCATTCAAATACAAATTAGACTAAACTGTAAAAATCACAATTTTATAAAAATTTTGTAACCTGAACCATTAAACTATGCAACTATGCCAGCTCTCATAAAATATTTATGGTTCTGTTATGTTTCAACTGATTTTCTACTAATTATGTTAAATTACATGTAATTCTATATGTAACATTACCATCTTTATTTAATTGCACAAGCTGGGTCCTCTTACAACCTAAGGTGGGAAAGATCTTTCTGTCCAAATAAGTGGGTGATGATAATAACTAAAATAAATGAAAGAAGTGGGACAGGTTTCTCTATGCAAATAAGTGATGTTAATAAATAAAATAAGCCAAAATATCCTATTAAACAAAGTTGGGTGGGTCATTTTTCTCCTTCCTTGACTCTGTTTTGCAGAGACAAAAACTTTACTGTTGTTTGTCAGGCATGTTGGATCAAATATCAACATAAAATAATATTGTTGTGGTTTTTACAATGCAAAATTGCAAATGATTAAACCATTTATTGATTTCCATGACCTCAGTTCTACATTCTGATTTAATGAATGTGATTAAAAGTCCCAAAATTCATAGATTCATACATAGAAAGTCATGCTTTCATAAAGATGAATGTACAAAAACTGGAACAGATACAAACCAGCCTCATTTGTTATCCGTTAGCAGACGTACATCATGGCATCTTGATCTATCATAGAATGGCTCTAGTATATAGAGCAACTGGACATTCCTAAATAGTGATCCATTAAGGAGTGAAATGATTACCTACTACCATCATGTACTGGAAAAATCTACTAGTATTGGACCAAGTGATGACCAACTATTTTGCACTACTCACATATCCAATGGATATATTGAGATACATGTTAGTAGATACCAAATATCAAAGCTAATTCCAAACAACCATATATTTCTTGTTTCTATGTAGATAATGCCCATTGGAATCGTTTAAATGTATAGGATTCTCAGGTCAATGCTTCCTTCACAATCTTCAAAAAGTCTCTGAACTCAGTTTTCACTTGTGTATGTGTGTTCCGATGTCATGTGTGATGTTTCAGAACTCTCATAGTTGTGTTGATTGCTTGAAACAATATGCATGAAGTATTGTACTCCATCCTCATATCCTTTGAGGTCAACACTCTTGGTGTGTAATCACCATGACCCACTTTTCAACAAACTGCAGATTACACAATGCATTAAGAAACCATGGTAGTTCCTCTCTGAGTGTCTGTAGATGGACATTCCAAATCAGATCTGAATGTGGATGACACGTTATACTGGTCATTTCTCTAGATGGTCTCACTATATTTTTTTTGGATTCTTTTAAGTTGAAAGGTGCTCATAAGTTGGATTTTTATGCAATGGGACTGTGGCCTTGAATGGCAGCCTATAGTTGAGGAAATTGCAGAATTGCATGCTTCCCAGAACAGTATAGAAGAGGACCCTGGTCCTCCTAAAGACAATGAGGTTGTGATTGAAGAAAATATTTGTAGTCTGATGATGGAAGATGAAGAAAATAGCCTAGAATTGAAAGGTGTGCAAAGTCGTGAGTCTAAAAATGATCAAGAAGCCATTATAAATCAAGAAATTGGCACATCCAGCCCCCTGGAAATTGCGGAAGCAGCCATGGATAATACCAATTTTTGAAGATGTGTCAAAGCCTAGATTTGAAGGTAATAAATCAACTATTGAAGATGGAAAAACCAGCAACCCAAAAGAGACAGTTTCCAACACTCATATGGAGATTTGTAGGCTCAAGTTTGAAGATGGAGCAGTAACTTTTATGAGGAGTGCCCGGATTTGGAAAAGGGTGAAATTTCACCTGCAATCACCATCATGGACACAGGTAAGACATATCCAAGCAACCTGTAACAATTTCTAGTGTGCCAACAGCTATCATCTCAGCCCAAAAGACATCAGGTGGCCCAGATTTATTGTCCAGATCACAGTTGAATATAGATGAGACATCTTTTGTTGCTGCCCCTGAATCTAAAGGTGACAAAGAAGCAGCCAGCCAAGAAAATATTGTTTCCAGCACTCTGTCTGGGGATGATGAAATCAGTATGTGAAAAGATATTCCTTGCCTTGTATTTAAAGGCAATGAAGCAGCTTTCAATGAAAACATTTCCAGCCTTCCATTCGAAAGTGATGAAACTAGCATTGGAAAGGAAGTTTGCAGTCTTCCCATTGAGAAAGATCGTCAAGTTCTCGAAAGGGGACTGTTTTCTATTTAGGTTGGCATTATGGATATAACTGGGATTTTTTTTATTTTTTTTTGCACAACTAGTTACTGTTTCTAACCCTTGTACAAACCAAATCAAATCTGGCAGCAGTGGTAATCAAGCTATTATTGAAGAAGGTGGTCAATTGGGTGATAAATCCACAGTCATTCCGAGCTATTTCTCTCTGAAAATCGTAGAGAAAACATGAGAAATGGTCACCCTATTAAAGTACATCTTGATAAATTACTTGATGTGAGCTTGCCGTCAAATTTTGTAAGGAGGAATAGTAAAACCTATCGTGTACTTTGAATTCTCTCCTATTTATGACACTGGAAACGAGTTAACCCATCACTCCAATGCTTGTGACTCGGAAAACAGTGAGCTCAATGCCCCTATGGGTTCATTACGATGAGAAATTCATCATGTGGCATGACTGATCGACAAATCGAAAATGGGGATACCCATGAGCATTTCCTAGCCCAATCCACCTTAAATGAGGTTATAGGAGGATGCAGTCTTTATCCAAAGCTTGCCGGAAGAGCCATCAATGAATTGCAAGCTATTTGTCGCATGTTGTGAACCCTTTATTGGTGTTCATCCATTTTTTAGCAATGACGCGGGCTAGGATCCTAGGTATGACAAAAATCAAGTTGTGATTCAAGTCACTAGTCATGTGCACCCTCGATCAAAGCAGCACCTGGAAATAAATCCATGGGATATCTGTGATTATTAGTAGATCATTCTATATATGTATGTCCGGGATTCACCCTCTGAGTTATCGGGTTGGAATTGTGAAGAAATTTTCCCCCAATCTGAACCATATGTTGACACCCGACAGAACCTTATGTCTGCTACAAATTTGGGTAAAGTATGTTTTCAACAACATTATAATTGGATTCAAGACTTACCAGCTCAAGGTAATGAGAAAAGTATGTTTTGTGTCTTAGATGGGATCCTTCTAGAATATGCAACAAACTATATTCATAAAAATTCACCAAAGTTGTATTTATTAACAAAGAACCATGTTATGATTTCCCTTGATTGGAGAAACAAGGTGTCTGATGAATAACACTTTCATTTCATTTGTCGAGAACAGAAAAATTTCTTGATGCAACAAAAACTAAAATGTTATTTTAGCTTAGATGAAAGCTTCTACAGGATTGCAAGGAAAATTTTAAAGTGCAATTTACAGGTTAGTAATGTCTTGGTCTTCAAAGATTCAACTAGATTTGAAAAATCTCTAGTAGGTAGGCTTCAAGGTCCAGATTTTGAACCTGGCTCTGATACCATGTGTAAGAGCCCTATCCTAGGGTCTTCTAACAGATCTATTTCTGATGAATTTAAATGCAATAAGAGGCAATAGTTTACTTTCTTACAAGACTTTTAAATAAATAAAATTTTACCATTTACATTCTAATCCTTATAAATTATGGCGAACATTTCATTTTAAAAAATTGGCATGGGTAATCTATAGAGGAATACTTGTACCAGTGGCTAATGGAGATGCCTTTGAGCTGCTGCTCTTGCTGAATGCTCCTCTTGACTGACCCAACTAGATTTACCTCCCAGCCAACTAGGAAATAATTCCTAGCCCAGGAAACCTCCCCAGGTTCCCAAGCCCTCCAAGCCCAAGTCCAACCAGATGTAGTGTGTGTGTTCAAGATGACTGATCCAGAGTAAGATGGACAATAATTCCCTCCTCTCAACAACCCAAGAAACCTCCACAAGTTCCTAAGGTCTCCAAAAATCACAGCAAATTCTAAAATCACAACCAACCCAAATCACAGCCAATCCCCAAAATGAAGCAAGACCCCACCTCCCTTTTTCTCCCTTCCCCCTTCCCTTTTTATACCCTCCTTCTCTTCTCCATCTCAACCACCTCTCATTAATGTCATTAACTTCTCATCCATCCTTACAGTTGACTTCTCTTCTCCCAAGTAAATTTGAATGTGATATATATATATATATATATATATATATATATTGATAATTAAATGGAGAGGACTATGTCTTCTCCCAAGTCAATGTGAGGGTACATTGGGGAATGTGAGATGAATATATATATATTGATAATTAGTTGGAGAGTACCATGTCTTCTCCCAAGTAAATGTGAGGGTACATTGGGGAATGTGAGATGTAATTAAATGGAGAGGACCATGTCTTCTCCCTAGTAAATGTGAGGGTACATTGGGGAATGTGAGATGAATATATATATTGATAATTAGTTGGAGAGGACCATGTCTTCTCCCAAGTAAATGTGAGGGTGCATTGGGGAATGTGAGATGAATATATATATTATTTGAAATAATGGAAGGAGACCATATCCTACCTAAGATTCAATTTGAGAAGGCAAGTTGGGAATTTGAATAATAGAAATCATGAATTTTATGTTAGACCAATATTTCTCAATATTTTCAGATAATGTAAACATTATAAAATTTGTAGGATAAGATTTAAGTGGGGCATTACAACCTAAAAGAAGATGATATAAGGATGCTAATTGTTGGCTAAACCATTGGAGAATAAAATATATTGTACTTTTGTGAATAATAATATTGTTAAAAACACTTTTATATAGATATATATATAAACTTTAGATTTTTGAATAATTCAATTAAATCTTTATTATTTTTCCTAAAATTAAATAAATCAAAATTAACTTAGTAAATTATAATCAATGTCACCATTACAAACCTATAAAATACTTATTTTAAATATTATAAACACATATGCTTAGTTAATTATACTTATTTTAAATATTATGATGATGATGATGATGATGGTTAACATCCGCTGAGACCAAACATTGGTCTATTGGACCTAAAGAAACAAATTATTTATTTTGATTTAAGATTTTATTCCTATGCTCAAAAAGCTTGGAGAGAAGCCTCCCGAGCTCACTATAATTTTGACATTGTAAAAGGCTAGGAAGGCTAGTATTGTAACAAAGATTGTGAAACTGAGATCTAATGTGGTTGTACGCGGGACACTCTAAGAGGAAGTGGTTTTCATCCTCGATGTTCCTATTCTCACATATATGGTAGATCCTTTCCATCCATGGCATTTTAGGAACTGCCCAACGACCTGTTTCACTATGGAGCTCATGAGAATTCATTCTAATCTTTGTTATATTAATTTTCTTCTTTGAGCTAGTTAAAATAGAGAGATACTTTTGATCTTCTAGGGTGGGGTTGATGACCTTCTTATAATAACTTAATTTTCTTTTAGCCGCTAAATCTTTCTCACACCACATTTTTTCTTTGAACTTAGAAGTAACAATATATTTAATGTTATTTATGTTTTGCAATGCATCATTCTCATTGATCTCCTAATAGTTTAACCAGGCCCTTGTGTCTTTATGCCACCCCCGATTAAGCCTTAGGTGGTTTTGGATGGAATTTAAAGCTAGCTTAGGAAGTCTATGATCGTCTATGTTATTGAGTTTGTGCTTGTAGAATAGAAACCTAATCATAGCTAGGCTCTCAATAGGGGAAAGACCTGCTTCTATGAGGAGAATATGATAGGGTGTCTTACTTTTAATTTTTAGGTTATAAGTTATAAAACGCTTCTGGATTTGCTCAATCTTTCTCCATGATTCTCTGGAGATGCTGCAACCCCAAACCTCACAACCATATAAGATAACAGGAGTGACTAAAGTTTCAAAGAGGAACTTATTTTTATCCCACATTACGAGGTTTGTTGTTTTACAATTATTTTCAAAACCAAAATAAGCTTTCCAGCCCCCATTAATCCTTTTCTCAATGCTATGGTTCCAGTTGAGCTTGTGATGAATATCAATTCCTAGGTACTTGTAAGAATACACTTCTTCCAAGTTATTATTGTCATACATAAAATTAGCGTAAGTGTCCTTCTTGGATTTGATAATCATAACTTTTGTTTTGTCAGTGTTAACAGTCATACCCATGGTAGAGCAAAAATCCTTAAGAAGCTTGAGTTGCTTATCAAGATCAGATGGGCACCTTGCGAAAAGAACAATATCGTCAGCATAAAGAAGAAGGATGATGACTATCCCAAGTAAGATTGTGCCATCACATCCTGCATCCTCTAAATAGCCTTCGAGCTTATCGATGTAAATGCCAAATAGGGTAGGGGAGAGGGGGCAACCTTGTTTAACTTCGATGTTACACTTAATATCTTTCAACCACCCCACATTGCTCTTTAGCTTGGCAATTACATTCTCGTATAACCTTATAGTGGCAGCTCTCAACTCGAGAGGAACCTTTAGCTCTTCTAATCTATTTCAAAGGTTGTATCTAGGAACCGTATCTAAAGCCTTTCTAAAGTCCACAAAGCAACAAAATAAATTGGATTTATCATTACGACATTCCTCCACAATGATCCTAAGCATAACGAGGTGGTCTGTTGTTGAGTGATGCCTTCTAAAACCTACTTGGCCTTTAGCCCGCTTACCTTCACTTTCAAGCCATATGCTTAACTTCTTTTCCAAAATACTACCATATAAATTGGATAAGAGAGGGTTGATCATAATTGTTCGATAATTAGAGGGGTTATTTGTATCCCCACTTTTAAAAATAGGGATAATGAGGCTCTCAGTCCAAGGTTTAGGGAACCCTTGCTTGACTGCTTGATTGAAAAGCTTGTGGATGTGGGGGATGAGGACATGACCTCCAATTTTTAAGATTTCCACCTGGTAACCTTCAATGTCCTTAGCTTTCCCATTAGCGAGGTGATTAACCCCAAACTTAATGTCTTCTAAAGAGAAAACTTCTTTCGTTGTGAGTAGGGTTTCCAATTTTTCCATGACATTTGGAGATTCATAAAGATTTTTAATATAGGAATTCTAATCGTGAAGAGCAATTTTATTATTATCTTTAGTCTTCCTAGTCAAAATCTGCCTCCAAAATTTCTTAGGAGCTACCTTAGAGAGGTGTAAGAGATTCTCCTATTTTTGACGAATGTACTGCCTCTTTTTCCTTTTAGTTAGGGCTTTGTATATTTTTATCTTGTCCATTTTAAGAGATTCATCAACAACTTTCTTAATTGCTCTCCTTGCACTTTTACAATCTTTGTCATACCATGGATTGGTTTTGCTATTTCTTTTATTATTTGAAACTTCAATTGAGAACTTGTTAATAGAATATGAGAGGGTTGTAGTAAAATTATGATAGAGGTCTTCTATGTTGTCTATACTGGATAAAGGAAGAAAATTAGTTTTTAATTCATTTCGAAAGAGATCATTTTTATTTCTATCAAATATTAAGTTCTTTTGGCTGTAAGTATTATTTTCTGTGGGAACTCTATGCATGACAAAATTGAGAGTTATAAGTAAAGGCCTATGATCAGAGTCTGGTTCATGGTCGTTTAAGATGTCAAAATTTATTATTTTATTGTATAATGGGAGATCGGAAATAACGTAGTCTACCGTGCTGCTACCAAGTCCATGGATGCAAGTCATCTTGCTGGAATTGGGCCACTTCTTTAGACTGTTGCAAATTATGAGATCTTGAGCACTACAGAGCTTGACTAGCTCCGACCCAAACAAATTTTCCCCGAGGTCTTCAGAGCTCCTTTTGTACCTACTAGCCAGAGTAGGGTCTTCATCTAACCAAAGAGGATTAGGGTTGGAATGATTGCTTAGAATAATAGCTTGGTTGTTTGAAGTTCGAGCATTAAAGTCACCTATTAAAAGGATATTACCATCATTCTTTAGGCTAGAAATATCATTCTCTAAACCATTGTAAGGGTTAGTTTTATCTAGATTCTTCTTCCTATAGAAGTTAGAATTGATGGGGGGGAATAACATATTGCTATGTATGACTTTTTATTATTAATGTCACTGATCTTTATCCAACTATATTGGTTGTGAGGGTCGTTTTTATAAATCCTAGCATGGGGGGAGATGTTCTTCTTAATGTAACAAGCTATTCCCCCAATGCCTCTACGGGAGGATCGCTTGTTCCAGGTAGACCATAGCGTAAAGCCATCTATGTTAGGGACCTTAGATTCTTCGTGCTCCCAAGTTTCAACAAGCAAAATAATATCAACATCATTTGAAATCCAACTTAACTTGGGGCCTTTGTTCCATGGGAAGCCCTGACAGTTCCAAGAAAGGATTCGGAGCATGTTTAATTGCTATTGATTACTATCTTTTTGGTTTCTATCTCGAATAAAGGCTTTTCTATTTCTGATTATTGCCCATTTTCCTTCCTTTCTAGCTTCTTTTACCTTTTGAACCTCCTTTCTTAATTCTGCTTGATCTTCTTGAATGAGATCTTCATTTATGAATATTCTCGTTCCTTTTAGACTTGAGGTTTTACTAAGTATGTCATACTTATGATCAGTGGAGCTCACCTTTATGTGGATTAGTCTTCCTTTATTCTCGGTTAATTTCCCCAACCTTGTTGCTTCTGTGAGACACACTGTTTCAATTTGTAATCTATTATGTAATTCTGTCTGGGCTAAGGCTAAAGTATCCTCATCTACTTCCTCTTTTAAACCGAAGATTATAAGGTTCAAGGCCCTTTTGTTATGTTCGTGGTCTAATTCTATTAATTTTTTCATTTCATCTTTAATTGGTTTGATATCTAACTTATCTACTACATTATTTAGGGTGAGGTGGCTATTAACCTTTTCTTCTAGTTCTTTAATCATGTCTTTCATTTTAAGACTCTCTAAAGTATTAGCATCTCCTTGCTGGGATGGTTGGTTAGTATCTTGGTTTTGTTTTTCTATAACCTGCAATCTAGTCTCCATTGCCTCCATTTTATTCTCTAGTAGTTCTATTTTATTTTCTATTTGTTTTTTGATCGTGTCTTCAAGAGATGCAAATTTATTTTCCAGCATGGCTTCTATCTCTTTTTGTAGCTTGGCTTCTCTTTCTTCTCTACATTTCTCTAAAGACTCTATATACTCATAAAGGCCTTGTAGAGTAACTGTGCTAGGTTTGCCCTTGGTAATCTTTGGTAATTGCGGTGAAAGATTCTCCTGTCTTTGACGGATGTACTGCCTCTTTTTCCTTTTAGTTAGGGCTTTGTATATTTTTATCTTGTCCATTTTAAGAAATTCATCAACAACTTCCTTAATTGCTCTCCTCGCACTTTTACAATCTTTGTCATACCATGGATTGATTTTGCTATAAACACATATATTTAGTTAATTTAGATAATTATTTATATAGTTCAATATTAAAATTAAAAATATCAATTTAATATATATATAAAATTTTAAATAAATATAAAAAATAAAAATAAAAATCATTTAATTTATATTAATAATATAATTTATTTTAAAAAATAAATTTAAATATTAATAAAATAGAATAAAAATTTAAATAAATATCATGGTAATATTTACACAATTTAAAATTATATTTTTATTATGATTTATTCAATAAAAAAAAACTTAATTTATCATACTACTTATTATAATTTATTTGATAAACAATTTAATTTAAAAATAAATAATATAACAAAAATATAACATATATGATCAAAACATCTATGTACATACCATTTACAAAATACTATATCATATTAGATACTTTCTGTTATTTTAATTTACGTATAATCTAATTTACTCCATAAATAATTTAAATAATATCATACATGATCTTTGAAAGAAGAAGAAAAAACAATGTAAACATATGGTTTACAAAATATCAGAGCACGCAACGCTTTGTTTGTGAAGTTTACCTCTGAATGTATTTTTTCAACTTTTATATTTATTATATATATTCTTCAAGCACAAAATTTAATCCTCTTCTGCATTTACATGTGTAAAGACACTTAACTCTATTTGAAACTATCCACTTTTACCAACTAACCATTAATCATATTAATAATTTATTATTTATATCAATAATAATTTTATGAAATATATTAATGTGGAAATGAAATTATTTAAATTCATTAAAATAACATTTTTTAATTTCCATTGCAATATCACCAAAAACACGGAGGTCCCTCAAATTCCACAACTCACTGAAAATGGTTTGGTTGGTGGTGTTAATTCACTTGTGCGACTCTCATGTCTAAAGTCTTCCGCAAGTCACGCTCCTTTATAGTTATAAACCAAAATTTCAGAAAGCAAAACGAAATGCATCTGCCCACATCGAAATCAAGCGACAGGCAATTTTTCAATTTATCCCAATGGACTAGTCGTTTTAAGCTCATCTCATTTAGTGACCGGAATTGATATATCAATCTAAATTGTTTAAAATATTTTTAAATATTTGTATTTATTTTAATAAAAAGGGTTAAATTTAATATTTTGGATTTCTAATAAATTATATTACAATATATATTATGATTTTAATTAAATATGATGATTTATATTAGCTCTATAATAATTTCAAATATTTTAATTATATTGGATGTCCACAATAGGTTTATGGTAATATTTTTAGCTGGTATAAATAATTTTTTCTCAAAAATTTTGTAAATGGAAAAAAATGTAACTAGATTCCTGCCATAAGAATTATAAAATAAATTCTTAAAAATTATCAAGATAAATAGTAGAACGTGTTAATTTAAAAAAATTAAGGGACATTATACTTACACTTAAATTTCAGCTTTAATTTTTTGAGATAATTAATTTTGAAAATCAAAAAAAATAATATGATTATTTTTATGAGATGTTATACAAAAATCTATCTTAATTCTGGATCTACCAAAGGTTTAAAAGAATCATATCTCTTATCACTCTAAAAAAAATTCCCATCTCAAAAGATTCGACCCCTCGTTACACTTGGTAGATAAGTTAAGATAAACCTAGGTTTGTTTTATAATTAATTGTAATTGTAATTATAATTATAATTATAATTATTACTTTTATATTTTATTTTATTTTTAATTTTTGTTTTATGTAATTTAATTGAGTCAAAATGTTTTATTGATTATTATTATTATTAATAATAATAATTTCTAATTTAATTTAATTTTATCTTGATGTCAAAATGTTTATAGGACATTACATCATTTCTACATATTAGGCTAGAGAGTGCCTCTCCATGAAATTACTTTTAACCTTTTATTATTTTTTAATTGAATCCACATTTGAATGTCCACAAACATTTACACCACTACAACTTCTCCCCCATATTTTTTTCATTTAGATTTAATTTTAGAAAGGTGTAGTATAACTTATACATGAAATTCCTTTTTCATAGCATTTTTTTTTCTGGTTAATTTTAACAAAAATGTGACAGAGGTTTTCAAAAACTTGAGTTTAAGTCATTTAATCTATAAAAATCAAGTGTCCTAGGTTTTTCGGGTTGTTGAACCATTCAATTTTCTGCCCCATAATTCTAGTTGGAGGGCTCTAGTTTGTCGGAAGCTTTTATGCATTCAAAAATGTATTTGAAATAACAAAATCTCACAAACTTGTTTGAAATTATTATCTTGATTATGATGGAAAATACTATTTTGTCCATAAGTTAAGTTAGGCTTTTAAAAAATGCTATTAAATAAAATTACAGTAAAATATTTACAAAATATTTTGATTTTGAAATGAGTTATGGTTTTTGGGCAAGTGGTATTGATAAGCCATGGTATTGACCCGGTATTATAACAAAGTCTATTTAGAATTTCATAATATCTATGGTATAATAGGAGTGAATATCCATGGTTAAGAATCTTGTTATATTGTAAGTTTATTGTAAATATTAAGATTGTGGTTGTATATTTCCACAATCTATATTAATTTCAAAAAGTAATAAAAATAAAATAAATTAAAATAGTTATAAATTATTTTGATTTTAAAATGAATTATAGTTTATGGGCATGTGGCATTGATAAACCATGTTATTGACCAATGGTATTATAGCAAAGCCTGTTTAGAAACTAATAGTATCTATGGTAAAATGAGTTGAATATTATCTTATTACAACCATAACCATTAAATTTTTATGTATTTATTAATTAAGTTTAATTATGTTATCGAATCATTACTTTAATTTATATAATGAAATTCATTTTAATATATTTTAATGTGATATATATATATATATATATAGATATAGATTTTCTTTTATATAAAAATTATTCTTAATTTTATTAATAAAAATAAAATTAATAAATATTTAATTCAATATATAAGATAAATCATAGCTTATATTTTAATCTACAAACATTAAAAAGAGTAACTTTATTTTTATAAATTTGTTGAAATATAAAATAGATAAAATTCACTTAAATACATTTCTTCTTTATTTAATATTATATTATCCACCATTTATGTCATGCCATTTATTCTCTCACTTCATGGTGTCTTAGTTTTTTACCATTGCCTCGTGGTTTAAGTGGACAATGTGCCCAGTGCCTTCTTTGGTTTAATAGAAACATTACAAGTAATCTTGATCTAAAATTTAACACTTAATGAAAACAACTCAAAACAATAATACCCTAACAACTTGAAGTCATTTTAGGTCGATGGAAAAAAGAGAAAGGATACATGAATCTAGGAAGAATAGTCTCCACACTTCCCATTATATCTATTATAACGAATGCCTTTTCTTTTATTTTAAGTGGTTAATATGTTCATCTAAGCTTGCTAGCCAATCCCTTACAACAAAGTTTATGTGATCCATTAGATATTCTTCCACAAACTTGTTTCCCTCCACTCGAACATGATGGTGTGAAGTTCTCTACAAGATTGGATTGCTTCTCGAGCATGACCTCATTCATGTTATCTACATTTGATTTCTACACTCTTTAAACCTTATTTACATTTTAATCAATATTTTGACAAGAAGTCGTGGTTGAGTTGTTGATTTTATGAATGAAAACTAAGATAAAAGAGATCACATATTTAAACGATTTTTTTTATGTATAAAGTTATTGAAATTGAAAATGTAATTTTATGTCAACATAAAGTTCAATTTATTTTTATACTGGGTATGAAAATTTATCATAATTTAGTTGTTAAACCAGAAGTGTGGACAACCATTTCTGGTTGCTATCAACGAATGTAGGCTACGCATTACCCTTATTCCAGGAAAACCATACCAAATGGAATAACTTGCTGCTTTCACTCTTCCTAAATACCTATCCTTTAACCTGTGATTAACCTATTTCCTTTTCCTTACATAAAAAAACGAACTCTTAACAAAACAAAAATAATTTTATAACATACTCACAACCCAAACTCTCAACCTATAATAGAAAACTAAAAATATTTTAAAATATTTTATTTAAAGTTAAAACTTCTAAAATCCTAGTTCATTATGAATCGTGCTTGTCACTTTCATGTGAGATGAGTAACGTTTTAAAAGTTGTGGGGGATAGACATGCCATGCTCATTTAAAAGCTTGCACCCACTTCTTTGTGGATGATCGCCGTCGTATTGAGAGAGTGACAACTGAAAGTGAAACGTGGGCGTGTTGAGAGGGAGAGAGATGGATGTACTGATTCTCAAGAAAGTCACGGTGAAAGTGAAATATCGCCGTATTGAATGGGAAAGTGAGGGACGTATTGACAAATTGGCTGGGAGCGTTCTTTCACGGTACTTAAGACTCAAAATTCGTTGCCGGTCTTCCATGGGAAAAGCAAAGTCATAAATAAGCGAGGAAAGATGGCATACGAAATTTCCATTGCAAATATCACCATTGCAATTACAAGGCATAAGCGAGAGTCAAAACGAAAGTGAAATATGAGCGTATTGAGCACGGAAGAGACGTGGACATATTGACTAGAGGTCTTACTTTTTGACTGTTGGTTTTGGACGCTGAAATTCGCAGTACAATAACGTCATGAATGAAAAAGAGAGGATGGGATGGGGAAGTGTTGCATGGAAGGTGGATGGGAAGTGTTGCGTGTTTAAATTTCCTTCCCCATAATTTTGTCACTAGGTGGAAATTAAAAATGCAATATTTTCCAATTTCCCATTCTCACAAGTCAATAAGTCAATTAGTGAGGTTCTCATCATCAAATTGAGAAGTAATGCTAGTCATAATACCTATTATTTTAACTCAAAATTGAAACATTTTAAAAACAAAATATAATAATTTGTATAATTGTAATATAATCAATAAAAATTCTTTTTCATTTGGGCATTAAAATTGCAACATAGATATTTAAACTATGGTCTCGAAAATCATCGCCAATATAAACAATATCATAAAATCATCTCTAAAATATTCACTCCTTATAGGGTTTGTCTATCACCTCAAGCACAATTTAATATATAATGGTGTGGAAATATCACCACATAATTTAAAAATACAATGTTAATTTGATTTATTTATTTATTTATAATCAAAAGCTCAATATTGATTACAATAAATGAATTATTTTTTTCTCAAATTTAGTGTTGGATTATCGATATTCAAAACATATGTCTAAGAAATTTGTTGCATTCTTCATAATTAAAACATATAATCCAACAAACATAAAAACGATTCAGAACTTCATGTAATACCATGTGCAAGTTAAAAAGCTCCTTTCAAGTTACGATGCAAACATCATGTTGATCAAAATTCATAAAATATTTTATGCAATCATTCAAACTAACTCATAGATTTTGACATGCCATTAGAATTTACATAATCTTTAGATGAATGAATTGTAGAAAATCTGTGATAGGTTAACCCGATAATCCAATATAAATCGAAGCGGAATACTATAACCTACTTCTACTATCAATTTGTAGAAGCTTAAAGATCGAGTTGAAGAATATAACCAGAAGAAGAAGAATCAATTGCACAATACACATGAAAATACTTTGGGGAAAGCCTCAGCTAAAAGCCCCACTATCTGTATTATCATACAAGCTGGAAAATACATAGGAATTATACAAAGCCTCAGTACAATCCTCACAGATGCTCATAGGAAATCTTGGCTTCTCTCAAGCCTTCCTCTCTGCCCTTCAAGCTCCTATTTCCTTGTGTTGTTCCTCTGGGATGATTCTCCTTCAACCAAGTGGAACACTCCCTCACACACTGTCAAAACTGCGCAATCCTCAAGGAATGATGCCTTGAATGCATGCATGAGTTTTCTTTATAAGAAAACGCATGCAACTGATAATACATTGTCCTTGTCTTTATCTCAACTCAGTCTTTCTCAAAATAGACATGCATGAGTTTCTGGTGAGGGAACCTTCAGTTAAATGGAGTACACTAGTAGAGTGCATGCATGCATCAACTGATGATGCCTTGAATGCATGCATGAGTTTTCTTTATAAGAAAACGCATGCAACTGATAATCCATTGTCCTTGTCTTTATCACAACTCGGTCTTTCTCAAAATAGACATGCATGAGTTTCTGGTGAGGGAATCTTCAGTTAACTAGAGTACACTAGTAGAGTGCATGCATACATCAACTAACTGTTAACTCTCTATTAGTTCCTAATATAGTTTGAAACTAATTTAATTGGACTTAACTCAGTAAATTGAGTCAACTAATTACAACTCAAATATAATTCAATCTTATCTCCTTAATTTAAGAGATAACTCTTGCATGACTTCAGAAAGGCTTCCAACTTGAATTTCTCCAACTAATTAATTTAGAATAAATTAATTAATTATTTCCAAGTAGCTGTTAAGACTAAATTTGGTTTTAATTCACAATTTAATTCAAGGACAAATTAAATTGGAATATTCTTGTTGCCATATTTCAACACTTCCTCTCAACAAGAAAGGGATTATCTGCCACCCCCTTCCTGTCTCTATTTAACTTGAATTTACACTTTGACAATGCCTTTGTCAAAATGTCAACATCTTGCCCCTCTATCGAAATATATTGCAGCAACATGATCCTCTCGAACTATGAAAAGCCATGGGCAACAAATCTTGCCTTATGCTTTTCCATGCTACCATCAGCAGCTTGCTTTACCTTATAAAGCCAACGGAACTCACAACTGACTTGTTCTCCAGTCATGGAACCATGTCCCAAGCACTGTTACGAACTATGGAGTCATACTCCTCCACCATAGCGTCAACCCAAATCCGCTGCTACACTACTTCCTCAAAGGAAGATGGCTCAGTCTCAACACATTCAAGGGTGATCTGAAATCACCCCTAGGTGACCTCAGGAAATTAATGAAGGTATTACAGACTCATGTGCTGGTGTGTGTGTCTATGTTATCTTAGGCAACGGATCGATAAGATTGCAAAATAAATAGACACTTGAAACAATAAGAGATCACAGTAAGCAAAATAGAAACACAACAAAATTTAATAAGGAGTTCACCCAATCCTCTTGGGCTACGTCTCTTAGTCCAGCTTTCAATGGTGACCTTTTTATTATGTTTTTAAAGCAGAGTCTTACAATAAGGAGCTCAATTTGAGTCTCACTTAACAAAGGATGATCAATAGGATGGCACTTGGAATTCCCAGGTCCTTAGAGTTCATAGACTCCCCTTACTAAATTTCGACCTCAATTGGTCTCTGTCTGCTCGATGCTGCCCTTACTCTGATGGTCAACTCAGCTTCTCTGTTCTCTGCAATTTTGCCTTTCTTTCTATGTCTCTCGGCCTTCGGCTTCTTCACTGCTTCTCTGCCTCACTGTCTCTCTGTCTTGTCTCTGTCAGCTCGTGGCTTTAAAGCCAGTTCATTCCCCAACTGTTCGTTTCGGCTTTGTAGCTCTCTGGATCGCCTGCCTCTGTTTGTTGGGACTTCTCTGCCCTGCATCATCATTGTTGTGTAACGCTTCGCAGAGAGGTGGCCACCTATCTTCTTGCGAACTGAGTGTCAGTTCTTCCTGAATGGTTGTTTTTTTCCATTATTTCCCAGATGCCTGCAAAATGGATCCTTCTGTCGACTCATTGGTCAAATCAGACTTCAAATCTTTATGCGTCGTAGCTTATTTCTCCCTCGGGTCTGGTCATCCATTGGGTTGAACCTCCGTCATTTGATCTGGAGCCCCCAGATCCTACGGTCTTCACTTATATCGCGCGGTTGAGTTGCTCGACTGTTAGTCCATGATGTAAGTGGTTTTTCTCTCTCCCCATCAGACATGCGTCACTCGGTGTATGGAATCGCTGGGTCTTCGGCCAAACCCACTTACCGCCTGAAATGCCTCCGATATTCCACCGGTTTTGAGCACGGGACCCGCCTGTCAGTTTTAGCACTTTTCCCATGGTTTTCTGGTTTCCCTTGTGACCAAGCGCTTGGGGCCTTTCCTTCTCGAGGGGTTTTGCCCAAACAACCTCTATTTCTGGGTTTGAGCTTCCCAACTACCATTTTTTCACCATGCACAGTCTTCATGGGCCAACGGTCAGCACGCTTTGACCGAAGGTCCTCGTTGCTCTGTGCTGGCTGTAAATTATCATTATTCAGAGGTTATTTCTTATAGCTATAAGCTTTGTTGAAGTTTGTCATTCATTCTTAACAATCATGGAATTGTTTGACGATCCAATTCAGATCATGGCCTTCCCACTGAAAAAGCTTTTGGACCACCAAAAGTTGGTTTTCAAGCATCGACTAAGTGAGGATACAACTTTCTCACCTGTCTAATCTCTATCCATTTTTCACTGCTTGGCTTTGAACCCCTGAGCCCAATTCTAAGGTACTCAACATCTCCCTTGTGTTTCGTTCTCGCCTTCCTGTCCAGAACTGTGTCTTCCTACAATTCATTAAGATATTTAGGTAGCAGGTCATCAATAGAAGGCAATTGACTTTTTTCTTCAGGATCTTCAATTAACAAAGGTTCAAATAGTCTCAAGATGTCTGCATTGACGACTGAGCATATGTGCATATAAGCTGGCAAATCAAGGTGAAAAGCATTCTCACCAATTTTCTCAAGGATATTGAAAGGTCCATACCTTATTGGTTTCAGCTTTTTACCTTCACCTTGCATCTTGTCCTTGCTCATATACAACCAGACTTGATCATCAACTTGGAAACTATGCTCCATCCGATGCTTGTCATGCCTTGCCTTGTATTTGGTCTAGCTCTTTTCCAGTTATTCCTGTACTGCCTGATGGATCTCTTGGATTTGTTCAATGAACCTAGTTGCCTTGTCCACATCGTTGTGTCCCTCAACTGTTGTGTCCTTACCAAAGAAAAAATCGAAGGGAGACCTTGGTGTGAAACCAAAATAGGTCTCAAAAGGAGATCTCTATGTGGAAGAATGTTTGGCTCGGTTGTAAGCATGCTGCACATAACATAAATGTTCATCCCAAAGCTTAGGATGCTTGCTGCAATATCCCCTAAGCAACTGGATCACTATCCTATTGACTACTTCTGTCTGGCCATCAGTTTGGTGTCCATCAGTTCCCACAGACTTGACCAAAACTTTCCCACAAATTGGGTGTCTCGATCAGATATAATGGAAGTGGGTAATCCAAAATGAACCCATACATGTTGAAAGAACAGTTTTGTAGTTTGTTCAGCTGTAATCTGTTTATTACAAGGTATCAAAATACACATTTTGTTGAACCTATCCACAACAACATATAGATAATCATGACCTTTCCTAGATTTAGGCAGTCCTCCAACAAAGTCCATGGAAACACTTTCCCAAGGATGAAAAGGAACTGATAATGGAGTGTACAAGCCTAGTTTTCTATTGCTGGGCTTGCTTTTTGCACACATAGCACACCCTCTTACATATCTAGAGACTGTCTCATTCATTTTTGGCCAATAACAAAATCTTCGCAGCTGTGCAACTGTTTTACTTGCCCCAAAGTGACCTGATATTAGAGAAGTGTGTGCTTCTCGAATTATCTTTACTCTTTCAATTTGTGGAATGCATAGCTTCCCACAATGATATAGGAGTCAGTCCTTAATATGATAATCCAATTCTTCTACTTGTTTGCCTTGACTTAAAGTTGTATATACATCTTTAAATTCTATATCTTGAGCATATTGTTCAATGTAGCTCTCATGTAACACAGAATTATGCTTAAGTATAGTAGATGCATTTATAATTGGTCTAGATAACATATCTGCAACTTTATTGTGTATGCCCCTTTTATATCTGATGACTAAATGAAACTATTGTAGAAAACCCATCCATCTATAATGTCTTGATTGCTGCAACTTATTTTGGGAGTGTAGATATTGAAGTGGTTGATGATCAATATGTACAACTGTTTCTTTGCCCATTAAGTAATGTTTCCACTTTTTCACACTTTATACTAATGCATACAATTCTTTATCATATGTGGGATAATTAACTACTGCAGAATTAAATGTCTCAGAATGATAACATATGGGTTTATCGTGCTGTATCAACACTGCTCCCATGGCATAGTCACTGGCATCCGTTTGGATCTCAAACGATCTTTGAAGATATGGCAGTGCTAGTACTGGTGTTGTACTAATCTTTTCTTTCAAGGTGTCGAAGGCTTTCTGCTGTTTGCCTCCCCACTAAAACGCCTTGTTCAATCCTATTAAAGCATGTAAGGGAGCTGCAATTAAGGAAAAGTTAGAAATGGACTTTCTCTAATATTGTGCTGCTCCTAAGAAGCTCCTAAATCATGTAGCAAATTTGGGTTTAGGCTAGTTTACAATGACTGCCACCTTAGAAGGATCTATATTCAATTCACCACCCCCTACTATATCTCCCAAATAATTCAAAGATGTTTTGCCAAATTCACATTTTGAGAGTTTAACATAAAGTTCTTCTCTTTTCAAAACATCTAGTGTCTGCTTAACATGCTTTCAATGTTCTTCCCATGTTTTGCTAAATATCAAAATGTCATCCAGATACACAATAACAAAATTATCAAGAAAAGGTTTGAGTACATCATTCATTATTCTCATGAAAGTAGCAGGGGCATTAGTTAAGCCAAAAGGCATAACCAGCCACTCATACAATCCCTACTTTGTCTTGAAAGAAGTCTTCCATGCATCTTGTTCTGCAACTCGGACCTGATGATATCCACTATGCAAGTCTAACTTGGAAAAATAAACAACTTCTTTCAATTGATCTAATAGATCATCTATGCAAGGAAGGGGATAACGATTTTTTATTGTTATCTTATTCAGTGCTCGGTAATCAATGCACATTCTCCACAAGCCATCTTTCTTTCTCACCAAAACGATTGGAGATCCACATGGTGATGTGCTAGGTTTGATGAACCCCTTCTCAAGCAACTCTTGCACCTGCTTCTTGATTTCTGCATTCTCTAAAGCAGACAACCTGTACATTCCAATGTTAGGAAATGGAGCATCTTGCTGCAAATTAATATCATGCACTATTTCCTTTTTGGGTGGCAGACCTTTAGGTTCTTGAAACAAGATATCATACTCTGAAACAACTTTTTCTAAATCAGCTTGTTGTTTAGCATCACAACCCTCAAATACATTGGTTTTATCAAGTTTCTTTTCCTTTACAACCATTAGTAAAAATTGTTTGCATGAATTTATAATTTGTTTCATTTGCCATGAGTTTATGAGAGTGTAATTATTCTTGAGCTTATGAGCTCTTACAAAGTATTCGATTCCATCTTTAACAAGTAGATACTTGTTCTCAGCTCTATAGAAATATTTTTTCTGTCATACAAGTAAGGACTTCCTAAAACAATTCCACATATATCCAAAGGAATTATGTCTAACTCAACCTCATCTACAAATGCTGACCCAAAAGAAAACTTGAGTTTGCATTGTCTAGTCACTTGTAGTTGTGCTTTATCACTTAACCATCCTAATGGGTATGGTTTCTTGTGAGGTGTAGTCAGTAATCCAAATTTCTTTACAATTGCTTTAGAAATTAAATTTACTTCAAACAAAGTATCAATCTTTTGATGTTTGGAAATAACTCGAATATGGAAAAGCTTATGTCTTTTTCTCTCATTTTCTTCATTAATAGTAGCTTGTGCAGAATTACTAGTAGATGCTTTAGAATTCTTACCTTTTATACCTGTGGCTACAATGGTTGTTTCATCTCCTGAGTCTGACTCCAAATCTTTTTGAATAGCTGCAATAGTCTTTTTCTTCTTGCCTTCGAACTTCTTAGGTCTTAGCTCCAGATGCAGAATCCAACAGTGCTCATCATCATGCCCATCATTCTTACAGTGAGTGCATGAAGATTTTCTTTTCTATGCATTGTTGGCCTTCCTTAATTTCCATTTATGTTTTCTTTTCTCCTTGTTCTTGCTTGCAGTGGGTTGGGATGATCCCCCAACTTCTGGGTTCCCATTCTTTCCTCTAACTTCTAGATGTGTAGCTTGAACAGATACCTCATGTATACTAGTGGGATTAAACATGAGGATAGTGTGCCTCATGTAGTTGTGTAGACCACCGATGTACTTCAACAGGGTCTCAAGTGAGTCTAATGAGATTCCTAGAATCAAAGCTCTCTTCCTAAATTCTTGGGTGTAACCTTGTACACTTTGCCCTTTTAATTGACGAAGAGTTTGCCAGCTCACCATGGCTTGCTGCATGTAGGCCAGTGAATAGAATTGCTTTTTGATTGCAGAAACAAATTCGCTCCAAACAAAAAGAGTCTTACGATGTCTCTTCATGTCAGCTTGGGTCCTGCCTTCCCACCAAACCAAGGCAGTGCCTCCAAGGCGTAGGCTGGCCAACTGAATCTTGCTCTTATCTAATTCGATACTTTGCACTCTGCAATAAACATCAATTTGTCTGATCCAATTGTCCATCTTTTCTGCATTCAACTCTCCATCATATATTGGTAAATCAAATTTAACATCTAGTTTAATCAAAGATGTCTTATTTTTATGTTCAGGGCTATTAGGAGGTGTGAGAAAGTTTTCTTCTTTCCCTTTGCCTTTTGAGTGGTCATGGAGGAGAGACTCTTCTTCTCCTTTATCTTGTTTGGAGCCTGATGAATCTTCATCTTTATGCTTTCTAAAGTCCTTATACATTTCCTCTACCATGGACCTTATGGCCAGGAAACTATCTATAAATTGAGGGTTTGGCCCCACAGAACCTTCCTCCGACATTGTTTTCTGAGGATTGACTCTCCAATTTCAGGATTAGTTTCGACCAACTCTCCTTCTCCTAATTTGAGCTTTGATCTAGTTAGCATTCAACAGCTAAATCCAGCACAAGCTTGTCTAACCTTAACAACCTATAGCTCTGATACCACTTGATATGAAATCACCCCTAGGTGACCTCAGGAAATTAATGAAGGTATTACATACTCATGTTCTAGTGTGTGTGTCTATGTTATCTTAGGCAACAGATCAATAAGATTGCAAAATAAACAGACACTTGAAATAGTAAGAGATCACAGTAAGCAAAACAGAAACACAACAAAATTTAATAAGGAGTTCACCCAATCCTCCCGGGCTACGTCTCCTGGTCTAGATTTCAGTGGTGGCATTTTTATTATGTTTTTAAAGTAGAGTCTTACAATAAGGAGCTCAATTTGAGTCTCACTTGACAAAGGATGATTAGTAGGATGGCACTTGGAATTCCCAAGTCCTTAGAGTTCACAGACTCCCCTTACTGAATTTCGACCTCAATTGGTCTCTGTCTGCTCGATGCTGCCCTTACTTTGATGGTCAGCTCGGCTTCTCTATTCTCTACAATTTTTCCTTTCTTTCTGTGTCTCTCAGCCTTCGGCTTCTTCACTGCTTCTCTGCCTCACTGTCTCCATGTCTTGTCTCTGTCAGCTCGTGGCTTTAAAGCCAATTCATTCCCCGACTATTCGTTTCGGCTTCCCGGCTCTCTGAATTGCCTGCCTCTATCCGTTGGGACTTCTCTGCCCTATATCATCATTGCTGCGTAATGCTTCGTAGAGAGGTGGCCACTTGTCTTCTTGCAAACTGAGTGTTAGTTCTTCCTGAATGGTCATTTTTTGACGTTATTTCCCAGATGCCTATGAAATGGATCCTTCTGTCGACTCATTGGTCAAATTAGACTTCAAATATTTATGCGTTGTAGCTCATTTTTCCCTCGGGTCTGGTCATCCATCGAGTTGAACCTCCGTCGTTTGATTTGGAGCCTCTCGATCCTACGGGCTTCGCTTATATCATGCGGTTGAGTTGCTCGACCGTTATTCCACGATGTAAGCAGTTTTTCTCTCTCCCCACTAGACATGCGTCACTCGGTTGATGGGATCACTGGGTCTTCGGCCAAACCCAATTACCGCCCGAAATGCCTCCGATATTCTACCGGTTTTGAGCGCGGGACCCACTTGTCAGTTTTAGCGCTTTTCCCACTGTTTTTTGGTTTGCCTTGTGACCGAGCGCTCGGGGCCTTTCCTTCTCAAGGGGTTTTACAATCACGTATCAGAAATAGCCTCTGTTTCTGGGTTTGAGCTTCCCAACTGCCATTTTTGCACCATGCACAGTCTCCATGGGCCAACGATCAACGTGCTTTGAATGAAGGTCCTAATTGCTCCATGCTGGCTACAAATTATCATTATTCATAGGTTATTTCTAATAGCTATAAGATTTCTTGAAGTCTGTCATTCATTCTTAACAATCATGGAATTTTATGAGGATCCAATTTGGATCAAAGGGCCATGTATCCAGTGTACCTCTTAGGTGACCTCCTCTGTCTACGTTGAGAAGATGGTGCTCCCACATTCTCTCTGGCATCCTGCAATAATATGTCAGCTTCTCTTGTGTGCTTCCGTCCATCTCTGCAAGACTCTACTTGAGTGTATGTCTCCACTCTTGGAACCTCTACATGTGGCTGCTCCGCATTAGTTTGAGGCTCCTCCTCCTTAGGAACCAATTGTTCCTCCACAGCCTGTGGTTGGAGCTCCCTCTCAAGGGAAACTCGCATGGCCTTCTTCTCATCAAACTTGAGATCTCTGTGAACCAATGTCCTCCAACTGGTAGGCAAGTACACCCGATAATTGTGAGGTGTATCAATGTACCCCAAAAATATCCCCAACTCTGCTGTCAGCTCAAGCTTCTTCCACGCATCCTTTGTCACATGGAAATATGCCAATGAGCCAAAGGTCCTGAAGTGACCCACATCTGGTCTTTTACTAGAGAAAGTTTCCTCTGGTGTCTTCATCCCAAGTATGTGATGTGGGATTCTATTCTACAAATAGACCATTGTGTTTCAATCCTCAACCCACAAGTGAAGTGGTAGGCCTTGGTCATGTAACATTGCCCGTGATACCCCTACAATAGTTTTGTTCCTCCTCTCAGCCACCCCATTTTGCTATGGGTTATGAGGTGCCGTCAACTCTCGTTTAATTGCTTCCGCTACACAGAAGTCCTTAAACTCTTAAGAGACATATTCTCCACTATTGTCGCTTGACAAGGCCTTGATCTTCTTCCCTGACTCTTTCTTGACCAAAGCTTTGAACTCACAAAACTTTGTGAAAGTTTGGTCCTTCTTCTGCATGAAATAAATCTAGCATTTACGAGAATAGTCATAAATGAAAATCACATAATACCTTTATTTCGCTATGGATGTCATCGATAATGGTCCACACACATCAGTATGAACTTGCTCTAAGATAGCCTTTGCTCGACTGTCTCGATCATGAAAGGAAGACTTGGTGTACTTTTCCAAGGTACAACCTTTGCATGTGTCAATTTGCTAAAGTTTACCTTTGGGAAGTCTTGTAGATATCTGCTGCATTATCTTCAAAGTCCCATGATGCAAATGGCCCAACTTCCTGTGCCACAACTCGCCAATGTCTTGGCTTTGCACCAATTCTGCTTTCATACTCAATGCTGCACAATCATCTACCTCTAGTTTATAGAGATTCTTCACTTGAATCCCTATCCTCTTGGTTTGACCCATGGCTATGTATCGTAGGAACACCTTTCCTTTACTAAAGACAACATCGTAGCCTTTTCCCTCTAACATCACGACCGATATCAGGTTCTTCTTCAGTCTAGGCACATACTTCACATCTGTCAAGGTGATTGGAGATCCATGCTCCCTTTGAAAAGCAACTGTGCCCACTCCTGAAACACTATA
Organism: Pinus tabuliformis; assembly: GCA_031772625.1. Lineage (NCBI taxonomy): Eukaryota > Viridiplantae > Streptophyta > Pinopsida > Pinales > Pinaceae > Pinus > Pinus tabuliformis. The sequence goes on from CM062809.1 coordinate 624,220,841, forward strand.
CCTTCCATCGTCACCCATCTCTATGTGCATCTTGATGTCTTTCTCCTCCAAGGCACTCAATAAATTTTTATCACCAGTCATGTGAATGAGGCTTCACTGTCAAGATATCAAACACAACCCATCATCGATGACACCATGCATGCGATGAGGGTAAAGTCCATTTCGAACTGAGAGGCTAATGCCTCACCTTTCGATCCTTTCGAGGATCCCTTCTTGGACTTCTTCAATGGGAAATTAGTTGCATAATGTCCCATCTTGTGATAATTAAAGAATCTCACTTTATACATGTCACCATTCTTCCCTCCATGAGAAGAATTCGATTTGAAATGGGATGCCTTCCCCTTCCCTTTCCTTACCTTACTTTCTAAGACCAGATTTTATTCATCATCATTGTTGGATGAAGAACCATCTCATGTGCTCCTCCTGATCTCCTCCTGCATAAGATCCAACCACAGTCGTTCCCAATCTGGAAATTTCTCCCTTCCATTCACAGAGTCCTAGTAGCTATTCCAACTCTTTGGAAGGCCAAGGAGACTGTGGCTCACCATATCATCATCGGCAGTAGTTATTCCCACAATACCAAGCTCATCTCTGTAGGTGGTGAGCTTGTTCATATATGTGGAAATAGTATCGCCGTTCTCCATCTTGATTCTTCAAAGCTTATCCTTGAGTGCCAATTTCCTCTATTTGCTACTATTCTGGTAGAGGTCCTTCAATGTCTTCCACATTGAAAATGGAGTATCCTTCCCATGGAGACTCGAGACAATATGGTCTCGAACTCCCTCAAGGATGATCCATCTCGCCTTCGCCACACACTTCTTCCACTCAACCAACTCTTGTGCATTAGTTGAAGCTGGCTTTGGGATTTCTTGATCAATGAATTCCTTCAAGCCATTGTCTTCTAATACAGCCTCCATTCTATCTTTCCATGCTATGTAATTCGAGCTACCTTCCAAGGCATACTCGAGTCTCAAGCCATAGAATGCCATTGGCCAACCTTGAAGTATGATATGAATTCGATTTGCACCTGCAATACTGAACTTCAAACTTTGAATTCTCTTCTCAGTATACTTTTCACAGCTTTGATACCATGTAGAAATTTTCTACAAATCTAGCTCTGATACCATGTAGAAATTTTCTACAAACCTAGCTCTGATACCATGTAGAAAATCTGTGATAGGTTAACTCGATAATGCAATATAAATCAAAGTAGAATACTATAACCTACTTCTACTATCAATTTGCAGAAGCTTAAAGATCGAGCTGAACAATATAACCAGAAGAAGAAGAAGAAGAATCAATCACATAATACACATGAAAATACTTTGGGGAAAGCCTCAGCTAAAAACCCCACTATCTGTATTATCATACAAGGTGGAAATACATAGGAATTATACAAAGCCTTAGCTCTCACAGCTATCCAGCTTTCAGTACAATCCTCACAGATGCTCATAGGCAATCTTGGCTTCTTTCAAGCCTTCCTCTCTACCCTCCAAGCTAATATTTCCTCACGTTGTTCCTCTGGGATGGTTCTCCTTCAACCAAGTGGAACACTCTCTCACACACTGTTAGAACTGCACAATCCTCAAGGAATGATGCCTTGACTGCATGCATGCATTTTCTTTATAAGAAAACACATGCAACTGATAGTACACTTTCCTTGTCTTTAATCTCAACTCTGTCTTTCTCAGAATAGACATGCATGAGTTTCTGATGATGGAATATTCAATTAACTGGAGTACACTAGTTGAGTGCATGCATGCATCAACTGATTGTTAACTCTCTATTAGTTCCTCAAACAGTTTGGAACTAATTTAACTAGACTTAACTCAGTAAACTGATACAACTCAAATATAGCTCAATCTTATCTCCTTAATTTAAGGGATAACTCTTGCATGACTTCAAAAAGACTTCTAACTTGAATTTCTCCAACTAATTAATTTAGAATAAATTAATCAATTATTTCCAAGTAGCTGTTAAGGCTAAATTCAATTTTAATTCACAATTTAATTCAAGGAAAAATTAATTTGGATTATTCTTGTTGCCATATTTCAACATGAATAAATGAAGCAACATATGACCCATATTCTTCTCTATCATAAATTAATGCACCATCTTAGTTTACATGCATGCTCAACATTGCAGATGTCAAAATCATTTTAGATCTATAATTAGGTTCAACAAACTCCTATATTTCCGCTATTTGTTGTAGTAGGAACCTATTGACAATTTTTGTGGTCCTACAGCGAAGAGATCCTCCCTTTTTCAAATTGAAGTATAAAAAATTATCTTAACATCCTCTAATTATAAGAGGTCAATGTGTTGATGATTTATATTTCAATTATTTCTTTTTCTCTTTCTACTTATTTGTTTGTCAACTACCATTCATGGCTTGTGCACACTATTGAATGGGTATGTATTTATGACATATGAATGTACTTCAACTATTGTAACATCTTAATTTTCTCTAATGAGCTTTATAATCTTTGAAACCCATAATGGGTAACCATGTGGATCTCCGTCAGTAACACTGCAATCATGCATGTGATCTTCTAGAACTAATAGACATTTCTCTTTCCTTTACTTGTGAAGATTTAAGAATACCTTGAGATTATTATTGTTCAATAATGTTTTCTTTACTCATATTCATTTAGTATCATTTATGGAAAAATAAATGGAATCTTCAAAAATGTATCTCCATTTCTTGAGCTTGAAATTATGTCAATTTGATCATTGGAAAAGGACTTCCACCAAATAAAATCAACAACATCAAAGTACCAATATCTATCTTTAATATATTGTTTTAATTTATTCCAACATTCAAAATAATATACATCTCTATTATGCCTTCCCGTATTATGGATTTTGATAATTTATTGCAATAAAAACAACTTTAATGCAATTATTCGATGAGTTGTGTTGGACCTCCGAAATAGGTAAAACATAAGGCCCATCTAACAACTCTTAGGAACATAAAGATTATATTAAACCTAAATTTTTACACTTAGTGACACACTTTCCTAGCTTCATGAGTTCTTAGGAGAGTCAATGACGTTTTTCATACTTTATGTGCCTAACATGATTATTGTGCGAGAATTTGAAGAGATTTTGCACGAATTTTAAGGAGATATAGCTAGAGATATTTTTGGAGCTTGTTCCCTATGATAGGGGAGTCTCAACTTGGCTAGTTGAGGGATTTTAATTCCCCTTCTTACTACTACAAGGTGACCTGAGAAGTGAGATTCCTTTTTCTATGGATTTTTGGAGGGAAATGTAGTTCTTCCCTCAAGGAGGCTACCCCCTACTCATTGTATATACAAGAAGCCTGAGTATCCTAGTAGAATAGTGTAGAGAAGTTTATGAAGCATAGATAAAAGTCTATATTAGTGTTCTCAACAAGTTTTCTAACTATGCAATGTACAAGAAATTTATTTAGTCAATGAAAGTGATATATGATTTTAGGTCCTAGTTCGTCATTCCTTTAAGGGTTTGGAGCTTCCTTAGATTATGGCCACCCCAAGGTGCTTCACATAGGGGATTCACTCAATAAACCTCTGACATACCACGTGCTTTCATGACATACTAAACACTACCCTTAATTTGAATACATATTCAAAAATACCTCTAAGAATCACATGATTTATCCCCCTACCAATCTGAACCCAATATACATTCCCAATTTAGAAATCCCATACTTTCACTAGATATTATAGGTATCCATTTTTCATTAACTTTGAGCTCCATTTTTTATACATTCCAATATAAAAACCCTTTACCCTTATTATATATCCAATATATTATGTCATTTTTCCTCAATATATATCCCCTAATATGAATGCTCGTGGTATGGTATTTCTCCCCCAGTGAAGCCGCCATGGTGATCCAAATCCCTCTTGTATTATTTTTTTATGCATTTATCCACTTTTTAAAACTATTTATGAAATTCATTTTTGTTTATAACATTCATGCATGGTTAACAAGGGATTTTTCATGAATAGTCTTTTCTTGTAGGTTATTTGAGCACTTGATGAAGATAGTTGTAGTAGTTACAATAACAAAACAACATTTTCACTTTGCACTTAATTCATTCCCTTTACTTATATTTACTTATTATTCATTGTTCTTTGTTTACTATTTCCTACACTGTAACATGTTTTGCAACTACATGAAACCCACATATTTGAGTTTTTGTAGTTTAAACTTGCAACAAGATGTCTTAATGCTTTGAACATTTTTTTTTATCATTTTCCAACTTCTCCATAACTTCTTTTCTTCTCCAACTTGGATTTTTCTTGTTTAATTTCTTGTTGGGTTATCTCTTCTAGAAAAACAAGAACTCTTGTAGTTGTTCTTAACCAACATTCCTATCTCACTCATATTTGCAATAAACTCATGATTTTTTTGCTTTGATATATTACTACACTCTTGGAACCCTAATAATGGAACTTGGAGGTAGATATACCATATATATGATTTCATTGGTTTGCTTTAGAAATCTTCTTGTTCTACAAATTAGGGTTTACGGTTTACATGCTTTCATTTTAGCAACATGTTTTCCTTTCCTTGCAAGACAACATAGAGTTGTGTAAGTTTGCTTTCATTTCATTGAACATAGTGTACAAGTGTTCCATCCTTTATTCTAAGTAACTTGTATTTGCATGCCATTTTCCTTTCATCAAGTTATTTCCCGCAATTATAATCTTATTTTAGCATAGATTAATAAACTTGGTCTTTGTACATCTAGCTTTCATTTCAATATTTCCACCCACACAAGAATCAATGAGAGAAGGAAATAGTGCCTATTTTGCATATAATGTTGTCTCCTCTTAATTTTGTATGAATCCCATGTTGAAAATTAAAGATAAGACCCTTAGGAGTTGAAGCATTGTTATTATAATACCAAGGTCCTCAATTTTTGGCACAGTTTCCATAGAGGTGTCATAGTATGTACTGCCTTTTACTTTAATTGATTTTTTGTTTATTTCATTTCATATCTTGCAAAAGAAAAAATCTCGTTGGCATCTTCTTTAAAAAAAACAAAAAAGCAAAAAAAAAAACAAATAAATAAATTAAATAAATAAATATAATAAAATAAAATAAATAAATAAATACATTCTTTTCTTTTATGCCTCGAAGAATTAGGGATTAAATAGGAAAATTCTTTCTAAAAACCCCACTTGCACTAATAGCCATCCATTTTTAGCTGACTGGGAACCTTCTACCGTATCCACAGGGACCTTTGAGGCCCTTTATGGTGATCAAGTGAGGATATATGAGGATCTTGTAGAAGGAGAAAGATTACAAAGGATATTGACACTTTCATGTTTGAGTTTGTTGTAATATGTAGGACTATTGAGATGAGGAACAAATTCCACATTTAGTGAATGGATATTAGCTGAAAAGTTGCAAAAAATACTCTCTCAAGGGATGAGTTTAAAAATTAAATAAGGAATTGAATCTAATTGAGAGAATTAGGTCTCCTAATTCATTTAGTCCCTGACCAACAACAAAAAAAAAAGTAAATAAAAAGAAAAGAAAAGAAAAGAAAAATAACCTCAAGTGAAAACCTCCTTTGAGGAACCTGAGGCAGAATCACTAACTGAAAACCTTTATGAGGAAATTTATAGCTCTGGAGAAGAAGAAGAAGAATAAGAAATGAAAAAAAATAAGAACTCTAGGTGAAAACCTCTTCCAAGGCACCCATAACAGGCTCACGGGCTAAAATTGAGCCATGAGGCTGTTGGTAAGCACACAAAAGAAGAAAAAAATAAATGATGAAAAAAAAGAAAAAAAAAAGGGAAAAATAACACAAACAAAATGAAAGATAAAAAAAAAATTGCCCCACCTTGATTGATGTGTAGGTACCATGGAAAAGAAACAAAAGAGGTTGAATAATCAAACTTGCATGATCGGTCCAAGTCATCAACCCAAGCACCCCAAAAGGGCCCAGGTGGCATCCCTGCACCATTTTCTACTTTCTTTCATCGTCCATCAAATTAGACTTCAATCACCATGTCCTTATTATATATATATATATATATATATATATATATATATATATATATATATATATATATATATATTCAGTTTCTTTGAATTGTTACAGGAAAGTATTATATTGCTACTAGAAAGCCCAATTTTGAGAAAAACACTACATAATAAGAATTTCTTTGGCATCTAGGCTAGGGAAAGACACCAAGAAAATTGTAGCACTTAGCTCTTTCATCATCATGCATCATCACCTACTTTCTCCCCTACTTTTCAACAATTTTCTCACTGAAAGAGTTCAGTTTCTTCATTTTTTCCAGCATAGTCACGAAAAAGGCCCTATCCATCAACATTACCTACTTCTCCATAAACTATCAAGTATACCTACTAATTGAGAAGTATTTTTGAGTGAGCATGAGGGACCTTTGTGATTACTACATGAGACTCTGCATTCTTGTATTAGACTGAAAAAATGCTATAGGATCAAGTTCTGGAACAGCATAAGTACTCCTAAATAATTCCACACCCTCAAAAAAAATTAGCAACTCCATATCAACAATATCTATATGACACTCACACCAACTTTAGTAAAAGATGCTTGGGAAACTGCAGGATCGCATGTATACTACTACAAGACTTCTTGTTCACCACACAACACAATGAAAAGTAAGCATAAGGTATGGAAATCTCTAGCATTGACCTAGTGAATTCATTTTAGTATAGGAGAAAACATTGTTTATGCAAAAGGAATGGTTTAAATAACTAGCCAAATTAGCAACAATATCGGTTAGATTAGAAATCAAACTTCACTTTATCTAAAGTTGTTCCCATATATGGAAAAACAAATGATACAAATTGAAAATCCTTTAAAATGTTAGGCATTACCATTAATGATGATCAACTGAGGTGGATATATGACCAACATGAGTTTGTGAGGGTAGGTGGGCCAACTTAGTGCTATGCACTAAGCCTTCCTTCTCCAGCCCCCAAACTCATCTCAAATTAACTAAAATTTGGCTCAAATTCATCACTTGGCTTCCATTTAATGTTGTGCATGCAAATAAATGTTAAAGAGCTGAAAAAAATAGTGTTATCAATACAAGAGTAAGCCACAAGTTATAGGGTTTAGGTTACAAATCTACATGAAATAGACTACATAACACTACAGGAGATAGAGGGTTTGATACAGGAATAAAAAGTTCCATTGAAATCAATCACAAAGAGCTTTGAGTAGGCCAAAAGAGGTTGGTAATCACAGAAAAAAAAAAAAAAAAAAAAAAAAAAAAAAAAAAAAAAAAAAAAAAAAATTACATTTAAAATTTTTCCACCACCTTGTCTTACATTTGGAACCAACCTATTAGTTAATTACTAAAAATTTCCAGTCAAATTTTTAGATTTTCTATACCAAAATTATGAATAACTGGAAAAGAGGTTTTATCAGTATCCATACATATTGCTTGGTCTAATTGTGGAGATATAAGGATAATTTGTATTTCTTTTACAATTTTAGTTGAGGTTGTGTGTTTTTATAGTTGAAAAAAATAGAGTATCCTACTACCACAGGAAAGTCTATATCCTTTAGAAACATAAGAATAATTTTTCTTGTGATTGAAAAACATGTCAAAATTTGTGAAATCAAGCCCCCAGGTAGTGAACATTTCGAAGAAGAGGCAAGTGGAGGCCATCCTCCACTTTGAAGACACTTTCATATTGTTAGGGGAGGAGAGCTCACAATATTGCCAAATAAGATAGAAACATTTCCCCATAGCATGAAAACCAGAGAATACCACTCTCCTGACTTGTTAGAGAAATCACTATCCAAGAATCTTTTGTATAAAAGGATTATCCAAAGAGTTGGATTCCAATGGATTGGGTTTAGCTTTAGTCCACCCTTGTTGTTGGGGCTCCAAGAACATCTGAGTTAGAAAGAAGAATCTAAGGAATGACAAATCCTAGAAGAAAATGCAGATAGAACCACTTCTAGCTCAGCTTGGGATGTCAAGTAGGTTATTAGAGAGATAAAAGAGAAAGCGTAGAAGAGAGAAGAAGACTAAGTTTCTCAAAGGATGAGCAATAGTTCCAGTAGTGGGTATGATGGCCCCCCCAAATAGATAAACATAAGGGCCATCTAACCACTCATAAACACATAAAGGCTATATTAAACCTACCTTTTTGCACTTAAAGACACACTTTCCTAGCTTAATGAGTTCTTAAGAGATCCAATGATTTTTTTCGTACTTTATGTTCCTAACATGATTATTGTGCAGGATTTTGAAGATATTTTGCATAGATTTCCAAGAGATCTAGCTATAGAAATTTGTAGGCCTTGTTCCCTATGGAAACAAAGCTTCAAATCAACTAGATAAGGGAGTTTAATTCCCCTTACTACTATTGTGAGGTGACCTAAGAAGAAAGTTCCATTTTTCTAGGTATTTTTGAAGGGAAATGTAGTTCTCCCCTCAAGGAGGATGCTCCCTACTAATTGTATATATAAGAGGATTGAATAGCCCAATAGAACAATGTATAGAAGTGTGTAAATCATAGATACATGTATATATTAGTTTTTTCAACAATTTTTGTAATGATGCAATGTACTTGAGCAATTTTTTAGTTTAATGGAAATGATATCTGATTTTAGCTCTTAGATTGCCATTCCTTTAAGGGTTTAGAGCTTCCTTGGGTTAGGGACCACCCCAAGATGCTCCAAATCCCTCTTATATTATTTTTATTATCCATCTGTTCACTTTTGCAAATTATTTGTGAAATTCATTTATGTTTATAATATTCATGCATGGTTAACTAGGCATTTTTTTAGGAATAGTCTTTTCTTGCAAGTTTTTTGAGAACTTGGTGATAATAGTTGCATTAGTTACGCTAGTTAAATGAAAATTTTACTTTTCACATAGTTCGTTCTCTTTGTTGTTGTTTATTTGCTATCCATTGTTCATTGTTTACTGTTTCCTACAACATTACATTTTTTCAACTACATGAAACCCACATATTTATTTTTCTAGTTTAAACTTGCACCCATATGTCTTGATTCTTTGAACATGTTTACTTTATTATTTTCCAACTTCTCCATACGTTCTTTTCTTCTCCAACTAACATTTTGATTGGTTACCTGCTTGTTGGACTATCTCTTTTAGCACAATAGGGACTCTTGTAGTTTTTCTTAAGCAACCTTCCAATATCACTCAGAGTTGCAATAAACTAATGATTTATCTTCTTTGATATATTACAACAATCTTAGAACCCTAATAATAAAAATTGGAGATAGAGAGACCTTATAGATACTTTGATTGGTTTTCTTTAGAAATATTCTTTTTCTGCAAATTATGTTTTACGGTTTAAAGGCTTTTATTTCGGTTGTGTGTTTTCCTTTCTTGACAAGATAGCATATAGGTGTGCAAGTGTGATTTCATTTCATTGAAGATAATGTACAAGTGTGCAAGTAGCCTATATTTTCATGTCATTTTCCTTTCAACAAGTTATTTCTTGCAATTACAACTTTTCTTTAGCATAGATTAGTCAACTTGGTCTATGTTCATCTATCTTTCATTTCAGTGTTTCCACCTACATAGAAATTAAAAAGAGAAAGAGATAATTCCTACTGCACATAGAGTGTCGACCCCTCTTAAGTTTCTATAAACACTAGGTTAACAATTAACATTAAAGCCCTTTGGAGTTGCAACATTATTTTAGAAATACTTAAGGCCATCAATCTCGAAGGAAATTCAAAATGCTAAAGTTGATGAAGGCCCCTATTTTGTAGTAGTGAAATACTTCACACCACATATAAGTGTTTTCCATCATTTTTTTCAATACAAAATTGATGTTGTAAGGTAATTTCATTACACTATTCAGTGCATTTTTCTTCACCCTGCTATCCCATGATAAATCTTTTCATGTCAATAGTTTATTTCAACATTTGAAAATTTATGATTTCTTGACAGTTCTCGTAATGATGGAAGGATCCCAATTTTTTTCCTCTTCAATGTCATTTAAAAGTGACTAAAAGAAATGATCAATATGATCATGAGTGTGCTCAACAAGAAGCACACCAACTTTTACCTTTTGAAATATTCCCAATCCAACAAGCATGCTTAGATATCCTAATGCAATTTTTCATGACCAGTGTTGTCTAATTGTAAATACACAACTTGAGGAATATTAGTGGACCAATGAGTGAGCACATGATGAATTATGGTGATGGTAAAATTTGCATCGTTATAAATACTTGGAGTTGTGAAGTAAATCCTTGGGAACATTTTTCTATTAAAAACCATACAATCAACCAAGAGAAATTGAACATAATTTCCATCTTGTAATTTTTTTGGTTTGCAAAAAGAAATTGGCAGAAGTATTTTCTTTTAATCTATACAATAAATTATCAATCATAAATATTTATTTGGAATAACGTAATACTTATTTTCGAAGCCTATATAACTTTTCCCTTTCATTTTATTATTGATTGTGATGCTCTTGATGTGTTTTGAAAATGGAATATGCACATAACATTAAAAAAATATTAATAGTACATTTTCATAGTTGATGACTATTCAATTATAACAAATAATTTTATAAATACATACCTCTTTCTACCATTTCAAAATTTTCCCTTTCTTATGTTTAAAAGAAGCACATGCACCACAAAACCCCATCCATCATTTTTAGGAATATAGACATTGTTGAATTGTTTCTTCCATATTCTTGTAAAATATACATATGTAATGAAATTACCATTTTCTTTAGCACCTTTAACTTATTCTTTTATAAGTTTCGTATTTCTTATCTCAAGAAGTTATATCGAATATGTACTGTCTTTCTATATTTCATACACCCTTGTTGTTTGGAAAATAAGTGATGCCATCCATGACAACATAGTGTTTGTTAATGGCCCGCTCTCTTATCTATGATGTACCTTTGAATAAAATGTAAGATATTTTTCCAATCTTGGTTGAATTCTTGATATATGGAGATTACCAATTGAGTGAAATATTTTTAAATCCTTTCTAAATAGTGAATGCAATAAGTATAACTGTTTTTGAGTATATATCATTCAACTTGTTAGCACTCCATAATTTCCTTTGGCTATAGGAACAAAACCCAGAGGTAACCACAAACAAATTGTAAGCTAGAATCTAGCCCTTGTAGTTTTAGAGAGGTCTCTCTCTCTATATGATTTCAATCAATGTATTGGCTGAGTGGTTTGGATTTCAGGCTAGCTATGATGAACAAAGGATAATTTTAAGTGGTGGATTGAAGGTAAGTGAAGGAAGGAAAACCAACTTTGAACATGTTCATATTTTTAATGATTTAAATGAATAAGGGATAATGATGATATCTTGAGCAGGGACAACATAGGCAGTTCCATTGGTAATTAATAAATTTTGTTGTAGTAAATGGATGAATATAACATCAGAGGTGAAAAGATGAGCATCAAACCAAGATGAATTCAAATTGACTTTAGAAGAACAAGAAGCACATAAATATTCAGTAGATACAAAGCAGAACATAAAGTGAATTATGCAAATTCTCTTATCTGAGCATGAAAAACTATCTTAGTATCACAAAAGCATAAGTAACAACAATGAAATAGATAACACAGATACAAATAGATATCAGACATGAGAATCCTTGGAAAAATACCCTCGTCCTTATTTTATTCATTTAAGAAACACTTGAAAATGCAAAACACAAGTCTTTGCTTCCAGCAATAATCAATAAAAAACCAACCAGCCCTTTCTACATTGCCTTTCATCATATTAAATAAGCTTACAATGTGAAATATTCTATGACTAGATTCAATGAATGAGTTATCCATCCATAATAGATGGAAATTCAAGACAACGAAACTTAGTGTTTATATAAAAAATTATACACAACAATTCAAAATGATGCCTTTGGAAAAAATTTCAATTGTCTACCATCATGCTAAAAACCCTGTTAGAAACAACATAAATTCTCTAGATGCCTTGGCTCATTCATTTTCTAATTTTTAATCTCTTTCAAACATATCAGGTCCCTGTGCTTGAGTTTATTTGGTCCCTCTGCCTTTAGGATGAAAAAGAGGAAACATCGGCACCTCTGCTCTGTGCTGCAACTGTGTGACAATTCTTCTCGATGTGTTTTGATACATTTCTTCTTTTGTGTGACCAAAGGGAAAAATGGGGGCCACTAAATCAGAACTTTAACAAATCAGAGTTTCCTGATTGAGTATTACTTCAAACTGTGCAAGGATGGAGATATTTTATGATATGCCTAGCCCCCGGGGCTTAGGCGGAATCCTTTATGATCAAATCTTGAGAGCTTATGGCCAATTCTTTTTAGGGGCTAAACCCTTTTGCTAGGATGGGGGATGATTCTTTGAAATATCGCATTATGAACATATAGGACAAAAAAAACCACAACATATATGCACCTGGGCCCCTTTGGATATGAGAACTTTGGTGATCGACGATTTCACAATGTTTCATTTGGTTTCACCTTTTGAAATTTGTGATATTCGATCCATGACATGGCCCGATCCACGTGGAGAGGGGATGAGGGAGGGCTTGCCCATTTGTTTAATATAAAAAAATCTGTATTAACCATTTCCACCCAATTTCATGATTTCAGCAGATGAAACACATTTTTTTGTCGTTGCGCACCTTGTGCCGATAGCCCCTGACTCTTTGAGTTCTCTATGACCATGACTTAGCCCCCACATCGGGGATCCTCTCCTAACATTTTCTAATCGATGGTTTCAACTTAGCACGTATCACGTATCCACTGATCGCCGAACACAAACCACCCGTTATACTTAGCACCTGGTCCTTTAGCCCCTCATGTGATCGGGTCCAACCCTCTTATTGGAGCCCCCACATCGCAGGTTTACAATAAATGGTTTCAAATTATGTTGTGATGTGCCTCAACCATATAATCTCCAATCTCTGACTGCTATGTCATCCTCTACCACGTGTCACCTTGTGAGGGATGACAAGTGTCACGCTAAAATGTTCCCTTATGACCCCTAAAAATTTCAATCTACATGCCACATGTCCACCGTACCCCCACTTCATTGCTAACATCATATGCCATGTGGCATATTAGAATCAATCATGCACTACCATGCATCTTTCTAGAGGAGAGAGAAAATACCCACAAAAACTTTGATTTTCAATGAAATCCTTTGTAAAATGTTTCAGGAATTCTCTGACATTTTTATACTTCAAACATATCCCTGGTGATTTAATTGCATATCACAACTTTTATAATATCGCAACATTTAAGAGTATTAACCCCTATGACATATGATCACCGATCTCCAACTGTGATATGACTATTCGTTGATTAAACACCGCTGATATTTCTCTAACGTGGTGGCGTGCATTGTTCCTCAAATCGTCAAACCGTCTCAATCTCGCATATCACAACTTTTAATACATGACCAGCCTAACAACATTTGTAAATCATAAATTGATGATCTATGATATGCCTGATCGAAGATCGAAGTTTGTTGGTTTTTCTCTAACCTTCCATTTCTTGCCCCTCCAAACCTTCGATTATATCCTCGATCCGAGACTTTACTTGGGCATTTCTTCTTTTATTCTGCTTTGTGAAGGGGAACTCTGATTTAATCTATATTTGGAGTCTAGGATCCATTTGGAGAGATTTATAGCTCGTTGGAAAGTTAATTTAGAGCTCCACTTGATGGTTTTACCTACAAGATCAACTGAACCAAACATCACAAGCAAAAAATTTCTCCCAACTTTGGAATGAGTAGCCTTATGACACTAGTGACTCTTTTGACATGAAAAACCTATGGCTATTGGACGGTACTGATAAATAGGATATTATGGCATTTTAATTACATGGTAAGAGGATAATATCTTGATTCCTAGTATAGGACTCAAACATCATCTCCAATGGTGATGGAAGCCTCCCAATGAGGTGACAAGAACAAAAAGAAGACCAGTAGTCTATTCAGACCATTGGGCAATGGAGTCAAAAAAAAAAAAAAAACATGACTCACTGACCAACTGAAATAGCTCAAATAAAATATAACTTATTGAATGACTGAAATACTTATGGCAACAGACCATCAATATCTTAGGGCCTTCACTCTAGGCTTCAAATCCTAATGAAAACTTCCCACACTTGCAGTATTTAAAAAGTAAAATGATATATAAAATGGACTGTGAGATCAACTATAAATTAAATAAGAAAATGCTTCAATAACCTGCCATTGACAAGGCCTCCTCCAAGTAACTCTCTTGACAAATATTTCAGTAGGTAAGCATTATTCCCATGAAGTGCAAAAACTTTAAAAATACCTTTCCACAAGCTATTGAACTTCCCATGTTTTCCTCTCTCTTCATTTCGGGTGTCCCATTTTAGTACCAAATCTTCAATCTGGAAATCAACTGCTTTGGTTCTTTTGTCAGAAATATTCTTGATTTTGTCCTGTATCAGCTGATTATTTCCGAATACTTCTTCTCTTGACTATTGAAACTGGACCATCTGATTGATTCTGTTATGTATATCATTTGGTTCCACATCCACCTCTTGCAACAATTTAATCACATGAACCCCTAGTGAAGAGGAAAAGACTGCATCAATCCCATAAACAAGTTGAAAAGGAGACATACCTATTAACATTTTGGCGCTCACCTAATCAAGCCATAATGCATTCACCAATTTCTTGTGCCAATATATTTTTTTCTCTTGCAACATCTAGTTGATAATATTTACCAAGCTATTATTGGAAGATTCAACCAAGCCATTACCCTGAGGATAATAAGTTGTTGAGTGGCCTAGAATAATGTTATACTTATGACATAAACCTACCATCTTCTTTGATTCAAAATCAATTGCATTGTCTGTAATGATCTTCTGTGGGCAACCAAACCTGGACAAAATATTAGCTTCAAAAAACTAAATGATCACTAAGTTTGTAGCATGCCTGCTCGAAACTACCTCGATCCATTTGATAAAGTAGTCAGTTGCTATCAATATCCACTTGTGTTGTCCTGAAGAAGTAGGATGAATTTCTCCAATAAAATCAAGTCCCTATTGTTGGAATGGTGACTTGACTATTATGGGTTTCAAGGGTAGTGGGAGTAATTTATTCCTTCCTTCAAATACTTGGAACTCTCGACAACTAGCAAATCTTTTGTACACATCAACAAACAAAGTCGACCAATAGAACCCTGCCCTCAGCATCTTGTATGTAGCGGTTTTCTAGAACAAATTCCCACCATAGTCACCCTTATGAAATTCTTCCATAATTTTCTGAGCTTCATCCTCCAACAGAGAGTTAAACAAAATGCCACCAAGATCCTTCCAGTACAAAAACGAATCTATAATACAAAAATTGACTACTTTTAATTTCAAAAACCTAAATTTTGTCTTAGTCAAACTTTGGGGTGCTTGTAGGTTCTACACTACATAAAAGATGTCTGCATACCATGGAGACACAACAAAACTTTTTGAAACCTATTGGATTGGTCTTGACTTATCTTCTTCTGACAAGGAAGCTAATTTTTTTTATCTCCAAAGCATGCAGATTTGACTCTACCTTCATTTTTTCCAACCTTTGTCCCTTGATCAACTTTGTGGGCTTGATTTCAATATCACACTCAAGTATGGTAGCGATCCACTTTCCATGTCAACCTTCTGGATCATTTTACGTAAGAAATATTTGATAGTAGCACTTGGCACGTAAGCAATAACATGTGAATGTAAAATATACACTCATAAATCCTTCAGAGCCTTCACCAAAGAAAATTCTTGTTTCTCCATAATATTATACTTGAGAGAGACATCCCTGAGTGTTCTACTAAAAAATGTTTTGGGTTTCTCTTCCCCCTGCTGATTCTTCGGCATCAAAACAATTGCAATACTATTCCCTAAGGTGAAAGAGAAAATAAAAAAATCACGTGTGTAGTTCGGACTAACAAGAATAGGGGCACGGGCCAGTGTAGTTTTAACTTCATTAAAAGATCTTCTACTTTCTTCATCCAATTTTAATTCGCTGTCCCTTTTTAGCATGTCTGTGATCTTCCTCAAAATTTCAGCTAGATTGGGAATAATCCTTCTAAAGAAATGTATTCTTCCCATAAAGGACAAAATCTCTTTATTATTTCTAGGAATGTCCATCTTCTGAATAGCTACAATTTTGTTCAGATCGATTTTAAAATCGTCTTTATAAATAATATGGCCTAACAATTTCCATTCTTCCAGCCCAAGCATATATTTTTTGGGGTAAGTGATATGCCATACGTCCTGCACTTTATGAAAATAGCCTTTAGGTGTTGCAAATGCTACTCATCTGATTTGGAATAAACAATGATATGATCTAGATATATCACCAGAAACTTGTCCTTCTCATCTACAAAATATAAGTCCATAGCTCGTTGAAAAGTCACACTTGTGTTCATCAATCCGAAGGGAATTTTTACATATTTCAAAGTACCCTGAGGTGTAGTGAATTCAATCTTCTCTTGATCTTCTGTGTGAAACAAAATTTTATTGTACCTCAAATCCATCCAAAAGTGACATTCGCTTTGCACCCACCACGTTCTAAAGGATATGATTTATCTTAGGCAATGAGTAGTTGTCCTTGAGAGACACCTTGTTCAAGTTCCTGAAATCTATACACAATCTAATTGCTCATGTCTTTTTCCTTATTGGCATTAAATTGGATAACAATATAGAAAACCTAAGGGGTATAATGATTCTGGAATCAAATAATTTCCTCACCTCCTTTTCAATCAAGGGAATCATAATAGGATTTTCCCTCCGAAACTTCTGTTTAAATGAATTTTGATCCTCCTTGATTAGTATTATATGTTGGATGATGCTCATGTCATACACATTTAAATCTTGATACCCCCAAGAAAAAACATCAAAAAACTCTTTGAACAGGTCCAAATACTTCTGCCTCATTTCCAGGATTAGGGTCTTAGACAACTTGATCATCCTCGGCTAGTACATTGTGCCTATATTACATTCCTCCACGCTAGCTTTGGTAGGCATCAACTTTGGCCTCTTGGAAATATCATTCTAGTCAAATATCTCCTCCAGCAATACCAACCCCCTTGGTATAACATTATATTTCAGTTGAAACACCTTCAATTATGTCCCTTGTTTGTCCAACTCTTCCTTAATTTGATTTATGCAGCTCTTCTTTTCTTCTTCCTCTATATCACATTCATTTTCAAACTTTAACTTGGAAAATTATTCTTTCATTAATAAGAAATTTTCCAGCTGTTTATCATTCTCAAAAACCTACCAGTACTTCAAATTGTCTAGGACAATGGGTCTATATTTCACTTCAACCTTATACTTTCCCTTCACATTGCTAGGACTCTCGAAATCAGAGGCCGATGTGGCTAAAGTGTCTGCAACTGCATTTTATTTTCTAGGAACAACTAAAAAACTATATTCAGAAAAATTTTGCAAGAAATCTAGAACAACATTGTAGTAGGCAAGCATCCGGGGATGTTCTGTCTAATACTCACCTTTGACTTGCCTGATGACCAACTCTGAATCCCCATAAACAACTATCATTCTGTCTCTTGATTTATTCAAATATTTCAAACCCAAAAGGAGTGCTTCATACTCCCCCACTTGTTGGTATAGTCAAGAACCAACTTGTATGAATAGATCTTGGTCTTTCCGACTACTGGGATGACTATCCATACACCAACACCTTCTCTACTTGCGGCTCCATCAAAATGCATGGTCTAGAGGTGTTGTTTAGGTTCTTCTTCCTTAAAATATTCAACTTCTACTTGAACCATTTTGCTGCTATGTTCTTCAACTTGCTTGCTGGTTTGTTCTAAATTCTCTACTTCTTCTATTTTTTATAACAAAACTGTGTTTTTCTCCTCTTTATCAGAACAAATAGAATTATATAAAATAAAAGAAACTAATCAGAATGAACAACATATACCAGATGATTTGTAGGCTTCTCCTTGTTTCTGATCATATATTTCATGAGTGGTTCTCTTTATAACCTCATTATCTGACCACTAAAGACTAAGACAATGATGTAAGACATATCAATCTACATTACACCGTGTATCTTCGTTGTCCATGATCTTGATAAGAGCATACCAAATTTGGGAGGTATGTCTTCTACAATGATGTCCATCACCATACTCTTGGAAGGAATATGAGTTAAAGAGACTGCAAAATCCTTAATCAATCCCAACCACTTCACTTTGCTGGAATCAAAATAATATGTCCTTGTAAGGTCTAGTGATATCAAGTCCCAACCTCTCCATAATCAATTTCAGCATCAAATTTTTTGGAGCCCCAAAATCTAGCATAACATTGTGAAATATCTGATCATGCACATTCAAACTAACATAGAAAGGAGGCACATCCCCATCCTAGCTTTTGTCATCAATCTTCAGCCCAAAAATGATAGTTGGATGGTCATCAACTATATTGAAAGTATTAGAGGCTTTATCAATTCTCAGTGCCTTTAAAATTTGAGCTTTGTATTGATCATTTCTCAGCAATTCACCAAGGGGAATGGAGATTTTCAACTTTGTGAGCTCAGTCCCAAAATTACAAGGATTTGGTACTTTCTCTACCTCCTTAACAACAACATCTCTCTTATTTGTAGTCTCCTTTGAAGGATTCTCTTTCCTCTGCAAAATTTTGATCGAAGGGTCTTTCTTTTGGCTACTACTACTTGGGACATATTTCTTCACATTACTTGCTGACACATATTTCTTTGTTGCATTATTTCCTGCATCTTTATTTGCACTACTACCCACATTTATGATCCTTAGATTATACTATCTTTGGATCTATATGATGGGATTTTGATACCCCTTTCTGTACTCCTCAGATTTA
The DNA here is from genome assembly GCA_031772625.1 of Pinus tabuliformis. NCBI lineage: Eukaryota > Viridiplantae > Streptophyta > Pinopsida > Pinales > Pinaceae > Pinus > Pinus tabuliformis. The sequence goes on from CM062809.1 coordinate 624,239,681, forward strand.
ACCATCATCATGTCATTGTGGTACTGAGAAAGAAACATTTCTTCCTCTTTTGTCATAAGATTTCCACATTGTTCTTATTCTTGTTCCTCCTCCTTGGTCACATACACAGTCTCTTTTCCATCGTCAAAGCAAAGAATTTTCTCCTCTGGTGATTTTTCATCTTCGTCATCCTATTTCTAAGCATAATTCTACTGAAAAAGTGTCCTTATTTGTTGTTGTTATTGCTTCAGACCTTTCTACTCCCTTTGCTTGTTTTGTAGTTATGGGTTTCTCCAGAAATTAGGATTCCAGATTCGGGGACTAGCTTGAGGCTCTCTAACAACATCCCAATCAGTTAATGCCATCTTTTCCATTTTTTTGACCAAGGTGCTGAAATTTGCATCAAAGGAATAAGGAGGCTATTCTTTTATAGTTACTTTCCTTTTCGACTTCATTTTGGACATCTTCACCAATAAATTGGCCTCTACATTGACTGTAATAATCTACATGTCTTCTAGTGTTGGTGGATATATCTCCTTGAGTTGGTAGGCCATCTCAAGATCAAAAGCATTAGGATAATGGAGCAAGGCTAGTCCAAGAGGAGGCTTTATGCCAGCAGGTATAGAATTGTACACCTTGTTGAAACATGCTGAGAAATCATAGACTGTCTGACCAGGCTGCCTTTTCAGATTATCATACTCAACAAGGATCTGTAGTGGATTCTTCTTTTCACCCCATATAGCAAGGAAGGAAGCCTCCATTTCTTGAAAACTCGCCAGGGTTCCAACACAGATAGTTCTGAACCACTTATTAACCTCATCAGAGAAACTTTGAGAAAATAGTCTGATTCTGAAATCTTCATCCTCTACTTCCTCCAGGTCTGCAAAATCATTCACCTTATCCACATGTTGTTGACAATGATCTATCATGTACCATCATATTGGGGAAGTCTTTGGCCATAATTCTGGGGTAAATCATTCAACTGTGTTGGGTCCCTATAATACTAGTGATTACCCCATTACTATTGTAGTTATACCCCTTATTTATATTGTTGTGCCCCTATTACCCCCATGTTGTTATTTCTGTGCCCCATAGAATCCCTCTATTGTTATTTTTGTGGCTTTATAGTATTATTGTTAGGTCGGCTAGATTATATTATGACTCCTTAGACTCCTATATATAGAAAGGAGGTTTTTTCATTTGAATCATCCAAGAATTGTTCATTTATGTAATGTAAAGGAGGTTGCCCCCTCGAAGAGGCTGAATTCTAAGGCGTGGATTTATCTTTTCTATCTTTTCTCGAGTTGGTTTCATAGGTATCAGAGCTTTGGATTCTAGGGTTTCGCTGCTCCAAATAGGTCATCGTGGCATTTTCGCTATAACTTTTTTCTATGATGTTTCAGAAGTCACAAAAAAACCCATTTGATAAGAAATCACGCTGAACCTTGGGTCCAAATTTCAGAGCTTTTCGCACGATATTTGCGGAGATATGATCTGAGGAAGTTGGTCTTTTTGCAGACTCCTGAATTACATTCAAAATAGGTTACCCGGGGAAAATCGTCATAACTTTCTCTCTCGGGATCGGATTGAAATTTCGTAAGAAGGTGCAGAAAGAGGACGGACTGTAGTTTCTTGTGTGCATGTTTCAGATCCAAAGGTTGAAACAGTGACTAGTGGCATGTCGTACAAGTTCGCTCTACTGAACTAGTCCAGAAACAAGTCACTGTGGAAGATTTCACAAAACTCTTCCTTGGAGAATCCAATTTGGGTCAGACTTGTGGCATTGGAAATAGGACACAGAAGGCTACTATAGGTCACAATTTTAGAATTGGATGATCTGAAATTACAGAGATACATCAGATTCAATATCAGGCTTCTACAAAGTGAAAAAAGGTTGTAGTTTTTTCTTTTAATTTTTGTGTATGCTTGGTTTAACAGAATTCAAAGGGCATAGTTAAGCATTATTATTGGTAACTGATGCCCCGAGGAAAGAAAATGCAAACACCTAGTAAGGAACCTGAAAGCTCTAGCATGACTCATGAAGAAGAGGAAGAAGTGCTACATGATATATCAAAATTACAAGAACAAGTGCAACAAATGTCACACTCACAAAAGCTAATAGAAGCTAAGATAAATGGCGTGGAATCTAAGATAAATGGTGTTGAATCTAAGATAAATGGTGTGGAATCTAAGATAAATGGCGTAGAATCTAAGATAAAGGGCATGGAAGCTAAGATGGATGATTCGATGGCAGATTTGAAGACAGATTTGAAGACAGACATGACAGATTTGAAGACAGATTTGACAAATTTTCTACAAGAAATACTTATTAATGGTGAAAAGGTTATAAAGGAACCTCATGATGTGAACAAAAGTAATGTTAATCATGATTCCATAGACTCTAATGTTGGATTGAAGACCCACCATATTCCAAAAATCGATATGAGGAAGTTTGATGGCAAGGACCTCGCCACATGGATATTACATATGGAGCAGTTCTTCGATCTCAATAATGTGAAAAACACACAAAAGGTACGTATGGAAACTGTATATTTGGAACCAAATCAGTTTGTATGGTATCAATAGCTTTGCTCTCGTAAAAAATTTATCACTTGGGCAATTTTTACGGAAGAATTGATAGCACATTATGAAGATACAAAAAGCAACACTTTTTTTAGCCAATTGATAAGTCTCAAACAAAAGGGTTCAGTAATGGAGCACATTGAGGAGTTCCAAAAATTGAACATAAGGGTAAAAGATATTCCAGAGGAGCATAGGATTGATGTGTTCATAGGGTCTTTAAAGGATAATATCCAACATGATGTTCGCCTTTGGGAACCTGATTCATTAGAGAAGGCATTCAGGTTAGCAAGAAAAATGGAAAGCAAAATTATGGCAACCAGGAAGCATACCACTCACAACTATAAAGACGGAAGTGTTGTTTCCCCTAGTCTTCCACAACCTATAAGGTTGACACCACAACAATTGGAAGAAAAAAGAGCAAAAGGGCTTTGTTACAGTTGTGATAGCAAATACACTAAAGGTCATAAGTGTGCTGAGAAGAAATTATTCTACATAGATTGTGAAGAGGAAGAAGAAAAGGAGCAAGAAAAGTCAAAAGAAGAAGATATACTCCAGGAACAAAGCTTAGATGAAGAACAAATAAATCCGACCATATCTTGTAATGCATTGGCGAGAATTACCACTCCTCAAACCATCAAGATAGAAGGACAAATCAAGAAGAAAAAGGTAATAGTGTTGATTGATTCAGGAAGCACCCACAATTTTATTCATTGTAGGGTAGCAAAAGAATTGAATTGCTTCCTATATCCAGCACCAGAGTGTCAAGTGATGATTGAAAATGGAGGAACAATAAATTGCTCTGGAAGGTGCCATAATATCAAGCTATCCATGGGAGAATATGTATTGACTAGCCCAATGCTTTCCATTCCAATGGGAGGTGCTGATGTTGTACTAGGAGTCCAATGGCTACAATCCTTGGGTACAATAGCTTTTAATTTTCAAGAACTTTTCATCAAATTTTATGTGGAAGGAAAGGAAGTTGAATTAAGGGGTATTACAGGGAAACCAGGAAAGATAATCAGCTCTAATGGTATGACAAAGCTTCGCTAGATGTTTCCACATCGGAATAATCTATTTATCCAGATCTCCAAAAAGTCCTGGACAATCATTCCAAGGTATTTGAGACTCTCAAAGGTCTCCCACCTATGCATGATCATGATCATGCTATTCATCTAATTCCAGGAAGTGTTCCTCCAAACATCAGGCCGTACAGATATCCCTATGTCCAAAAAAGTGAAATTGAACGTATGGTTGCAGAAATGCTAGAGGCTGGTATAATTCAACCAAGTCAAATTTCTTTCTCTGCTCCAATAGTATTGGTGCACAAGAAGGATGGATCATGGCACATGTGTCCAGATTATAGGGAGCTCAACAAGCTCACTATTAAAGATAAGTTCCCCATTCTTGTCATTGATGAATTACTGGATGAATTGCATGGATCAATTTACTTCACCAAGTTGGATCTTCGTTCGGGATATCATCAAATCAGAATGAAGATTGAAGACATTCCGAAAACAGCATTTAGAACTCATGAGGGTCATTATGAATTTTTGGTCATGCCTTTTGGCCTTACCAATGCACCTTCAACATTTCAAGGTTTGATGAATTCAATTTTCAAACCATTCCTTAGAAAATTTGTGTTAGTATTTTTTGATGATATACTAATCTACAACAAGTCTTGGAAGGATCATGTTGAACATGTTGACAAGGTGCTACAACTATTGGAGGAGAAACAATTATATGCAAAAAGATCCAAATGTTTCTTTGGAGTCCAGGAGGTGGAATATTTGGGTCATATTGTATCTCATGAAGGAGTTAAGGTAGACCCTAGCAAAATTAAAGCCATTAAGGAATGGAAAATCCCCACATCCATAAAGCATCTGCGAGGATTTCTTGGGTTGACAGGGTATTATCGCAAGTTTGTTAAGAATTATGGGAGAATAGCAGCACCTCTAACAACATTATTGAAGAAAGATGCATTTTCATGGACTCCGGAAGCAACAAAGGCCTTTGAACATCTTAAAGAGGCAATGTGCCAAGCACCAGTCTTAGCTACACCGAACTTCACAAAAACCTTTATTGTGGAATGTGATGCTTCAGGAAATGGAATTGGTGCTGTTCTAATGCAAGATGAAAGACCTATTGCTTTTGAAAGTCGTCCAATCAAGGGAAAGTTTTTAAGCAAAGCTATTTATGAGAAGGAAATGTTGGCAATACTCCATGCACTTAAGAAATGGCGACCCTACCTAATGGGAAGACACTTCAAGGTAAAAACAGATCATGATAGCCTTAAATACTTTTTAGAACAAAGATTATCCTCTGAAGAGCAACAAAAGTGGGTCACAAAGATGTTAGGTTATGACTTTGAAATCATCTACAAAAAAGGGAAGCAAAATGTGGTGGCAGATGCACTCTCAAGAAAGGATGAGGATGTGGAAGCATTGTTGTGTGCCATTTCTATTATCCAACCAGATTGGATAAACGAAGCAAGGGAGGAATGGAAGAATGATGAAGAAGTGTGGGCACTTATTCGAAAGCTACAACAAGATTCCAGTATGTCTGATACATTTAGCTGGCAAAATGATTCGTTATGGTACAAAGATCGCTTATACCTCTGTAAGAATTCCAGCTAAAACAAAAGATTCCTATGGAATTGCACACTTCTCCCTTAGGAGGACAGTCAAGATTTTTAAAAACTTACCACAAGGTTAAGAAGGAATTTTTTTGGGATGGCCTTAAATCAAATATTCAAAAGTTTGTGGCGGAATGTTTGGTTTGCCAATAAAATAAATTTGAAACAATTAAGACACCGGGTCTATTACAACCTTTATCCATTCCAAGCCAACGTTGGGAGGAGGTTTCAATGGATTTTATCATAGGTTTACCCAAGTTTGAGGGAAAGAGTGTAATCATGGTGGTAGTTGACAGACTTACCAAGTATGCACACTTTTGTGCATTATCACATCCATTTAAAGCCAGTACCGTTTCTACTGCATTTATGGAAACAATTCAAAAGCTACATGGAAACCCAAAGATTATTGTAAGTGACAGAGATCCCATTTTCACTGGAAATTTTTGGACAGAATTATTTTCTTGTCTTGGTACTCAGTTAGCTCATAGCTCATCTTATCATCCTCAATATGATGGGCAAACTGAGATAGTAAACAAATGTTTGGAAGGATATCTTCGTTGCTTTGTATCTGATAAACAGACACAATGGGTCAAATGGTTGCCTCTAGCTGAATGGTGGTATAACACTTCCTTCCATACAGCAATAAAAATGACCCCATTTATGACACTTTATCGGTATCAACCACCATCCATCACATCATATTTAAGAGAAAATTCTAAGGTTCAGGCAGTGGAACATCACATCGAACATCAACAACAAGTCCTCCAACTCTTAAAGGATAACCTCGTGTTGGCACAAAATAGAATGAAACAATAGGCAGATCAACATCGCAGTGAAAGAAGTTTTGATGTAGGTGATTGGGTATTCCTACGGCTACAACCATATAAGAAAATGTCCCTAAAGCAAGCTAAGAAGGATAATAAATTATCACCAAAGTATTATGGTCCGTACAAGGTGTTTCAAAATATTGGTACTATGGCATACAAATTGGAACTTCCTGCAGCTTCTCGATTGCACCCAGTTTTCCATGTTTCATGTTTAAAGAAGGTTATAGGCGACAAGCTCCCAGTTCAAACAATATCTCCAGAACTTGACGAGGAAGGAAAAATTATATTGGAACCAGAAGCAGTCACAGAAACAAGAACTCAACAGCTACGAAATCGATCAATTTCAGAGTATCTTATCAAGTGGAAGCACTTATCCACTGAAGATTCCACATGGGAGGATGAGAATTTTATGCAGAAGTATCCAGAACTACTCAAGAATTGAGGACAACACTTTTTTGAAGGAGAGGGGCATGTTGGGTCCCTATAATACTAGTGATTACCCCATTACTATTGTAGTTATACCCCTTATTTATATTGTTGTGCCCCTATTACCCCCATGTTGTTATTTATGTGCCCCATAGAATCCCTCAATTGTTATTTTTGTGGCTTTATAGTATTATTGTTAGGTCGGTTGGATTATATTATGACTCCTTATACTCCTATATATGGAAAGGAGGTTTTGTCATTTGAATCATCCAAGAATTGTTCATTTATGTAATGTAAAGGAGGTTGCCCCCTCGAAGAGGCTGAATTCTAAGGCGTGGATTTATCTTTTCTATCTTTTCTTGAGCTGGTTTCATAACAAACTGAGAGGGTAGAACTAGAGGGGTATATCTTGCTGCCATAACTACTACTTAGGAAGTTGTGGAGCTTGTTGATGATGTAAATAAAACAAAGGATGATGGAATAGCTTGGTGGATGGATGCTAAAATAAATGATGTAGGAACACCAGATGATGTATCAACTACATTGAAATTTAAACTGGAAGGAATCGCCAATGTAATAGGGGTTGTAGCTTGTGAATGACCTGTTTTTTGAGGAAAGACTACTTTCTCGGAAATTTTTTGAACTTTTCTAACTAGACCTTTGAGTTTAGTAAATTTTTGTAATATATTTTTTCTAAACTCTGATTCTGGTAGTGGGATGTGAGAACTAACAATGGATGGATCCACCAGAGCTTCGGGAATACAAGACTTGGATCTAGTTATGGGAAAAGGATCCTCAAAAGAAATATGTAATTTATCAGCTATAATAGAAATTTCTGGCAAAGAAGAAGATCTCTCCAAAGGGATATTACTTTCTTGACTCTCCACAAAAGTTCTTTCCTTCCTACACAGTATTTCAGGATAATTCACAACCACAGGAGGGTTTGGATTAGGATTTCATCTAGTATACCTCTTAGAAACCATATGTTCTTGCACGTGTTTGCATGCAACCAACTTCAATGCAAAATTGGGTGATCGTCAAGGTCACAACCTATGAATACCTAACAACCTATCACCTATAAGACTAGGATGAAACTCTCAAAAAAAAATAACATCCCAGGGAAAATTTAGCTTTCATTCCCCAGAAATGGTGCCAGAATGTTAGCACTCAGTAATTTCCTTTAGCTATAGGAAGGGAACGTAGAGGTAACCACAAACCACTTGAAAGATAGAATCTATCCCTTCTAGCTTTAGAGAGGTCTCTCTCCATATGATTTCAATCAATGACTTTGATGAGTAGTTTTGATTTCAGGTTAGATATCATGATAAAAGGATAAGTTTAAGTGGTGGCTTGAAGGTAAGTGAATGAAGGAAAAACCACTTTGAATAGGTTCCTATTTTTAATGATTTAAATGAATAAGAGGTAATGATGTATCTTGAGCAGGGGCAAGATAGGTAACTACATTGGTAATCAACATATTTCATTTTAGTAAATGGATGAATATAACATCATAGCTGACAATATGAGCATCAAATTAGGATGAATTCAAATTTCCTTTAGAATAATAAGTAGCACATAAATGTTCAACAGATACAAAGAAGAGCATAAAGTGAATTCTGCAAATTCTCTTATCTGAGCATGAAGAACTATCTTAGTATCATAGAAACATAAGTAATAATAGTGATAGAGATAACACACATACCAATAGACATATGACACAAGAATCCTTGGTAAAATAATCTTTTCCTTCTTCTATTCACTTAAGAAATACTTAAAAATGTAGAACACAAGTCTTTGCTTCTAGCACTAATTAATCAAAAACCAACCAACCCTTTCTAGATTTCCTTTCATCATATTAAATTGGCTTACAATGTGAGATATTCTATGACCAAATTCCATAAATGATTTATCCATTAAGAATGGATGGAAACTCAGGACAAAAAAACTTGGTGTTTACATCCAAAATCAGACACAACAATTAAAAATGGTGCCTTTGGAAAAAACTACAATTGTCTTCCGTCATGCTAGACACCCTATTAGAAACAACATCAATTATCCAGATGCCTTGGCTCATTCATTTCCTTCTTTATTAGCACTTTCAAAATTATCATGTCCCTCTGCCTTTAGGATGAAAAAGAGGAAACAATGACTCCTTTGCTCTGTGCTGCAACTGTGTGACAATTATTCTCGGTGTGTTTTGATACCTTTCTTCTTTTGTGTGACCAAAGGGAAAAATGGGGGCCAATATATCGAAAATTTAACAAATCGGAGTTTCGTGCTTGAGTATTTCTTAAGACTGTGTAGGGATGGAGATTTTCGTGATATGCCTAGCCCTCAGGGCTTAGGCGGAATCCTTTACGATCAGAGCTTGAGAGCATAGGGCCAAGCCTTTTTAGGGGCTAAAACCTTTGGTTGGGATGGAGGCTATTCTTTGTAATATCGCATTATGAGCATATAGGACAATAGAAACCCAACATATATGCACCTGGGACCCTTTGGATATCGAAACTTTGGCAATCGGCGATTTCACAATGTTGCATTTGGTTGCACCTTTTGAATTTTGTGATATCATAACTAGGACCTGGCCCGATCCATGTGGAGAGGGGATGAGGGAGGGCCCACGCCTTCTTTTAATATAAAAAAGTTATATTAACACTTTCTGCCCAATTTCATGATTTCCCCACATAAAACACATCTTCTTTTCGTTGCACACCTTGTGTCGATAACCCTTGACTCTCTGAGTTCTCTGTGACCATGACTTAGCCCCGACATCGGGGCTCCTCTCCTGAAATTTTCTAATTAGTGGTTTTAACTTAGCATGCAACACGTATCTGTCGATCACCAAACATTGACCACCCTTATACTTATCACCTGGTCCTTTGGCCCCTCAAGCGATCACAGCCCATCCCTCTTATCAAAGCCCCCACATCAGAGGTTTCCAATCGTGAGTTTCAACTTATGATGTGATATACCTCAACCTTGCGATCTCTGATCTTTGATTGCTGACATCATCCTCTTCCATGTGTCACCTTGAGAGTGATGACATGTGTCATACTAAAATGTTCCCTTCGGACCCCTGAAATTTTAAATCTGCAGACATGTGTCCACTGTACTGCCACATCATTGCTGATGTCATATGCCTCATGGCATATCAGAACCAATCACGCACTGGCACGCGTCTCCTTGGAGGAGAGATAAAAGACCTAGAACTGATTTTATTTTCAGTGGAATCCTTTGTAAAATATTTCAGGCATTCCTCGACGCTTTAATACTTAAAACATATCCCCTGATGATTTAATCACATATCACAACTTTTATAATATTGCAACATTTTAGAGTTGTAACCCATATGACATGTGATCATAGATATCCTACTGTGATATGGCTATTGCTAATTAAACCCCAATGATATTTGTTTGTTGTGGCAACATGCATTGGACCTCTGATCACCGAATGACGACCCGTCACAATTCCACATATCGCAACTTTAAATATTTGACCACCCTACAAACCTTTGTAAATCACTGATTGTCGATCTCTGATATGCCTGATCGAAGATCGAGGTTCATTGGTTTTTCTCTGAAATTCCATTTCCTGCCCTTCCAAACCTTCAATATGTGGGATTCGAGTCTTTACTTGGGAATTTCTTCTTTCTTTCTTCTTTGCAAAGGGGAACTCTAATTTTCTCTATCTTTAGAGTTTGGGATCCATTTGGAGAGATCTATAGCTCATTAGAAAGATAATGCAGAGCTCCATCTGATGATTTCAGCTAAAAGATCAATTAAATCAAATATCACAGGGAAAAACCCTTCCCAACTTTGGACTGACTAACTTTCTGACACCAATGACTCTTTTGACATGAAAAAAATATGGCTATTGGCAAACACTGATCAATAGGCTATGTTGGCATTAAAATTACATGGTATGAGGCTAATAGCTTGATTCCTAGTATAGGACTCTAACACAACTCACTATATATGAAAGTTTCATTCTTTTATTCATTGACAAATAATTATTCCTTTTCTCCATGGCATACATGAAATTTATACCTTTTTAGCAACTCTTTTGAAAACATTGACTTGAAATTGTATTTGATTAATTAGTTACGGTACTTGATCTCATGAGAAATTGTTTCCTAAACATTATAAAATAAAAATGTCCAAGTCTAGTTCCATCATCCCTTCTACAAGGAATTCCCTAGTCCTAAGGAGGAATATTATCCTCACTATACTCATGTTCAACATCGTTATGAGACCCAACAAGAGACTATTGATTATCGTGGATTATTGCACCTAAATGATTTAGAACATGATCTTCATTTCTAGGCCCATTATAAACCTCGCTAGAAATTTCAATGATAAGATGAATATGAAACTCAATAGAAAAATTAATACAACCTCACCATCATTGTTGGATTGGAAAAAGAGTATTCACTTGAAGAAAAAAAATCGTCACTCTTAATACTATTAGTTCCATTGAATTGTTCCCTAAGGGGATTGTCTTGGTCATCAATAAAATTATTGTTAGTGCCTTTAAAATCCTCACTTGAAGAAAATCATGATCATGCCCAATAGTGCCTTTAGATTCCCCAATAGGAATTTCTTTTCATCCCCTCATTATCGTATTCAATACTTTTAATATTATCTTCATCATTCTTGTTAGTACCCTCAAAACATTTTGTTGGAGAAAAATCTTCATAATATCCTTTAAAATCATCACTTAAAAGAAATTTCTCATCATCCTCATTAGTTCCTTTAAAACCCTTGCTTGTAGAAAATTCTTCAACATCCTCTTTAGTCCTTCAAAATATTCACATGAAGGAAATTATTAATCACTATCATTAATGCCTTTAAAGTCATTACTTGGAGGAAAATAATCATCCCTATTAGTGCTTTAAAATCATCTCTTAGAGTAAATAACCCTTGTATGTGCCTTTAAAATCTTTTCCTAGAGGAATTATCCATCATCCTCATTAGTGCTTTAAAATCCTCTCTTGGAGTAAATAATCCTTATATGCGCCTTTAAAATATTAGCTTGGAGGAAATTCATCATCCTCATCAGTGCCTCTAAAATATTTTCCCGGAGGAATTATCCATCATCCTCATTAGTTCCTTTAAAATCCTCAATTAGAGGAAATTATTCGCATCTTCATTGGATCCTTTCAATTCTATTTATATAGAGAAATATTCATCTTCCTCTCTAATACCTTAAAAATATTTGCTCGAAGGAAAATGTCCATTATCTTCATCACATCCTTTAATGTTTGTTGTTGAATAAAAATTTTCATCATTTTTAATGTCATCACCTTATTTCTCCTATACATTAATGTTACCAGCAAATTATTCATTGTTACATTCATTAAAATCATCACTTGGAGGCAAATTATCATCACAGTTGTTTAAAATATCATTTGCATCATTAATCAGAGCTATATTTTGAATATGTTCCTTATCATTAAAGTTATGATTAAATCTTTGAGAAGAATAATCACCGTCATATTTCTCCCCTTCTATATTTCTTCCTTCACTGCCCTTAGATTTAGGACTTTCTTGATTGACATGCTCAATATCATTGCTTGCACTATGATCAAAACCCTTAGGAGGTGAAAAATATGACTCTTGATTCATGGTAGAAGCATTCCCATAATGTTCACTAATACCAATAGAAGAGGTGCATGAACAAGATCTTGATTTTGTAGAAATAGAAACTTCACTATTAAATGAATCCATGACCTTTCACTAAAAACATAGGGTGATACAAATGTTCACTCTCCCAATGACGATCTTATTGTTGGAATTATGGCTATATGTTGTCGTTGATGTCAACCTAGATAGTTGTCATGATACTAATGTTTGCATAGGAACAATACAAAAGTCACATTAATGGTATAGGTGCAAATCTCTATGGAATGTGGAATTACAATTAATCATCATTATTCTTTTGGTTAACATCGATTGGTCATTGATTATGGAGACTGCAAGTTAATGTAAAGTGATCCAATTCAGTCGAATAAAGAATATTTTATTTATGTTGGTTATGGTCACGAGATTAATATTATTTACTATTGGAGCAATTCTCTTTCATAAAATAATATTTTATAATGTGGATGTGGTGTTGGTTATGTCTTGGTCGTCAATAGTTAAATTGAAAATAAATATACATACACATTAAAAATAAGTTGGTTGTGGATTGTTGGTAATTGTGGAGGAGGTAAATAGATTCATTATGGCCCATTAAATAGGAATTAATATTAAATATTATTGATATGAAAAATCAATCAATTTTTACAACTGGTCTATCCATGGAATTTGTACTAATCTAGCTCATTTCCTTCTTTGTTAGTTTTTTTCCTTTATGGTTTGGTACAAGGATGACAATATGATGTGAGATGGAGTTGAAATAATTGATCTCTGCATTTGACTTGAGACTGATAACTTTCAACAATATAAAAATATTGTTTGAAGTGATTCTAGACCGATCTCATATTTTTGGAGGTGCATTGGTGGCACTATTCAGTGTGATCTAGCCACTTTAAATCAAGATTCTAGAGCGTTAAATACCGTGTGCAAGGTTGGATAGTCTGTAAATGGAAATTACTCTATTTGTTTTGGTTTTTCTCCTTACTAAAGTTTCATTGATTTTTACGCATCATTCCATCCTAAAAATATGATTGAAAAATTTATGAAGGTTGTTTGAGTTTTTACTTGTGTGTACCATGTCTTAGCTCTGAAGTTTGATATTTATAAAAACTTATGCACACCCATTTCTTGCTATTTGATTTGAATGTATTGAAAACCCCTTTTGCATAACCACATTCCCTTAAAGAGATTGATTGTCAATTTTTTAAGTTATGTATTTCATATCAAATTGATTTGACATACACAACGCTCTATTTTGACAAGACTTGTTCTTGTGAGTTACAATTCTAATCTATAGTGGAAGAACCCTATGCTTGTGTGCACCATTATATATAAAGATGCCACAAATTGTTGATTGAGTAGTTTTAATGTTGGACTTTATTTGGAATTCTTGATATATAGAATTACAGAAGAATGATGTGTAAGGAGGAAACATTTATAAATCTTATCTTTATTTGTCTACAGTGTAGGTGATTGAGAAATCGACCTATGCATTTGTATTGGTCTTTTTCTCTAACAGTGTGCACGATTGACATATATTCATTGGTGCCATATATATTTAAACCAATTTATTTTCTTATTTGTTTACTATTGGTTATGACAGAGTCTTGCTTTCATGATAAAGTTTCTTTATAAAACCAATGGTGTTGATGTTTTGTGAGCAAGATAGATCTTGTTTGGTCGCAGAAAACTAATCGAAACTTTTGTGGTTTTGTTTATTGATTCTTCACTGCATTGGGCATGCAAATTTATCGTAGGAAGTCACTGAAATAATAAATGTTGAATGCTCAAGGCAGATAAGCTATTTGGCTTTGATTAAATAAATTTAATGTTTTTGTTGTTGATTATGTAGAAAGAACCTTTATAAAGACCATAATATTGTTTGGTTGCATATAGTTGTATCACTAAGGTTTGGTTGTTTGATAAACCCTTTACGAAGTTTCTCTACCTCAGGGTAGTGAAATTTTAGATGTTGTTGTTTCTCTGGTATTTTATTATTCATTTTCTATGATAATAAGTGAAGGTCATTGTTGACATGGTGTTCTCGTTATGAATGACTTGACAACATTAAGAGAGATGTTTGAGGTAGGGAATTGACAAGGTTCCTACTACACCAATGTTATTTCTATGAAAAGTGTACTATTCTTGTTCAAGAAATATTATTCCTGTGGAAAATTTGTGTCATTGTTTTGATAGAGGTTTTTGAAGGACTCTAAAAGCTAAACATTGCCTCAAATTCTTATTCATATGTTGTTTTTGTCTTTCTTAATTGGTTATTTAACATCATTGATGTATCTTTTCTGTGATGGTATATTAAATAATTGATTGGTGCATATTCAATTGATTTAGTTTCAGCGGAGAAGGATTGGATATTGTGGTTGATCAAGATTTTGAGTGCAAAGAATTTCTTGGCGTTTCTGGGTCCAAAAGGTAGCCTATTAGATTAGTGTGTTGTGGGTGGTTTCAGTTTGAAAAATTTGAAACGTGGATCACAGGAAGTTAGAGGTATTAGTTTCTTCCTTCCAATAACAACTAAAAAACTTAGTGAAGGTAGGCTCCTTCAACAAGTAGGAGCCTGTGCATTGGAAAAAAACCTGCACTAGTGAAAATTGTAAAGAAATTTTCTTTAATAATAATAAGAAAAATTAGTCACAACAACATTGGTTTTCTCCCATTTTGGGTTTCTACCTAAAAATATCAGCGTCCCTATGTGTTTGTATGTTGATGGTGTGTTATTTATTTCCTCTATGATTCTCATGTTTTCTAAATATGCATAGATGTACCACATAATGTGTTATTAACAAATTAATGGTTCAAGAAGATAAAAACACAATTAAAATTTGATTGGGAATAAAATAGCACTTCATCCCCCATCCAAGTATTTTTTAACAATTTGTATCAGAGGATGATCTTCACATAAAGCGTGATCACTTAAAAGGAGATCCAATACGATGAGTAGTCAGGATGGAATTTTCTTTGCCAAGACACCCTTGTTTAAGGGAACTAACTTCATGTTCTGGAAGGTTAGAATGGTATCCTATTTGCAGTCTCTAGGGGCTGATGTATGGGAGACTATTGAAGGTGGATATCAATATTCAACCTTCATTCCTATAGATTATGCAAGTTAAGAAGTAGTATGAGAACAATTCAAAGGCATCAAATTATATCTTGAGAGGACTTGCAAAATCTAAATTTGTGAAAGTCACGAAGCTCAACACTGCAAAAGAAATATGGGATAAGCTTTTCCAAAGATATGAAGGTGACACTAAGGTAAAAAATGCCAAATTTTAATCATATAGAATTTAGTATGAGCCTCTTAAAATGAATGATGATGAAATAATTGAAAACTTTTTCCTTATAGTAGACGAAGTTGTTAACACTATGAAAGGGCTTGACAACAAGATAGAGGATTCTACTATTATTGAAAATATATTGAGATCTCTAACTTAAAAGTTTTATGCCAAAGTTTCAGTAGTTGAGGAAATGCAAGACATAAATTAGCATACTCTGGAAAGACCCCATGGGATTTTAAATGCCAATTAAGTAAGAAAAAAAGGGAACACATAGGGAATTAGATAAGCCATCTTCAAAGCTACAAGTAAAGGGAAACAAAAGCAAGAACCAAATAATGGCAACTACATTTTAGATGAAGAAGAGGAATTTTTTTAAGAAAGTTCCAAGTGGGGATTGGTAAAACTTTCCCTTTAAATATTTTTCTTATGGAAGAGTAGGTCACTATGTTGCTAAATTTCCTTATAAATAAAATCGCGATAAGAAAAAAAATGAAAGAATGTCTCTAAGAAAAATATCAAAAGAATTTTCACTAGGAGGAAAATTTTTTATACTCACGACGATAGTGAATGTTTTTTTGTCTTTGAGGTTTCTGCGAGTCTCATGATTATGTAGATTATCTTCCGGATACATCGCATTAGGTTTCTTTTTTATCGACATTTCGAACCAGCAACGACGGTTCATCTTAAGATGTGAAAGATTATTGAAAGATTGGTCTCATTTTTCCATATATATAGAGATGTATGAGATGTTTAGCTGACAGATATTAGGATTTATTAAATTATTCTATTTGTTTTAATTATAATTTAATTGTTTTATTATATTTTTAAATTATATTTTTGTGATATTTCAGGTTTTAAAATTATTATATAATTAATTTAATTATTCTATTATGTTTTGTGAATTTAATTGTATTTTGTGATATTTTTAAGTATTTTTAAAATTATTATAGAATTATTATTTCATTAGGGTTATGGTTGTATTAATTATATTTGTATTAATTATTTCTTATTTTAATTAATTAATTATTTTTATTGTTATAATTATTTTTATTTATTAATTATTTTTATTTTAATTATTTATATGGCTGATCCGTTTTTCTTATTTTATTTGTTTTCAGTAATTATTCTCTTATGTTTCATTTTAAGAGAATGATGCTTTATACTCTAACCAAGAATACAGATTGATGAGCCTTGGTATTTCACCAAGAATGTTGCGACTCCCAAGGCTAACGACTTTAATTATCAACCCAGGGTTCGTACAAACTTAAGAGGTTTCGGCACTATATGTGCGGCATACAATGTGTCCTTCCTTTGCTATCATGATGTAATGGAGTGCATGTTCTAAAGTCAAATCCTAAACTAATTGTAGAAAATGAAATGTTCGAAACGGAACCTTAACCTATTGCAAGAAAGAAAGTACAAAGAAAGAGACAGAAATTCAATGCTAAATCACACCATTTCCTAATTAACTGCCAATAAACTATGCTTTGTAATAATGGTAAATTATCATGAACCAAATGCTACTATCTAAGCATGGGAGTAAGAAGCATCAAACATCACTAATGTGCAAGTAAAGGGACTGAAATAAATCTGTTTTTGTCTTTTGCCTTTTCATGCAAAATCAAGTATGCAAAGTAATTTCCTTTGGTGATGTGTCAAGTGAATTAAGGATGTTGGAGGTTGGATGGAAGGGTTAGGAGATGGTTTGATGGTGTTGGAGACCCTTGGTGGGCTTTTGGTGACTTCCTAGAGGTTTTCTCTCATTTAGCCTCAAAACAGGCCATTTTAGGAAAACCTACACGACGTACTAGAAATCTCTAGGATGATCTTGTAGGAATTACAGTGAACCTATAGGATACAACTGAGAGAAAAATGTGAGGTGTTGGAGGTGATGGGAGGCTTAGGAAAGCTGTGTGATGGGTGGAATGGAGTGTGAAAATCGTTAGGATCACTCAGAACTCAAAACCAAAGTTAGGACATGGATTGATTCACTCAAAAAGCTTGGAGAAGTTTCCTTCTGAAATGATGAAATTGGTGAGGGTTTAATGACCAAGCAAATCAAATCCAAACTGGATGGGAATTTATTTTTTATTAACTAGGATGTATTAGGTATCTATTCCAAGTGGAATCACTCAAAAATACCTATGTTAACTCATGCAAAAAAAATAAAAAACATTACTAGTCGAAAATCTAGAAATTTGAGAACTAGTGAGCTAGTAAATCTAAGAAATGCCTAACCAATTCAAGTGCAAATGCAATGGGTAATTTTTGTTATGAACTAGATTTTTTTTTGTGATATAACTAAAGTGGAATCAATTCAATTGAATCTTCTTAGGATTCTCTAAAAAATAGTAGAAATTTACTGTTCTTTGTTAAAAAGGAGGTCCAACAATCTAGATTTGGGAATAAGAAGACTAATCCAAGAAACTCAATGATTATTATGAAATTAAAAATATTTTAAAAGGATGAAATAATGCTTTTGATCTTGCAAAAGAACTTACATCAACCATTTAACTCAATCCTACAACAAGAAATCATTAATAGTAAATGCTGAAATAGGAAGAAATAAAAACTAGAGATGCATGTGAATAAGTAGTGAAAAGAAGGAAAGAAAACGATACAAAAAGGGCTCTGAGGTTCCTAGGATGAACAAGCCCAAGGAAACTCAGATAACTATGGAGGAGAACAAGATTTAGAAGCTAAACATGACACCAATATTCATTATTTTCATCAATAGAATTACATCCCTACAAGAAAATACAATGGAGCTGCAAAAATACAAGCCCTTTCCACAATAAAACTAATGAAAATCTCTCCACAATAACAGTAATGAAAATTTGACTTTGTACTTCTACAAAAATATTAGGAATCATTCCCCATGAATGGAGGAAGCTTCCCCTCCAAAATCATGTGATTAGTGGATCTAGTCCCCAATACTAGGAATTTTCATTAAATGGCAGGGAACGCATTCCTAGATTTTCTCAAACATTCCCTAGAGGAAAATTTGACTTGGTACTCATGCAAAATGATTAAGAATCATTCCCCATGGATGGAGGAAGCTTTCCCTACTGAAATACCTTGATTAGTGGATCTGCTCCTTTGATTGGTGGATTTGCTCCCTTGATGAGTGGAACACATTCCTAGATTTTATCAATCATTGGAGTTCCACAGTTTGTGCCATAAGTCCATAATATCTTGTTGAATTATTATTTATTATTGATCCTCTAGTAGTAGGGAACAAGTCTCTAAATTATCTCCTCTTCCAACTCTTCATAATTTCCCAATATTCTCATCATATTCCACAAAAAATAAATAATATTAGGCACAAATATTCAATTATTCATAAACCTTCCTAATGAATATATTAAAGTTAAAAATAAATTATCTAATGCAAAAATAGAGGTTTAATGTTCTGAAGGATGGTCATAGGCCTTAATTTATGTTTTAAATTAGGGGCATGGGCCTTAATTTATGTGTAATTTAGAGGCCCATCACAAATTACTCATGGAATTTGAATACCAATTTGCAAGTGAATCAAATAATTATGATGATTTAATAGATGCATTAAAAGAGATTGATAGAATCAAGATCATAAACGAGAATCAAGAAACATAAATCAGTATGTATAAAGAGTATAGTATAGTTGAAGAAATAACTTAGCTAAAGGTTTGTCTAGAAGAGGCTAAATTAGCAGAGGAAGCATTAAGGAAACAATTCCAAGAAAAAGAAAATAACCTTAAGAACCTAAAAATTGAAGTTGTGGGACTAACAAAAGAGCTTGAAAAAATAAAAGTCATAGTGGAATATAAATCTCATATTTGCAAAAGGATCTGAAACATTAGAACAAATTATTAAGGTTCAACACTCTCCATTAATCAAAGCAGACCTTGGATATAATGCAAATAAAAATGATAAAGCATCAGAATCTATGATATTTTTTGAAGCATGTACTAAGAGCTATTCCAATATGGTAAAGGGAAGCAATTGTCAGGTCAAAAAGACTCAACAAAAGAAGGAAGGATCAAACTACATAAATTTGATTTAACCAAGAATAGAAAGACCCTCTTTCCATAATAAAAGGACAAACTATTCAAGAGGGCAATTCACTCCCAATTATTCTTACTTCAAGTACCAAAGCTTTACTTATCATCATTTGGTCACAAGGAAATTCATTGTGTAGCTTATTAAACTATCAATACTAGAGAAGCAAGAATTCAACATAATTTGAACAAGTCAAAGAAGTCTTCCAATAATGCTTTCTCTCCTCTTTTAAATGAATTTGAATGTACTGTTTGCAATAACTTTGGAGATGAAGAAACAAAATTTAGAAGCAAGATGATTCCATCTTATTAGCATGAGAAGAGGATAAACACTCCCAATATTTGGAAAATAAAGATCACTTCTTCTGAAAAATGTGGTTTAGCGCTATATGCGAGAGATAAAGAGAACCTATGGTACATTGACATCAGTTAATCAAAACATATGATAGGTGACAAATATATGTTTGTTTCTTTTAATGAAATTAATAAATAAAATAATGTCTCTTTCGATAGTAATTCACCATATACTATTAAAGGAAAAGGAACTGTGATTTTAAAATAAAAAACCAAAGATAACAATATATTGTTTGTTGATGGATTAAAACAAAACTTGTTAAGTGTCGGTAAAATGTGTGACCAAGGGCATGGATTTGTTTTCCAGTCTAAAAAACGCTAAGTCAAATAATTGGGCATGTCATGTAAAACTATAATGAAAAGAACTTATTGACGGTGCTAGAACCACCAACATTCAAGGGGATCTCCCCTGTAAGAAGTCCCAAGTAGACCTCAGACCATTTGGAGTAGGAGTCCCAACAGTGGGTGGTCATGTAGTGCCTTGACCATGATAGAGTGTAGAGATAAGTATGATGAATTTAGTTGGAAGAAAGTGTGTGACCTTGAAATGAGTCAAGTGAGATGCATGGGGGTTCTAACACAAAGAGGAGAAAAGGAGGTGTGCCCCTTAGAAGCCTGTAATAGTACATAACTTGAAAGGAACACATGACCAGAATGACATCACAGGCTAAGATGCATAATATTCCACAAGTTAAAGTGATAGGTTAATCCAAAAACACACATTCAACAAGATTCATATAATTGCGTACAAAGTAGTTCATAAGAAAATGTGTAAGCTAAACAATGTACATTGCTAAAGCAACTAGAAAAGTCCAACTATAATAACAACAAATGCATGAAAGCGTGTTGGCTCTGTTATTATTATTATACGTGAAAGTTCCATCCATACATACACCATTGACGACCAGTAGCCTCAATAGTGAAATATTATAGTTAAGAACACCTGCTCCTCCAAAGAAGTATACTCTCTCTACACTGTGGAGAAGCCAAGGCTCATCACAATACTCTGAAGCCTTTTTTAAGCCTAAGCCTAGCCAAAAAATTAGCTCCCAAAAGCCTCTTCTATGAGTTATGAGGTTATATTTATAACAAAGGGTGGGTTGACCCTTGACATTCCCCTTTTTGACTCTTTGACTACCCTAATGACTCTTCAACTCCTTTGAAAATAACTCATTACATTACATAGTGATTGTTCACATTCCACTAATGACACTTGGAATTTCACTTACAACATATTTAAAAATAATATACATTTTTCACATGTACCCATGTGAGACAAAATAGGCTAGATACAGCCTAACAAGATAAAACACTATGATTCTGAAGTCTGGGGAAAGACCAACTCGACAACCTCCACTTGATGCTCTTCGGTCACATATTGATGCCGAGCTTGGTACTGTGTGATGATGTCCCCAAATTACTTGATGGTGTCTTTCTAACAATGGACTCTTGACTTTATAGCTTCTAGGTATATGGTCTTGGAACCCTGTCCAACTCATCCTGAAGCATGTGCATTCATGGTGTTGACCATGACAGGACCACCAATGTACTTCTGCATGTTTTGTGCACTCAACTCCAACTTATCCCTACTGGGTTCTCACCTTAGCTGCTCCATGTACCTGCCGATCTCTAGCCAAACCTGGTTGTTATTATTAGCTTCGATGAGGGAACTGATTAACACGATCATGTGCCTTCTTACCATGAAATCCAAACTCTTATACAACCTTGCATATTAAGACTATATGTTGCTAACGAACGGGGCAAGCTGCTAATAGTTATGGATCAACATCCAGACCTTTGCTTTGTTTAGCTCTTCTTATGGCTTCATCATCTTTGGCAAGTAAAGCTGGGCCCCTTTGTACCACATTTTCCACTCTTACACATGGGTGATGTCAACATGTATGTCCTTGAGAGTCTGAACAAACTTTTTTCTCCACTGCTATAAGCCATGCACATGGAAAATTTATTTATGCACAATGATGAATCTATCATAGAGATTCCACATGGTAGTCTCGAGTGTTGATACTTCAGAAAGTATGACTTTCCTCATCTCTGCCATTACAGAAACTGCGCTCTACTATCTGGATTGTTTTATCTATTGCCTGGATGCCTGCAAGTTCTTTGCCATTTGTTCAATATCGGCTAACATGAACTTAACATCCTGCATAGGCCAAGTTGGCATCGACAATGAAAATTGGATGTTTTTTACATGTGGCTTAATCAAGCTTTCCTTCATGACTGCAGGTGATTCGTGATCATCCAGAAAGTACTTTCTTTGTGCTCTTACAATATTTTTCTGCAACTCGTGAAATGATAGATTATACACATCAATCACCAGATCATCATCAAGTAGAACTAGCTCTACTTGCTCGCTCAGGAATGGTTGTGACACTGGAGGTGGTGGAGACTGAGAGGTCACCTCGAGCACTCTCGGCATGAGGCCAGTGTCTTTATCCTATGGCTTCTACCACAACTCCATGTCTGTCACTTCAATTGGTTGTTCAATCTGTTGAGAAATCTCCTGATCCTACATTTGTTTACCCTCTTCTTTAGCTGCTGGCTATTCTAACTCCTCAACTTGTATGGGCGTGGTTTTCTCTGTCATCATGCCTTACCTTTATTTTCCCTCCTACTTCTGCTTCTGTTCCCTTTCTCTCCTTCTCATCTCTTTCTCTTCCTTCAAATTCTTTGTTTCCTACAACTTTCATTCTGCTTTCTCCATCCTTTTATTTTCTCTCTTCCTTTGATATGCTCTCTTTACCTCTACTTCTAAAGATAATTTCTCCAAGATAGGATTTTCTCTCATCTTATAACTTTTATCTACCTCTGGGTTCTTGGAAATCTTCCTCTTTCCCTCGTCCTACGCTGGCTTGTTGCATATTATTTTTGTTGTTGTTGCTTCCGCACTACTGCTGCCTGTAGAGAAACTTTCCAATTTGTGGCTATATTAATGGGTTCATTGATCTTGGAGTGATTGTAACAATACCTCCAAGGGTCCTCCTCTACCCAATGACATGTCCCGTGGGTCCATGGATAGTACACCTTCACATAGTGGTTCTTGAAAATATTGTGGGGATCATACATATTAAAGTCTTTGGAGCCAAATTTGAACTTTACTATCTCCTTAGCTTCGACATCGCATCCCTCAAGCTCTTCATCTCGTACAATCCAATCCACAAAGGAAGAGCAGGCCATGGTGCCTTCTTCCTCCCATGCAACCCTACTGATAACCCTATGGATATGTGATATGAGAGCTCTTGCATGACCAACTTGTCCATGAAATAACTTGGTAGAACATGTAGAGGCTTCTCTCTGCTAAACATCCCGATGAAGGTGCCATCGGGTGAGGCATACTAATCTTCAATGTCAAGCATTTCCTCCATTGCCTCTTGGGACATGCAAGGTGGATCCTACTCAAAGATCAAATTGTAAAATGGGATGATGAAATGGTAATTTAGCCTCGCCATAAACCCTCAGTAGCTGCATTCAAAAAGAAACTTGCAATAAATTTTGATGACAGTATCCTTTGGTATCCATGTCCAGCTCATGCTAGGAAACTAATGCTAGGCGCATATTGCATCAAGTAAGTATCTGTACATGTAGAATTTTGCTTGCTCACCCTTGGGTGAATTCTGGATGTTAGTCACATGGATTTTCAACTAAAGAGCCAAAAATTGTGACGCGTTGAAGGGTCTTCCATCACTCACCAACTGCCCAACATAGCTACCCAACCTTCAGGAAAGGTTTGTCTACTCTCTTGATAGTATAATTGGAATGCAAAGATGATCAAGAACTGGTAGGTCTTCCTCAGAGACTTTGTCTTGTAAACATGATCAGGTTTTTACATGACCTTTGATGTCTCTTTCACCTAGTGCTTGATAATTTCTCTAGTGTTTGCAAAGCTATGGGTGGCATACAAGAGCGTATCCATGCGGTTCACCAGCTGAGGTAAATGATACATCTGCTAATAGTTCCGCACCTTGAAGGTGGAAAGATCTACCCCGATGGCACTGATCAATGTCACAGTCTCTGGATCTCTGTGTGATAAAATCCAACGGATGATGTCTGCAAATGGGAAGGCAGGATACCTGCATGCAACCTTGTGTAAGCCTGATTGCTGGATATTGATATAAAGTTTTCAATCCTCTAAGTATTCCTTGAAGTCCTCTGAAAATTTATCCTTGATTTGCTGCCATGTCAAATTCATTCCCTTCTCGATGAACAACTGAGTGTCTGTAAAAACTAGCAAATTCACTCACGCTTGCTCAACTGCTTCCCCAATACTACTCTTGACAATATCCTTTGATGAAACTCTCTTGGAGGCCATGTTAATTGTAACTGCTAGATAGTTGCTCAACAACTATTTTACCTGGAGATAAGGAGGAAACTTATGGCATGCAGATGATAGCTTGAAACCAAAAGAAACTTCAAGAATAGACCAAGAAATAAATTGGGGTAATGCTGGGAGGGATTGCATAATCCTGGTTTATAGAGGTGACTAGATGGTTGTTGGAACTGCACATTGTGTAGCCCCAACAATTAGTGGGGAGGTATTGCTGGTTGGAACTACACAATGTGCCATTTAGTGTGGGCACAATCCAAGACGTACTGTGCATTATGCAGTCTTAGTGCATAGTTGGAGTTATGCCTAAGAAACCTCTACGCAGTTCCAGAAGCCAAGACTGAGGTCTTGAGATCTAGAAATGCACAGTGCATGCCGAGAAAACGAGATTCAGGCCAAGGAAGCCCAAATTTTCCGAAGGGGAGTGTGAAATCGAACATATCTGAAGGATAGTGTGATGCTGAGTGCAGATCTAAGTGAATGATGATGCATGTAAGTAAAAAATGTGCATGAATCAATCACATGAAGGAAAATGAAGCATGTGGAGAGAATTGTCGCAACGACGACCGTTAGTGAAAAAATGAATGATGCATGCAACACTTTGGAAAAGCAATGCAAAACATAAAATAACACTTCTACAAGCTAAAAAAAGGTAAAACATCAGTGATCTTTCAAAAAAATGAGTGAAACAACACTCCCACAAGCTAAACAAACAAAAAGGGATAGAAAAAGTAGAAAAATACTAGAATAGCAAGACTTACCTAGAAAAGCAATGACAATCGCATTGAAGGTTCCTTGTTCTCCTCGGTAATGCTAGAGCTCCAATATTGAATGTGAAAATGAGATTTGGAAGCATTGATTAAATATATTTGAGTCATTTAGGGTTTATGATGCGAAGGCCAAAAATCAACAAAAAAGTGATACTTGGCAGCAATTTCTAAAATAATTCAAGTGCCTCCTCGGGAGTGCTGAATATAGATCCCTATTTTTTAGGGATTCTTTTTCACCTTTTTTATTTTTTCTTTTCAAGAAAAGTTTCCATGCATTGCCCAAAGATATTGCGTTGTTCTGGGAAGGACTGTGTAAATCACTAGCTCATGCACTGAGAAACTTCTACTGCGCAATTTTTGGGCTAAGAGGCTCTGGGCTACCCCTTATGCTCTGAATAGTTTCTAAGCTGAAGGCTAGCTTTCAACCGTCTTTGTGAAATTTTGGAGCTCAAGGCTCACTATCAGCTTGGATTGCACAATTCTTGAGAGCAAGGGTGGTTTCCCTTAAGGATTATGTAGTTCACTAAAGTAAGCCTGGAACTGAGTGAAAACCAAGTCAAGATATCAAATTGTGGTTTAGAAAATAAACCAAGTAAGAAAACAAAGGCCATAATGCAAAGGATGAAGCTCAATCAAAGTACAAGTACCTGGGTTAGTGTGAGATGAGCTGCTGTGGTTTAGAAGGGAGGTCCAAAATGAAGCATATGCAAAATTTTGGATGGTGGTTGTAGGCACTACAACATTGATGACACACTCATAGAACTCCAGCTCTCTATATGGACATTATCTCATGTAAAGCGATTCTAACTCTTCTGGAAGTATTGTTCTATTCTTTGTTTTTCATAGCTTCTTCACTAGCTTGAGTTAAAGATGTAGTCCCTACCATTCTCTTTATCTGCAACATACATACCAAGCCAAGTCAACTGATTTATTTCAACTGGGGATGAGGGGTATATTGATGCACAAGTAATATAGATTTCCAGAGTTTTAGTTTCATCTATGGTGTTGCTCCACTACCAATAGGCCTCAACAATACCCCAATGAAGTCACTTCAAGAACACAAGCATTTCTCTACTTCCAGCAGGCTTGGACAGTACCTCGGCAGAGTTGCTTGCTTCACCTCTTTGCATAGGAAGCCTTTCTCTTCTTTTGCCTTTATTTTGTTTTTCATTTCATTTTTTCATTTTTCAAATAACTGTGCATAGGAAATTATTTATTTCATGAGACAGAAGAGGGATCCTGACTTATTAAGAGCAGAAGAGGTTGTCCCTTCAGAAAAGGATGTTTATATATACATCTGACATGCTTGTTAAGGTTTTTTCCCTCTCCTTACTCTTATTGATTGATTTTACAAGGGTTAACCAAATATAGAAAACCGATTAGAGTAGGCACTACTATTTAAGAGTGCAAGCATTGTGATTTCACCATGACTCACTTTGAAAGGAACATATTTTCCATCAGGGTGTCATCAACTAGAAGAGATGAAAGATATTGATAAATAGCGGGAATAGACAGATAACTAAGTGTTGATAGTTTTACAAGTCCTCTTGGGTTTCACCCTACTTGTCTCAAGAAGCCAAACATAGTTTCTTGCGGAAACTAATCCCATGGATGCAAAAGAAAACAATCAAAAGAAAGAAGCAAGACAAAGCAAAATAGATTAAGAAAAAAAAAAAAAAAACAAGAAAGAAAACACTACTCCTACTCTAAGCTAAGCAGAGCATGGTCCAACTCACGTGAAGTGATATTTTCAATGTAGCCACCGACACATCGATTGACCCATGTAGGTGAAAACATGATTGACAAGAAAGATATTCAAGAAAACCAATAGAAAAGAAAGATGAAATAATGCAAACAAAGTCGTTCGAAGTTTGAATGCATCCATAGAAAAGAAAAGGATGAAAGCACATGAAGGGAACTCTGCAGATGTATTATGGATTTCTGTCACATTGCACATGGAAGACAAGTATCTACACACCTTAGAACTTGACAAATGAGAAAACACGAAGAATTAAGAAAATGTTCGTTTCACAACAGTTGTTGCTATGTATGACTCCTCCAATACATGAGAAATAGGATAGTGTGATTATGGGGGAGGATGTGAAAACTGATAATTGGATTGATTTTCAATGTGAACAAGATAGTGATGAGGAGCCTAGGGAGATTCAATATATTTTTGATCGGAAGTGTAACTCACCTCAAGGCTACGAGAACCTGATATAACCATCAGCTCGGGCTGAGGTACCTCAACAACTTGAGGAGTTTCCACTTCATCAGAAGATAGAGAATTAAAGATTTGTGGCTTAGAGAGATCAACAATAGGTGAATGAGAATCATGATCAAATGAATGAGTGAGAATATCATGACAATTGCGATAAAAAAATTCAACATGAAGAACAACATCCTCATGATCTAATGAATCATAGAGAGGGGGTGATGAAAAACAAGAATTTTCACCCTCTAAGTTTCCAGAATTGTAAGATGAGAGATCGAGTGGATTCAATAAGATAGATTTGTCCTCTCCACAATCAAATGAAAGACTGACATCCCACATGTTTTGTGAATGATCAAAAATGGAAATATCCAGAGATGAATTTTCACAAGAGGGAACAAAAATGGCAGAATCACAGAAGATGTCGAGATAAAGCATATGAGGTGCGGATGGAAGGATGTCATCCTTCACCGCAACTTCTTGTTAAGACTCCCACACATACTCATAAAAAATAATAGTGTAGGTTGGCTGTTCAAAACCAACTCCATCCAAAACTTGATCCTCATGAACATCACACGTGGAATTTGGAACATATGAACACAACACACCAAAATACAAAAGATCAAAGGAACTAGTGGATGAAGGCTGAGAAGATAAGACCACCAGACAACCATCAGGCTTGCAGTGCAAATATGTGAAAAAATATTGAGCAGGTGGAGTAGGAGGAGATGTTGACAGTTCAACAGGTGGATTCACAACTCATCCCACCTCATCCTATGGAGCTAGAGTTGTTTGATGAGAAGCGGATGGAGAGTCACTTGCGACAAAAACCTCATCTATCTCAAATGTAGAGGATCTAACACCGAGGTATGTTGGGAGAGAGTTGAAATTTTCTAACTTGTGCTGATTCTCAGAGATGTGAACAAGATATTGAAGTCTTCCTTCAAAAAATTTCAAGTCAACTTCATCTTCAGTAAATTCAAAATAGTAATATAGAAAAAAATCATAGAAGTGCTTAATTGATTCATCAGGTACTTTTTGTAATTATATATATATTATAAAGTGCTTTACGGTCATAAAGGAATAAAGCACAACATAATTCTCTAAGCATGTGATCAAAAGAGTGTATATAGGCTATGGGCAATGTGTGACACCATTGCTTGACGCTCCCTTCGAACATGAAAGTGAACAACCCACAAGCAATGTCATCCGAGGGGACATCATGCCTATCCTAGAAGCCCAAAAAGAAAATTGTTTGTCGGAACAAGGTTTTTCCATTTTCTCCATTTAATTTGTATTTTGACAAGCCATCTATAACATCCACTGACACATCGAAATCAACAGCATCAAAAAACATGATGAGGTTGTGACTGAGACATTAGTCATGAATGATGTGCAAAAATTCAAAACAGACTTCAAGGTCTTAGGTTGTCCTCTGGCCCTCCTTCTAGCACCATAAATGTTGATGGTGTTGGACCCACCAATATTCAAGGGGATCTCCCTAGTAAGAAGTCCCAACTAGACCTCACACCATTTGGAGAAGGATTCCCAACAGTGGGTGGTAATCTAGTGCCTTCACCACAGTAGCACACAGAGATAAGTATGATGACTTTGGGTGGAAGCAAGTGTGTGACCTTGCAACAAATCAAATGAGATGCATGGGGGTTCTAACACACGGAGGGGAAAAGGAAGTGTGCCACTTAGAAGGATATAATAGTACACATCTTGAAAGGAACACATGAGCGGAATGACATCACGAGCTAAGATGAAAAATAGTCCACAAGTTAAAGTGATGGGTTAATCCAACAATGCACATTCAAGAATATTCATACAATTGCATACAAAGTAGTTCATAAGAAAATAAATAAGTTAAACAACATACATTTCTAAAACAACCAGACCATTCCAACTACAATAACAACATATGAATGTAAGCATGTTGGCTATGTTATTATTATTATAAGTGAAAGTTCCATCCATATATACGCCATTGACAACCACTAGCCCCAATAGTGGAATATTATAGTCAAGAACACCTTCTCCTCCAAATAAGTATACTCACTATACACTGTGGAGAAGCCAAGGCTTGTCACAATACTCCCAAGCCTTTTCAAAGCCTAAGCCTAGCCAAAATCTTCATTCCCAAAATCCTCTTCTATGAGTTATGAGGTTCTATTTATAACAAAGTGAGGGGTGACCCTTGAAATTCCCCTTTCGGACTCTTTGAATACCCTAATGACTCTTCAACTCCTTTGCAAATAAATCATTACATTAAATAGCGACTGTTCACATTCCACTAATGACACTTTTGAATTTCACTTACAACATATTTACAAATAATATACATTTTCCACATGTACCCATGTGAGACAAAGTATGCTAGAGACATCATAACAAGGCAAAGCACTATGACTTTGAAGTTTGGGGAAAGACCAACTTAGGAACCTCCACTTGATGCTTATCAATCACTTACTAATGCCAAGCTTGGTGATGTGTGATGATGTCCCTAAACTACTTGATGTTGTCTTTATGATAGTAGACTCTTGCCTCCATAGCTTCTCGGTATATGGTCTTGGAACTTGTGTCCAAATAATCCTGAAGCATTTGAAACATGGTGTTGACCATGAAAGGACGACCAATGTACTTTTGCATGTTTTGTGTGCTCAAATCGAAGTCATCCCTGATGGCCTCTCGCCTTAGCTTCTCCATGTACTTATATATATCTAGCCAGACTTGGTTCTTGTGCTTAGCTTTGGTGAGGGAACTGATTGACGAGATCATGTGAATTCTTAAAATGGCATCCAAAATCTTATACAACTATGCATATGAAGCTTGTATGCTCCTAAAAAGTGGGGCAAGCTACTCATAGTTCTGGATCGACATCCAGACCTTTGCTTTGTCTAGCTCTGCCTATGGCTTCATCATCTTCGACAAGTAAAGCAGGGACCCTTTGTACCACATTGTCCACTCTTGCACATGGGAGATGGTAGCATGTATGTCCATGAGAGTTTAAACAAAAATTTTGCCTATGCATGGTAACAAATCTGTCATAGAGCTTTTGCATGGTATTCTCAAGTGTTAATACTTTAGTAAGTACTGTTTTCCTCATCTCTCCCATTATGGAAACTGTGCTCTGCTCTTTGGATTGTTTTTCCTCCTTCTTGTATGCCTCAAAGTTCTTTGCCATTTGTTTATTCTAGGCTAACAAGAACTTAACATTTGAGCTCGTGGTTCCTACATAGGCCAAGGTGGCATCGGCAATGGAAACTGGATACTTTCTAACATGTGGCAGTATCACACTTTCCTTCATGAATGCAGGTGATGTGTGATCATTTAGAAAGTGATTTCTCTACACTTGTACAATATTCTTCTACAACTTATCAAATTATAGATTGTACACATCCATTACCAGATCATCATCAAGGAGAACTGACTCTCCTTGCTCACTCGGGACTGGTTCTAACACGGGAGGTGGTGGATACTAAGAGGTGACCTCGGGTGCTCTTGGCATGAGGTCAGTGTCTTGATCCTGTGGATCCTACCCCGACTCCATGTCCTTCACTTCAATCAGTTTCTCAATTTGTTGAGCAAGCTCCTGATCTTGCTTCTGTTCACCCTCCTATTTAGCGGTCGGTTATTATGACTCCTCAACCTGTATGGGCACTATTTTCTTGGTAATCATGCCTTACATTTCTTCTTCCTCCTACTTCTACTTCTCTTCCCTTTCTCTCCTTCTCAACTCTTTCTCTTCCTTTAACTTCTTCTTCCTTTCCTGTAACTTTTGTTCTGCTTCCTCCAGCCTTTGATTTTCTCTCTTCCTTCGCTCTACTCTCTTTACCTCCATTTCCAAAGATGATTTCTCAAAGATAGGATCTACTCTCATCATGTAGCTTTTCCATGCTTCTTGGTTCTCAACAATATTCCTCTTTCCCTTGTCTTGCATTGGATTTCTGCTTATTGTTGTTGTTGTTGTTGCTTGCTACATTGTTGCTACTTGCAGAGCAACTTTCCAAGATGTACCTATACTGACTGGTTCACTAAGTTCAGAGTCATTATAATAGTACCTCCAAGGATCCTCCTCTATCCAATGACATGTCCCGTGGATCCATGGATAGTACACCTTTGCGAAGTGGTTCTTGAAAATACCGTGGGAATCATGTAGTTTAAAGTATTTGGTGCCAAACTTGAACTTCACCATATCCTTATCTTCAACATGCACATCCTTCAAGTCTTTAATCTTGTACAATCCAATCCGCAAAGGAAGAGCAGGCCATGATGCCTTCTTCCTCCTATGCAACCCTGTTGATAACCATATGGAGATGTGATATGAGACCTCTTGCATGACCAACTTGTCCATGGCATACCTTGGTAGAACATGTGGAGGCTTTTCTCCACCAAAGATCCTCATGAAGGTGGCACCGGGTCAGGCATGCCAATCTGCAATGTCAAGTATTGCCTCTATTTCCTCTTGGGACATGTAAAGTGGATCGTGATCAAAGATCAACTTGTATGACGAGATGATGAAATGGTCAGTCAACCTCACCATAACCCCTTGTTAGTTGCAGTGAGAAAGCAACTTACAATAATTGTTGAAGACATTATCCTTTATTGTCCATGTCAATCTCATGCTAGGAAACTAATTCTGGGAACATATTGCATCAAGTAAGTATGAAGACATATAGAATCTCAATTGCTCATCCTTGGGTGGATTTTCGGGTGTTAGTCACATGGATTTTCAACTGAAGAGCCAACAATTCTAACGAGTTGAAGGGCCTTCCATCACTCACCAATTGGTCCAACACAACTACCCAACCTTCAGGAAAGGTCTCTCTTCTCTCTTGATCGTATAGTCAACATGCAAATATGATCAAGAACTGGTAGGCCTTCTTGAGAGAATTTGTCTTATAAACATGATTGGGTGTTTGCCTGAAATTTGATAACTCTTTTACCTAGTGCTTGATAATATATCTGGTGTTTACAAAGATATGGGTGGCATAGAAGAGTGTATCCATGTTGTTCACCGCCTGAGGTAAATGATACAACTCCTAATAGTTCTGCGCCCTAGAGGTGGAAACCTCTAACCTGCTAACACTTATCAATATCACAGTCACTAGATATATGTGTGAGACAATATAGCCGATGATGTTTGCACATGGGAAGTTTGGGTACCTGCATGTAGCATTGTATGAGCCTAATTGCTAGATACTGATATAAACTCACCAATCCTATAAATTTTCCTTGAAGTCCTATTGAAAGGTATCCTTGAATTGCTGCCATGTAAACTTCATGCCCTTCTCGATGAACAAATGAGTGTTTACATAAACTAGAAAGTTCACTAACACCTGCTCAACTTCTTCCCCAATACTTCTCTCGACAGTATCCTTTGATGCAACTCTCTTAGAGGTCATGTTAACTATGATTGCTAGAGATTTTCTCAACAACTATTGCACTTGGAGATAGAGAGGACACTCATTGCATGCAAATGTTAGCTTTAAACCAAAAGAAACTTCAAGCAAATACCAAGAAACAAACTGAGTTAATGCTACGAGATATTTCACAATCTTGGTTCATAGATGTGACTAGCTAGATGTTGGAATTATGCATTGTGCAATCCCAACAGTCAGCGGGGAGGCCTTTCTCACTAGAACTATGCAATGCACAGTTCAAATTGGGCACATGCTAGGAGAGACTGCGCATTGTGCAGTCTCAATGGCCAAGGCTTGGGGATGTCTCCTGGAACTGCACAGTCCTTAGTTGGAGCCAAGCCTAGGTAGCCTCTGTGAAATTTCAAAATCCAAGGATGAGGCCTTGAGTTCCAGAAATGTGCAGTGCATCCTGGGAAAACAAGATCTGGACCAAGGAAGCCCATATATACCCAAGGGGAGTGTGAAATCAAACAAATTTGAAGGATAGTGTGATGATGAGTGAATACTAAGTGAATGATGATATATACAAGTGAACCAAGTTCAAGAATCAATCAAATTGAAAGAAAATGAAGCATGTGGAGAGAGGCGTCGCAATGACGATCATTAGTGAAAAAATGGTGTAATGCATGCGACACTTGGGAAAGACAATGTAAAATTTAAAACAACACTTATAAAAGATTAAAAAAAGTTAAAATTCTAGTAGTCGTTCAACAAAATGAGTGAAACAACACTCTCACAAGCTAAATAAACAAGATCTATTAAAAAAGCAGGAAAATACTAGAAAAGCAAGACTTACCCAGAAAAGCAATGACGATTACACCAAAGGTTCCTTGATCTTCTCAGGGACGCTAGAGATCCAATTTCAATTGTGTAAATGAGTTCTGGAAGCATCGATTAAATATATTTGATTGATTTAGGGTTTATGAAATGAAGGGAAAAAATCAAGGAAAAAGAGACACTTGGCAATAGTTTCTTAAATAACTCACGTGCCTCCTTCAGATTGCTAAAAATAGATCCCTATTTTCTAGGGATGATTTTTCACTTTTTTTTCTTCTTCTTTTTTCTATTTTGGGAAGCACCACCATGCATTTCTCTGAGAGATTGCACAATTTTGGAAAGACTAGGCAAAAAACTGGCTCATGCATTGAGAAGCTTTTGAGGAAGAAGCTTCTGCGCAATTTGTTGGATGAGTGACTTAGGGCTGCCCCTCATGCTCTGCACAATTTCCCAACTAAAGGCTACCAGTCAACTAGCTCTACAAAATTTTGGAGATGAAGGATCACTATCATCTTAGACTATGCTATTCCCAAGAGAAATTTGTGTCACCCTCAAGGATTGCGCAGTTCACTAAGGCAAGCCTAGAACCAGGTGAAAACCATGTCAAGAGATCGACTTGTGGGTTAGACATTAAACAAAGTAAGAAAAAATAAACCATAATGCAATGGATGAATATTAATCAAAGAAAAAGTACTTAGGTCAACGTGAGATGAGTAGTTGTGATTTAGGAGGGAGGCTCCAAAACAAAGCATAGGCAAAATTTTGGAGAGTGGTTGTATTCGCTACAACAGAACCATAACTCCAGATAATGTGTACATCTTAGAAGGAGATAGTTAGCATGCTTCTTCAACAAAACTAATGATAGATGGTTATGGAATAAAAGTTTGGTACATCTCAGTTTCAATCCACTATATAAAATAAGCAAGAAGGGAGTTGCTCATGACATGTCAGACATCATACCACTAGAAAATAACATCTGCAAATATTATTAATTTGGTAAGAAAGCAAGAGTTTAATTTAAAGCTAAATAATGTTCTTCAGAAAAACCCCTTGAATGAATTCATATAAATTTATGTGGACCAATGAAGAAGAAGTCTCCTTGTGGTGGAAAATACATTATTAATTTATGACTTGACTATAATGTGTTAGGTTAGCTTACTAAATTTTAAAGATGAGGCTTTTGAAAAGTTTAAAATATTCAAGGATATGGTGGAAAATGAATTGGAATTGAAAATTGAATTCATATATCTAATATAGGAGAGGAATATCAGATGAATTCGTCAATTTATGTGATCAACATGGTATCAAAAATAATTCTCCATAGCCAAAAATCCTCAACAAAAAGAGTTGCAGAAAGAATGAACAAGATAATTCAATAAATGGCATGTGTAATGCTCGATGAATTAGAGTGTCTCGCACATTTTCGGGAGTAGTACAAACAAGTATTGATATCCTCAGCGAAGTCCATATACAAGTCAACAATGAAAAAACACCGCATGAACTATGGCACGGAAAACCTAAAATTGTTAACTACTTTAAAAAAAATTGAGGCAAACGTTTTATCAAAAGAAATGATAAGATTAGAAAATTTGAACCCAAAGTTAATGAAGGAATTATTCTGGGATATTCCTCCACAAGTAAAGGGTACAAATGTTATAATAAAAGGCTTCAAAATATTATTAAATGTGTAGATGTAGTAGTTGATGAAGCATCTGTATGTCCTAAAAGAGAGATACAATTGGATGATGAATAAATATCCACTCACATCCAAGAAATTATAGGTGAAGAAGAAGGAGAAGCATTAAAATAAGAGAATATAAATTTAACTGTGCTAGAAAAGACTCCATCCAGGTATGTGTAGAAAAATTATCCTAAATCCCAAATTCTAAGCGATAAAGAGGATGGAATACAAACTAGAATAAAATGTGTTCGATCATCTAGTCACATAGGTTTATTGTTCATTATTGAACCTCGGAGTGTGAATCAAGCAAGTAACTATGAATGTTGGATTAAGGCAATGAATGAAGAACTTAACCAAGTAGAAAAGAATCACACATGGGAGATGGTTCCAAGGCCTAAAAATAAAAATGTAATTAGGACCAAATTGGTGTTTTAGAACAAACTAAATGAAAATGGAGAAGTAGTCAAGAACAAAGGGTGACTTGTTTGCAAAGGCTATGATCAATAGGAAGAAATAGATTTTGAAGACAAATTTTCACTCGTAGCTCGACTTGAAGCCATTAGAATGATCCTAGCATTTACCAGCTATATATCAGATGGATGTTAAATCCACATTTTTAAATGGGGATTTAGAAGATGAAATTTGTATTGAACAACCTAAAGGATTCATACTTCTAAATGATAAGGATCTTGTTTTCAAACTTAAGAAGGATTTATATGGGTTAAAACAAGCTCCTAAATCTTGGTATTATCTAGAAAGGTGCTACAAATAGTAATCTATATATCAAAACAGACAAAGGAAAAATCTTAGTAGTGGTGGTGTATATTGATAAAATTATATTTGGGAGCAATGTTGATTAAATGAGCCAAGGATTTTCTTTAGCCATGCAACAAGAATTTGTAATGTATCTACTTGGTGAGTTAACATTCTTTCTTGGTTTGCATGTACATCAAATAACGATAGTAATTTCCTTTCTCAAACTAAATATCTCAAGCAGACCATGAAGACATATGGATTAGGAGATTGTAAACCTATATGCACACCTATGGTAAAGGATGTAGTCTCAGCCAAGGTGATGACTCCCCAACTGTTAGTCAATATGAATACATGTTTATGATTGGTAGTTTACTTTGTCTTACAAGTACTAGACCCTATAGTATGCATGCAATTGGAATAGTTAGATGGTTCCATGCAAATCCTAAAGTGACACATCTCAAATATGACAAAAGAATATTCAAGTATTTGCAGGGCACTCAAGATCTTGGACTATGGTATCCTAGGAAAAAATATTTTGCACTTCAATCCTATATTGATGCAGATTGGGCATGTAGCATTGACGATCACAAAAGAACCAGTGGAGGAGCCTTCTTCTTGGGACCATGTTTAGTCTCTTGGATTAGTAAAAAAATAATTCTACAACCTTCTCAACTACTAAAGAAGAATATGTTTCATTTGCAGCTTGTTGTACTCAACTACTCTTGATGATTCAAACACTGCAAGATATCCAACTCACTTTTTCTCAACCTATTCTTATTCTTTGTGACAACAAAAGTGCCATTAGTATCTCCAAAAACCCAGCCATGCGCTCAAAAACTAACACATTCCAATAAAATACCATTTTCTTAAATAGAAAGTCTTAGAACATAAAATAAAGTTGGAATATATTCCTTCAAATGAATAAGTTGTCGATCCTTGTATCAGATGTCTTCCATATGATTCATTTGAATATCTTCATTAATGATTAGGTAAGGTATTTTACTCCTCTCTGTCCTAATTAAAATAGGTGTATGATCTAAGGGGGTGCTATACATATGTACTAATGATTTCATATGTTGATGATTTATGTCACTAATGATGCATTTGGTAGAGATATTGTGATCAAGTTCGGTGATGAAGGATTATCACAGGATTATGGGGAGCCACTCTTATGCATCTCATTAACTTGTTGTTGACATTATGGATCCTTATTAAAAGATGGGAACTCTTATCTACTCCTGGCTCATTGCAGACAGTTCATGGTGCCTATATAGTTTTTGAGATTGTGTTGATTTATGATGCATTCATTTCTACTCCTTGCAATGCGATTGATTGGACCACTATGTCTTGCTAATGTTGATGTTGTTGCCACTATGTCATTGCTGGTGTTGAATTGTATGTGACCTACTATAAATCAGATTTATATTTTCAAGGGGAGTACTTATTTATGTTTGCTTTTGTCACTTTTCCTTCATGTCAAAGGGGACAAGATGGACTTGATTTTTTGTAGGAGATTGACATCAAGTCTAAAGGGGGGAATTGTTGGCATTATGGGTGTATGTTGTCCTTGATGTCAGCCTAGACAGTTGTCTTAATAATAATGTTTCAACAAGAAAAATATAGTTGTATATCTTTATGGAATTTGGCATTATAATTAATCATCCTTATTCTTTTGGTTAACATCGACTGGTCATTGATTATGGAGACTACAAATCAACATAGAGTGGTCAAATTTACTCACATAAATAATTTTTTATCTATGGTGGTTATGATCATGGAGATTAATCATTTATTTACTATTGGAAAAATTCTTTTTCATAAAATAATATTTTATAATGCGGATGTGGTTTTGGTTATCTCTTGGTCATCAACAATTATAGTGAAAAATAATTTATGTAAACATTGAAAAGGACTTGGTCATGGATAATTGGTAATTGTGGAGAAGGTAAATAGATTGGTGATGGTCCATTAAGTAGGCATTAATATTAAATATTATTGATATGGAAAATTAATAAATTTTTACATCCATTCTGCCCATGGAATTTGTACCCAAGGTTGTTCCATTGAAACAATCAACAATCCAGGAAACTAATTGGCATAGATTTTCCCATGGTAATGATGAAGGAGAAAGGCTATAAAAAGTAGTCAATCTTCATCATCTTGGTGTGCATTTGTGAAATCGATTTGAATTATATACTTCTTTTATAGTTTGTTTCCTTTATGGTTTGGTACAAGGATGAAGATCTGATAGAAGATGGAGTTGAAATGATTAGTTTGTATGTTTGACTTGAAACTAGAAACTTTCAACAATATCTAGAGATTGTTTGAAGTGATTCTAGATTGATATCATATTTTGGATTTGCATTGGTCTTTTGTATATTTATTTCGCATTATTCAGTACAATCTAGCCACTTTAAGTCAAGATTACAGTGTGTTAAAGATCTTGTCATTTCTGTTCAGTGTGTAGGTGGAAATTATTGTATTTATTTAGGTTTTTCTAATTACTCAGGTTTTTTTTATTTTTTCGTATCATTCAGCCTAAAACTATGATTGAAAAATTTCTGAAGGTTGTTTGAGTTTCCACTTGCGCGCACCATGTCTTTTCTTTTAATTTTTGTCTTTATACAATCTCATGGACACCAATTTCTTGGTATTGGATGTGAATGTATTGAAAATCTCTTTTACAGATCCATAAACATTTGGAGTGATTGATTGTCAATTTTTTGGGTTATGTATTTCATATCATATTGATTTCATAGAGACAATTCTCTATTTTGATAGGACACATTCTTGCGACCTACAATTTTGATTTATAGTGGATGAATCCACTATTGTGCACACCATTGTTCATAAAGATACCACAAATTATTGATTGAGTAGTTTTATTATTGGATTTTATTTAGAATTATTCATGTATAGAATTGCAGAAAAATGGTGTGTGGTGAACCCTAGTATTGCACCAAGAGTGATGCAACTTCTATAGGCTCTTTAAATTTACTTGTCAACTGTGGGTTTCGTACAAACTTCAAGGTGACAGTGCTATATATACAGTAGATGCATTCTACTCATGCCACCCTCAACTAGGTCACTTGACCATTAGGGTTTCAAGACCATCCCTCTACTCTATTAAAAGGAGATTAACTACTGAAAGCAGAACGTAAAATCTAATTCTAGTGTAGAGAATGTAAAATGTTTTTCAACTAAGATTTGAAAATGTTGTCAACTTGTAAATGCTTATGAAAGAACATAGGGATTATGCTAATTCCAAAAATGAAACTACTCTACTTTTCAATCAATCATCTAGCTATCAAGTTTGCTTGAAAATACAATATTATCCTACCAATTCACAGTTCAAGAATGCATGCACTATTTCACTAACTCACACTTGCAGATTAAGTAAAGTTCTAATTGCTAAATTCAGAATGAAAGAGATAATGCTATGTGATCTTGCAGGAAAGGAAAAGGAAAGAAGGGAATGGCGTAGGTGGCACTTATGGTCATGGATTCCAAGTTGAGGGGTCAAACTACTCCTAACCTAAGCTAATCTATCATTTTAGGTCAAAACAGGGTCAAAACAGGCTATTACAGGTGTGCCATAGGATGTTGCTACAAGATTCCTGTACTGCTATCGGATGTCCTGAAATTATACAGGAAGTTGGTCGAGAGGTTTTGGAGGGTAAGAATGATGGGAGGAAGTGATGGAAAGCTAGATGAAGGTTGTGGTAAATGTAGGGAAGGTGATCAAAACCCCTAGACAAGCCTAACACTTCAAGAAGGTCTAATTTGGGCTAAGATGGTTGCTCATGGTGACAAAAAAAAATAGAGATCAAGAACATGGGTTGGAATGCATCAAGGAGGATGGAGATGACCTAGATGGAGTTGGTGAAAGGGTTCCTTTCCTACATATCCAACAAACTTGCATCAACACATGCACCTACTTCTCTTTTCAATTACAAAATGTTACAGGGAAAAGTAGAAAAGATGAAATGAATTTGGAAAACTATCTAACTAGTGTTAAGAACTTGATTTATGCAATGACCTACCTCTTAAGCTACAACAATCGTGTGTTAAGAAAAACTATGAATACAAACCTTTTTAAGAAATCATAAACAAACTATCTACTAATGTCAAGAGTTGGATCTATGCAATGAACAAGAAATCACACTGTATTTTTTGGCTGTGATAGTGGGGTCCTCTAATCATGCTCCCATGAGAGAGTCAAGATAGGGATCACAATCACATATTTTTTAGTGGATTTTACTCTACTGAACTGCAACAACTAATTAACCTTATGAGCTGAAAGAAATATGAATAAGAAACAACTAATCAACCTTCTAAGCTAACAAAATATGAATAAACGTATACTGAGCTGCAACAACTAATCAAAATTTTAGGCTAAGAGAAATATAGATACATAAGAGGGACTTAGGCTGCTAGGGTTGGGCCCTAACCCAAGAGCTTCAGCCCTCCGAATCAACTCAGTGTTGGACCAAACCAAATCTTCTCATTATGATTCCAGAAATGTCAAATACATCATCAAAATAACAGTCACAAGTTCTTCAGCTCAAACACATATTAGCTACAATAAAAATTCGAATCCTAATGAGTTCCTTAGCATGTTTATTTATAAAAATTGGTGCTACCAAAAACTCCCTATAAAATAGGGATATTTTTCTCCCTAACGTGAGAATAGGTGGATCTAGATCTTCCTTGACTTGCACTGTCTCGGCTACCAATGAAATTGGCTTGCTTGGCTTCCAATCACATCGATTTGATGAGAGATAGAGTGGAGATTTTCGACTGATTGGAGGACTTAAGGAGGTGGAAAACCTCCTAGAATCTCTCTTGTTTTCTAGTCCAAGTTCATGCACTCAAATTAACTCAAAATTGCTCCAATTCCTACATTTAACACACATTAGGCCACATGACATAGCAACACATCTTTAATCCTCACACTAAGTATAATGTAACAAAATTTGTAGATAAACGTGAGAAAAAAGATAATTTAATAAGTTGGAGGATGGAATTATGACCCATATAATATACCTAGTGATGAGTCTCATCATCTCCCCTCTAATAAAACTTTTTCTCATCCTCTGAGAAACTTAGTCATCTATGTCCATGTCCTTCATGGCTCTGGTGGCCTCCCTGACATCCCAAGGTTCTGCAGATGGTGGACCTTTGTTGGCTTGTGGGGGCTTGAGCTAGGTTCAATGTTATTTATCCAAACAAATCCCTATACTATTGGGCCTTTCAACATCAACTCGTGGAGCACAGACTGAAATCTCACTCGAAGCAGTATGGGGGGATGCTAAAACCAAGTTTTTGCACTCTTGAGATGGTTGTGAGGTCGGTTTAGTCCAAATATTCCTGCCTTCACGCAGGCTACTGCGTGCTTTGTTCCACCCTTCAGTACCTTCGCAAAGTGTTACAATTAGCTTTCTCTTAGCCCTGACCAGGGGCTGGAGTCCTTTCACGTTGCCAGGGCAGCAAACTGTGCTATTTCCAAAACTAGACTAAGTATATTACTTATATTATTGACAACTCTTAATTATCTTCACGTAAACAGATATTCTAACTTGCATTCACTTAACCAATACAATTATACACATTCGCGCATCATATAAGCATTAGAAGTGAAATTCATACCCGATATAACAGATGCATAAATAGGAAATAAAGACGCAAAAATGATAGAAACTTCTCTTTGTTAATACTTCCAGATGATTACATACTCAACTCACCCTACGCACTCAACTAGAGAGCCTCTTCCTACGCTACGACCCAAAACTTAGACTTACACTTTATATCTATCTTGCATACATCTTCCACATTATCTATTCCTTGATTGATTTAGCTAACTACTTAGAGCTTCAGTCTATTTATACAATTCCATGGTCCGCATACCGTGGGTATATCTTTTACAACTGACATTACATTATCAAAATAAGGGCGGAAAACCATATGACTCTTTAACAACTGTGCACTCCACGCCCACAAAATGCGGAGTCTTTACATTGGAATTACAAAATTGGACCAAAATCTGGGCTACTAGCCCAAAACACTGTCCTTGGGGGATCCCACGCCCAACAGGCCCCCAACACAAACGTCGTGACTCGCCCTTGAGTCACTCTGCATGTGCGGAGATCTTAACGTGAAGACCTCCTAGCTCTGTTTGGATTGCTGCAAGTTCGGCAACGCATTGAGAAGTTGCCTATTGGACTTTCTCCACGCGTTGTTCGGTGACAACTGTTGTTGAATTGCTGCCCTGAATCCTCCCTTGAGTTTCTTGGTGTTGCGCGAGCTTTACTTCAATGGAGGTTGTAATTGTATAAGCCTTGTCGATCCATGGTTGTAGGCCCGCTTTCAAAATTTCCTCTTTATGCTGAGTGGCATCCACCTGTTCCTTGAGCGCCTTTGCCTGTTGCATCATTGCAACCCTCTGTGTAAGGGAAACCATCTCTGCTATCCCTTTTACTTCATCATATTTCTGTTGCATCTCATGCATCTTTTTTTATAGGTACTCTATGTTCGGGTCCTCCTGCAGGGTGGTGAGGATATTGAATGACTATTCGAACAGCTTCATGTAGTCTGTCACTGCACTGTAAACCACCGCCATTGCTGTTGTGACTGCGGTGGTACGCTATTCTCTGACCTCTGGCGAATTTGAAGGTTGAGCCTGCAACTGTAGTTTTGCAATCTGCAAGTTTAGCTCCAGCTGAACCCTGGCCATTTCTTCTCTTGCGTCACGTACCCCTGTAGCTAACTTACGAACACATGCCTATACTCATTCCTATGCTTGAATCGAAAACTCTTAGACCATTTGATAGGTTTCCTCCACAACCTGCATTATTTGTTTGTTCTGCTCCATGGCCTTGTTGCACTGCAGACTCAACTTCTCATTGTTGATGCGCTGCTCGCTCATTACCTATATAGTGCGACTCTCCCTAGCCCAAAGCTCTGCGGTGACTCCATCCTGTAAGAGGTAGAGTGTCTCCTGAGGGAGTGTGGCGATGTTTAATCCGATCCCTTTCAAATTGTTGACCATAGGCCTATCGGCCTCATTCTCAGTAATGAGTGCTCCATTTGGTAGCACTATTGTGTTGGTCACCATGGAGTGCAACATTTCCTTGACAGCTAAAGTACTGACTGCGAGGCTGGTGGACACTGTTCTAGCCTGTGGAGTGCGCACCTATAACTCCTATATTTTTGTACGGAGAGCCCTCAATGCCAACTATTGTATTTCCTCGAACTGTTGTAGGGCCTCCACGGTGACATCCCTCACAGTTTCATCGATATCATGCAAATCCCCTTCAGTTAGGGTGATAGGATCGAAAGATGTCTTCAAGGCATTTGTTTTTTTTTGTGGCCCTACCTTCTCTATGGTCATGGAAGTTTGAGCT
Source organism: Pinus tabuliformis (assembly GCA_031772625.1). NCBI lineage: Eukaryota > Viridiplantae > Streptophyta > Pinopsida > Pinales > Pinaceae > Pinus > Pinus tabuliformis. The sequence goes on from CM062809.1 coordinate 624,282,821, forward strand.
AGGTGGACATTGTCTGCGGGTCCGCGCCACCTTTTTCTATGTCTGTCTCTGGTTCAAGCGAAGGCGACTTCTATCCTTCCTGCTCTTCGTCTGCTATTTTCTGCTGCTCCGCCAACTTCGCAGTGTCGTGCGCTGCCTAGGCCTTAGCCACTGCTTCTTCTTTCCTGCACTTTTCCGCTAGGTATGCCATCTGAAGTTTTGTCTCTTCCTTCTTTCACTGTGTGGCAAAATTCTCTATTTCCACCGCAGATTCAGCTGGAGCATTCCACTTCGGTGACTAAGACTTAAAAACTGCAAATATTACATCATCAGTTGCCAAGTATGGTAAATCACGCCACGTATTCATAGGTTCCTTTTGCGCCCTGATGAAGATGTGCACCCCAAAAACAAGCTTATTGACCAAGTATTTTAGCATGGAGTGATTCGTATACATCTTAAATTGACCTCTTAGCAAGTAGTGTCGATACTTCTGGAGTGCATACACCATAGCTAGTCCCTCGCGCTCAATGGTGGAATAGTTCTTCTTTGCTTTGGATAATCTATAGCTTGCGAATGTGATAGGGAAATCCAAGCCTTCTCTGCCATCCTCTGTTAGTACTTCCCCCAACGCTATACACGATGCATCAACATTGACATGACACCCTTTCTTCCAGTCCAAGAAGACAAGAATCAACACAGTAACCATATTTTTTTCAATATATCCAGGATTTTCTTACAGTCATCGTTCTAGTAGAATGTGACATCCTTATTCAACAAGTTTTGCATCAGTGCAGTGATTTGGGCATAGCCCTTGATAAACCTTTTGTAATATCCTGTATGTCCAAGAGTAGCACACAGTTGTTTCACACTTCTTGGCACTTCCAAGTTCAGAATCACCGTGCTCTTCGTGGGGTCTACCATCAGCCCTTGTCTACAAACCATGTGCCCGAATAGGTTCCCAAAAGGAATGAGAAATACACACTTCTTTAGGTTGAGCACGATTTGTTATCTTTGACAGGTATCTAGCATCAAGCGCAAGCTTGCTACGTGGCGCTTAAAAATCCCAAATACAGTCCAGTCATTATAGACCTGCAAGAACTTATTAATATATTCCTTAAGTGTCACAACAACCACGCACGAAAATATGGTCAACTCATTCTTCAATCCAAACAGCATGACAATATATTGAAAGCAACCCCACTTGATCATGAAAGTTTTCTTGCTCCTATCCTCTGACGCGATTTTGATTTGGTGGTACCCTGAGAACCCATCAGTGAAAGAATATGCTTCCTGACCACCTACATTGTCCAACACTTCATCAGTGAACAGAGTTGGAAATGGATCATGTACACAAGTGTCATTCAATTTTCTGAGATCCATGCATATCCTTATCTTGTCCTTTTGCTTCTTCTCTTGCACCACCATTGGGCTTACCCAATCAGATTCTTCCACAGACTCAATGATGCCTACTACGAGCATTTTGTCTAGTTCTACTCGGACCTTCTACTTGTGTTTTTGATTTAAGCGATACGACCTCTGCTTAACTGGCTTTAGGTTAGGCTTTAACGTGAACTTCATTACTTTGAAATCTTCAATTATTCCTTTCAAATACGTAAACTTGATCGGGAATAAGTCCTGTTATTTGCGGAGCAATTCAATGACCTTATCCACCATCACATCGTCCTAGTAGTCTCCAATCTTTGTGAATTTGGGATCTGCCTCCGTACCAATGTTCACCTGCTTAATTTTCATTGGCGCGGTTATATCAGGGTTCTCAATTTGTGGTCCTTGAACCTCGCAGTGGCCTTCCATATCTGGAATGTTAATTTTCCGTGGATCTTCATCCTCTACTTCAGTAGTTACATTATAAAATTCTAGCGCGCAACTCAATTGAGTAGCCCATTTAGGCTGCATCAGGTCTAAAGGATCCTGTGGGATCCTAAAGATGGTTGCTTTCACCTCTTGTAGCACTTCCTCAATACCATCAAACCTATCCTCAAAACTAAATTTTTTCATGAACCCTTTGCGTAGGATATCCCATTCACCTGTCCCATGGCAAAGCTTCGTTTCTACATACAAATTCATTGAAATAACATCCAGTGTATGATAGAATAGGTGAACCCACTCAAGTTGTGGCTTTTCTACATAAGCCTGTGTCCACTTGGCCAGATGCGTGTGGGGATCATCTTGCCCATCATACAGTACAACGAGAACAACACTCGGAGAGATTACTCGGGTGTACGATAGGGTAGTCGGGTTGTACGTCTAAGGGTATGATTGATCCTCCTTGGTTGGTGCCCTGAAAAATTTGGCCAAGTACTACTATCCGACCCTATGTATATTGCGATCTGTAGCACCTAACACTCCTAGAGACCATAGTTCCCTTATCTATCTCTGGATCACACATAATCTTTGCCAAATCAGATCTCGCAAGTGGGGTTTTGTCGTAGCAATAGCAATGAGTTCCATCGTTCAGATCTATCAGAACAGGAATTCAAATCTATTAGATCCATTAGATTTGTAGCAGCAATCAGTTCCACCATTTAGATCTATCAGATCAGCCATTCAGATCTCTCAGATCCATCATATCCACCATCCAGATTTGAGTAGTGTGTGGGTTCCTATACCTGGGAGTGATTTTCGCAGGACTTTTGGCAGCATTGAAATTTCTGGGATTTGGATACTGTAGTATACCTAAGCAAGGAGTAAAACTCCGTTCGAAGTTAAAAAAAAAAAAAAGGAAAGAAAAAAGAACGGAGTCTGAGACCCCCCCAAGGTGCTTATTAGTGACTTAGCCCATAAGAATCAGGACGACGAGCTGAGAAAGGTGGTACCATTCAATTTTTAGTGCCAACAAATTCGAGCGGTCCCAAATTTCAAGTACATTGGCTCGCTGCATGGTAAAAACTAGATCTCAAGCTATGGTGAATGAGAAGATGGATAACCTTGAATTAGCCTTGAAAGAGGTCGTGTCGTAGCTGAAGGATTTAAATGCAACACTCTCTAAGGGCAAGGTGGAGGCACACGAGGAGGCATATATTGGCAATGAAAACAGTGAGGGTTATTCTAGCCAGTCTCTTCACCTCTTTGGCACCCACCAACAATCCCATCCGTGACCACCCAAGCTGGACATGTATAAATTTGATGGCTCTCACCTGGCCACATGGATAGCACAAATGGAGCAATATTTCACACTAAATTACATCCTAGATAATGCGAGTCATCTTAGTGTGGGTATCATGTACTTGGACAATGAAAGATGGCATCAACGTTGATATGGAAGGCCCTTGACTTGGGAGACATTCAAAAAATCTCTTATGCATCGCTTTGACCATGAATATAACTTTTTGGGTCATCTCACTAAGCTCCAATAGAGAGGAAAAATGAATGAATATATTGCAGCCTTTGAAGCCTTAGCTTTCCTCACTGGAGGTCGACACGATGAGTTCTACGTGGAATGTTTTGTCAGTGGTCTTAAAGAAGCCATACAAGCCCACGCCCGATTGCACCACCCTAGCTCATGGATGCATGCTTGTAGGATAGCTTGTGAAGTTGAATGTGTGTTAGCGGCCTAGTCCAATCGCCAAAATTTCATCGCCAAGGGTCACCCCCCATAGTCTCAAAGCACTACCCAAACACTCAAGTTTCAAAAGGTGTCACTAGCAGAAATGGCAGAAAGAAGAAAGCAAGGATTATGTTATTGCTGTGATGAGAAATACTCCCCTGTGTATAAATGCAAGGAGCCTAAATTCCTTCAAATTGATGCTACTGATCATAGTTCATTGGAGGAAGCCCCACCACTTGAGAAACCAGAGGAGGAAGAAGAGGACAACCAGCAGGACAATGTACTTGAAGAACCAATTATCTCGTTACATGCTTTGGCAGGGATTTATTCGCCTCAAACTCTCAAAATTCGAGGTTTTATTAAGCATCGCCCAATAATAGTCTTGATTGATAGTGGAAGTACACATAATTTTTATCCATCAAAGAGTCACAGAAGCAGTGCATTGTTTTGTCTGAGCAGTTTCTAACTTCCAGGTCCAAATTGTTGATGGGGAAACAATGAAATGTGAAGGCCGCTATGAAAATGTCAAACTTCAAATGGCAGATTATCAGTTAAAGACCCACATGTTTTCTATACACATGGGAGGGTGCGACATTGTCCTTGGTACTGAATGGCTTCACACACTTGGCCCAATCACAATGGATTTCCAGGAGTTATATATGAGCTTTAGGCAGAAAAACCACACACATACCCTCCGTAGACTCCAGGTGGGAGCTCCCTCTATCATCAGCTCACATCGGATGGAAAAATTGTTAAAAAAGGGCCACCATGGAGTTATAGCTCAATTTAATGCCATCCAGGCCTTCGAACCCAATTCTCTTCGTATTCATCCTGAGATGCAACAGATCTTAAACAACCATCTGCCAATCTTTGACAAGCCTCATGAGCTTCCACCCTCGAGAGGGGAACATGATCATAGCATTACTTTGGTCCCAGGTTCCCAACGACCAAATGTGTGCCCATATAGATATCCATTCGCCCAAAAGAATGAAATAGAAAAAATAATCAATGAACTCTTGGAAGCAGGCGTCATTTGTCCCAGCATTAGTCATTATTCATCATCAGTGGTCATGGTGCTTAAGAAAGATGGGGAATGGTGTATGTGTCTAGACTTCAGGGCCCTTAATAAGTTGACAGTCAAAGATAAATTTCCCATCCTGGTTGTTGATGATTTTTTGGATGAAATAAATGGGGCTCAATTCTTTACTAAGCTCGACCTTCGCTCAGGCTACCACCAAATTCACATGAAAGAAGTCAACATTCCAAAGCCTGCTTTTCGAACTCATGAAGGCCATTATGAGTTCTTGGTCATGCCATTCGGTCTTTGTAATTCCCCATCCACTTTTCAGAGCCTTATGAACCACCTACTCAAACCATATCTCAGAAAATTTGTCCTTGTTTTCTTTGATGACATCCTCATCTACAGTCGCACTTGGGCCGCACATCTTCAGCGTGTAGATCTTCTCTTGCAACTGCTCCGCAAGCATAAATTATTTGTCTAGATGTCCAAGTGTTCTTTTGGCATGGAAGAAGATGAGTATTTGGGCCACATTGTGGGGTGTGAAGGTGTCAGGGTGGACCCCAAAAAGATCCAGGCAATGCAGGATTGGCCTCAACCTAAGACCTTGAAGAGCTTGAGAGGATTTTTGGGTCTCACAGGCTACTATCGCAAATTTGTCCGCAATTATGGTCACATTGCTGGGCCCCTCACTCAACTCTTCAAGAAAAATTCATTCCTCTGGAATGATGAAGCACAACAGGCCTTTGCAGCTCTCAAACATGCCATGTGTTCCACTCAAGTCTTAGCTCTACCCGACTTCACCAAATCTTTTGTGATTGAATGTGATGCTTCGGGTACGGGTATTGGGGTAGTCTTAATGAAGGAAGGTTGACCCTTGGCTTTCACGAGCCAACAACTAAGTGGGAAGAATCTGGGACAATCTACCTATGAGAAGGAGATGATAGCAATCTTACATGCAGTAGATACCTAGTGAACATACTTATTGCGGCGACATTTCCAAATCTACATAGACCGTCAAAGCCTTAAATATTTTTTGGAGCACTGCCTATCCTCACCACAAAAAAATAAATGGCTCGCCAAAATGTTGGGATATGATTATGAGATCATTTACAAGAAAGGGCATGAAAATATTGTAGCAGATGCGTTACCCTGCCAATTTGAGGAGGAAAGTACCCTGCTTGCAATTTCCCTCCCCATTCAAAAATGGATTGAAGAGGCTTGCAAGGAATGGTTTTTACATCCCTGGCTCTCCCAACTCATTAATCAATTGCAGGCGGATCCAAATTCTACAATGGTCTACTCGTGGTAGGATGAGATTCTTCGCTACAAGGACAGAGTCGTAATATCACCAACATCCACCCTCAAAAATTGCATTTTGGTGGAGTTGCACTCATCTCCCACTACAGGACATTCAGGCTTTCAGAAGACGTATGCTCGCACTCGAAGATCGTTTTTTTGGACAGGCATGAAAAATGAAATTCTTACTTTTGTAGCTGAATGCGACGTCTGTCAATGCCACAAAGGAGAAACAGTCAAATCCCCAGGCACATTATAGCCATTTCCCATCTCGGCCTCAATCTGGATGGAGGTTTCTATGGATTTCATTACAGGTCTTCCAAAGTCAGGAAACAAGTTAGTCATTATGGTGGTTGTGGATAGGCTTTCTAAGTATGTTCATTTTTACGCCCTACCCCACCCTTTTACACTGACTTTGGTCACTCAACCTTTCATGGATCAGATCTTCAAATTGAATTGCATGACCACTTCCATTGTGTCTGATCTTGATCCAGTCTTCACCAGTAACTTTTGGCAGGAACTCTTTAGGCTACAAGGTACCCAACTACAACTCAGTACTTCCTATCATCCACAAACTGATGGTCAAACTGAAGCAGTCAACAAATGTCTGGAAACCTACCTTAGGTGTTTCACTTCAGAAAAGCAACATCTCTAGGTACAGTGGTTACCTCTAGCTGAATGGTGGTATAACACCAACTATCATGCCACCACCAAAATGACTCCATATGAAGTAGTTTCTTGTCAACTCCCTCCTTCCCCTACTTCTTATATCAAGGGGTGCTCGAAGGTAAAAGCAGTGGACCAAATCCTATAGAACCGCACAACCATGCTGGCCCACCTTAGAGAGAATCTTCATCAAGCTCAAAACTGCATGAAGAAATAGGTAGATCAACATCGCTCAGAACGCCAATTTCAAGAAGGGGATCAGGTATTTTTGAGGCTGCAACCATATAAGCAAACATCACTCAAAGCTAAGGGCTGTCAGAAACTATCTCGAAAATTCTACGGACCGTATCAAGTACTTCACCGCATTAGAGAAGTTGCCTACAAGCTAGCTTTGCCACCCACTGCAAAAATCCATCCAGTCTTCCATGTCTCATGCCTCAAGAAAGTGATTGGGAACAATTGCAGAATTCAAACCAGTCTACCTGAACTGGATGAAGAAGGGTCAATCTGGCTCCAACCTGAACAGGTTCTTGACACACGAGAATGGCACCTGCATGGCCGCATGATCAAGGAAGTCCTTGTCAAGTGGAAAGACACCTCTTTGGAAGATGAAACCTGGGAACCAACCACTATTCTTCAGCATTTTCTGCAGCTTCAGCCTTGAGGACAAGGCTACTCTTATGGGGGAGGGCATGTTAGGGTCCCACCCTAACCCCCTTATTTATGTAATAGGATCAAGTCATAGTTATAGTTAAGTAAAGAGTCAATAAAGCCCATATTAATAATTGTATATGGTTAACCCGCATTTAATGAAGGGACTACAGTTAGTTGCAAATGGTCCATGGTATTAGATAGATGGTATTAATAAGAACCATGGTATTGCCCCATGATATTGCATGTATGAATCCTATATAAAGGATAGAGACTCCCCTCGAGGAGCATCGTGTCTTATTTTGTATTGAGCTCTGCTCTATTGGAGGTTGCCCCCTCGAAGAGGCAAGTGAACATTTCTTTATGAATAATAAAATACTTGTTGTTATTTCTCATTGTTCTATGTTCTGGGAATATTTCTTCGCATATTTGTTATTCTGGTATCGTTTTGCAGGTTAAGAGCATAACAATGGAGAGACCTTCGTGACCTCCTCCTCGTCCCCTCATGGAGGTGAAATCAAGGGGCTATTCTCTGGTCCCTTATTTCCCTCGTTCCTATAAACCTTTCCACTTTGTGTAGCCCTGAACATCAAGGTAACTGCATAACCCGTTTTTTCACAACAACATTTTAACCTAAGTATTCAAATATTTTACGTACTTACCTCATGGTCCTTTGAGAAAGTGTCATTTTGCCTCACTCTAGCTAATTGAGGTGTCAACCGCGAACTCAGTAACAAATCCTCCTATAATGTGATCGAGCCAATGATTGAAAGCGCGTGCAATTTTATCCTCTGATGCTTCCAACCTTCGCACCAACTCTGTGGTCCACACAATAAGACCATCAAGCTTCCACCTTCCTTCGCTATCTGCTACCTCTACAATCCACTCTTATAGTTCAGTATGGAAGGAGGCGAAAAAAATTTCGTGGATCTCCGTATATAGGTAGCTATCTAGCCACTATTCTTTTGACAGTTGCGGGTTTCTATTCTCTTGCGCCGCGAACTTGTGAATTCTTCTATCCAACTAGCCTTCAATCTCTTTCTTAGTTGGATTCTAGTGATATGAAATTACACATCTCTCATGCAAATTTTGGTCCTGGCAACAGAACCATTTGTTGGATTATGGGGGCTTGACCCAGGTTCAGTGTTATTTAGCCAAAAAAAATCCCTACTCAACTGGCCCTTTCGGAATCAGCCTGGGGAGCGTGAACTGAAGTCTCACCCAAAGAAGAATGGGGGGATGCTGGAACCAAGTTTCTACACCCTTGAGATGGTTGTGATGCCGGTTTAGTCCAACTATTCATACCTTTGTGCAGGCTGCTATGCACTTTGTTCCACCCTTCAGTACCTTCGCGAAGTGTTACAATCGGCTTTTGTGCAGCCCTAACTAGGGGCTAGAGTCCTTTCACGCTACTAGGGAAATGAACTATGTTATTTCCCAAACTAGACTAAGTATCTTACTTATCTTAGTGACAACTTTTAAATATCTTCGCGTAAATAGATATTCTAACTTGTGTTCACTTAACCAATACAATTATACACATTCACGTATCATATAAGTATTAGAAGTGAAATTCTTAACCGATCTAACAGATGCATAGACAGGAAATAAAGACGCAGAAATGATAGAAACTTCTCTTTATTAATACTTCCAGATGATTACAGACTTGACTCACCCTGTGCACTCAGTTACAAGGGTTCACGCACTCAGCTATAGACTACTCAGCTGCATAGCCTCTTCCACATTGTCTATTCCTTGATTGATTCCCCTAACTACATAGAGATTCACTCTATTTATACAATTCCATGGTCCGCAGACCCTAGGTAGATCTTTTACAGCCGACATTACATTATCAAAATAAGGGTGGACAACCCTATGACTCTTTAACAATTATGTGCTCCGCACCCACAAAATGTGGAGTCTTTACATTGGAATTACAAAATTGGACCAAAATCTGGGCTCCTAGCGCCAAAAACTGTCCTTGGGGGATCCCGTGCCCAACAGCCTTCCTCAGGGTAGAACTTTGCATTTCTCTCTATGTCTTCTCACGACTTCCTTTCCTCTTCTTCATTCCTTCCTTCTTGAAAACCCAACAACAAAGGTGGAATTAGATTAAGTCCAATCCAATTGATCTCCAATCTTTGCATGGCCCTTTTGTATAGAGGTGTTCTTTCCAATGCATTCCTTAACCTTTCATGAGAGTGATACTCCCTGATCTGGAGACTGTGTGGTAGGGTGATATAGGATAAAGTGCACGGTGTATGGAGAATGGAGATACCCAAAAGGGTCTTCCTGGGACCCTTGGCAGATTGTAATATTATCTGCAGTTGTCACAAAGCTACATGCATGTCCATATACAATAAATAACTATCAAAGAAAAACATTTTCATTACCTCAAGTCTCCGTGTAGATTTGCTGGAGAGAACAATGCAACTAGGGGGAAGTCCCATGAGCCGGCTCTAGATCAATTCCTGCACATAGAAGAGACAAGCATAATCACAACATAAAACCTTGATAACTAATACATGAATATATAAAAGACATCTAGTTACACATAACTAAGCTACTCATGCTAAAAGGTATTGGACAAACAACTAATGAATGATAGTACCAACACCATGGTGTAGACAATACAACTGTAGTTTTATATTAATTTCAGAAGAGTGATTACAACCATCTGTTGCATCAAAATTCCCTTACCCCTCCAGCTCCTCTCTCTCCCTCCCTTTTTACCAACTTCTTATGCTTAGATTTGAGACTGTTAGGTTCCTATACCAATAGGTTTCATTTTTCATGATTGACTATGGAAGTGCCAAATATGTTCATCCTTTCATGCTGCAAAGGTTCCATATTTTGTATACAGATGAAAAAAATTAAAAAATGTAAAGAGGGTATGCCCTGAAAGAATAATCAAGGGGCAAAAAGAGTAAATTGGTCAGAAAAATTAATAGAAATGAACCCCAAATCAAAAGACCAGGAAAGTGGCCAGTCAAAATGCCACTGCTATCTTATTTGCAAGTTCACAATGTGCAAATATTGTTGTTTATCACACTTCATGGATGGCCCAACAGTTCAATCTGGACCATGCCATGTTTGAATTTCTTGTTGTAGAATAGAGAATGAATATCTTTCCAAACAGTTCAAGCTTGGCAGATGAGTAAATAGGTAGAGAAAATAAAGAGCCTAACTGCTTAATCTGGGCCCTTGGAAGAAATAAAGGTAGACCTAGTTAGGAGGGCAGCCAAAAGAAAAGAGTTAAATCAGGGTTTGCAAGTTCAAATGCACCCAATCAAAATGAAGAAAAAATGCTAGGTGTAGGTTGGGTAGGCAGTTTGAGGTTGCAGAAGCAAGGTTGTGATCTTTTTGGCCTTGTCAAGAAAAACTCATTTCATCAATGACACAAGTACCATGGCAGCTGTCTGGCTACAGAACAACGGAAGCATGACTAATTCCCCCATCATTCCCCAAAAAATATTTTACTAACATCCCCTCAAGGATCTTGGGATCTACCCAATAGTCCTGCTTCACTTCATTCTATGAGAAATACGAAGTTAAACTCTGAGTTTACTTAGTGAAAAGAAGCCACATTTGTTGTGTAAAAATCATCATTCCATACTCCGTACATTTTTTTATGCCTAAGTTTTCAATTTACAAACTTAGCATCTATGCATGCAATTTCATTCCATAAAGCCATATTAACATTTAACTCTATTATGTAGCTCCCTAACTCATTTTCCCACCCCTATTCTACAAAAAACTATGTAAAAACCCAAAAAATACTAAATACCCTTTCCCTTGGCAAATATAGCCATACAATATAGTTTTCGGGAAATATTAAGTCCATCCGGGACTTTATATTAACCATGCCGCGTATAAACCGTCAGATTTATTTAACCTCTCGTTAAATAAATAACCACAGTTGACCCCCCTATTATCACTCAGGTTGTCCCTTTTGACTCCTAAAGGGATACGGCCGAGGTAACCACAAACCAACTTTGGACTGCAGGCCCTAGCCTGCCTGCAGTCAGAGAGGACTCTCTCTTTATGATTTAGCTTTGTTGAAAGGGGTGATTTTAGGCTAGATATGATGTACAGGGGTTTTGATTGAGTTTTGGTGGGAAAACTGACACTTTCAGGTAGAGAGGCTGAGTATAGTCTGAATGTTTCAAACCATTGGGCATGGAGTCAAGGAGGGGAACTGCTGGTGTTTTTCCTTAATAACAGTGAGGGGAAGATGGAGCAAGATAACTGAAGTAGAAGCAACTTTCAGGTTCAAGGGATGGCAAGAATGCTAAAGAAAGAGAGGCAGTTAAGAATCTCTCCAACAGATTAGCAGAGGAAACAACAAGGCGCTACCTAGGAGCAGTTAAGAATTCTTAGATAATTGGCCAGCACAGGTGAACTGGGGTAAACATGAGCCAGGAGGAATTCAATGTTCATAACCAATTCATTCAGAAGAAAACATCAAGAAACAACAGGAATTGAGCATAGAGAGTATTTAAACTAATTCTAGGTTATTCTTTCTTCCTGCTATTTAGATAGTGGCAAACACATAAACAGAGATAAGAGGCACTTATTGCTTCAGGCCACAGCACAGGAATTCCATCTTCAACTCTTCAACACATTCATCAACAATAGATAGTTCGCTCTCCAAGCTTTAAGCAATCTTTGATTACAGAAAAATTCAGATATACACAACGAGTCTCTAGTGAAAATTATCAATTGACCAACCCTTAAAACTATACAGAGGGCGGTATATATAGGGCAAAACTCTCTGCAGAGTTCCTTTATTACATCTTGACCTAATTAGGTCATAAAAATGACTACTTGACCTAATCCTATCTAGAAATAAATGAAAATAATGTCTCGGGCCGTGCTCAGGGCCGATGTGTCAAAACTGAATGAATGTTGCTGTCCTCGGTGGCTTGCTGCAGTGCTTTCTGCAATAAATGGGTATGGGTCTCTGCTTCCTTGCTGTCCTGGTGCTTTGAATGCCTTGACAGTGATTTGAAGGCAAGGATGGGTTGATGCTTATCGATTTGATTTTCTGGGGGCTTCATCAATGTTCAGGTGCCTCGAGCCCCTAAAAAATCATGACTGATTCTTTCTAGCATCCTTTCTTCTACTGATACTCTCTAACAAAATCTGGGCTACTGATCTATTGTGCTGCGTGTCTAATCACCAGTAAATGGCCGCTATTCAGCCTCTGTATCATCTGGAATTGTCTTCTGATCATTTTGGTATGCTCTGTGAATAAAACAGATCATTTCTGCGCCTTTTCGGGCTTCCTGGGGCTGCATGGAGTGAAGATTCCTTAAAGATTCCCTGAATATTCTCCATTTCGGCCCAAAAAATCCTGCAATTCTCCATCTAGGCGCAAATCACTCATCAAAAACTGCCTCAGAATTCGATTCCAGGGCTCCGAAGTGCGATTTTCGCGCCTCTGCGTCCAAAAAGGGCTGATGACGTCAGCATGACGTCAACATTGTACGGCGGGTGACGTCAGCATGGCGACGTGGCGGGATGACATCAACATGATGTCATCACGTACGATCAATGACGTGGCAGGTACGGTGGCGGGACACGTGGCAGGAGGCCACGCAGGCGGGTGACTCATCGGGTGACTATACAGGGGGGTGACGTGGGCTGTTGACTGTGCAAGGGGTGACGTGAGCTGTTGACTGAGCAAGGGGTGACGTGAGCTGGTGACGTCACCGGGCGGTAAGCGGTATGTGGCGCACCGCTTATGGGGGATGGCGGTTTCGAAGGGAGGGGCTCCGCCACAGCCCGGTGCCTGACGCGTGGCGGGAGTACGGCGGCGAAACCGCCGAACTCCCGAACGTTAAAGGCCGGGCGCGTCGGGGATAAGGATGCCCGCCAACCGTAGATCTGCGGGGCTGTGGATCGGACGGCTGGTGGCGGATGCAAAGGGACGGCGGGTTAGGGGGGTGGGAATATTCCCAGGAATATTCCGAAGTTAATATGCGCGGCGGATGGGTTATAACTTAGGAAAATGGGTTTATGGGGTTAAATAAAGGCGCGGGTTAATAATTATGCACAAGAACTTTGGGTTAGGGGCGGAATGTGGGTTTTTACAGCATCAGAGTGAAGTTTTACAAGGGGGAAGGTGAAAACATGGGTTCTTTGGGGGTTTTTGGGGTTAAGGGAGAGGTTACTAGCTGACCAGATGTCAAACCAGTTCCTCAATAACGCGGATGGGCTAAAAACAGTCCTATATGGACTGAGATTTCTCGGACTTAGTAGAAAGTATGGCTATATTGCCAGGGAGGGGTATTTACATAGGGGGATTTATATACATGATTTTAATAGGGGAAGGGAAAAAGTAATAGGGAGTTATATAATAAGGGTGATGAGAAAAAGAGAGATGTTAGTGAACTCCAGCCTGAGTACCTCCAACTGAAAAATTGCCTCAAACCAAAAATGGATTGCTTTATCAAAATTGGAACACAACAGTGGCCCTTAGACCAACCTACTCTTATGGATACTTTTTGGCCATCTGTAGCAAATATGGAGCATTGCAGCATGCATAGCACGACATATTTGGCATGTAAAATTGTCGATCATGAAAGATGATTAACCTACTGCAGCAGGAGGCTTACAGTGGCTCCACTTGGGGATGGATTTTCCTTGTGAAAAGTCAAGAACAGCAGGTCAGACTGCCTTGCATTCAATTGTTGTTGTGTTCTGCAAATTTCTCTTGGCTGGCTGCCTTATTGATCCTACCTACCTACCTACCCTAACCAGCACTTACTTTGCTGTTAGGTGAAGTGAAATAGCCAATGCAGCCATTTAAGTAATAATAGCATGAGGGGGCTTTGCTGCTTATGCTTGCTAGTGACATCAACTGAGATTTTACCATTTGTTATGGCTTTGTCAATCTTTGAGAAGATCAGGAAGCTACTGACCTCCTTTGCGGTGTTTAAATACTGTACAAAACTGTCCTGCAACATATATATACAATTTTTTGGTTGAATTAAAAAACTGTACAAAGGTTCAGGATCACTACCATGCCTTGGAGTCGGGAGATCATTGTCAACTCGATACTGAGCCTTGCAGCCTGTTGATGGCGACGTGCACTGATTTCTTTCATCATTCTGCCTGCCAGCGGATAGGTCATTCAGTACTCGCAGAGGTGCTTGTAATTTATTACAATCTGGCTCGAATAGGGCCTGACTGATCTGTGCGGGCTGCTGGTCTTCTTCTTCTTTGAATAATTCAGATGGCTGAAAACAAAGAGGCAGGGGATCCACTTGGATCATCTGGTCATATGCTTCTGCTTCTGGGTCCTCCTCAATCTGATATTCAATGGCTCTATTTTTGGTTCCTCCTTGATTGTATGATGATCTTCAACAGCATTTGAAAGTTGCTGCTCTGATGTGCAAGGAGGCTTTTCAACAATCTCTTCTAAAGGAAAAACAAAAAAATTTGACATAAAATCGCTTTTAAAGTACAATATGCACAACAAAATTTGGTGCAAGAGAAATAACATGGTCTCTTGGATAATCATCCAAATCAAGAACCTGATCTGCTTATATAATTCCTTCAGGTTCATTTCTCCAGCGGAGTCTTTATTATGAGGGTGATGTGGAGTCGCCAGGTGGATGATGTAACCTTGAAGTGCCTGATCTCTGTCCACCATCACAGATCAGAGCTGAACATGAAAAACCCTGAAGAAAAGGAACACTTTCTCCAGAAAACGAGGCAAACTGGTCAAAATTGAGGATTTGCACTAATAGACACATGATTCACTTCCCCAGTGGAGTCGCCATTATATTATCACTCAGGTTGTCCCTTTTGACTCCTAAAGGGATACGGCCGAGGTAACCACACACCAACTTTGGACTGCAAGCCCTAGCCTGCCTGCAGTCAGAAAGGGCTCTCTCTTTATGATTTAACTTTGTTGAAAGGGGTGATTTTAGGCTAGATATGATGCACAGGGGTTTTGATTGAGTTTTGGTGGGAAAACTGACACTTTCAGGTAGAGAGGCTGAGTATAGTCTGAATGTTTCAAACCATTGGGCGTGGAGTCGAGGAGGGGAACTGTTGGTGTTTTTCCTTAATAACAGTGAGGGGAAGATGGAGCAAGATAACTGAAGCAGAAGCAACTTTCAGGTTCAAGGGATGGCAAGAATGCTAAAGAAAGAGAGGCAGTTAAGAATCTCTCCAACAGATTAGCAGAGGAAACAACAAGGCGCTACCTAGGAGCAGTTAAGAATTCCTAGATAATTGGCAAGCACAGGTGAACTGGGGTAAACATGAGCCAAGAGGAATTCAATGTTCATAACCAATTCATTCAGAAGAAAACATCAAGAAACAACAGGAATTGAGCATAGAGAGTATTTGAACTAATTCTAGGCTATTCTTTCTTCCTGCTATTTAGATAGTGGCAAACACATAAACAGAGATAAGAGGCACTTATTGCTTCAGGACGTAGCGCAAGAATTCCATATTCAACTCTTCAACACATTCATCAACAATAGATAGTTCGCTCTCCAAGCTTTAAGCAATCTTTGATTACAGAAAAATTCAGATATACACAGCGAGTCTCTAGTGAAATTATCAATTGACCAACCCTTAAAACTATACGGAGGGTGGTATATATAGGGCAAAACTCTCTGCAGAGTTCCTTTATTACATCTTGACCTAATTAGGTCATAAAAATGACTACTTGACCTAATCCTATCTAGAAATAAATGCAAAGAATGTCTCGGGCCGTGCTCAGGGCCGATGTGTCAAAACTGAATGAATGTTGCTGTCCTCAGTGGCTTGCTGCAGTGCTTTCTGCAATAAATGGGTATGGGTCTCTTCTTCCTTGCTGTCCTGGTGCTTTGAATGCCTTGACGGTGATTTGAAGGCAAGGATGGGCTGATGCTTATCGATTTGATTTTCTGGGGGCTTCATCAATGTTCAAGTGCCTCGAGCCCCTAAAAAATCATGACTGATTCTTTCTGGCGTCCTTTCTTCCACTGATACTCTCTGACAAAATATGGGCTACTGATCTACTGTGATGCGTGTCTAATCACCAGTAAATGGCCATTGTTCGGCCTCTGTATCATCTGGAATTGTCTTCTGATCATTTTGGTATGCTCTGTGAAGAAAACGGATCATTTCTGCGCCTTTTTGGGCTTCCTGGGGCTGCATGGAGCGAAGATTCCTTAAAGATTCCTTGGAGATTCTCCATTTCAGCGCAAAAAATCCTGCGATGAGCAATTTGCGCTAGGCGCAATTTGCGCTAGGCGCAAATCGCTCATCAAAAACTGTCTCAGAATTCGATTCCGGGGCTCCGAAGTGCGATTTTCGCGCCTCTGCGTCCAAAAAGGGCAGATGACGTCAACATTGTACGGCGGGTGACGTCAGCATGGCGACGTGGCCGGATGATGTCAGCATGATGTCATCAAGTACGGTCGATGATGTGGCAGGTACGGTGGCGGGACACGTGGCAGTGACGTGGTAGGAGGCCACGCAGGCGGGTGACTCATCGGGTGACTATACAGGGGGGTGACGTGGGTTGTTGACTATGCAAGGGGTGACGTGAGCTGTTGACTATGCAAGGGGTGACGTGAGCTAGTGATGTCACCAGGCGGTAAGCGGTATGTGGCGCACCGCTTATGGCGGATGGCAGTTTCGGAGGGAGGGGCTCCGCCATAGCCCGGCGCCTGACGCGTGGCGGGAGTACGGCGGCAAAACCGCCGAACTCCCGGACGTTAAAGGCCAGGGGCGTCGTGGATAAGGATGCCCGCCAGCCGTAGATCTGCGGGGCTATGGATCGGACGGCTGGCAGCGGATGCAAAGGGACAGCGGGTTAGGGGGGTGGGAATATTCCCAGGAATATTCCAAAGTTAATATGCGCGACGGATGGGTTATAACTTAGGAAAATGGGTTTATGGGGTTAAATAAAGGCGCGGGTTAATAATTATGCACAGGAACTTTGGGTTAGGGGCGGAATGTGGGTTTTTACAGCATCAGGGTGAAGTTTTACAAGGGGGAAGGTGAAAACATGGGTTTTTTGGGGGTTTTTGGGGTTAAGGGAGAGGTTACTAGCTGACCAGATGTCAAACCAGTTCCTCAATGACGCGGATGGGCTAAAAACAGTCCCAGATGGACTGAGATTTCCCGGACTTAGTAGAAAGTATGGCTATATTGCCAGGGAGGGGTATTTACATAGGGGGATTTATATACATGATTTTAATAGGGGAAGGGAAAAAGTAATAGGGAGTTATATAATAAGGGTGATGAGAAAAAGAGAGATGTTAGTGAACTCCAGCCTGAGTACCTCCAACTGAAAAACTGCCTCAAACCAAAAATGGATTGCTTTATCAAAATTGGAACACAGCAGTGGCCCTTAGACCAGCCTACTCTTATGGATACTTTTTGGCCATCTGTAGCAAATATGGAGCATTGCAGCATGCATAGCACGACATATTTGGCATGTAAAATTGTCGATCATGAAAGATGATTAACCTACTGCAGCAGGAGGCTAACACCCCCCACACATAAACCATACATAAGAACCCCATGCACATATCTTTATTTTGGGATTAGTTTAATATTTGATTAAACCAATAACCATGCCCACACTATATAAACCATATAAACCCACAATCCAAAGTTTTATGCCCCGGATATATTATAAAATGTTTGAATATTGCGCGGGCCCCCCTCATTCCAAACCCCGCAGCTTTAACTTCCCGTCCGCCGTCCGATCCAGAGCCCTTAATCCAATGGTTGGCGGCAATATCGCATGCCCTGATCCACCGAAGGTTAGTGTCCGGGGGATGGGCGGTATTGCTGCCGTATCCCCGCCACGCGTCAACCTCCCGGCATGATCGGAGCCTCCCTCTGCAATACCACCTTGGGGCAAAGGCGGTGTGGGGAAAACCGCTTATCGCCCGCCACCTGTCCCCTAATGTCATGCCCACGTCACTCGCTGACGTCGTGTCCACCTAACCCACTAACGTCACGTCCACCTCACCCGACCCTGCTCTGTACCACTGCCATGTCACCTGCTAACATCACTGCCCTGCCAACGTGTCGTCTGCCATGTCATCATACACGTCAGCTGCCACGTCACCTGCCCCAAAATTCATTAAAAAGTCGTGAAAACGACTATTTTTTTTATTTCTATTGGTTGCCCGTGGACAACGTGCATGTCGTTTTATGACGAATTTGCCACCACCACTCCAGATTACCCAACCAGGCGAGTTCCTCCTACAAATCTGGCTCCTCAGCTCAGCATTGTACCTGCTAATTGCCCTCTGCACCATTAAAAATAGGTATTTACCCGTTGTTTACCCATAAACCCTGTTTTTCCGTAGTTTCTCCATTGAAATTGATTGAGCATCTGCAAATTCAAACTAAAATGCACTCCAGCCCCTGAAATTCCACCTGTAAATTCACTAGGTGAGCCTCTGTCCAAGAGCAACCCGACAAACTTACCCTCCCCCGCAAATTCCGCTATTAAAAATACATTTTAAGCTCATTTCTGCCGATAGAGTCTCCAAACTGCCCATCAACTAAGGGCATTTGTAAAAATCTCCTGCCAAGATTTCCATCTCCCCTGTATATCCAGTCTCCAAGTTTGCCTATGCACGGTTTGTTCTTCCTGTGAATTTTACCCAGTAAACCCGTTTCATATCAAAGCTCAATCTGCAAATTCCCTGGGAAAAGTTTCATAGCCCCTATTCTATTGACAATTGTTGAACAAATTCAAATATCAAGATTACAAACACAGAGAATTTGAAGATGGCCACTCCATCAGCATTAAATATCACTCCCCTCAATGCACCTCACAAGGAACTTGAAGCATTACCTCTGGCTGATAGGGACCACTTAATTCAAGATTTGGTTGCTGACAGAAACCACCTGTAGACCTTCTGTCAGCTGAGGAATAGTTACCTGAACAACAGTGACATTTATGGCATTTGGGAATCAAACTTTCCCATCTACTTCCTCCCTTTTGTCAATGTTTTCCCTGAAATAATTCACCTCTGCTATGAAAATTATGACCCAACATAAAGGGTAGTCAAGTCTCCATTTGGGAGCATCCTCTTTCAGATAACTCCTGACTCCATCAATCAAATGCTAAACTTCAAGCAAACTCAGCTTTTGGTCCCCCTCTCTATGAAATTCCTGCTTGATGAAGGTCCTAAACTCTCTGGCTCATAGATAGCCCGAATTGCCAAAGTTTTCATGAGAGGAGACTGCCAGCCTACAGGGCCACCTCCTTTTCTCTATGTATGTTTCAATGAAGTGGGCAAGTTACTAGTTGATATTATATCTTATGTACTAGGCTTCAAGACAAATGAACATATTGATCAAACCCTATTGGTCTTGCTATCTGCATTTAGCCTAGGATAGCCCCCTGCGGTCAAGTACAATTATGCCAAATTCATTTCCAATAAGATACATGACCAATTAGTAAAACTGGATAGGGAGGGAGTCTTCAAATACTCATCTTACATCTATCATCTATTCATGTATTATCAGCTAGATTGTTTCCAATGCCCCATTAAAAGATTGGACTCCAAAGGAGAAAAGAGGTCTGTGATTTTTTGGACCTCACTCTTTCATGAAGTCCAGAACTCCCCCTACTCTTACTGTGAGTTTATTGACCTGTTTGTCTATCCAGTCTCTTGTCTCCTAATGAGAACTCCTCCTGCTAGGCTATCTTATGACATGCAGAAAATATTGCAGCTTTCAAAGAACCAAAAAATAGCTGACTAGTACTTCTACCTGAATCACACTGTCATTAGGATATATGGCTGTGAGCTCTGTCCCTACAAGCTGCCAAGATATGTACCAATAAGACTGTTTTCCTTGGAATATTACAGGCAACTCATCAATTCAGATTTAACTCATTTTCATAGTGCCAAGAGAAAGGCTCGCTTGAAATTCAAAGACCAATTAGGCCACTTTGTTATGAACAAAAAAGAAGGATGGCAAGATGCTAACCAAATATTGGGGGAGAAACTCAAGTTGAAAAGGAGCTTTATGGTGGGTCCCTTATGACCCAGATGGCTTTATCAATGCCAAAAAAATAAAATATAGGCTGTCAGCCTATGAACATTGCAGAATCCCACATATTGAACAATTTGCTAATCAAGATGAGTGGGTGCAAGGTACACTAGTTGAAGAATTCACCCAAGAAGAAATAATGGAGCAAAATGTCAAAGATTTGGAAAAGACTCTTGACTTGGATTTTTTTGAGGAGGTAACATTCAAACTACCACAACAAGTCATAGAAGGCACATCAACTACTGCAGGTCCACAAGAAGCCCAAGAAAGGTCTACACGAGAAACAGGTATAGCAAAAGGCAAGGAGGTAATGGATGCAGAACAAGAAACAGTGACAGAAAAACCTGTTACCTCAAAGGAGCAAAGTCAAGGGCAAACCCCTCCACAACAAACTGAGGCACCACATATTCCAACTTTACAGACTCCTCTCAATGAGGAAAGAGGCAAGAAATGGGATAGAGAGGAAACTACACCTGCCAGTGTCTCAACACAGCAGCCAGAGGCCAAAATGCAAAGAAATGATCCTCAAGTTGAAGAGGAAATCAGTGAAGAAATCATAGAAAGTCTGAGGAGAGAGAGAGAAACTACGCCGCAAACACCTACTAGCTCATTCCAACAAGATCAAGAGAGGCAACATGGTATGGAGGTGTCCTCCTCAAGACAACAAAGCAAGAAACCGCCTGGTATTAAAGGAACTTTTATGGAAATCAAGGCCCAAAATGAGTTGTTAAGAGTACAGCTATATGATCAGTTTCTCAAGACAACACCCTCCAAATAGCAGAGATTAATGGCAGTCTATGACTTTAAGGAGGAGAAAATGATTCTAAGTCATTTCAAGCCTAAGATACCACAGCCCCAGACAACTGCAGATTATATAAAGACAAACTTAGAGGTCCTCTCCAAGGACATACACCCGATGGACCAAATTGAGCTGCACAAGCAGATAGGTGAAATGGTATATGATACTCTAGCAGACAAGGCAATGCTAGCTCATCAACTGAAGGAGTCAGTGAAAAATCTAAACACTCAATTGGATTTGGAGAGAATGTCTTCCTCGGTGAAATATAACAGAATAAAAACATTGGAGGAAATCATTGTGGAACTAGGGCATGATCCTAAGAAGGATGCCAAAGGCATCCAGGCCCTCATAAAGAAAAAAGAGGAAGATATTGCTGCACTAAGAAAACAATTGAGAATACCTGCAACCATGCACCCTCAAACTGCAGAACTTGTGCAAGAAAAAGAAGGTGAAGATACAATGGATTTTCTCATGAGGATGAATCAAAGGATAATTCAAATGGAGCAAGAGTTGGAGAAAGCATTGCAAGGCAAGCAGGGAGAGTCGACCTCCCAGCCACCTATAAAAGCTCCAACGGTCCCCACTGCCCTTCCCACAAAAACAGCAACAATCCCTCCTGTCATTCCAGCATCCACAACAGCTACATCAACTACAGATGCTACAACAACAACAACAACAACACCAAAATCTAGCATGAGTATGGAAGAGATGATGCAAGCAGTCAAGGAGCTAGAAGTTCAGGTGATAGAGGTGAAAGAGGCCAAAGAAAAGTTGGCCAAACTAGAAGTAAGCTACGACAAGTCCAAGATGACAGTAGCTGAAAAAACAAGTGAAATAAAGGCCTTGAACGACAAAATAAAAGCCTTAGAGAAGGAGCTTACTCTAGACAAAACTTTAGCTGAAATCAAGAAAATTTTGTGGGCCAAAATTGGCCAGTCAATCACTGACCAATGGCAATCAATTCAGGCCATGCATGAACAAATAGAATTGATAGGCTTAGCTCAATTTGAGACACAAAGGGCCAGGGCATCCTTAGGAAATATGCCTAAGCAAGCCAATAGAATGATTCAGTTCCTGAACACTCACACCAAAGAGCAACTGGCAGCTCTGGATATCAGCACTAGGACAGATACTATTCTGACAGTGAAAAAGGTGCTGACCCTAAGGAGTTTTGTGCAGACTCTAGAAAGAAAGTGCCAGGAAATGCAAGCAAAAATAAATGACTTCAAGCTAAAAATGGCAGCATTGCAGAGCAGAGGATTACCCAGTTTATTAACCAGCGCTGGAAGACTGCTATCCTATGAACACTATACTAAAAGAGTAAATAATTATGTTTCCAATCAAATTACATCATCCTCAAGCACCTCAGAAGAAACAGGGCCTTCCTCTGGACAAAGTCTTTATGACAAATTAGAAAACCTGTTTTACATTGAACATGCGATAAACCATCTTTTCGAGGTTTCGCCCAACTTCTATAGATACACTAAAGCTGATGAAACACTGATTAAAATACAAAGACATCAGTTGCCCACAGAGGATTGGTGGCAGGCAATGCTGGAAATTCTACCTAGGTAATTCAATTTTTGTTCCATTTTTTAGTCAGCTACAGGTTAGCAACTCCAGATACGTAGGCCACTTGCCAAAAGTGTAAAGACAACAGAAAGAGGAAGTCATATTGAAACTGTAGTTCATTAAAGACAAGGCTGAGCACCGAGGACAACAAAACAGCGAAACAACAGACATAGCAACGCAAAGTAAAGATGTAGCTCCAGCTGTCTCACTCAGTCTTAAGAAAGTCAAATATCTCTGACAAATTGGACAGCTAGCACACCAACAATTACCGCAACATTTATTTCTCTCATTTACTTCTTTTGGAGAGTTGGTGAAGAAAGTTATTGCATGAAGACTTATCTACAAGATATTTTGTATATCATTTTTGTATAAATACCTCCCCATAGAATGTATTTGGGGTTGGTGATTTTCTCTCTAGACTGCGTTGTATATTCTAAGACTATTTTAATACCAAAGCTGTTGAAGTTCACTATTGTTGACCGTCTGGATGTAGATTTGATGTTCTGAGACCTGCTACAAAATTCCTATGTCATTCTATGGATCAATAAGTTATTCTAAATTGTGCTTTATGTTTTCTGTGTTTACAAATTTCATATATGTTCCATAATCTTAGCAACAGAGAAGAATAATAGCCCAGGATTTGTTTAAATACACCCTGTGTTCAATCTCTGCTACTAATTATGTTTTCTTCAGAATTAGTCATAAATATGAATTCTTAGTTGCTCATGTTTGCACTGATTCCTTCACTTTGAATATTACCTAGGAATTATTTATTGCTCCTTGATAATATCCATGCACTTTCCCTCTGTCAGCATAATGAAATATTCTTGATTGCCTTTCATTCCCTGACTTCATTCCATCAATTTCGAATTCGAAAATTGTTCCAAAACTGCCTATCTTGCTCTGTAGCATTACCACTTACCCAAGAAACACTTTCAGAGGTTGACCCTCATTGACTCCATTGCACAATGGTATAGACTGTTTTGGACTTACATCCCAGCTCTGCCTGAAATCACCATCCAACCAACTTAAAACAAAACCCCGTGCATCACAACTAGCCTAAAATATTTAAAAACAAAGCTAAATCACAAAGAGAGAGCCCTCTCTAGTTGTAGTTAGGCTAGGCCCTACAGCTAAAATATTGGTTAGTGGTTACCTCGGCCATATTCCCTTCAGGAGGCAACGAACAACCTGAGTGATAACAGAGACTATGCTCGACAATCAAGTAAGCTATCCTTTCAAATGATCTAACCCCTATCACCATAGCCCTAGCTTTGCTTATGTAGCAATTGACTTAGGGTTGCCAAGTTCCTCCATGAGTCTCTAAAGGTAAAAGCAATGATGTTGCCATGCTTTTGAGCTCTTTCCCATTTTCCTCCTTCATTAAGATTATAAATCCCACAAATAGGTCAAACTTTAGATGTTTCCTTGCTTTTATAAGTAGTTTTAGGAGGGAATATAAATATATTTATGAGTCAATTCACTCCTTTGACCTCTAGATTCTCATTAGGATCCACTAATTTTTTCCTCAAACCAACAAATATAGTTATTAGGGTCACTAACGCTCCCTTAGGCTTACAGAGAAGCTTTATAAAGCATGTTGTCAGTGTATAGATAGCGTTAGTGTGGAAACAAGGCCTGTAATTTTGGCTATTGCTTTAGCCATCATGTCTTTCTCCTCTTAGTTGTTGAGGAGGTCATTTTGCTATATAATAGATGCCACCTAAAGTGTGAGATTAGAGGTTGCGACGATGGCCGAAATACTTTACTTAAATATAATTTTCCTTCTTTGACAAAATGAGAGAGAGTATCAGAGCTTCGGGTGGTACGAGAAACCTCATACAACACATATACATGAAACAACTAAAATCATGTCTTGAGTCAGGCATTCCCATGCTCAGTAGCTATGTCAGAGTTATTTTCTCATAAAAGAGATATGACGATGTTGGCCGCCGATAAGCACAATGTGGATCCGATGTCATAATAGGATGATTCTTATGAACTGTCTCCAAAAAAAAAAATACGCAACTTGGGAGAGGAAACAAGGCTGAGTGATGCAAGCCTCTACCTAAGGTCTTAATTTCCACTTCACCAAACATCATAGATTGATACATGTGAATATATGCATTGATGTCGAACATGCACGAAATCATTTGATTACCAATCAATAATGGAGACCATTAATAGACGCGAGGAAGGCCACCAATAATGGTGATGGTCTCCAAGATGCACAGTACAATCTAGCGAGTGTGAAAAATGTTTTTGTCGTCGAACACTCATAGAATCGCTTAACCAGGAACCAATAATGAGAACTCCTGATCAAACACAAGGTGACCTTCCACTAACATTTGCAAGTACCAAGGCACTGAATGTGTTTCTGGGTTGTCTTCCTAGATAGAGTGTTGAAGTCGATAGGAAGATACCTGTCAAAAGGTAGGCAATAATGTGTCCTACATCAGTCAACATGAAATGAGACAAGAATGATTTGTTTTTTGAGGAATCTTTGAGCATTGGGTATAAACGATAGAAGGCATGATGAAAGGATACACTTGATGGGTTGATGGAGGAAACAAAAGTTTAACCCTTGAACAATAGAAGGCACGAAAACAGTTTTAACCATGCAGCACTAGACTCATGAACACCAAAGAGTGTTAGGATACAGAGATGCAAGAACACCGGGGTATTTAGGATAAACTCATAGGATCATAGGATTCATATTGAGAGGTCATCACAAGGAAGGTTTATATAAGGGAGTGTCATGCTCAAGGGAATGACTGCTGCCAACCATGCTTTCTAATACTGAAATAAGGTTGTATTGTCCACTTTCCCCGTCTGATTAGTTTAGTGAGTCTAGACAGGTAAACTCATTGATCTTTTCATATTTTAAGAGTTTGAAAAGGACCGCAAAAGAGCGACTCTATGCCCTATCTGATTAGTTTAATGAGTCCAGACAAGAAAACTCGTCGATCTTTTCATGTTTTAAGAGTTTGAATAGGATCGTAAAAAGAGAAACTCGATACCTCATCTATTTAATTTAATGAGTCCATATGAGACAACTCGGTGGTCTTTTCATATTTAGAGTCTGAAAAGATCGTAAAGAACAACTCGAGGGTGGTCCCTTTGTCATAGTTGTTAACTGGGTGCGACAAAAGGTTAATAGTATACCTGGATCGGTCACTGTTCCGTGAGTTAATCTATTGAATCTGGATAAAGAGAAACCTATTTTCAATAGATGTTGACCTTATTTTGTTATGAGTACGAGGAGATGGGCTAAACTCATTTTTTGTTGTGAATTTTTAATGAGTCACGCGATGATAAACTCAATACCTTCATCAAATTTTAACGAGTCAAATGAAGAAAACTCAAGGTATCTTTTTCAGTTTATTGAGCAAGGAAAAAGAGGTAAAAGAACTGCTCATTCCTTCTTCGTAGATTTAACGAGCCCAAAGAAGGGGAAAAACTCAGGGATTTTTCGATTTTAAGAGCGAGAAATGGTCCCAAAAAAGTAAGTGCTCTAGTTACTACCGTAGATTTTTAACGAGCCTGGTGACAAAAATGTGGGATTTTTCAGTTTAACGAGCGAGAAAAGTACCTAAAAGAATGCTTGGCTCATCTTTATAAATGTTTAACGAGCCTAAAGAAGAAACTCGGGATTTTTTTCGTTTTATGAGCGAGAAAAAGGCGCCTAAAAAGAATGCTCTAATGATCTTGTTCAGTTTAATGAGCTAGAAAAGGAGCGAAAAAGAGTTGCTCGGACCATCATTGTATGTGTTTAACGCATCCAACAATGACAAACTTGGGGATTTTTTAGTTCAATAGCAAGAAAATTTCCCGAAAAAAAACATGCTCATATATTATGTGTAGTAGTTTAATGAGCCCAAAGAAGTAGACTCGATATTTTTCGGATTAACGAGTAAGAAAAATACCACAAAAAGAATGTTCGATCTTATTCATTATAGTTTAACGAGCCCAAAGAAGGAGACTCGAGGTTTTTTCAGATTAACGAGCAAGAAAAATGCCATAAAAAGAATGTTCGATCTTCTTCGTGGTAGTTTAACAAGCCTGAAGAAGGAGACTCGGGGATTTTTTAGATTAACAAGCAAGAAAAATACCATAAAAAGAATGCTCGAGACTTCTTGACCTCATGCTTGAAAATAGAAGGATCTATGCCATGCATTTCCTCATAAGACCAAGGGAAAACATCGTAGAAATCCTTAAAATGGTAGTTGAAGCTCGCAATTTCCTCAAGATTGTAATCAACTCCAACCTGTATATTTTCCACGATGCTTGTCTTGACAGAAATATCAATGAGCAATGTCATTGAAAGATTGCCCATGTTTCCTTCCGAGTCAAAAGTTTGGATAGTCGTATATGGTGAGGAAATGATTTGAAGTATGTCAGTTAACAGGGTTTGAAGAGGAATTATGTGTGAATCAGATATCAAAAAATGATGGTGCGAGTCATCCCAAGTTCGCTCTTCTAAACTCATGAATAGCTTCATCCATAGGTGGGACTTGATTGAGTGGATCAAAAGAGGGAGCAGTTATGGGAGGGGCAGTGGTATTGTTGGCCGTAACCAAAATGACCAGAGATTCAGATGCAGATTGAATGGCTTGGTAGGCCAATTCAGCTGGTGACATCAGCATTTTTTCTCCATAAGTGTCAATGTCTGAAGGGGCTAGTAGGATCCATGGATCGTTTTGTTCATGAGGAATGGATGAAAGCATATTGATCGTCTGTGAAACCTTGGGTGGCTGAAGAGGGAAACAACCCATCAGGGAAGAGCCCTTCAATAGACTAGTACTGATATTGATGTAAGAGTCAAGTATGTTGAGATTGTAACAAGATGATGGAGCTTAGTGAAAAGAGTTGACTTCACTAAGTGGGCTCGCAGGCTATTTTTGGCGCAAGTCTATTTTTAGACTATGTCTATTTTTAGACATATGGATCATGTCTACGGATTGCAGGTTGTTGTTTGTGGATGATTGGTCAAGTTGGGAAAAATAGATGGACTTCTATTTTTAGATCACAGAGAAGTGACTGCTCAGTCTAAATATAGAATAGTCAAATATTATTGTCTCATAATAATATTTAGAAAATAAACTTAATCTTATTCTCTTGGAGCACTTCAGAATGAGCTACGGATGTGGTACATGCAGATCCCAAAAGGAAATACGTGGTTACCTATGGGATGACTGATCTTTACATGTAGGACTTCAGTTAGAACTGAAGTGAGTTGAGTTTAGTGGACTGGAGGTGGAGTTGATGGAGTTGTGTTCAGTTTATCTTTGTTAAACTGGTTGTATTTAGTCTAACTGGAAAATAGACTAGAGATGAGTTGGGTGAATTAGTTATTAATTAATTCACAAGTTATTAACTCAAAATGCAACTATAGAATACATCAGTTAACTCAGTTGCATGTCAGTGCATGTTCAGTTCAGCAGGGACAGGTGTTAGAGGATCAGATTGCTATCAGTTGTGACTATAGTTGTGCATGATGATTTTCACAATCAAAGGGATTGAGTATGCCAATGAATTGGCCAATACCAAGTGATTGTAGCCTGTGCTCACGTCTTAGACAGTGTGAGTGATTCTTTGCAGGTAAAATACGAGTTTGGTAAACCATTGTCATCAATCCTTGAGCAGGTATTGAGCCGTGGAGGCAGGCAAGCAGTGGAATAGATTTGGAGATCAGATCTGAGTTTTATTGTGTGTAATAGGTGGAGCTGGTATTGGATTGCTTGTGATAAGCATTGTACTTTGTAATGTTACATGTTCTCAATCATTAATATCCAGATAGTATGGGGTTTTTAGCAAGATGCTTTCCCCAGGTTACATACTGTGTTAATGTGTGAATGCTCTTGATGTTTTATTGTTATTGATGCTGCTATATTGATGATCAACATAGAGAAGCTTATGTATTGTGTATGTAATTTGCAATAGTACATGATCAGGATAATCTCTGTGAATATGTGTTAAATTATTCAAAATTTCTACAAGGTACACCACCCACTAAGGGTACAAAGCTGCTAGGTGATGGGGGAGTAATCTGGGGTGCAAAAGGATAGCTAGTCCACTGTGAATATATTTCCATCCAAGGGAAATAGGATGATGCGGAAGAATGAAGACACAATGGCATTCATGACATAAGTCCAATTGTGGCCCAAAAGTAGATTATAGTCGAGTTTATGATCCACAACTTCAATATCCACTATTATCGTTTTCCCACTCAAGGTGATGGGATAGCTAGCTAGGTAACATTTTGGGATGAAAGTGTGGCAGTCAAAAGCTTTTAGGGAATTCAACTATGTGGATAGGGTTGGAGAACCCAAAGTGAGCCAACATGAAGCTGACATGATGCAGGTAAAAGCACCTTCGTCGATGACAGTTCTATGTATACCTTTACCTTTCGAAAATATTTGCACCTAAAATGCAAGTTGGTGGGAAAGGGGAGGTTTACACTTTTCCATGTCGAAAATTGCAAGCATGGAATCTTGTGGGTCGATACCACCAATAGCTGAAAGCAAATATTTCCTTTGTGTTGGACATGTTTTTAATACTTCGAGTGCCGACATAGCTGACGGCGCTTGCGCCAAGTCTTCTATAATGCTATAGTTTTGGGCGGCACATGTAGATGTATTGTGCATTGTGCGTTGAAGTGCCCCTTTAGGGGGGTGAATCACAAGGTCAACAACCAACCTTTTGATATGTAAATCATTATGTGGCGGTGGGTTTTGACTTGAGGAAGGTTCCTCTACATGAGCGACAGGAGCTCGATAGGTTTTGGCTCTTGTTTGTAGATCTATCATTTCAAAGGTGTAAATGGTAGAGGATCCTTCACCAGCTGAAGGATCTTGCGAACCACCATTGCCCCCTTGTGGGGGTTGGGGTTTTTTTGCAATGAGGTGTTACTTCTGCTGAGTGGGGAAAGGATTATTCAGGACAACGGGGGTCCTACCAGTGTCCTTTTTAGTAACGAAATATGTGCATTCCTGAAGACGCGAACATAGATATGTCATGTGGTCTTGCACACAGATTTTGCAAGGGAATTGGGTAGGTTTATCCTTTCCGTTGTCAGTAGGCGCAAGAACCTTCTGCTTTTGGTTTTGCTGCTTTGTTGATTTCTCCTCAAAAGGAGCGGTCTTTTTCTTATTCTTCTTGTTCTTACCACTGGGTTTTTTCATAGACTGCACATAGTTTATCATGGTGGTAGGAAGAGCAGTCGATTTGGTAGAGGGTTCCACTGACATCTGGGAAATTTGACTGCTGAGTTGTTTTACAACAGCCCCGATGGTTGCACTGATAATCCCATCGGCGTGCGCTCCAGGGTGTTGAGTAGCGGAAGCATTGGAGTTGCGAAGGGCATTGGGGATTACGTCGTAAAGAGTGCCAGACTATGAATATATCATATCTAAGTGTTGGATACGACGTATGGATTGGTCTTTTGTGATTGCACCACCTAAGGCAACATCCTTAACGATTTGGGGGAGTAGGGACTTGCAGAACTAATCCGCTAAGAGATAGTCTGCGAGGGGAGCTTTGACTAACCTCCACCTACGTCTCCATTCATGTATATGATTAGAGATGCGGGTGGCGGTATCCTGATGTAATGAAGTGAGGAGTTCCATCCCAGTCTCATAGGGGATGGGTAGTTGGAAGTGCTTTAAGAATTCCATCGCTAGACCATCAAAGATATTTACTGACACACATGGTAACTCGATGTACCACTTGGCTGCGTTGCCAGTAAGGGTGCAGGGAAAAAGATGTAATCGGATATTATCATCCACCATGGAGCTAGAAACACACCAAAGATCATAGGTGGCGATATGGGTACCCAGATCCTCCCCTTGTTTCCCTTCGAACTTGGGGATGTCTGTCGGTATTTTATGCGGGATTGGCATCCAGAGTAAGTTATGATAGATGGGGTCATTTGTAAGTTTGCACAAGTTGGGGATATCAAACATTGTCAAGAAAGGCAGAGTGTGTGGATCCCCCAACTCAGACCAAGATGATGACATATGACTTGAGGATCCTTGTGGTCCTCCCATCGTTTGAGTCCCAATATTATACATAGGTTGTGTGGTATAGTAGTTGCCTTGGGGTATGGCATTGTAATGTAGATTTCCATGGGGATTATGATGCTAGGGTATAGAAATTCCCCTAGGATAAGCAGTGCCCCCTTGACTCATTTGAAATTGTGATTAGGGTGCCCCCATGGATTGGTTGGGACCTCCTTAAGATTCCCACCCGCCACAGAACTAATCATATGTCCTTGATTGACATAAGGCGTGCTCATGTCAATTAGTGACTGACCATGCATGCCTGAAAATGGAAGGGGAACTGTTATGTTCTCGACTGGTATATGCATATTGGGAGTGCCCCCAGATAATTGAATCTAGGGGTTAGAACTATACAATGGATTCCAACCATATTGTTGTTTGAGGGGACCCACGCTAACTGTGATATATTGAGAGTTATAAGGAGCGATATATGTGGCACTTGTTGAAGGTATAGAGTTTGAAACTAAAGGGGTGGAACCCGACATAGGTTGGGTTCCACTCGTGGAGGGTGTCATGTGAGGTTTTGTACCTGGGACAAATGAGATAGCAGGTTTCGCCATCAATGGTGTGGTAGTGACTGTTGATTGGGGAAGTGGTGTGGGAGAAAAAGTGTCCAAAAAGTTCCACGACCCATTAGTCGTCGACAGGATGGATGGAAATGTTCTAACTAAAGAAACAGGGGGTATAGGTGCCATCAAAACCAAGATTGGGTCCAACAGATTCATGATCAGAGGGTTATAGTGAGGAAGAAACCCTGCAGTAAAGAAATCCTCTGGTAATCTTGAATCATTGGTTGTCCAAACAGATTCTATGTGAGATCTTGGAGACTAATTTCCCGAAGATGGGGAATCCGGTTCATTGGAGCTCGGTAGATCTTCCACAATGAGAGGAGGAAGTCCTAACAATCGTCCAGATTGACGACGAGGGTCGAATGTAGCCATGGTGACCATTAACTTTTATCAATAAATTTTATCGTGATATTTGTTAAAGTCTCAATGATAACACTCGAGTGCCTAAAAAAATATAAAAAATACACTAAGTGAATCAATCAGCAAGCAAAGGGAAATGACCCTGTCTGATAAGACAGATCACTGGAGATGAAACCAAGTATCTTAATGAATAATAGAGAAGGTTGGCAAAATGTATAGTTACAGTTACTCTAGAGCTTCACTCGAACCTCAGATTGAGGGGCCAAGTGCTCTCGTGAAGATGAGCACCCTCCAAAAAATTGAAGACAAAGTAGGTTCATCTGTGTTAGATACTAGGGTAGCTTGCCCCAATCACCTTGTGTAAGTCCCTAAAAGTATGGCCACTAAGGATACCTCAGATCATAGACACTACTCGGGGGGACATAGTCACAGATAGTACACTATGTGGGTAGGATACCTGAGTCCCCAACTCAGCTCCGAAATCCCCGAAGGGATCCCCAATACATAGAATACCCAAAGGAGTTGTAAGTGAAGGTGGGCTACCTTCACTTACAGTCCAATGTTGTCTCGTATTTAGCTCTGATTTTACTAGAATGGTCCTAGTAGTATGAGTGCAGAAGGAATTTTATTTCTTTTAATGACACTAGTTTTGGTTTCTGATCTTGGGAAGTTTACTCACACTGCCTATCCCAAGATCCTAGCCTGAACTAATGTTTGTTTGCTCTATAAAGATTTACTGATTGGTTGTAGACAAATTTTATGTGTACTTTTTTAGTGTCTTCGGTAGGGGTATTGACGTATGATATGTGGTGGGATTTTGACTCAAAATCATGCAAAATGAAATGCTTGAAAATATGCAATTCAATGAAATAAGTTGTATTCTACAAGTGAGTCTTTCATACATTCATATTTGTTCCATGCATCCTAGTCATTATAACACAAGCATAACCAACATAAATATTTCCAATGATTTCTAACGACTATTTGAAACCAAACTAAAGCAGATTTTAACCAGCTAAGCAGAAGAATGAATTAAAAAATGTTTATTTTTCTTTTATAATTTTTTTTTAAGAAAGAAAAAAAACTATATCCTCAAAAAAAAATTCTTTTAGGAGACAGATCTTGCCAACAAACTATAGCTGCAGATCCTTTTTCAGTCCATGAGCAGGTTTCCCATCCCTTTGAGTTTGCAAGAAAAACTTCATGTCAAAATTTGGGTGACTAACGCTCTGTAGCAGAGGCCATAGAATTGTTGGTCTACTAACGCACTGTTTGTGCAGACACAGAGCTTTATAAAGCTCTGTTTGCTCTACTAACCTGTGTTAGTGTGGGAAAAGAGTTCAAAACAGGGCTTTGGGGATCAAATCCAAGGCTGAATGTATGAGGGAAGAATGCAGCAAGGTCTTGATGGGCCAGAAAAGGAATGCAGAAGTATAGGGAGGTCTAGAAGGAGGAGGAAACTAAGAACTGTCTGGGTGAACCGGGAACTAAATGTATAGTCCCCAGTGGAGTCACCAATTCTGCTATAGGATAAAATGCACGATGTATGGAGAATGGAGATACCCTCAAGGGTCTTCCCGGGACCCTTGGTAGACTGTAAGATTATATGCAGTTGTCACAAAGCTACATGCATGTCCATATACAATAACTAACTATCAAAGCAAAACAAATTCATTACCTCAAGTCTCCATGTAGATTTGTTGGAGAGCACAATGTAGCTAGGTGGAAGTCCCCTGAGCCAGCTCCAGATCAAGTCCTGCACATAGAAGAGACAAGCATAATCACAACATACAACCTTGATAACTAATACATGAATATATAAAAGACATCTAGTTACACATAACTAAGCTACTCATGCTAAAAGGTATGGGACAAACAACTAAATGAATGACAGTACCAACACCACGGAGTAGATAGTACAACTGTAGTTCTATATTAATGTCAGAAGAGTGATTACAATCACTGTTGCATCAGCCTTCCCTTACCCCTCTAGCTCCTCTCTCTTTCTCCCTTCTTACCAACTTCTTATGCTTAGATTTGATACTATACTCGACAATCAAGTAAGCTATCCTTTCAAATGATCTGACCCCTATCACTATAGCCCTAGATTTTCTTATGTAGCAATTGACTTAGGGTTTCCAAGTTCCTCCATGAGTCTCTTTAGCTAAAAGCAATGATGTTGCCATGCTTTTGAGCTCTTTTCCATTTGCCTCCTTCATTAGCATTAGAAATACCACAAATAGGTTAAACTTTAGATGTTTCCTTTCTTTTCTGAGTAGATTTAGGAAGAATATAGAGATATTTATGAGTCAATTCACTCCTTTGACCTCTAGATTCTCATTAGGATCCATTAACACTGTCTACATCATCTAAGTGACGGAGTACCTAACACGATGGGTGGAACCGCAACCAGTCAAACACTGTATGGCCACCATGGCTATGAAGTTTTTGTTTGAACACGTGTTGACCCGATTTGGATGTCTGAAGATATTAATGAGTGATTACGGTACACATTTCCTGAATGAAACCATCAGCACGCTCACAGAAGAGTTCCAGATGTATCATCAGAAAAGCACACCGTATCACCCACAAGCCAATGGGATAGTAGAAGTGTTCAAAAAAATACTAGAGACTGCACTAACCAAAGTGTGCAATGTGCAACAAAATGATTGGGACCTACACGTACCTGCAGTACTATGGGCTTATAGGACAACGTGCAAGAAACTGATGGGACAAACACCCTTTCGATTAGTTTATGGTGTGGAAGCTCTAAAGCTGATGGAATATATCGTACCTAGTCTGCACATAGCAGCGCTCAGAGGAATGATGGACCGTGAAGCTCTCGAGGAAAGGCTCGCACAATTGGAAGAACTAAAAGAGGAATGGTTCTTGGCTGGTTTTCATCATCAGGTAAAAAAGTAGCATGAAAAGGCCTGGCATGATCACCATATTAAGTTGCACACATTCAAGGTAAATGACTTAGTACTGATGTATCATAGTAAGTTTGAAAAATTTATGGGAAAATTCAAAATGCATTGGTTGGGACCATATGTGGTTAAGGAGGTCATAGACAGAGGCGCAATCCAATTAGTCAAACTAAATGGAGAACCCTTCCCAGGAAAAGTGAATGGCAACCACTTGAATTCTTACATGGGTGGGCCGGCTATCTGACTAGTCGATAGAAGCACAATCTTCGCGCTCCAAGGACCTAGAAAAAGGCAAGGGACTATAAACATATACCGATACATATGTATGGGAACAATTCAGTCACAGAGGTCTCAGAATAATGGATGTAGCAGATTCAACAAGCAGTAGCTGAGTGCACTGCTGGCCTCAACATGGTTCGAGAATAGTTGGAGGGAATCCACGCCAAGATCTCCGCGCCGACAGAGTGACTCAAGGGCGAGTCACGATATTTGTGTTGGGGGCATGTTGGGCATGGAATTCCCCCAAGGCATGTTTTGGGGCTCAAAGCCCAAGTTTTGACCCAATATTGTTGTAAAGACTCTGTAAATTGTGGGTGCAGAGCACAAAATGTATGATAGAGTCACAAGGTTATCCGCCCTAGTTTTGTAATTTAATGTCGGCCTGCCCATGGTTCGCGAACCATGGGATTGTATAAATAGAGCAAGGCTATAAGTGTAAAAAGGAGAAGAAAGAAGGAAGCTAGAAGATAGAGTCTAAGTGACTAAGTGTGTCTTAGGTCTTAGAGTAGGAGAAGGCTCTGCAGCTGAGTGTGCAGAGGCCTAGTAGTCTGCAGCTAAGTGCGCAGGGTGGAGTTGATTCTGTGACAGAAGAAGAAAATAATAAAGATAATTTTTATCATAATTATATACATATGTTCTTGGGTTAATGCATGCTTGTTATAAATTTCAAATATACTGTTTATTTACTTCGTGCACCTGTATGAATGATTTAATTTGTGAATTATAACTTAATGCGTACAAGTAGGCTAAGTTAATCAACTAACATTAGAATACTAGTAAGGACTTTGGTAACAACAACGTTCGGCCCTGATTAAGCCTGCGCGAAGGCAATAGTTTAGGCTGCGAGGTAAGGGAAAGTGTGCGTAGTGACATACGCGCAGGGTCGACCTGCGGACCTCTTGAACTCATCAGGCATCTCCAGGGTGCGGAAACCTGGTTCTAGCACCCTCCCATACTACTTCAGGTGAGACCTCATTCCGTGCTCCATAGATTATTGTCGAAAGAGCCAGTAGTACCGGGATTTGTTTGGCTAAATCACCTCCGAACCTGGGTCAAGCCCCAATAAGCCAACACAGTGTATAGACAGTGTTAGTGTGGAAACTAAGGCCCGTGATTTTGGCTATTGCTTCAACCATCATTACTTTCTCCTCTGAGCCGATGAGGAGGTCATTTTACTGTATAACATAGGGCATTCCATATTCTTTCACATGCTTGTTGGCCCTCTATCCCTAATAGCCAGAGAGTGTCCTCAAAGTGGGAGATGGCATGCTCTTGGGTTGAAAGGTATATATGTGCTAGCTTAGCATCATTGGAAATGATGTTGTGATTATTGATTATATCCATGGGACTTATCTGCTCTGCCCTGATATAGAGGGGTTCTTTTTCTTCTTTTGTGAATACTCTCCTCACCTCCTCAACTCTAGCCTCAACATGAGTTGTCCAAGATGCAAGGTCCAACAGCTACAATTCTCCCAACTTTGCATTGGGATCCCAAACATTCAT
Source organism: Pinus tabuliformis (assembly GCA_031772625.1). NCBI lineage: Eukaryota > Viridiplantae > Streptophyta > Pinopsida > Pinales > Pinaceae > Pinus > Pinus tabuliformis. The sequence goes on from CM062809.1 coordinate 624,319,103, forward strand.
ATCAGTTAAGTTGAGTTTGTGTAGGTAGAACTCAACTAATTTGGCTCTATCTTCTATTCTACTCTTATCACATAGATAATTTGGCTCTATCTTCTATGCTACCCTTATCACACAAATCAATGAACTTTTTGTAGTCTTGGAATGGCATGGATTCATGTTGTGCTAATGATTTGATCTGGAACTGCATCCATTGTTCTTTGAGGAAAAGTGCATAGGACTTGGATGCTAGTATGCAATGTAGTGCCTCCATGAAGAGACTCTCCATTGTGGACAATTGAGTTTCCTTCTCTTGAAATTTCTTCGTCAACCATCTATTTTATACATGTAGTTGTTCTCTCATTGTGGACTCTCTTTCCCTTAATTTACTCAACTCCTTGCTCATTTCTACGAGCTTTTTTTCCATGAGGCCCACATATTCCACCTTCTTGGATTTGGCAATATGCATCCATCTATGGATTATTCCTCTTTCTGCTTCAAGTTCAAAGAAAAGTGGTACTACAAATTTATGTGGGATCACTCTGCCTCCTTAAATTAAATTGTAATAGGAGATCAAACTAGGTTGTGGACTAGGCTCCTGTAGCTCTGGAAAATCCTTTTCAAATTTTCTTAGGGCAGCTTCCCCCTCCTATAACTGTTGTGTTTCCTTATTCCCTTCTTGCTTGTCCTTCTGATCTTCCCACATCATTTTATGCTCTTCCTGTAGCACCTTTTGTGTTTCTTGTAGCAGGCTCTATTTTTCTTGTAGCTTCCTTTTTAATTTTATTGAAGTGTGGTAGGTGTCTTGTGTTGTTTAAAGGAGGTTGATCTAGTAACAAGTATCCTTACATATGTTATGGGAGTCTTTGATATGGATTCAGGAGTGGTGACCTCCTCAACTTTCCTTTCAATGGGTTCTAGCTCCTCTATTTTACTTGGTGATTCTTCAATTGTAATAGGGGCATTTGTGGGAGTTCGAGGCTTCCCCTGTTTAATTCTGGTGTTTTTCCTTGTTTTGAAGTAGAGGGGATTTTGCCTCTGCCTTTCATTTTTAGGTTTGATTGGTGTGCTCAAGGAAGCTAGGATAAAAACTACCTCCTTTTTAGTGGGTGCAGGAGACAAACTTGTCTGCTTTGGGGATACCTCTTCTTTTCTAGATGTAGTGGTTTTCTTAGGGCTTGGTTCTTCCTACTGCTCCTCCTCTTCTTCTTCATTTTTTTCTTTCTCACTTTCTTCATTTTTCTCTAGTTCTTCCTCTATTCTATCTTCCTTTGCCTCTTCCTCTTCTTCCTCTTTTTCCTCTCTCCCTCTAGAATTATGGGCTAGGGTCTCACCAAGTGTGAGGGTTCGAGTTTCAATGAAGGATTCTTTGTCCATATCCCTTAATTTGGACCAAAGGACAAGAATCCTTAGTTTATTCAAAGAATTTTCCACTATCATTTTGATGAGTCCATGGTGGCCTAGGTATTATTTCTTGCCCTATCTCACCTTTTGGCTCATGTCTATGATGGACTGTGGGAGGAAATAATGCACACCGAGTCTTTGGGCTAGGGGCAATTCTACTTGAAATATTAGTTCATGGAGAAGTCTCAACTAGTAGCCACAGACTAAACTCAATCTTCCTTCACAAGAGTTGAACTTAAGGATATGGTAGGACACCTCATCCCAGGGATAGGGTAGGCTCTCCCTTCTGACTCCATTTTTATCTTTAATAGGTTTTTCATCAGCAGTGAAGAATTTCTTCTTAGCAATTATATTGCTGGACTTTTCTTCTCTTCTCCATGGGATCCCTAGGGGAAGGGTTGTCACCCTACCATTAGACCATGACTAATATAAATGGATAATCTTCTCACCACAGTGGTGGCACTGGCTCTTTTCTGAGAGTTTAGGGCCATGGAAAATTCATAAGTGATTTCATAATCATATCCCTTTAGTAACTCAAAAAAACCTAACCACCGATGTTGTGTAAAAATGTCTAATACAAGGGGGTGAAGGTGAATTCACTTAGTGTTTGTAGGCTCTATCCTATTTAATCCCCCTCCCATCCTCATCTTTTTTTCCAACTAAGTGTAGGGGGGTTCCTTCCTGTGCTAGCTCTGATGTGGAATTCAATACAATTATGTATATTCCTTCTACTCTATAGCCAAAAAAATTATTTAAATCCACAAGATCATTAATATTACTAGGAGAATTCAAGGTGCACCAACATGTAAATTATGGAAAGATGAATGAGACAGGCCACTTACATTTCACCACATAGCCTGGTATAATGATGAATGGAGACCAAATCAGCTCTTGGCCACTTTCTTTCACTCTTGGAGGCTTCTTGTAGCAATTTTCTGGGCTTCCTATAGTTTCATGTAGCTTCTTGTAGCTTGCCCTTGTAGAAATGACGAAGGATGGTTCTACTCTCCTCAATGGCTTCCCAAGATCGTCCTTACCTTAACTAATTTTGAAATGAGAGAAGATGCAAGAGAATTTGAGCCTTGTTACGTTATATGTTATTTTTGGCTAGGGCTCAGAGCGTTGTGATGACTTGGCAGGAGTACGATTTTTCCTCATTTGGATTGTTGTCCCACCTAGAGTGATCATTTCCTCATCCCTCGTAATAAACACCCACTCCATATTATATTATCTTTCCTGATGTGACACTCCCACATTGCATGATGACTGATAAATCACTTTTTGTTCACTAACCGAGGGTTCCTAAGTTAACTTGCCACCTTGCGGAGCGTGAAGGTGTCATGTGTCATAAAGGATTGTCCGCCCCTTTTTTGTAAAGTGTAAAGTCAGCTGTAAAGATCCACCCATAGTCTATGGACCATGAGATTGTATAAAAAGAGCTAAGTAAGTAAGCTCTAAGTAGCTAGAAGTCTTTAGGGAAGAATGGAGCAAAGAGTCTTGATAGCGAAGTCTAAGTGTTTCGGGCCTTAGTGAAAGTAGAGGCTCTACAGCTGAGTGTGTAGAGGCCTAGGATAGAAGTCGGTAGCTAAGTGCGCAAAGTCCTAGGGTAGAAGTCTGCAGCTGAGTGTGTGGACCCCTGCAGCTATGTGTGCAGGGTGGATAGACTCTATAATAATCTGAAGATATCAATAAAGACAAGTATTCTTTAAATTCTATGTATCTATTTCCTATTAATACATCTGGTTATATTGTGTTTTGGGTTTAATTTACAATGTTTATGTAATGCATGAATATATGTGATTATATTGGGAAAATGAATGCAAGTAAGAATATCAGATTATGCGATGCTAACTATGATTGTTTAGTAAGATAAGTAAAACACTTAAGATAACTTGGGAACCTATACAATATGTTGTCATAGCAACTTGAAAGTACTTGGATTGCTAGTTAGGGTTGTGCGAAGGTCAATTGTACTCCTTCGTGGAGGTACTGAAGGGTGAAATAAGGGGCTAGATTGATAGAGCCCTAGAACTTAACGACCTGTGTGAAAGCAGGAACAAAGGGTATAAATTGACATCAAAACCATCTCAGGGTGTAGAAACTTGGTTCCAACATCCCCCCATTCTGCTTTGGGTGAGACTTCGATCTGCGATCTGCGGGCTAATGCTGGAAGGGCCAGTAGTGTAGGGATTTGTTTGCCTAACTAACACTGAACCTGGGTCAGGCCCCACACAACCAACAATACATTTTTCATTAGTTTACACATAGCGAGGAGCTTAGGGGTTATCATACCTGTGCCTACATTGTGTTTGATTGATATGTTAGGGTCCTATAATTTATAGGATCTCAAGGTGATTGAGTATTTCATAGTTTGCACATTTCAAATTGTTCATAGATTCCAATATTCAATTGACTTCACAAAATAAAAAGAGAAAAGAGAAGAAATGAAAAGAGGTTATATAAAAAGAAGAAAAATTAAAAAAAGAGAAAAATTAAGAAGAAAAAGAAAACCCCAAATGTTGTTCAAATCATACAGTCTAAGCATGATTGAAAAAATTTCAATTTTTGTCGATAGGGTAGAAAATAAAGATCTACCAAATAGTTTAATCTTGGCAAATCAGTAGCTAGTTAGAAATAAAATTGGTTCAAATTTTTAATCTATACCAATGGGAGAAATAAGTGATAGAATAGGTTAGAAATAAAAGGAAAAAAGGAAAAGTTATGCTAGTCCAAGTGCACCCTGCAAATGAAAAGGAAAAAAATGCTAGATTAGAAAAATAAGGTTAGGTAGATTGAGGAAAATTCAAAGAAAGAAAGACATTAATGTTCTTTTAAGGTTGGAAGACATATCCTATTGTTTTTCCTAAATTCGGGAAAGGAAATTAAAAGCGAAAGGGGTCTTATATTATTTTTCAATATTATTTCCTGTAACCTTACTCTATACCCCTATTTTCCTATAGTTCGCCACCTATTTATTTCCCTACCCCATCACTCGCTTAGCCGTCACATCCCATCTTACCTATCCCCCATCTCTCATCAAATTCCCACTCATCCCATATGATTCAATGGCTCGTGTGATTTTCAAGCCCCCCCTCACCCTTCAAAAGTTAATCCGGAGGGAGGGTGGGGAGGAGAGGGGGGGGGGGGGGGGGGGGGTTCTGAAATTAGTGGTTTCAAAACACTAACTTGTCGTGCTCTCATGATTTCACACACACCCCCTCTAATACTACTTACCACTCCTTAGGCCACCCTGAAAAATGGTTTATGTTGTTAGTCAAACCGCTTTGCCACTGTGACCGTTTATTGCTCCCGCCACCTCACAATGCCAACCTATCCCATCTGCCTATCACCTCCATTCTTGTCATTATGCATTCAATTGGCTGGACCATTAGCCAATGGACCCGCGCCAAGTTAGACCAACCCAATGGGAACACTCTAAAGCCATAAAGCACCATTTCATGCCATTAATGAATTTTAACTTGCTGTCTCTACTATCATGTGCAATTTGATTCCATTCATTCATATGCAGAAAGTGCAGTAAGTTCACTCCAACAATAGTACTGTTGCAGGAGAATATTTTTTTATTCCCTTTCTTGAATCCCACTTCTGGTTTATCCCTTTTCTTTCTCCCTCTCTAAATTCCCATTTCTTCTTATCCCCTTCTGTTATAATTTCAACACAAATAAGTTTTTAGAGGTTTTTGTAGAAGACAAACATGGCACCAAAGAAAAAGGAACAAGAAGTATTTAATCCAATGGTGCACCCACCATTGGATTTGGATCACCTAACACTTGCAGATAGGGATTTTAAGATACATGAAACCCTCTCAGATTTCGATTTATTCGACATATATTGTTGGTGGGAAGATAAATTTGTGGAGGATATGGTTGACATAGGCCTCTGGGACACTAATATACCTTTTTACATTTTTCCTAAAACACTTAGTTTCCTAGAACTGATGAGGAAATGCTACTCATGCTACATTCTATGGAAAAGGGCAGTGATGGCCCCAACAGGACATATATTGTTTACCATTGATGCCAAGTCCATTATGCAGATGATGCAGGCCCCTGTTATTGAAGGAACTACTCCATTTTCCCATGAGATTCTCAATGAAATGTATCAGAAACTTGATTTTTCTAAGAGAGCCAAAAACTTAGAACTTTTCATGACTAAGCATACACCTCTGCTAAATAATAATCCTCCTTATTCCTCCTCTTTTCCCTGATAGAACTAGACACATTGTCACTATTCTTTCTTATTTACTTGGTTATTATTCAAATCAATGTCTTGATGAAGCTATCATAGCCTTCCTGTCTATTCTGTCAACAAAATCCAAGTCCTTTGTCCTCTTCAATTTCAGCCAGTTTTTAGCAGATTCCATTCATGAGTATTTTTTCAATTTCTTCACAGAGGAGGTGTTTCAATACTCCTTAGTTTTGGTTTATATGCTTGTTTATTTTCAGGAAGACAGGTTCCAGTTTTCAATGAGAAAGTTGAATAAGGAAGGTGAACCCAATTTTTTGGACAACATTAGTGATGAAGGACTCAAAATACTTCAGCTACAAAACATTTGTAGAAATGTTTGTTCACCCTACAATGAGCCTCCTCAGTGGGACTGTAGAACCCAGGATCACTAAAGAAATAAGAAAAATTATGCATTTGACAGACCAAGTAAGAGTAGGTGATTGGTACTTGTACCAAAATTACACTGAATTAAGAGTATATGGCTGTGAGTTGGCCCCTTATAAGCTACCAAAGTTCCTCCCCATGAGGATCTTTGCACTTGAATACATCAGACAAATGATTAATGTAGATGAGGTGAATTTTGTAGTAGCTAAGAAAAAGTCCTAGTTCAGGATCAAATATGAGATTGGTCCCTTCATTTGTAATAGCAGAGCAGTAGGGGAGGAGGTAGATAAAAAATTGAAAGAAATGAATTTCACCCACAGTTTTACATGGTCCTATAACCCATGGGGTATCTTCTCCAAGAAGAGGGTGGAGAACAAGCCAACAACCTATATTCACACTCAAAGGTATGGAATTGAAAAATACATGAGCCAGATTAATTGGATTCCTAACACATTGCAGGAGGCTTAGGAATAAGTGATTTCTTCTTCCAATGCACAAACTCCAAGACAGCAGGAAAAGAAAACCACTGAAGATAGAATAGAAAAGGGAAAAGAACAAGAATAGGGAGTAACAGGGAAAATTCCTAGAGAAGATCAGTCACCATGGACTGATACTTCTATGATGGAATTCAAGCTGAAATACAATAAAAATCTAAGAAAGCACATGGACATAGACAAAGGATCACCCAGCAAACAGTCACCAATATCATCGATATTCCAGATTCATCCCCAACTGGGGGGAAATCCTTTCCTGCCACTCCAATTTCAGAAAGGAAACAGTCTCTTCAAGTGTCATCATCTACAAATGTGACTGGAGAAAAGGAAGAGATAGTCTTTGACACATTCAGGGAGATCAAAATCGGGAATGTATTATTGAAAAACAGCACTTATGCTCAATTTTGGAAACAGAGTGCAACTGCACATGGCAAACTTCTCTCTTCCTTTGATTCAGAAAAGGGAAAAATGCATATGGCATTTTTAGAAGCACAGACAATAGAGCCTAAAACTCCAGTAGATTACAAGCAAACTTCTTTTGAGTTTGATGAAAGAAGTGTTCATCCAATTTATTGTTGAGATTTTCTGTTTAGAGCAAAATAGGAAAAATATCAGCTGATGACAACAATAGAATTCAGGTCCTAGATTAACTCCAATTTGTTGGGAGGGAGTTAATGCCTCCTATATTTGATGTGAGGGAGTTAATGAGGCTGTTAGATTCTCTATGCTATATAACAGGCAACCATTCGGATGGTTTGCTGAGAGTGTGAGAGTTTTGTGAGGATTTCTTGATGTAATCTCCAATTTGATTAATAAATTCTTGATGCCTATGTTTGGTGGACGTAGCCCAGATTGGTTGGGTGAACCACGTTAATAGCTGTGTCATATGTGCTTGATATTCTACTGTGTGTTTATTTAGTTTGTTGTGCCTCTGGATTCCAACAATTGGTATTAGAGCGCGTTGGAGGAGCGGCACTGCTGGAGGTGGAGTGCTAAGGCGTGGAGGCGCTGGTGCTTGATTGTTCTGTGCGTGGATTGCTGGAGGAATGAGCGTAAGAAAGGCACTACATCATAATGAGGAGTAAAGGTATGCGCATTCAAAAACGTTGATACATATTTGAAAACGGTGTGACTTAAATTTATAAATCCGGCGTGGATCTGGTATACACAAACTGCGTGGAGATGTTTTTTTTTGTATCAAACGGTGTTGATACATATTAACATCGGTGCTGCGTGGGGATGTATTTAATACATCAGCGTTTATTATATTAGAACAGCGGGGGTATGGATTTATAAACAGCGTGGATGTTTATTGAAAACGATGCGGATATATATTCTAAAACGGCATTGATATATATTTAAAGCAGCGTGGATATGGTGTTTTAAAACAGCGTGGATTTGTTATAACCTGCGTAGCAATGAATTATACATTTTAAAACAGCACGGATATATGTTCTAAACCGGCGTGGATATCTATTGAAACTGCGTTTTGAAACTGCTTTGCTTAGTATGTGTATGGACACCTGCGTTAAAACGGCGTACAGGTGGATTTATGTATTTCAATGGCGTGTAAAGCCTAGAACCTAAAACCACACAAAACATTATCATAGGCAGTTTTTTTTTTGTTTAAGGCAAAAAGGCATCTAAGTGCGCAGTCAATTTTTTTTTTAAAAACGCAGTGCCAGTTGTATGTGGGAATGTTTATGCGCTACAAATAAAGTGCAAACAAGAAACTTTTTTGTGTGAAGTGCCAAAGGGCAGTTTTTTTTTTTTTAAAAGGCAAAAGTACAGAGGCATAGGCAGTTTTTTTTTTTCTGTTGTGTAAAAACAAAGGCATTGGCAATTTTTTTTATTGTTGGTTGGATATTGGAGATTATTGTGTTTTTTTGTTGATACAAGATGGCTAAAACTCAAAGTGCCCATTTTACTAGTATGTTTGCCTGTTTTAAACTTTTGTTTACCAAATAGACAATGTTTAATCTAAGATCTGGAAATCCAATTTTCCAGATCAAGAAAAAAACTAATTTCATTAGGAGCACTGGATACGAATGGATATAAAACTGTAATTCAAGGTGGAGTAATGAAAATTTACAAAGGCATCTTACTAGTTATGAAAGCTAAGAAATTAGGAAATCTATTTCAGTTAGAAGGTAGAATTGGGTCAGATCATGTGTCTGTGTCTGAACATGACAGTAGTTCCATTCACTTATGGCATCAAAGATTGGGGCATATGAGTGAAAGATGATTGAAAATTTTGTCTGACCGAAAGTTACTTCCTAATCTAAGATCTGGAAAATTGGATTTCTGTAAACATTGTCTGTTTGGTAAACAAAGTAAACAAAAGTTTAAAACAGGCAAACATACTAGTAAAGGGATACTTGATTATATTCATTCAGATGTTTGGGGTCCAGCCCCTACAGCTTCGTATGGTGGCTCGTCGTATTTTGTGTCGTTTATTGATGACTTTTCTCGAAAAGTATGGGTCTACATGTTGAAAAAGAAGTCTGATGTTTTTACATTTTTCAAGCAATTTAGAGCATTGGTAGAAAACAACACTGGTAGAACTATAAAATGTTTAAGAACTGACAATGGTGGTGAGTTTTCCTCCAAGGAGTTTGATAGCTATTGCAAGGATGCAGGGATCGAGAGACATAAGACCACAGTTTATACTCCTCAGCAGAATGGAGTTGCTGAACGCATGAACATGACTCTTCTAGAAAGAGAAAGGTGTATGCTGAGTAACGCCGGGTTGCAAAAGGAGTTGTGGATGGAAGCAGTGGCAACAGCTTGTTATGTGATAAACCGATCTCCATCAATGGCGATAGGCTGCAAGGTTCCCCAAGAGGTATGGAAAGGACACCCTTGTGACTATTCTAAACTCAGAGTGTTTGGTTGTGATGCATATGCTCTAGTGCCTAAACATCAGCGAACTAAACTAGATCCGAAATCGAAAAGGTATGTCTTTGTTGGGTATGGTGATGGAACAAAGGGATTTAGATTGTGGGATCCTACTACCCGCAAAATCATCATCAATAGAGATGTAAAGTTTAATGAATCCTCTCTTGTACAATTAGATGTAGATAGAAGATTGAAACAGGATGATGTATCTGATTTCCAGCATATTCAGTTTGACAACATTTCTAATGATAGTCATAACGACCATAGTTCAGATTCTAGTCATGAACAGGTTTCAGAATCAGATTATGAACAGGGTTCAGATGGAGGACAAGAACAGGTCTCAGATGGCAATCATGAAGAAATTCCTACAGTTGATAGACAGCCAATTGTGGAAGCACCAGAAACATTCTTAAGGAGGTCTACAAGGATCAAACACCCTCCGAGAAGGTATGATGATCATGTTACTTTAGTTGCTTTGATCGCTAATGATGATGAACCTTTGTGTTATCAGGAAGCTGTAGAAGGTTCAAATAGTGACAAATGGAAAGAATCCATGAAGGAAGAAATGATGGCCTTAGGTAAGAATGGCACGTGGGATCTAGTTGAACTTCCCAAAGGCAGGAAAACTATGGGATGCAAGTGGGTGTACAAGCTGAAACGGGGTGTGAATGATACGGAAGACAGGTACAAAGCGAGACTGGTTGCAAAAGGGTTTTCTCAGAAAGCTGGCATAGACTTTCACGAGATATTTTCACCAGTGGTTAAAATTGTTTCGATTAGAATTGTGTTAGCATTAATGGCTTTGTTTGATTTAGAGTTGCAGCAATTAGATGTTAAGACTGCATTTCTACATGGTGATTTAGATGAGGAAATATATATGGAACAACCAGAAGGGTTTGTTTAGCATCGCAATGAGAAATTTGTCTGTAGGCTCAAGAAGTCATTATATGGCCTGAAGCAGTCGCCTCGGCAGTGGTATAAGAAGTTTGATTCTTTCATGTTGAGTCAGAAATATGTAAGAAGTGAATATGATCATTGTGTTTATTTTAAGCAGTTAAATAATGGCATGTTCATTATCTTAGTGTTATATGTTGATGATATGCTTTTAGCAAGCAAAATCATTGAATAAATCAACAGGTTGAAGACTCAGATGGCAAGGACGTTTGATATGAAAGATCTAGGAGCGGCAAGACAGATTTTGGGCATGGAGATTTTCAGAGACAAGGTCAATGGTAAGCTGTGGCTATCACAACAGAAGTATGTTGAGAAAATACTTTTGAGGTTTGGTATGAATAATGTGAAGCCCGTTTCAGTCCCTTTAGCTTCCCATTTTTATCTTTCTTCGAGTTTATGTCCTAATACAAATGAAGAAAAGGATTATATGTCTCGAATTCCATATGCCAATGTAGTAGGATGTTTGATGTATGCGATGGTGTGTACGTGACCAGATATTTCTCATGCAGTTGGGGTTGTCAGCAGGTACATGGCAAATCCGGGTAAAGAACACTGGTCAGCAGTGAAATGGGTGCTTCGGTACTTGAGAGGCACAAGTAGTTATTGTATTTCTTACAATAAGAGTAGTGAATTTGTTTGCGGATATGTTGATTCCGATTTTGCAGGTGATTTGGATAAGAGAAGGTCAACTTCAAGGTATGTATTTACTCTTGCAGGTGGAGCTATTAGCTGGATGTCAAAGCTAAAAAACATTGTTGCTTTATCCACTACTAAAGCAAAATACATTGTTGCTTCGCATGCTTGCAAAGAGGCGGTTTGGTTGAAAGGTTTGCTTGGTGAGTTTGGTAGGTTACAGGACAACATCAGGTTACTTTGTGATAGTCAAAGTGCAATACATTTGGCTAAGAATCCGGCCTATCATAGTAAATCAAAGCATATTCCAATCAAGTATCATTTTGTAAGACAGGTTATCACTGAAAGGGGAGTTTCTCTTGAAAAGGTGCATACAAAGGAGAACTGTGCAGACATGTTCACGAAACCAGTTTAGTTGGAGAAGCTACGCTGGTGTTTGGCTTCTCTTGGCTTGCAGAAAATATAAAATAATAATAGCAGGGCATCAGGGGAATTGTTGTCAAGGTGGAGATTGTTGAGATTTTCTGTTTAGAGCAAAATAGGAAAATATCAGCTGATGACAACAATAGAATTCAGGTCCTAGATTAACTCCAGTTTGTTGGGAGGGAGTTAATGCCTCCTATATTTGATGTGAGGGAGTTAATGAGGCTGTTAGATTCTCTATGCTATATAACAGGCAACCATTCGGATGGTTTGCTGAGAGTGTGAGAGTTTTGTGAGGATTTCTTGATGTAATCTCCAATTTGATTAATAAATTCCTGATGCCTATGTTTGGTGGACGTAGCCCAGATTGGTTGGGTGAACCACGTTAATAGTTGTGTCATATGTGCTTGATATTCTGCTGTGTGTTTATTTAGTTTGTTGTGCCTCTGGATTCCAACATTTATCAGCTGGAAATGCACAAACAAATAGGTGAAATGATTTCATCTACTCTAACCAACACTTCCATGAATTTGTTTAAAATGCAGGTAGCCCTATCAAATGCACAATCCAAGTTAAAGATGGAAAGGATTTCATCACAATCAAAGGACACTAAAATTAAGTCTTTAGAATACTTAGTAGTGAAGATTGGGTATGATCCATGAGATGTGAAAGCAGCTGAACAAATAATAAAGAAAAAAGAGATGGATATAGCAGATTTGAAGAAGCGGCTCAAGATGCCTGCTACACATGCCCCATTGACCAAGGAGATAGAGGAAATAGAGAGCCAAAAGGCTGATATGATGAAATTAATAGTGGAGCAGTCTCTATGGATCAAACAAATGGAAACAGGGATGGAGAAGATGGTGCAAGAGAAATAAAAGGTAGCATAGATGGCTAGCAAAAAAATAGAGGCCCTTCCTCTAACAGCTATTCCCATAACCACTCCAGCAAGTTTTGCCACAGGAGTAGGAAGCAGCACAGAACAACTGGCTAGATCAATGGAAGGCATGAATCTGTAGACTGAGGAGATTAAAATACTAGAAACTCAAGTTAATGTGCTACAAGATCAAAATCAAAAGGATCGAAAGTGACCACTCAGTAGAGATGTAGAGGGCAAGGACATTGTTTGAAAGGCTACAAAAGTTAAAGAAAGAATCATCCATTGGGAAAACTCTAGGAAGAGTTAAAGAGATTATTTGGAACAACATAATCAATGGTATGAATGAAATTTGTCCTGGCATCTAAATTATCTTTGAGTAGAAAGAATTAGTGGAGAAGGCTAGAGAAGCTATTTCAGCTACTAATGAAGAGCTGAGGGACATGCCAACAACAACTAATAGGATAATCAAAATTTTAAACTCAAGAAATATGTATGAGCTGGAAACGTTGGGAGTAGTAGACAAGACAAAGACTATAATTCAAGTGAAGAAGATGTTGACTAAGAAGAGCTTGAATGTGCAGCTAGAAGAAAAGTGTGAAAATCTGGAGCTAACAGTGAACATGTTATTCAACAGAATTCAACCTTTAAATTGGAAAGGTATCCCCTCTTTGTTTGTCATAAATGACAAGCTCATGGCCAGAGAGGATTATGTCAAGAAACTCCAGGGTATAGCCACGGATTCTACAAATCTTTCCAACATCAAAGGCATCATAACAAGAAAAGAATTGCTGGAAGATATGAGCAGTCAAATCTACACTAAGCATGAGGCTAAACATGTTTTTGTTGTTAAACCCACTTTTTAAAAATACATTGAAGCTGATGAATTATACAGAAGGCTAATGAAGATAAAGATTGCAGATGAAGAAGCGTGGAGTGACCTGTGTGATTATCCAGAGGAATGAGACAAAGATGATTGAAGTGACAACGTAAATCTAAGTCAGGACCAACCATGTTAGCAGAGTGACTACAGCAAAATTAATTTCTCAGCAACAACATCCCTGAAAAAGAGGACCAGGTGTCCTAGTTTTCTTAGCGTGGCCACTTCGTGGTTACACTAGTCAAATTTATTTTGTTGTAATTAATAACAGTTTCCAAGCATATAAGGCAAATCATTGTAGGTTTCGAGTTAAATACTTCATGCATTGGAAGTATTAGGAGTTGGACCCAAGTCATTTGAACTATTTGTTTTCATTGGAGTATTGTAATCTTGAACTAGAGCATCAATAAAAAAGGACCATTTGCAATATACTTCATCTTTTTTGACCTCGTGATGTTTTCTCTTATGTGTTGAATATATATGTGTTTTATTCATTTATGCATTATCAAGTCTTATTGTAAAGCAGGAATTATAGATTAAGGTATATTGTTGGAGCACCTTATTTCTATCTGTGTTTACAATCTAAATGTTTTCTTCTGATGTATGATTAATAAATACTTAACTTCTTTTTAATCATTATTGATATCACTATTCTGTCATCTCATTTCTCATACTGCTTTTAGATCCAGTATAAATAGTTAGCTTGCCTTGTAAATTCTTTGGAAAATTGATGTTACCACCCAGCCTTTGACTCCATTGCCCAATGGAAAGGATTCATATAAGATCTATCCCAACCAAACAAACAAACAACCAAACAATTAATTAATAAATCTCCTTCATTTTTACATCTAGCCTAACACATTAGATCTCTAAAAATAAAGTCAAATCCTAAAATATAGAGAGAGCCCTCTCTGAGTCTAGGACGACTAGATCCTAGACTCTTAAGCGGTTTGATGTATCTTTCGTGAATTTTGTCTTGCCAATCTTCAAAATCACAGAACGATAACATAGTGGCGACCATACTTGGGAACTATTGAAAATTTATCCTTTCATTTGAATTCAGAGTACCCAGATAAATAGATTTGTATGATAAGTTTATTCCTAAGATTGGCTTCTTTTCTATTTTTGTATATTTAGTTTGTCTGTGTTTTTTATCTGAACACTGGCTCCCAAAAGAATCTCTACTAGATCCCATCTAGATCAAAATCCTCATACCATAGTGGATAATCCTCAACAGATCTTAAGGAAAACTCCTAGAACTAAGAGTCAGACAAGCAATAGATTTCTTCACACAACCAACTCACTTCCTGAAAACTTTGTTACCTTCCAAGATATTTAGTTTGATTTACACTTTGAACAAGACTTATTCATGACTAAATCAGAGAATTGGAAATATCATATTATCTTTGATCCATCAATCTTACCAAAAATCCCAGTGAGATAACTTTCTTTACAAACTGAATCGAACCTTCAACTTTACAGCATTTTGAAACTCTTCAAGATCTAGTGACAGATCTCACCTCAGAAATTGATGGTTCTTACCTTCAACATTTAGTAGAATTAACTGCTTTAAACCTAGTAGCTTCCTCCTTCACATCTCAACCTGCATATATTCAGTCACCAAGTCCTACTGCCTCCATAATTCATACCCCTTCTTTCATCCTTCAACATCATGTTGCTCAAATTCCTTTACTATCATTTCCACCTAGTACTAGTCCAATCTCATCCACTGTTCAACTTCCTTCAAGTGGTTCTCCACCACCACCACCAATCATGGCTACCAAGTATGCTCCTTTGGTGTTACCAACCTCCTTGGTTAATATGCCACAAGACTATCAGTCCAAGATCACACTATTTGATGGGATAGGTCCTTTAACATCCCAAAAACACGTGGATAAAATGAATGATTGTTTTGACTTGCAAGAGGTAGATGACAAAAGTATTAAGCTCATAATGTTTGCTCAAAGTTTAGGAGGAGAAGTCAAAAAATGGTTTAATAACTTGCCTCCAAATAGTATAAATGATCTCCCTGCATTCCACCAAACCTTTCTTAATAGATGGGAAGTCAAGAAGGATCCTTTACAGATTCTATCAGAATACTAAAATATTAAAAGGGAGGTAGGTGAAAGTGTACAAGATTACTATGCTAGATTCAACAATACCTATAATGCAATACCTGTAAATCTTAAACCACCCCAGGATTTAGCCTTGATAAAGTTCCCAGATGGTTTTGATATAGATATGTATTACTAGCTTAGGGAAATAAATTCTCCAACACTAGAAGCAATGCAAAGAGATGTTGTGAGTATAGAGGCCAATTTACAAGCTAAAAGAGCCAGGATGAGAACTGAAAGACAAGTGACTTTGGAGGAATAAGCTTCAACTTCTATAGCAGAAGCCAAAATTGATTCCTTAGTAAGGACTATGGAAATAATGATGGAGAGAATAAGTATAAATGATAGTAATGTTCCTAGGGAGAATCCACCTGTCCAACAGAACCGAAATCCAAACCCTAGGAGAAACACTCCACAAGTTAGACAAAGTGATCAAAGAGGCCCAGATCAACAAATTAGGCAACCATTTCAAGAAAATTATGCTAATGAAGGTATAAGTTTAGTTGAATAAGTTGAGGAAAATCAGAGTAATTTAATGGGAACCAATAAAGAGAGTTTTGTTTTTCTTACACAAGAAGAATAAGAATTGTTTTTATTAACTCAAATAGAACTGGAATCTAAAGAATCTAATGACTATAAGCATGGGTTTGAGAATGCTATCTTAGAATTCCACAAACAATATAATCTCAGGAGCAAGAAAAACAATGATAACTCAAATAAAAAGGATTCTAATAACTCTTCCAAGAAAACTTTACAGCATAATCCCAAGAAGATAGTTGAAAGCTCTAAGAAAAATTAAAACAATCCAGAAAGGAGAAACAAAGAAAATATTGCTAAGAAAACAATTGATGTCTCAACAAAATCTGTCCAATCTAGAATGCCTACTACACGTCAGCAAGAAGAACTCATAACAAAGGTTGTGGCTAAAAGGAATGATTTCTCAAATTTGCTTAGAAATCAAGCACCCTTCAGTATCGAGAACGAAATTGCTAAACTCAAGATCTTTATTCCTCTTACTGAACTGGTAAACAAAAATATGTATAGGTCCCAGGTTCTAAAGGTACTCAACATAGGAGAAAACACTAATACAGTGAATTCGAATGATGACCATCTTGAACTTTTTATTGGACCAGAAGTTGATGGCAAGCCTCAAGAAGGGGGTGTTCCTCTATTTTATGTCAGCCTTAATATTCATGACAAGATCCTTCATAATGCGATGTTGGATTTAGGTGCATCACATAATCTCATTCCAAAGATTGTTATGGAGAAACTTGGACTTGAAATCACTAGACCATACAGAGATCTATATTCATTTGATTCTAGAAAGGTTAGATGTTTAGGTCTCATTAAGGACCTTTGTGTCACACTAGCTTAGATACTAGCGAAACGTTTAGTGATGGATATAGTAGTAGATGACATTCCTCCCAAGTATGGTATGCTATTATCAAGATGTTGGGGAGCTAAGTTACAAGGGACACTTCAAATGGATATGCCATATGCCAAAATACCATTATTTGGCTAACCGAGGAGAATGTATAGAGAAACATTAATGAAATACATGGTGAGTAGCCAAGAAATGGCAAACAACTATTCCCTCTACTTTGTCCATATTGATCTTGATTCTTTCATACTTTACAATGAAAATGATGGAGACATAGATAAATAGGTCAAGAAGGTAGAAAATGATCTCAGTGATGGACTTGACAGTCAAACACCCATTATCCAATAGGATCCTAAAATAGAATCCCTCTCTAATATGACCTTTGATGGCTCATGTGGTAAAACAGGGGCAGGAGCAGGATTCTGGTTGTATAATTCAAGAACTAATCAAGCTGAAGGTCATTCTTAAAAATTGCATTTTTTGTGTACGAACAACATAGCAGAATACGAGGCATTACTCTTAGGCTTGAAATTGTTTAAAAGGGTAGGTGATAAAAGAATTTATGTCTAGGGAGACTCTGAACTCATCATCAAACAAATCAAAGGTCAATACTCTGCAAAACATCCTAGATTGAGAGAATACCAAAATGCCGTGATTTATTTTCTTAAAACCTTTGAGGAGTTTTATCTTGATGTGATACCTAGGCTCCATAATGCCTTGGAAAATGGATTATATTTTTCAGCCAGCACCTGCGAATTACCTCATCCAAATAAACAATACGCAGTTGAAGTGAAGCATTGTCCTGCAGTGCTTGATAACATGAGATACTGGAAAGTTTTTGGAAGAGATACACAGATTGAGAGTTTTCGGCAATCAAAGGATGAATTTGAGGATAGCAGCATAGATTTGTAGGATGAACTAGACATTCAAACTGATGTACATATTATTATAAATCAACCTGCTGTTTGCGATGAAAAATCTTCTGTAAATAAGACTATACATAAAACTGAAATACATAAAGATCCAGAAAGGACGAATTCAAAGTACTACGACTCAAAGATAATGTCTTACCTAGAGGTCTTGCCCCTTTGGAAGAATTGTTCAACTTTAACGACATTACTAGGAAGCCCAAAATGGAACCAACAGGAACAAACATTGAATAATGCAACATAGGAAGTGAACTAAACCCGAAAATCATAAAATTGTCAAATTCACTGCCTCTCATGGCTAAACAAAAGTATATAGATCTGTTCAAAGAATTTGTAGATATGTTTGCCTAGATCTATGAGGATTTAAAAGCTTATGACACTAGCATTATACAACACAAAATTCCAATCAGAGAAGATCAAAAAACATTCAAACAGAAATTGCATAGGATAAACCATGTCCTAATGCCTTTGGTGGAAAAGGAGATCAAGAAAATGTATGAGGCTAAGATCATAGTCACAATTAGATATTCTGAATGGGTATCCAATATTGTGCCTACAAGGAGGAAAACTGGTGAAATAAGATTGTGCATTGACTTTAGGAATTTAAACAAGGTTTCCTTGAAAGAAAATAATCCCTTACCAAAGATGGATCACATACTACAAAGGGTAGTGGGTTCTAGTAGGATTTCCTTGTTAGATGGTTTTCAAGGTATAATCAAGTTTTGGTACATCCTGATGATGAAGATAAAACTGCTTTTACTACTCCTTGGGGAACGTTCATGTATGTAAAAATTCCTTTTGGATTAATGAATGCAGGTTTCCAAAGAGCAATGTACATTGCTTTTTCATATGAAATTGGACATTTCATTGTGATTTAGCTTCATGACATCACCATATTTTCAAACACTGATGAAGAACACCTAGAACATCTGAGAAAAGTATTTGAAAAATGCACAAAGTTTGGTATCTCCCTTAATCCCAAGAAAACATTGTTTAGTCTTGAACAAGGAAAAATTTTAGGCCATATCATCTCTAAAGATGGAATCAGAATTGACCCCAGTAGGAATGAAGGTATCCTTAAAATCAGTCATCTAAGAAACATGAAATAACTTTAATCTTTTATTGGAAAAATAATTTTTTTGAGAAGATTTATACCAAATCTTACTGAACTACTCAGAAATATAACAAACATGCTCAATAAAGACAGAAATTAAATGGAATGTTGAAGCCAAACAATCTTTTGATCTAGTAAAGCATGCATTAACAGAAGCTCTAGTTTTAATCAACCCATATTTCACTAAAGATTTTATTATCTTTTCTTTTGCATCTAAACATACTATTGTTGTTGTGCTATTACAGAAAAACAATGAAGGACACGAACAACCAATAGCTTTCTTTAACAAAGCTGCGAGAGATGCTTCTTTAAAATACAATATCATGGAAAAACAAGCATTTTCTCTAGTTAAAGCAATAAAAGATTTCAGGGTATACATTTTATATTCTCATATAATTGCTTATGTGCCTAGTGTAATTGTCAAAGATATTCTCACACAAGATGGACCTGATGGGAAGAGAGGAAAATGGATAGCTGTGATTCTAGAATATGATATAGAAATCAAGCCCACCAAGTTGATCAAAGGACATGGATTAGCCAAATTGATGGATGAATCAAATTTCAATGCATTAGACATCAACATGGTATTTCTTTGGATCATCTTGAGGAACTGGCGACTCCACAAATAGACGAGGCATATCTAAATTCCCCCTGGTATGCAGACCTTTTATATGTTATGTTCAATTTAAATGCTCCTCCTAGATTATCCAAAACAAAGGCTAGATTTATTAAATTAAAAGCAGCCAAATTTTGCATTGTTGATAATACATTATATTGGAAAAATATTGGAGGTGTCTTGCTCAGATGTTTGTTAAAACATGATGCTAAAAAAGTTATGCAGGAATTTCATGAAGGTGATTGTGGAGGCCATCTTTATTGGAAAACAACTGCTAATAAAATCCTTAGAGCAGGTTACTATTGGCCTACACTTTTCCTAGACAGCCATAAGATGGTGACTTCTTTCCATAAATGCCAAATCTTCGAAGGGAAGAGAAAATTACTACCTTTGCCCCTAAAACATATCTTTGTTGAAAACCCTTTCCAAAAATGGGGATTGGATTTCATTGGTGAAATTCATCCCCCATCATCTGCCCAACACAAATGGATCCTAACAGCCACAGACTACTTCACTAAATGGATAGAAGCCATCCCTTCCAGAGCTACTACTGATTCTGTTATTATAAAATTCCTTGAAACCGATATCCTTTCTAGATTTGGTTGTCCTAGGAAACTGATCACTAATAATGTTGCAGCTTTTAAATAAAAAAAGATGGTGGATTTATATCATAATTACCTGCTCGATAAAGTGGTTTTCTCCAACCCCCCTACTACTATGTGTCAAACACTACAATGCATTGGGTGACCCCTCCTAAATATCGCCCACGCTACAAAAGCGATGAGATGGCCCCCCAATACTGCTTCCCCGCTTCACTGAAAAACCGCCAACTGTTCATTTGTAGATAAACCTGCCAAAAGAAATAGTTTTTCTATAAAAGACCGAAAGGCCCTATTTTCGCCCTTTTTACTCATTTCTCTCTGTAAAATTATGAAAACATTTACAACTCTTGCAGATGCTGAATTGACCAACAAACCTCCAAATTTGCTCCAAAAGACGTTGCATACAACCTAACTAACCTCCCAATCCGAGCCAGAACCATATAAACCTCTGCAACTATTGTGAATCAGTGACTTCAAGCCAATTCGCTCAATTCCAGGTACTTCACCATAGAATACCACTCCCTATTCACATTTGGAAACATTCGGCCTGTTAAGTATTTTCATTAAGTCAAAATAATTGAAAATTACCTTAAATTTAAAAACACCTACGTCCTAAACCCTTTGAAAGTTCCCAATTTCCATTCAAAACCTCTAGCGCCTAATTCAAATCCACAAGAGCTAAATAATGGCTACCACCCCTGTCTCCATGGACATCAGACCTGTGACAACTCCACATTTGGAACCGGACCACCTTCCCCTGGCTAACAAAGATTTCCAAATAAAATATACCAATGCATCAGAGCTCCCATTCAAATGGCATTGGCCTTTGGGAGTCCAATTTACCTAGATATCAGTTCCCCCAAGTACATATCTTCCCAGAAATTGTCCACATGTTCCATGCATGCTACATCCCTAGCCATAGAACTATCATGACTCATGACCAAAATGTTTTATTTACCAGCACAGTTGAATCCATAAATGAAATGTTACATTTTCAACCAGGACCCAATCTAACCCCACTCTCAATTAGGGATCTAATAGACCAATACAACAAGTTAAATCCATCCAGATTGGCCTAGTTACTCCAAACTTTCATTGTAGAAGAAAAACACCTTCCTAAAGATTCCCCTCCATATATGTCGGCCATTTTCTCTACAAGGGGAAAGCATATTGTGACCATGATGTCATGTATTTTGGGCTACACTACCAGTGAATACATTGATGAGCTTATACTTGCCTTCATGTCCATTTATACCCCAAGACAACCTCCTGTTGTTTTGTACAATTATGCTAAGTTTGTAGCTAATACGATGCATGAGAAGTTTACTAGAATGAGCAACGAAAGACTGTTTAAATACTCATATGTCCTCTATCATATGTTCCTATACTACCAACCAGACATATCTCCTTTCACTCTCCAGAATATTGACACCAAAGGCCAGCCAAGGTTTGTCATTTTTTGGACCCCATTATTCCACAAATTTGGATCACCATACACTTATTCAGATTTTATAGATTCTTTTGTACATCCAATCATGACTATTCCTACAATAAATCCTTCACCTAGGATAAGTCCAGAGATAAAAAGGGTCCTCCAGCTATCCAAACAAACCAAAGTGGGAGATTTGTACCTATACCAAAACCACACAGAGATAAGGATCTATGGGTGTCAGCTTGCACCATATAAACTACCCAAATACCTCCCCATGAAGTTATTTGCTTTGGAGTATTATAGGCAAATAATGAACTCTGATGAACTAAATTTTGTTTCAGCCAAGAAGAAAACCTAGTTTAGAGTCAAAGATCAATTGGGCGCTTTCATCTGTAATTCAAGAGAAGTAGGGGAGGAAGAAGATCACATATTGCAAGAAATGAAATTCCAAAATAGTTTCATATGGAGATATGACCCTCAAGGATTCTTAACCAGACTTAGGCAAAAGGTCAAATTGGGGCCTTACATTCATCACCCCATACCTGAGATAGAAGCATATGCCAATCATTCTGAGTAGTTGGAGAACACTCTTACAAATAGAGATAGTACAAATGTAGACATTGAAAATACCTTGATTGATTTAGAGAGGAATCTTGATGAGAGCTCATTTCTGCAGGTACCAGAACAACAAGAAGCCACCACAAGCACCCCTCTTATCATGCAGACTCCCCAAAATGAAGAAAGAAATCCCAAGAGAAACAGAGAGGGAGCTTCTACTTCAGGCATGGATACATCTAATGTTCAGTGTGAAACCAGTCACAGCAAGAGGCAAAGGCTCAATCTCGTTTCTGGACAGGAAGATATAGAAGGATCAACACAAGTGACCAACACAAAAGGATTCAGAAGTAGTGCCATAACCCCATCCGAAGGCATACAAGAGTCATCCACATCATAGACTCAGATGTTGGAAAGGCAGTTAAGTGTGGAAGTGTCTTCATTCAATAAACTTGCTGACAAAGACCAAGACATAAAGGACAGGTATAAAGACATTAAAATGAGGAATGAGAAGCTCAAAGCTCAGACATATGCACAATATCTGAAACTCACTCCCACAAATCAAACAAGACTAATGTCAGCTTTTTACATCAAGGAGGGAAAACTTCAAATGTTTTTTATCAAACCAAGAGCACAGCAGCCCAAGACATCATCAGACTTCAAGAGGGTCGACTTTAAAGTATTGGCAAGGGATATTCATCCCATAGACCAAATAGAACTGCATAAATAGGCTGGAGAGATGATATACTCCACCCTTACAGGTAAAGCCATAGCTGCCCATGAGCTACAAAACTCATTGAATAATATCTTGGCACAGTTTCAGTTGGAGAAGGCCTCCTCACAGGCCAAGGATACAAGGATTAAGTCTTTGGAAGACTTAGTTATTGTGTTGGGACATGAACCCAAAGATATAAAAGCCACAAAGTAGCTGATAAGGAAGAAGAATGATGATATTGTTGCTCTCAAGAAGCAATTAAAGATACCCCAGCTGCAACATCCTCAAACAATGGAAGTTTTGGAGACCTAGCACAAGCATGAGGATTTGATGGAACTAGTCCTAAGACTCAATGATCAAATAAGGGAGACAGAGAAAGAATTGGATAACTTGATCCAATTAAAACAAACTGACGTTGCCACAACTTCTACAAATGTCATCCCTACAGTATCTATAGTAGTCCCTTCCACACTGGCAGCTTCAATAGCACCGGTAGCTCCACCTACCACATCATTCCCAATCACAGTAGAGTCTACAACCATAGGTACATCAAGAAAAGATGCAGAAAAATTAATCAAATCCATGAATGAAATTTCAATCCAGGCTACAGAAATGAACAAACTAAGAGAAAAGGTGGCAAGTTTAGAAATTGACTCCAAACTTGCCCAGATTATGCAAAAGGAAGAAGCACAAAAGGCCAATAGAATGAATGAAAGAGTCAAAGCTATGGAGAAAGACCTAACATTGGAGAAACCCCTTGGACAAGCCAAGGAAATGTTATGGGCCAATATCATTGACTTTGTCAATGATATTTGGCCATCTATTCAAGTTATTTTTTAGCAGACGTGATTGATAAAGATAGCTATAGTAGTTATTCAAAAGGTCAAGAAGGAATTGGGAGACATGCCTGAGGATGCCAATGGACTCATCCACTTCCTCAACAACAAAAACCGATATGAACTTCATGAGCTAGATATAGAAGAAATAACTGAAACCATTTTGGAAATAAGGAAGGTCCTTTCCAGGAGGAAAATGCTAAACTTAGAAGAAAAGTGCAAGAACATGCAGGTAGTCATTGATAGATTCATGGCTAAATTCCAAATTTTGAGGGAGAAAGGATTGCCCAGTGCATTGGTCATTAATGACAAACTTATGACACAACAGGACTATGATAGAAGAATAAGGCAGTTTTCTAAAGAACAAGCTAGCACTTCAGGAATAAAAGCACTGCCAACAGGCAAAGTTTTATATAATACATTTGAGAACTGGGTTTTCCTCCAGCACGAGATAAAACACTTGTTCATCACCAAGACCAATTTTTCCAAGTATACCGAGACTGATGAGATATATAGGTGAATGATGAATGTCAAGTTACCTGATGCTGAATGGTGGGAAAAGATGACTAATTTACTATGAGAAATTTACAGTGAAAAGGTTATTGCATAGTAAAAGTAGAACAACTAGGTAAGCAGATGAAAACAAGTTAGCATGGTTAAAGAGTATTAGTGCCAAAGAGTATTAGGTGAAAGATCAAAGTTATTATTCTTAAAAAGAGAACCAAACTCCTTCACCAAAATAAGGTAGAGCAAGCAGGGGCAGGCAATCAGCGGGGTAGCAGGCAATACCCGAGCATCCAATGGCTGGATCAAGTGGTAGCAGTATCAGGCCTTCAATTTCGATGTGTATTCATCCTGCTCGAAGAGTATGAAATGCTCTGAGAGCAAGGTTTGGTTCTCTTTTTGAGAAGAATATTCTGGCATAGAAGACCACAACAACAAGCCCAGCATAAAGGGCTTAAATCCAACCATAAAAGCCAGCAGCACCACAATAAAAGGGACAACATGAAATAGTTCAATAGTTGTCTCTATCTTCTTGCAAGAAGATATTTGTATTTCTTAGATTAATCTCAAGTTTGTTTTGAGATATTTTGTAATAATTTATGTATAAATACTTCATAATTCGAAGTATGTAGGGCTGATTCTTAGACATTTATTTGGACTTTTTAATCAAAACACTGTAAAGTTATTGTATCACTGACTAGACTAGCAAGCTAGATTGATGAATAAAGACAAAATATTTCACAGGATTCATGTGTAGAGCAAAGTGGAGACAAGTATTTTCC
This sequence comes from Pinus tabuliformis, assembly GCA_031772625.1. Taxonomy (NCBI): domain Eukaryota; kingdom Viridiplantae; phylum Streptophyta; class Pinopsida; order Pinales; family Pinaceae; genus Pinus; species Pinus tabuliformis. Next base: position 624,343,854 of record CM062809.1, read on the forward strand.
CTTATTGATTGTTATCTTTCTTAAGAGTTTTTCCACAATCTTTAATGCGTTTTTGTATCTGAATACTATAATATGGAATGACATTACAAAATTTTCTTCATTACACTCTATATTAATTGTTATGCATTTAAATTTTTTCCACTAATTATCTAAGTTAAGGAATTCTTGATTTATCCGTAGTTTAGGTTGTCTCTCTGTAATCTATAGCAAAGGATTCTTAATTGCCCTTTGTTTCTAATTACCCTTTATTCCTCGTTTAAGTCCCAGTCTAAGAACTCTTGATTTATCTCTCACCCTAACTCAAACCATTTCACCCCTCTGGCCTAAAGCCCTGCACTCTACTCTGATATCTTTCCCTTTGAACATTCCCTTTAGTGAGTTAATTCCCACTTTGCTACCCTTCTACTGACTCCATAGCCCAATGGTCCAAAGACATCATTCTATCCATCTGTTTTAAGGATTCCACCATCCAATTTTCAATACAAATCAAAAACCCCTTGAACCTTCAGAACTAGCCTAAAATCCTAGCAAACAAAGATAAATCATATAGAGAGAGTCCTCTCTGAGCCATAGGTTGGTTAGAACCTATGCTTAAAATTTGGTTTGTGGTTACCTCAGTCATTTTCTTTCTTCTAATAACTTCTAGAGAAAATTCTGAGTGATAACAAGAGCAGCTACCATCTTTTCCTTCAATATGTCAAGGCTCTTTTGACATTCTTCATCCCATTGAAAAGTGACATATTTCTTCAACATTTTTTCCATAGGTGCAGTAATCTGATCATATCCTTTGATAAAATTTCTATACTATCATGTATGTCCCAATGTAGTGTGAAGTTGTCCTACTATCTTTGGTGGAGGTATGTTCACAATGATAGCAATTTTAACATGGTCTACTCTCAATCCTTGCTTGAAAACATTATGTCCCAACAATATACCAAAATGTAGACAAAATAAGCATTCCTTAAGTTCAAGGAGATCTGATATTCTCTATATGTATCAAGCATAAGTCTTAAACTTCTAGTATGTTTGTTTAACAACCCAAATATTGTCTAATCATCAAAGTATACCTCTAGAAACTTGTGGATATATTCTTTGAAAGTTGGGACCACCACTCTTGAAAGTATAGCAAGGGAATTCTTTAGTCCAAAAGGCATCACTGTGTATTGATATGAACCCCATTCTATAGAAAAGGTGGTATTATGTCGATCTTCAGGTGCAATTATACTATGATGATATATTTAAAATCCATTTGTAAATGAATAAAATTCATAACCTCCTACATTGTCTAATAATTCATCTTTTAAAGGGGTAGGGAAAAAATCATGTAAGCATGCATCATTTAACTTCCTCAAATCAACATAGATCTTGATTTCTCCTTGAGTTTTATTTTCGTGTACCACCACAGGACTTACCCATTCTAATTCTTCCAAAGTTTCAATGGCTCCTGCTGCTATCGTCTTATCCAACTCAAATTTTAATTTCTCCTTATACTTCGGATTCAATATGTAAGGTATTTTCTTGACTGGTTTCGCATCAGGCTTAAGTAGGATCTTCATGACTCCTAAATCTCATACTATACCATTTATTTATGAAAACTTAGTGGGAAACAACTCTTGATATTCATGAAGAAATTATGTCACTTTGTTTACTGTCTCTTCATCCCAATAATCTCCTATAGATGAAAACTTCAGTTCTTCTTGTGATCCTATATTTACCTTCTTTGTCTTTACTGGCTTTGTTATATATGGTAAATTTGGCTCAGGTCCATTTACTTTGTGGTGTCATTCTGATTCTTCTATGTCAATCTTGTGAGGATTGTATTCTTCTTCTACAATAAGGTTGTAGAATTCTACTGAATGTTCTATTTGTGCAGCCTAATGAGGTTGTTTCCATTTCCTTGGAGATGTATTTTCAAATATATTCCTCTTGACTATCTAAAGGGTTGAATCTATATATGGACAATGATATTCAAAGCTAAATGTCAATATAAACCCATCAACCATATCTTCCCAATTCACAATACCATGTCACAACTTTGTTCCTACGTACCAATTCTAAGGAATTGTCTCCAATGTATGAATGAACCCATGTACGCATTCTTGTTGTGGAATCTCCTTCCCTATTGTAGTACATAACTGGATATGCTCCATGGGACTCATTTCACCATCATATTTCAACTCCATTTCTGTGTTTATCTGACCAAATCTTATCCACATCAACCTTTGACATTCCTGCCAACCTTCTATATTCTTCTTATGTGTACCCCACCATCTAGCAGGAGTAGATTTTAGGGCTATATCCAAAGCTAACAATCTTTGATTTTCTGGAACTTGTTCCTCATATTCATCAAGAAAAATATTAAAATCACTTAGGCCATCATAAGAAGGCAGATTACATACCTCAGATGTCATGCAGTGAACTGATTTAGTAACTCTTGCACAACGCCTTGTAGATACTTCATGTATCATGTTCTGTCAATTCTCCAATTCTTATTCTCAGTCTAATGCAAAAGAACTATCATGCTCCCAAGTTAACTTTCCTTCTGCAGTAGGGTTGAAAAGATCTTGTTCCTTTGTTGTCAATTGATAGATATTATCTATATCAGTACTCTTCTCTAACTAGCTTTGTATATCTTGCTCCTTCTGATGGATCCAAGGGAATGATGACCCTCATATTATTCCCTTCGAATATCATTTCTCTCTTCTTTAGATTAATTATAACCATGTTATCAAATAACCAATCAATTCCAACAAATGGAGGATCTAGGTTACTATCATCCACAAGTTCTATTACTTCAAATTCATATGTAGTGTGAACTCCTTCAATATATATTGTTACACCTGATAGTATTCCTAAGGGGAATATATTTTATTGATTTTCCATCCTCAGTTGAATAGTTGACCACTGTAACTTTGGCTTACCCATTAACTCCCATATCTTCTTTGTCACAACATTCGCTTTAGGTCCTGGATTTAAAATAATGTGATCCATCTCATAATCTCCTATTTGCACACTAAGCCTCATTTCTCTACCTGTTCTCTTTTGCTGATGCAAATTGTTGGATAGTGGATCCCCAGCATAAGGGTTTTGGGGCTGAAGTGCGCAATTTTGGGTAAAAAATATGGTAAAAGCTCCATGAAGTGCATGGAGCGCGAAATGTAAGGGGTAAAGTCTAAGGGTAGTCCACCCTAAAATATTATAGGTTAATCTAGGATGTGTCGGCTTTCCCATGGTCCGCGGACCATGGAAATGTATAAATAGAGCCAGGATCTAGGTCAAGAACTGCCTTCTAAACCTAGATCCTGGCTCTATTTATACATTTTCATGGTCTGCAGACCATGGCAAGCCGACAAATCCTAGATTAATCTACAATATTTTAGGGTAGACTACCCTTAGACTTTATCTCTTACATTTCGCACTCCACGCACTTCGCGGAGCTTTTACCATACTTTTACCCAAAATTGTGGGCTTCAGCCCCAAAACCGTTACGCAGGGGATCCACTGTCCAACACAAATTTTTAACTGCGCACAACTCACTTCGCGGTATTTCTTTAGATGCACATGAATCTATCAATTCCTGAAGTCCTTCTATAGCCTTTTGATCTCTTAATGACTTCATACAAGTTTGCATAAAATACTTTACAATGCTTTCTTGGTTCATTGACTCTTGATCTTGTGTCAAAGCTTGCTTCTGTGTTGAAGCTAATGTTATGTTGTAGTTACGTTTCTATTTCGGCTATGCACTAGTTTTCAAAGCTCCATCATCCATAAAACTTCGCTTTGCTTCCATAAACACCTATTTTTCCTCCCAAATATCAAATATAGGAGCTTTTACAGCAGTCTTCCTAACCATGCAGTTTCAAATTCGTTTTTTTCATTTAATTTTTCATCATCAGTCGTAGCTTCACTTCTAGTAACAATATTGATTTGAGGATCATTAGTTCTTCTTTCGACAATCATCATCTATATATTTTGTGTCGACTATTGGTTTCTATTTTCTTTCATTTTTTCCATAAGTATCGGACATTCTTCAATTACATTATCAAAAACTTTACAATATTTACATGTTGTAGTAGGATTCTAACAGTATCTAGTGAAGTGTCCTAGTTGGTCGTAGTTATAGAAAATAATATATCCACATCCTAGATCTGCCACCTCATCATTTTCCTTGATAACCAATTTGACTATTGTGTTGCCACTTATCCTCATGATCATGTTCTTTCGATTTCATATTATAAGTGTCAGCACCACGCTCCATCATTAGCTCATAAGCTCGACAATGGTTCTCATCATGTCCTACTGATTTACAAAACTTGCAATACAAGTTCATGGCAGTCAGCACATATTTATGTAACAAATAACAATCTTCTAATCTATTTTCGCCTCTAGTTTTTCATATCTTGCACCATAGGATGGATCCAGCATTCAAAGGATTCGATGCTCCACTAACCATATAATTTCTAAAGAGTGGGCATTGTTCTTTAGAGTGGCCTTCATATTTACACTTTGTACACCACACTTCTTCTCTGACTTCTTTACTTTTCTTCATATTTTGTAACTGCAAAGTCAAATTTTCCCGCTAGCTCTAAATTTGTTACATACCTACATTGGTATTTCCTATAGGCAAAGCTTCTAATTTCATCCCCATCTCCAGAGCTTTGGCTTGAGTTTCTATCTTTGTTTATGTCAAAGGCAATCTGATCTATGGCAGTAGTGCAACTATGAACCATTCCTTATGTTGTTGTAGAGTTATGTCGAAGCTCACCTTATCCAATAATACTTTGAATCTCCGGTCAAATTCCAAAACAAGCTTTGTAAGCCTTTGTTTGATTTCTTTTAACTTTGTGATGCACTGTGATTCAGACTTCGGTTTCTTGAATTCTTTTACCAGCGTTGTCTTAGTATTTGTGAATGATTTGATCTTATTGCTTGAATACTTCATATACCACATCAATTCTCTATCTTGGAATGTCCTGACAAGTTGTGCCTTCATTATAATTTCATCATGGACCTGCTTTGTTGTTCATACTGCTTCGCATAAAAACCAGAATTGTTCTGGATTCTCTAATCCAATTCCTTTAAAAATAGGTAGCTTAATATCATCATCCATATTTGTTCTTAGAGGGGGAGGGGGAGGGTGATTCGTAAGGAGAGTGGGATGGGGGATAGGGTGGTGGGGAAAAAAGCACCCTAATTTCTACTTGATTCAGGCTTCAACGAACTTTTAGGCTGGAAGGGTGAATACTACAGAGTTACTTCAAGGTTCTTAGGAAGGTTTTATTCACTTTCAGATTCACATAAAAAAGGGCTATAGTTAGTTTCTATGAAAGTAATCAGATCTTGGCCACGAGATCTATTTCTAGTGTCTATTATATATACATTTCCACTTCATGTTGTTTTAGTCTCTTCTTTAGATCTTCTCCCAAATGTAGGTAAACTAATAATCTGGCTACATTCGTAAAACTCCCTTTTCACACAAAAACATCTTAATCCATAGTTTCATAGATCTCAATTACTTACCTCGCGATCCTTTGATTAATTGTCATTCTGCTTCATTGTAGGAAACAGTCAATTATACAGTGAACTCCTTAATGAATCCTCCCAAGATGTTATCAATCTAGAAATCAACAACTCTTGAAATCCTACTGTTGGTGTTCATGAGTTTGTATCAGTTCAAGGGTCCACTCCTTAGGTTTGTCTCCTTTAAAACAGTCCTTTCTTTTGATTAAGCTTGATATCCACTGATCTAGCTCAACATGAAATGAATTGAAGAAAATTATGTATTAATCTTCGAAAGTATAATTTTGTAACCACCTTTCATATGAAAGATGAGGACTTCTATTCTCTTGATCTGAAAATTCTCGTTCCTTCTATTTTACCCAATCTTGAATTTATTTCTTCGACGGATGCCATATAAACATATCCCTCAAACAGATCCTGGTCCCTACAATGAAAACGTTTGTTGGCTTTAGGTTGGGTTGACCTAGGTTCGATTCTTTTACTGCGCACCAAAAAAAACCCTAAGCACTGGCCCTTTTGTCAATGACTTGCAAGCAGATCACAATCTCACATGAAGTGACTATGGCAGGATGCAAAACGAGGTTTTTTCAGCCTTTAGTGATTATGCGATGTGGTATTTTTGTTTTTTCTGATGCTTAACATCCATAAATTACTTTGAATTCATACATTACTTCACCACATTACATTCATCACTTAAAACATATCATATGCATCCATAAACTTCGTTGTAATGAAACAATATGCAACTGTAATAAACTTCTATGCTACAACAAATATTACGCAAATAAACACATGAAGATACATACTTTACCGTGGCTCATCCCAATGTGGAAATATGTCCACAAGAACTATTTCTTATAATAGACAATTTATACAAAAAAAGTTCTTAGCCTACACACTCAGCTATAGGCAGTCTATGCACTCAACTACGAACTCAGGACTTTGTGCACTGAGATGCAAAGTACAGATCAACAATATACAACCATAACAATTATCTATATCATTAGATGATTTATGATTCTTCTCTTTATTATTTGACCCTATTATATATTATTACATCAAGTGTCTATAATTACAATACCATGGTCCATATACCATGGACTCCCCTAATATAAGCTATTATGGTTTGAAAATCATTCATCATATACAAAATTACATTCTTTTAACAAAATGGAGGGGCTTTAATCTGCTCTGAAGCCCGTATACTGCATGGTATATCTACTGTGCAGTCCTCTTTGACGCTCTGCTGCCCCACTTCGCACTCCACTCCCCAAAATGCAAAGTATTTATGAAAATCTAGGCCAAATTGGGTTGCACCCAACAAAAATCCTTCACCATCTCACAAAAAATACTATCTGAAAACATCAGAAACGTAATTCAGAGGGGGTTCAGCTTAGGCCTCAGTGTGTGCGGTACTATGTGGGGCTACCCGGCCTACATAGTGCTCAATATTGGACATATTACCAAGAATCTAAAGACTCAACCTAATCATCTAATTTACTAATTTACTAAAACACAAGACTCAAATCTACTCTACTCATCTGTGAAATTCAATTCACAATCGAGAAGACAAAGAATAAACATGCATCAAGATTTATCACGCATACATAGAGATTTATCTAGAGGAAAGAAACTACTCAAAACACCTTCTTATATGTATTTCATTAATCAAAGAATAAATAATAAATACAATGCTTTTTCAAGCTTGAGCACAACCTGCAACTGTATAGTCTATCCCTCTACCCCATTGACTGACTCTGGCCAATACTTATCCAATTTTCAAGCCCTCCAAGCTCATATTTCCTTCCGTTGTTCCTTCAGGAACTAAGCCGCTATTAAATAGGAATTTCCCTCAATTGGATTGCACAGTTCATTTAGGCTCTTCCTCTGACTGCATGCACCACCTATACACTTCGGAATAATCTACAATTGATAGTACACTACCTTGGAATCTCCATCTCAAATGGGTAACTCGAATTCTCTAAAGCATGAGCTAATTTCTGTTAATTTATTAGTTAATTGGTTGATCACTAAGTGAGCTAAAGTTACACTTCTATAACTTGACCTTCCACTAGTTCTTCTAACATTTAGAACCAGTTTAACTGATCATAACTCAGTTTACTAAATTAAGTTGCTACAACTAAAATTAAATCAACTTGGGCTCCTAAAATCTAGGACTGCACACAACTGAAGTTAATGCCCCTAACTTGAATTAATTAAGATACCTGAGTTATAACAACCATGTCACCTCAATTAAATATCCAAGATTTCTATTGATGCAGAATTTCAAATTTTCCTAATTTAATTAAGGCAAAATCACATTAGGAATTTTCTTACTACATTTTTCAACACTCTCTCTCAATAAGAAAGGGATTATAGACCACCCTTATCATGAACCTATGCAATGTACTACATGCGACACCTTGATGTTTCTACTACAATATCTACAACTAAGAAGCATCCAAAAAAATAAAAAATAATAAAAATAATCATTGAATCAATCTACAACTGTCTACTGGGAAAATTATGTTGTTGTTGACTCTACTACTGAACCTCCTCCTATGTTTTCAACACTCCTCTGTACTCCTCAATGTTTGACTAAAATTTATCATCCTACTATTGAATACTGTTGTTGGCTTTAGGGGATTAGACCTAGGTTCAAAGTTAGTAGTGCTAACCAACAAAACCCTATACTACTAGCCCTTTCAGCAATGATCTGCATAGCACAGACCACAGTCTCACCTGAGCAAATATTGGGGGATGTTAGAACCAGGTTTCTGCATCCATAGGGGTTATATAGTGTGGTTGTAAGGTTTCTATTAGTTTAGGGATTAATCCAACCTTCGCGAACTGTTAACCTTATTGTTACAATCATAAAGTGTTTTCCTACTTAATAGACTTGTGAGTTGCGTGTAACTATTCTAACGTGTATTATTCATCATAAAAAATATTATTTGAACCTTCGCGATGAAATTGAAAAATAAATCTACAAAAAAGGACCATAAACGTGAACATGAGTAAATACACAGATTTGTCTCAAATTATTCTTTAATAGTTCAAGTCTTCACAGATACAATCTTTCTGACCCTATGCACACTACTGCAGGGGCCTGTGCACACAACTACAAGCTTACCAAGGTCTTCGCACACACAACTGCAGAAGCCTTCCCATTTGCCTAAATAGAGAAAGATCTCAGAATTACAGATGCAAAAACATATCATCTCATGAATTGATTTCCTTAGACTTGCTAAGGCATCCCTTTATATATTCTCTTACGCTTACAATACCATATTCCCCAAACCATGGGCGAAGCTCAAAATACTCTAGATAATCCCATCCCCTTACAAAAGAAGGGGCTTTGACCTGCTCTAAATCCCATTTGACTCTTATAACCCTGCGCAAATCGCACTCTGCTCCTCAAACTGTGGAGTCTTTACATGACCCGGACAAAACTTAGACCTCAGGGGCCCCTACCCAACAGGACCCCAACATGAAGATGTCACTCCTCCTCAAGTCACTTGGGTGGTATGCCCTTGATATTTGCTTTCAAGCCTCTGTAAATATAATTAAATGGATGAATTGTTGTTGTGCATTTCTCTACAGCATCTCGAACTTTGTCCACAAGCTTCTCTATTGTCATCCCTTCTGCTACGAGGTTGATTGTCCTCTGTTTTTGCTGTATGATCTTCAATTTTCCCTCTATGGCCTGTGATAGATAGTAGGCCTTGTCTTCCCAAGGTTGTGTCCACATGGAGATGAACTGTGCCTTCCTTTGCAGCTCATCAATCTGTCCTTGCAAAAGTGTTCCTTCATGAATATGGGTGAATCATTGCAAATGTTCTAAGTTCTATGTCATTACTTTAAGCTCATCAAATTATAGTTGCTTGTCTCTGATTTCCACTTCTACTCTAGATAATCCCACCCCTTTACAAAATAAGGGGATTTTACCCACTCTAAATCCCCTTTTAACTCTTACAACCCTATGTTAATCACATTATTCTCTTGAAAATGCAGATTCATTACATGTCTCAGACAAAACTTAGACCTGGGAGACCCTTGCACAACAATTGTGGGCCCCTATAGCAAGGGTAATGATCCATGAGAAAAAAATACCTCAATGGACCCTGCCCAATTTTCTGAAAATCTGAGACTAGGGCTTCACATCACCCCACCTCACACCTGGAGGTATGGTTGAATGTGCTCCTTCTTCCCACTTAGCTCGAAATTTCCCCCTATTGGAGGTATCTACTTGAGTGGATGTCTCAATTTTAACTCCTCTTTGCTTCTTCATTTTTTGCTACTCCACAACTTCCTAAGGTTGCTTTTGCACCTCCATTTTGAGAGGTAAATCATTCTCCCTCTAAACCACCACATCTCTAACCCTTTCCTTTCTCCACAAGTCTTTGCATGCATCTTCTACCTCAAGTGAATACAGGTTTTTGACTCAAGAACTAATCTATTTCACCTGCCTCATGGCTATGTGTCTGAGGAATTATTTTCCATTGTTGAAGATCACATCATAACCACGGTCTTCCAACACTGCTAGGGAGATGAGATTCTTCTTCAAACCCAACATGAAAATAACATCTTTTATTCAAAGAGGGGATCTTGATTCCCTCTTAAAGGTTATGGTACCGATCTCGGTAGCATTGTACTTTTTGTTGTCTCCAAGCTCAATGTTCTTCTTGAGGTCTTTCTCCTCCAATTCACTAAAAAATTCCCTATTCCCCATCATATGGAATGAGGCACCACTATCTAGCTTCCACACACTCCCCATCATTGTGTTTTCCATGCATGTAATGAGAGTGAAATAAATATTGAACTGTGAATTCAAAGATTCACCTGTTTCTGCTACTGTAGGCTCCTTCTTGCTTACTTTTGTGTGTGGACACTTCATGGCATATTGCATGAATTCATGATAGTGAAAGCACTTGATTTTGCACATGTCTTTCTTCTTTCCCTCTTGGTTGGAATCAACCTCACCTTGGGAATTCTTCCCCTTGGCCTTCATTCCCTTGTTGATGTTGTAGTTGCTACAACCACCCTCCAAAAATTTGCCTTGGCTTCGTTTTGGATCCTCCCTACCAACCATCCTCAAGTACACAAGCTTCAGTGGTTTTCAAGCAGATTTTCAGCCTGTGCATGATATCTTGTTGCATCCCCCTCATAGGTTATTTCTACAAACTTGGTCCAACTGCAGGCTAAGCAGCTCCCTCAAGAAATTGCGCAATTATGGAGTGGAACCATCATTCCCTCCATAAATTGTGCAATCCTTAATGGCACCCTGTCGGGCTCCAGAATTGCACAATTTTTCATATCAAGCTTCACTGGAAAAATTGTGCAATCTGTCCCAACCGGACTGCTCAGCCCAGAAATTGCACAATTCTAAGCAACAATTAGCTTCTTAGCCCAAAAATTGTGATATCCCTCTGGGAAGCCAGCCCATCTCCCTCCTAGAAATGCGCAAATTTTCCCATCAGTCAAGTAGGTTGTTGCATGTGCCTTCAGGTTGACCAGTTCCCTCTGGGACTGAGAAAAACTAATTTGCATGTATGGACTGCTTCTCGCAAGGCAGTATGCAAAGGCATCGCTTGATTCAGGGATCTATTTTTAGCAGATAGAGGTTACATGCAAGGATCATTTCATAAACCTCCCGCTAAATGTCACTTTTCCTAGATTTGTGGCATGCGCGTCATAACCTCGATTTTATCAAAACTCATCCACTAGATTTTTCAGAGCTCATTCCTCACATCAACCTTGCAACTCTGACATCCCACATTGCATCTAGGAGTTTTCAGCACATTCATCTCAGTTGTTTCGAGGTAAGCCCATTTTTCATGTCTTGCGTGGTGTTTTTATTGCTTATTTTGTTTCACTTCGTGTGAGTGTTGTCTGCTTGATTTCAGTGAGTGCTTGATGTTGTTTTGATGTATGTTAGCTTGTAGAAGAATTGTTTTAGTTATCATTCGCATCTCATTGTTGTCACATGCATGACATTTTTTTTCACGAACGGTCGTCATTGTGGCAACTCACTTCACACACATGCATGATTTCCCATTTTCTAAATCCTACACTTCCTGTTTTCATGAATGATCATTCACACTTTTTTGCACTCATCACACCATGCATCCAGACTTCTCATGTTTTCTGTCACTCATCGACCGGTCTGGGCTACCTTGGTCCAGATCATGCCCTGCCTGGCTAGCACTACACATTTCAGGAAGTGAAGGTCCTTCCTTCACTCCAAAAATTGTGTAAGTCTGGCCCATCACTGGCCTCCAGAATTGCATTGCGAAATTATTGGAGGAAATTTCCTGCTGGCCCTAGAAAATGCACAATGTAGTTTTCTAGTTGCATGTCACTCCTGACTGAAATTGCACATTACGCAATTTCAGTCCTCAGTAGGCTAGGTTGGACTATGGATTCTACAGTTCCAGTAGTTAGTCAGCCTCCTGACAACGCAGACTGTGCCTTATGTAATTTTGGCAGTCAGTCTCCCGACCTCCCAGCAGAAATTGTGCAACCTTCATGATCAATCAAACAGGTATGTTACAAGTTAGTCCTCAATTTTGTTTTGGTTTTCGACTAAATTTTTTTTTTCCATGAGTGTTGCTATGTCTCTAGGCATCACAGGTGTTTGTTTATCTCTCAGCAACACAAGTACAATGGCCTTCAGGAGAGCAGAGTTAAGGACACCATTAAGACCGCAACGAGGTTCACTGTCGGAACTAGTGGTTAGACATGGATGTATTGTATGACTAGAACTTACACTTCTTAATATAACAGAGCCATCACATTTCATGCATATTTTGTATTGTATTTCAGCTATCTTGAGTACTCTAAATGATATATGTATCTATTTTCTTATGCATGCATGTGTAGCTATTTATGTATATGTATGTATGATTTTTGCTGAAATGTGTTGTTGGTTAACGATCACTTTGGATTGCTAGCTAACTTTCCTTCCATGTTGTGATGCATCTTTGCTCATGTGTTCCCTTCTTAACTTTGTTCTATCACAAGTTTCCAAGGGGCACACTCACCTCACCCTCCATGTGTTACAAACTCTCATGCACCTTCCTTGACTTAATGCATATGTCACACCCTTTCTACCAACAAGGACATCTTACGTGCCTCTATGCGAAACCGTGGTCAAGGCATTACTGTACGACCCACTGCTGGGACTCCTACACCAAATGGTTTGAGGTTTAATTGGGACTTCTTACCAGGGAGATCCCCTGACATGTTGGCGGGTCTAGCATAGTCAATGGTTGACTAATGCAAATTCCTTTTCCTCTTCTTTGGATGAGATCCCATCTCTGTTATTCTACCTTATCTCCTTCGGTACCAAATCAGATCATAAGCATTCCCAATATGGTAGTTTCTCCCTCCCATTCACTGAATCTTGGTAGTTGTGCTAGCTATTGGGAAGGCCTAGAAGGGATAGACTTACCAAATCATCCTATGCTATAGTAACACCAACTTGACCAATTTCATCATGACATTGTGTGAACCTTCTCAAGTACTGCATAATTGCATCATTCTTTTGTATCTTGATATTTTGAAGCTTTTCCTTGAGTGCCAACTTCCTGTGGTCACTAACATTCTGGAATATATCTATCAATGCATGCCACATTTCATAAGGAGTCTTTTTCCCATGGATATTTGAGACAATATGGTCTCGTACTCCCTCCAATATGATCCTCCTCATCTTGGCTACACACTTCCTCCAATTTGTTATATTCTAAGTAATAGTTGTTACCAGTTTCTGGATATCATTTTCAATGAATTCCTTCAACCCATTATCTTCCAGAATTGTCTCCATGTAGTCCTTCTAAGCAACATAATTCGATCTTCCTTTAAGGGAATACTCAAGCCTTAGTCCATAGAAATCTATCCTGCTAGCTCTGAAGAATTGATCTTGCAAATTCGATCCTCCTGCAATAACAAGTTTGAAATATCTTCTCTATTGTGAATCTTACTCTGATACCATGTATAAATTTAATGTGTAGATCTTAAACTGCTCATGTAATCTACTAAAAAACGAGACTCAAATCTACTCTACTCATTTGCGGAATTCAATTTATGATCGAGAAGACAAATCATAAACATGCATCAAGGTTTATCATGCATACATAGATATTTATTTAGGGGAAATCAATTGCTCAAAACTCCTTCCTATATGTATTGCATTAATCAAATAATAGAGAATAAATACAATGCTTTCTCAAGCCTGAGAAAAACCTGCAACTATATATTCTATCCCTCTGCCTGTCTGACTAACTCTAGCCAATACTAATTTTCAAACCATATAAGCTCCCATTTCCTTAACTTATTCCTTGAGTAATTAGGCCCCTACTGAATATGAATTTCCCTCAATTGGATTGTGCAGTTCCTTTAGGCTCTTCCTCTAATTATATGCACCACTTGTACACTTCGAAATAGTCTACAATTGAGAGTACACTGCCTTGGAATCTCCATCTCAATTAGGTAACTCAAATTATCTACATGCATGAGCTAATTTAGGTTGATTGATTAGTTAATTGGTAGATCGTCGAGTGAGCTGAAGTTACATTTTCACAGCTTGACCTTCCACTAGTTCTTCTAGCAGTTAGAATCAGTTTAACTGGTCATAACTCAATTTAATTGTAACAACCTTGGGTTAAAAGTTCATGTAATAAAAATTAATAAAGTTAAAATAAGACCTCGGGAAAAGGACACTTATTCCAAGCTAAATATTGGGAAAAATATCCTAGTGGGAATCACTTGTTGTGTTTTATGGCTAAGGCTTTTAAAAGGGGAAAAGTTATTTTTGGCACATTATTTATGAAAATAATGGAAATTAAGTGAAAAGGAAGGCGAAAGGTCACAGGTTTCATGTGAGGAGGAAAATGAAGGAGAATAATATAAAATTGAAGAAATTAGTGGCATGAATGATAAAAAGACCTCAAAAAATAAATTGGAAACCTTTTGTCAATTTAGTTTTCAAATTAGTCTTAGAGAGGAGAAGAGCACCAAGAAGAGAAGGCAAGAAAGAAATCAAATGAAAGCAAAGCAAAGGAAGGACAAGGAAGGCGAGGATAAAGAAAGGAAATGTTGGATTGAGAAGCTTCAATAGGAATAGTTGTAGGTAACATGTTGCATGTATGATTTCCTAGCTTTTTTTGACATGCATGGTATGTGCATGTTTGTATTTGGTTCTTTTGTTATCATTACCATGGGTTTTCTTGGGTTTCGATAATGGATTTTAGCCTAGCCTTGCCATTTCTAGATATCCATGGTGTTATGGGATTGTTCTTAGTTCTATCTTTGGATTGTCGAAAGATTTTGGATCAAGGTGAGGTGATATCAAGAAAAATCCCAAAGTCCTAGGAATTCGTTGACTGGTAACGGTGGGATACATGGTAAATCTTGAGGGTGGAGAGAAGAAAATTCCTCAAGGAATTAGAGAAGAAATTATGTGGCATCCAAGCTTCGTTTGGTTTTCTGATCTCGGCACTAGTTTAGGTGAGATCACGGTATGGTGAGGGTGGAGGTGGTTTAACCTCTGGATTTCCTTGGTTGTTATTGGATTGGTTTATCCCATGAGATCCAACATTCATGCTTGGAATATGGCACGGGGGTGATCGACTGAAATAAATATCTGGTTCAGCCAATCTATGGTCGGGTGTATGTGGAAGTCTTGAACATGGTCGGCTTTTGCCTATATTAATAAGAGTTAAGTTTCTCATGCTTTGATGAGGAAATGTACTTGTTATTATATCGCTTTAATGGTTATTCTCTTATTGTTATTTATCTAGTTATATGTTGGTTATAATCATGGTTATATGATAGTTCTCAATTAGGGATATTTTTATGTTTTTACTTGTAACTGAATGAATAATGAATTCAAGACCTAATTGTTGTTATGACAACTAATTTGAAAATGCATTAACCCTTCTTGTTAAACCTCGATTGAGGTTTTAGTCCCTTATCATCATACTTGCATTCATGAACTGTAGGTTTTATATTTACCAAATGTCTAACAGAATGCCAATCTTGGTTGGGGAAGGTTAGGTCAAGTCCTAGTTTCAGATTTTGGTTTAAAAGCCTTGTTTCAATGTTATTTATCATCTTTAGAAGTTTCACAGAGTTTTGGGTAGAGACCGGAGTCTTGGCCCTAAAAACATGGCTCAAAATTTAGAGTCACTAGCATAAAACTGAGGAAAAAATTCCATATTCATTGGGAAGCAGGATTATGGGAATGATTGGGGACCCATAGTCACATGTAAGTCTTGGAAAGGGAGCGAATAGGGCTCTCAATCAGGAAAAAAAATGTTATCTTAGGGATTGGACACCTGGAGGGGTTGGGTTTCTCCTAGAGGTCCTATCACACCTGAGGGAAGTGAGTAAGGTCTTAATTTGTTGACTCCATTTCCTTAAGGTCATATAGGAGGTTGAGGCTTATCACAGTGGCCCTCAGCTCATGTTTACCTTGGAAAATCTGATGAAAGTGAATAAATGTGGGAGTGGTGGTTACAGGGTGGTATGAGAGTGTGGTTTCACTCACTTTGGGTAATATATGATACCACCGAGTGGTATCATAGAAATTTACTCTCTCTTTGGGTAAAGTATGATGTTTTCAAGGTTATGGTTGTCATGCATGAGGTCATGGTATGGATTTCTTATGGTCATGCATGTTGTTTTTATGTTGTTATGTTATTATATGGATATGCTTATGATTATACATGCACATGTTGATGTGGACTGATCTTGCAGATGAAATAAGCATCCCCTAAACATCATAGAGGTATAGATTTGATTTTGGTATATATTTGGTTTATATAACATGGTACACTTATAGGAAGAAGAGAATTCAATATGACAAGAAAATGGCAGACTACGATTCCTGTGGCTCTTCCTACACATCAGTTGGACATAAAGGAGAAGATTTTTCTCGTGGTCTAGAAGATAAATTGAGGAACTTGAGGGCAGAGATCATAAGTTACAAACATGTTGGTTGAGGCTTAAGAAAGACTAGCAAGGGATTAAGAGAAGCAGGTAGAGGTTAAGATAGTGATCCTTCAAAGCTTTTCAGATTCGAAGAAACAGGGACAGTTGAGATTAGTCAAGAGAAGGAAGAGAAACTAATGGAGCCTATGGTAGAAAATCTAGGATTGGATAGATATTGGATATAGGGAACATAGTTAGAGGTGGTATATTATTGAATACACCTGACAGGAGGAATGGTATGTATGGGAATCATTATGGTTCCTCATCCAGGAGACATCATCATAGTCATCACTATCATTATCCTTATTGGAGGAGGGAGTACTTACCTGAGGAGTTCATGAAAGTGAATCTTCTTACATTTGATGGAGAGATGAAGAAGTCAGAAGATGCAGAAGCATGGTTTCTTGGGATGAAGAAATTATTTAGATTGCATAGCTACTCAGAGAACATAAAAGAAAAGATAGCCACGTTGAGTCTAAAAGGGAAAGAAGATATCTAATGGGAAGATGTGAATAATGTCAAGGAAATTTTGGACTAGGACTTGATTTGGAATGATTTTGAGAGGATCTTCAAGAAGAAGTAGCTAATACAGAGGTATTTTGATGACAAAGCTAATGCGTTTTGTGAGCTACAGATGGGTTCTATGAAAAATGATTAGTATACTAGTAGATTCATGGAGTTGTTGAGGTATGTTCCTTATCTCAAGGAGTATAAGGCTAAGGTTCAAAGATTCATCAATGGATTTCCAACAACATATAGAGACTAGATTGAGTTTGAGGAGCATAGATTGTTAGAGAAATTCATATAGAAATTGAAGCATTCATATGAGCATTCAAAGAAAAATTTTGATCCTAGATGTGACTTGAAGGAGAATGATAAAGTAAAAGGAAAATGGCCTACAAAAATTGATTTGAATGTATTTCCATTGGGATCTTATGGTATTCTTTTGCGTATGGATTGGTTGTATCTTCACAAGACCAAATTAGATTTCTATGACAAGGATATTGAGTGTCTAGATGATAACAAGGAGAAGAGGATATTGTAGGGAAGGAGGAATCCTACATCAGTGAGGATGGTCACAACTATGTAGGCTAAGCATAGTTGCAGGAAAGGGTGTGTGATTCTTACAATTCATATTTCTAATAAAAGGGTAAGGATGTTGAGGATGCTAAAATCTTCAAGAGGCCCTGTATTGAAGTAGCTTCAAGATGTGTTTCTAGCAGATATTCTGAAGTTTCCTCCTTGCAGAGAAGTAGAATTTTCTATTGGTTTCATACCAGAGGTAGCACCAACATTAAAGGAACCTTATAGGATGAGCACACCAGAGTTAGTGCAACTGAAGTTGCAGTAAAAGGAAATGCTTTATAAGGGTTAAATTAGGCCAAGTGTATCACCTTGGGGTGCACCAGTATTGTTCATGAAAAAGGATGGTAATCTCAGGTTGTGCATTGATTACAGATAGCTTAAAAAGGTGACGATCAAGAACAGGTACCCATTACCAAGGAATGATGACTTTATTGATCAGTTGAAGGGAGCAACATTGTTCTCAAAGATTGACTTGAGATCAAGATACCATCAGGTACACTTCAAAGAAGAGGACACCTACAGATGGCCTTTAGGACCATGTATGGGCATTATGAGTTTGTTGTAGTTCCATTCAGTTTGACTAATGCTCCATCTACTTTTAAGTGTTTGATGAACAGTGTGTTGCATCCTTATCTCATTAAGTTTTTTTATTGTATTAATT
This sequence comes from Pinus tabuliformis, assembly GCA_031772625.1. Lineage (NCBI taxonomy): Eukaryota > Viridiplantae > Streptophyta > Pinopsida > Pinales > Pinaceae > Pinus > Pinus tabuliformis. The sequence goes on from CM062809.1 coordinate 624,362,113, forward strand.
GATGATATATTGATATATTCTAAGGATGAGGAAAATCATGTCGAGCATCTAGCATCAGTGTTAATATTTCTAAGAGAGCATCAATTGTATTCTAAGCTTCGAAAGTAAAATTTCTTTCAGATAGAGGTTATACACTAGTTGGGACATGTTGTTTCCAAAGATGGCATAAAAGTAGATCCAGAGAAGATAAAGGTTATCATGGATTCGACAGCGCCTAGAAATATGGATGAAGTCAAATCATTCATGGGATTATTAGGATACTACAGGAGTTTCATTGGGAACTTCTCATGTATTTCATATCCTATTACGTCATTTCATAGGAAAGTCAAGAAGTTAGAATGGACAGAGAAGTGTGCACCCAATTTTGAGCAGTTGAAGCAGTTGTTGAAGAATGCTCAAGCGTTAAAGATTTCAATTCTGGATAAAGAATTCATAGAATGTAAATATGATTGCAAGAGAGGGCTTGGTGGAGTCCTTATGCAGGAGGGATAGGAGAAGTGTTATGATTCCATGAAACTAAATGAGAATGAGTAGAACTACGTGACCTGTGATCATGATTTAGCAACTAGTATTCATCCCGTGAAGATGTGGATACATTATCTTCTTGGTAGGTGGTTTGTATTGATGAGCGATTAAAATGGTTTGAGATATATTTTTGAACAACCGAATTTGAATGCTAGGTGAGCTAGATTGTTGGATACCCTTAATGAGTTTGACTTCGAGATTATATACATCAAGGCTAAGGGGAATAGGTTTGCAGATTATCTCAGCAGGAAAGTGCAGTTGAACCATGTTGCAGTAGTGAGATCATATGGGAGAGATCTACAGGATCATATCTTACATGCAAGAGAATAGGATGACAGGTACAGGGATCTTATGCATAGGTTACAACATGGCACAAGTGATCAGGATGTGGACAATCATCTTATAGCAGATGGCTTGGTGAGATTTAGGGACAGAATCTATGTGTCGGATGACAATGAACTCAAGAAGCTTACCTTGAGGGAGTTTCATGTCAAACCATATTCAGGGCACCCAGGATATCATAAGATGTTGACAACAGTGAATATTTTATACTATTGGTTAAATCTGAAAAAGGAAGTGGCACATTTTGTGGTGAGATGTTTGGACTATCAATAGGTCAAAGCAGAGTGGAAGCATTCAAGTGGGTTGCTTCATCCTATTCCCATTCCAGATTGGAAATCGTAGGTCATTTCCATGGATTTTATTACAGGTCTTCTAAGGACATCAAGGAAACATGATTCTATCATGGTTGTGGTCGTCAGGTTGAGCAAGGTATCCCACTTCATTCCAGCAAAGACTACTTATTTAGCTAGTGAGGTAGCACGGGTCTTCATCACAGAGATCATGACATTTCATGGTTATTTGAAGAATATTGTGTTGGATAGGGATGCCAAGTTCACTTCAAAGTTTCTGAAGGAGTTGTTTGCAGGTTTGGGAATAGAGTTGGCCTTCAGTACAACTTATCATCCACGGATAGATGGATAGACATAGAGAGTCAACAAGATATTAGAGGATATGATGAGGAAGTATTTCATGCATCAATAGAGGAGATGGTAGGTGTACCTTCCATTGGTTGAGTTCGCCTACAATAATTGTTATCAAGAGTCACTGAGGATGAGTGTTATGCAACCATCTCAGAAAATTCAAGAAGAGATAGATCAATGACTTCAAAATTATCCTCTTTGAGGGGGAATCCTCCTTTATGTTACACAAATGAACAATTATTGGATGATACAAATGAAGGACATCCTTCCTATATATATAATTCTAAGGGGTCACAATATAATCAGAGGCTACATAATAACGATATTGTAAGGACACAACAATAATAATAGTGGGCTTCTATGGGGTACAATAATAATAATAAGGGGGTTTCACTAATAACAATAAGGGACTACACTAGTATTATAGGGACCTAACATGCCCCTCTCCTTCAAAAAACGGTTTTCCTCAACACTTGAGTAAGTTTGGATGCTTCTGTATGAAATTCTCATCGTCCCATGTGGAATATTCAGTGGGTAAGTTCTTCCACTTGATGAGATACTCTAAAATTGATCAATTTCATAGCTAGAGGGTTCTTTATTTCCTGACTGCTTCAGGTTCCAATATGATTTTACCTTCCTCATCAAGTTCCATAAATATTGTTTGAACTGGGAGCTTGTCACCTATAACCTTCTTTAAGCCTGAAACATGGAAAACTAGGTGCATCAGGAAGATGCAGGAAGCTCCAATCTGTATGCCATAGTACTAATCTTTTGCAACACCTTGTAAGGACCATAGTAATTTGGTGATAAATTATTATCCTTCTTAGATTTCTTGAGGGACATCTATTTGTATGGTTGTAGCTATAAAAATACCCAGTCACCTATATAAAAACCTATTTATTGAAAAAGAAATTAACTAAGACAAATATATAAATCACACATAAAAATCAGAGACAAAATATGGGTGGAAAGAGGTTTCAGCCTGATGGCTTCCTCGTATTCTCTCTCTCTCATTAAAAAAAATTGAATATAGTGTTACAAATAAATAGATGAGAGACAATGTCTCAAGATAGTGCGTGCTATCTTAAACACATTTGGCTGAGATAATTTCTCCTTTGGTTGAGATAATTTCTCACCAAACACACACCAATATAGGAGTTACCTAAACTAACTGCTATCTTAGAGGAACAACCCAAGAGTTAGGCACAAATTCCTAACCTCTAATATTTAATTAATCTATTTATTTTTGGATTTATTATTGTTTTGTGAGGGAGGCTAACATTCCCCCGCTCAATGATAAATCAAAAATATGAACGAGGAACCATCTTCCAAGTTCTGATGTTGATCCTCAACAACATTGCCTGAAAAAGCCGCCAAATCTGGATGCTGAAGAAATTGTAATATGAAGAGACTGAGTCTGCTGCATGACTGATTCATCTCTGAATGATGCTTGACAACTCCATCATGTGCCAAGCCACAAAAGGATCCAACTATCCTTTGCTTGAAAACAGCATCCGGTGTCCACTGATACAATTTGATGAACGCCCACTAGCTGATGATGTCGAAAAACAACTCAATGTTGCTTTTGCTATGATGAACGCTACTTACTGCCGCTTTTGTTGTCGATCACCCACTGGCGAAATTGCTAATGGTCACTGTTGATGAAAAATCCCCATTGACTGATGAAGATGCCCACTGGCTGCTTCACTTATGTTGTCGAGACTTTCAGTCTGACAACCACTTGTCAATTTCATTGACATTTTCCCCCCTTTGTCAGCTAAAAGGAGAGACAATCTTCTCCAAAATATATCTGAACTCCCCCCCCCTTCAGGTGTAGGATAGTTTCACTATTGTACTCCCTCGTTCAACTGCATGAGAGTACCATCATCTTTTCACTGTTGGCTACACTTTGTGTGAATGTAGTCGATTGTAGAACTGAGACAATCTTTTGACTGTGGATGACCATTCCCAATGATCGATCCATTCATAATGTATCTTCAATCTGGCTGATTTTTGTTGGTTGCGGCATTTTTCTGAGGAATGATTGGGCTTGTCATAATGGCAACAAGGATGGAGATCAAAACACTGATCTTCCATATGAAGGTTCTTTGACAATGAGAACATTTCAGTTGGACTTCAACTTCAAGTTGCGTGCAATTCTATTTGTCTACAACTTTCTTAGAACCTGCTGAGGGGAGTTGTGCAAGAAATCCTGCACTGACGAACTTAATTGGCTTGGAATAATCTAGGATATGTAAGTTTATGTCATTAGTGACATATCCTAAGCCTCGTCGATTCTTTTTATTTTGAATTTCTTCCTAGGGCGTGATGATGGGTTTGGAAGAAATTTTAACTAGAACAACTTCGACACTTGAAGCTGTTGAGATGAATGACTGGTCATCTGGATGGTTCAAAGACTTGAAATTATCACTCTTTTCTTGCAATTCATTCCTTTGAAGTTGAGACTTGAGTTGAAGAAACTCAGTGGTTTCATGTGTTTGACGTATATGCCGTGAAATATCAGCAAGAGTTTCTTTGTTGATGTTCACCATGCCTTCATCACTGGAGATGATCAAATTGTGAAGAATGTTTAACAATTGAATATGCCACGCCATCTTGCTCACTTGAAATCAGGCTCTCTTGTTGGAGATGTCGTGCTTTGAATAGTTTTTCTTAATTTTGGTACTTGAATGACAGGCTCGCTTGCTATGGGACTTGAATGGCACGCTCACTTGATTTTTTGCTTATTGCACTTGCTGGGAACACTGCTAGAGTTGTAGAACTTTCTTGCTTAAACTCTGGAATTCACACTCGCTTGATCACGATCATGTTTGTGTGAATGCTCACTTGCCTTACTTGATGACTTCTCGCTCACTTGAAGTAATAGCCACGCTCTCTTGATGTCGATCTCAACTTGCTTGATTGGTGTTAGAGTTGAACTTGTTTGGTCGCTTTGATGGTTGCTGCAATGAACTTCACTCTGGCTCGCTTGAAGGTTTGAACTTTTTTCTGTTTTGACGCAAATTTCTTGAATGAATACTCATGCCCTCTTGCAGGAGATGTGAACTTGTTTCTTGTTTGCTTTAGAGTTAAAATTCATGCATTCACTTGATTCTGCTGAAAGGAAGGGTGTCAAACACTGTCGAAAATGCACCCAAAAAACACTTAGTGATTTAATGACTCACTACAATGAATTCAAGTTGACTCAATGCAAGATTTGGGTGTTGGTTTCAACCAAGAATGCACCCTTACAATTCAATGTAATTTGAGTTTGATTACAAGTTTAATAATGTTGACGTAGACTGTGCTCTGAAACGTTGAAGTTTACAAATTCATTAACTTGATTGTAGTGATGTAGACTTTGCTTGAAATGCTGGAGTTTGTAGATTCATGAACTTGATTGTATTGAGTGAATTTGTTTGTTGAGGTAGAATGCTGATGTTGAAAACTTTGATTATTTGTTTTAGTGACGCAAATGCATGTGTTGAGCTTAATTATCCTTCCTTGAAGCTATTTTGGTACAAGTGTTGTGCTTGCTTGCATTTAACTTTATGTGTGTTAAATGAGATCATTTATGTGTCAAAACTAGACACAAATCAAAAAGCAACAACATGAAGCATGCACCATTATCAATACACTCTTCGTGTACCTAAGATCCCCTTATTCAATTTCGAGCGGATCTAGGACACAATCACCATAAAAATGATATCTTTATTAAACTTTGGAGTACATAATCACTCAGCATCACAACATCTTCATGGAATCAGAATTCTAGAACTTTTTGAAAGAAAAATGTCTTCAAAAAACTAACTCAACCTCCTTAGCTCATTGATGCATAAATTCATTAAACATATGAAAGTAGGAGGTACTGCAATGCTCAATTAATTCCTTCACACAACCATTCAAACTAGCGCATTCTTTTCACACATGAGTCTCCACTAATCAGTCAACTCTTCTCATTCAACAACTTTGTGGAACAAGTGAAGTTATCTGCTCTCACATGGAGAAACCTAGTCTGATACTAAGTGATGCAGCCGAGGGCCACAGTGATGAAATTGCACAGAAAAAACATGGAAGAAATTGAAAATTAAACACAAAATTGCAATGAGCCAAAGCACCACTTATTTATTCCATCGATCAACCAATCTCTACAGGCCTTGGGGAAAATCCCTTCTTCGATTGATTGACAATCTTAAACAATAGATCCTCGGAGCTTGAACTGTCACAGTCAAAATCCATGAGTCACATTGCGAGGCCATTTCAAGTTTAGAATCTAATCAGTTAGAATGCATTCATTCGGGTCGGGCCCAATAAATTTGGTATCAATGACCTCAATTGGAGCTTCATCACCAACTGGTGCAGAGACATATGATGTTCCTTCTTCCTTTTACGGTTTTAGTATCAACAACAAGAGCCTCAGTAGAAGGGGCTGAGACAGTCACCGTTTCAGTTACAATTTCAGAAAGAGTAATAGTTTCCTCATGCTTTAGAACATCCCCTTGGGCTAGAACCTCAATGTTTTCAGTGACTGTACCTTTTGGTTTGTCCTTCTTTATGTACAAATCCAAGTCTTTTAGAGCTCCAGGCTATCGTTCTGAAGCACTTCCGTTTGAGGTCAAGCTTCAATCACTTTCACAATTATTGCAACGATAAATCTCCTCTGTAGAAGATGTGATCTGACAGATCCCTTTCTCACGCATACTCAGTAGTAGGCTTGTTCACACAACTCGCTTTCACTATGCTTTATGCAATTATATTCTTCATAGTCAGTTCTCCTTACAACATCGATCCCATGATGCTTCATGTTGCAGTTTTTCAATGATCTTGAAAACTTGCTCTCTAATTTCCATTTGTAATAGAAATATGGAATTAATTTACTCCTTAAATAAATCAACTTGTTTTAGATTCTATCGTCATTGTAAATATCAACTAAACATACAATCCATCTTAAACTGGAACATTTAACAATATACATAATGAATGATAACGCCAATAGAATTGGCCAGATCCATAACACATTTTGAAAATAGAACAAAGTCACTTACATATTTCTTTGCATGTGAATGTTATCCAGTTTTGGCCAGTTTGAAATCATTTTAATGAATCAATTCAACCCCAGGTAATCATATCCATATGATCCTTTGTCATCAACAATAGCTCCCCCAGAACACTCATGCAACAGTTTCTCCCAGAATTTGATGCATCATAGTTTTACGACTTACGTTCCACGTAGATCTATTATTCTCCACGTCTCTTTGTTGCTCATAATACTCACCGGTTCCCCTTTTATGACAGGAGGCTCTCTTGGGATAATTGTAACAGCATCTTCCCATGAACGGGAGGGCACTAGCTAAGATACATTTCTACTTTGTTATGCCTGACTGCATACGATTTGAATGGATTATCTATCTCGCATCCGACATGGAAGGAAGCTGCGAATTCAGTGTTCAATGACAAAAAGTAGAAGTAGGTATAACATAATTTACTCATCCCCAGTACCTGTGGCTTTGTGTGCAGCTATCGCCAAAAGGAAGAAACAACAAAATTTTTCGAGCCACACTCATCTAAGCCCCAATCCCCGTAGCATCAATTTGGGAACAAAGTATTCTATGCGATTTCCATTAATGCTCCGCTGAAATCTGAGTTGGAAATCAATCTCTTGCACAACATACTTTATAGGCTAGCTTCTGCGAAAAGCAAAACCAGAACTCAAAGCAAGAAGAATAAACATCATGCTTTTACTCATGGCCGCAGGTGGAATTCCTTATGACAGGTTCACTGAAGGTAACGGATCGGTGGAGGTAATGGATTCTTCACTCATGAATCTTTCAACCATGGCCACGACTACCATATTCTTACAATTATCAAATCTTGCAGAGATTGTTTCTCGGCATAACATAAAATATTTGTTTCATAACAACTTCAGGGCTTTCTCGTTCTTTCACTGCGATTGAAACCTAGCAAATCTCAGAAGAGACTGCGTGCTCTCTGAAATACCAAGTAGTCGTCACAGATAGTTTGTTACCTCAAATAGTGAAATTTAGCACAAAATCGTGCCACAAAATTCTGCAAAGAAATTCACTGCCTTTTTGTGCACATAATTTGTCCAGTTTGGGGAAATGACCCACGATCAGCAATGAGAACTGCTTTAGTTGATAATGAACTCGGCCTAATCTCACTGCAGCTCCGATACCACATATTGAAAAAGAAATTAACTAAGAAAAATATATAAATCACACATAAAAATCAGAGACAAAATATGGGCGTAAAAAGGCTTCAGCCTCATGGCTTCCTCGTATTCTCTCTCTCTCATTAAAAAAAATTGAATATAGTGTTACAAATAAATAGATGAGAGACAGTGTCTCAAGATAGTGCGTGCCATCTTAGACACCTTTGGTTGAGATAATTTCTCCTTTGGTTGAGATAATTTCTCACCAGACACACACCAATATAGGAGTTACCTAAACTAACTCCTATCTTAGAGGAACAACCCAAGAGTTAGGCACAAATTCCTAACTTCTAATATTTAATTTATTTATTTATTTTCGGATTTATTATTGTTTTGTGAGAGAGGCTAACACTATTTCACTACGATGTTGATCTACATGTTGTTTCATTCGATTCTACGCCAAACTGAGGTTATCCTATAAGAGTTGGAGAAATTTTTTTGATGCTTGATGTGATCTTGCACTTCTTGAACCTTAGAATGTTATCTTAAAGATGATGTGATGGATGGTGCATGATGTCCATAAAGTGGAAATGCATTACAATATATGGTCGGATTAATTTATTTTTTCTCTGGGGTTGTTTCATGTTCTATGTCCTCTTCTTTTGACATTTCTGGATCCTTTTCTTCCTCCTCTTCATAATCTATGTAAAATAATCTCTTCTTAGCACACTTATTATCTTTAGTGTATTTGCTATCACAACTGTAACAAAGCCATTTTTCTCTTTTTTCCTCCAACTGTAGTGGTGTAAACCTTGTAGGTAATGGAAGGCTAGGAGTAGCAACACTTCCATCTTTATAGTTCTAATGTTGATTAGTGGTTGTCATTGATGTCAATCCAAGCAGCACCAGGGGCTACCCATATCTTGCATGGGAATTTTGACTTGAAAAATTACTCTATTCTGACTCAAGGATATTATAGATGGATTCTACGTGTTGATATGTTTCCTTTGATATATGGCACGCCAAGTAATTCTTCACAGTTTGAGAGATATTCACGTTTGAAATAAGTAACCCCAGTGAGTGGGCTAAAACCCCAGGGGGTTGTGGCATGACACTCTTAATTGGTTTTTGTCATTTAATAGTCAATAAATAATAATAATCTCCTAAAATCCCTCCAACGTTCACTTGTTGAGTACCCTCTCAACTCAAGACATTCATATAAATATTGACCCTCATATCGTCATCTAGTAGGGATTTTGTCGCTTCAAACAGGCCATCGTGGGATTTTCTCTATAAATTTGGTTCTCTGAAGCTTCAGAAGCTGAAATTAAAACTCATTTGAGCTGAAATCTTAATGAACCTCATGAGAGAATTTCAGATCTTGGTTCACTATATTTTTGGATATATGATCCAAGGAAGTTAGGGCTTTTGCAGGTTCCTGAATTCCATGTCAAATAGGTCATAGTGGTAGATTGGGAATAAATCTTTCTTAAATAATCCGATCTTGATCAGACATGTGGATTTGGAAATAGGACTTAGAGGGCTACCACAAGATGAAATGTCAAACCCTGGAGATCTAAAATTACATAGATACAACATATTCAATATCAAGCTCCTAGAAGGAAAGAAAAAGCATGCATTCAAGGATCATTGCAGTAAGGACCACACACTAACAGTAAAGGGTTAGTTTTAGATATAGTCTTGCATAGATACAAGGCCTATATCAAGAGTGGGAGTCTTTGTATACTTCTGTAGCAAGTCAACAACAAAAGTGACAAGCACACATCATGTATGCATTGTAATTTTTAATTTGTATTTATTCATTATTATGCACTTACATGTGTTTTGCAGGCAGAGGTAAGTTGAAGGGTATTTTGTTTTGTTTTGGGATTGGTTTCTCCAGGAAAATTTTGCATGCAGGTAGAAGAAGATTCAAGTACAACTTTAAGTAAGAAGTCAAGAGCAGAAGTATCAAATCAAAGGAAGCATTGCATCTGGACATCCTTTGAAGACATGACAACCATCTGTATATTTGTGAAGAAGTTTCAAGGCCAAGAATCATCATTGTAAAGTTGTAAAAGAGTCATTTGTAAAATTGTCAAGGCCAAGAGTCATAATTGTAAAGTTGTAAAAGAGTCATTTGTAAAAGTGACATCATTGGAAGAATCATTATTGTAAAAGAGTCAATCTCCCTAGAGTTGAAAAGGCATTATTGGGAGGTATAGGAGTTTATGTTGGGATGACGTCATGGTTGGGTTGCAGGTCATAGTGTGATTGGGTGTTCGGTCAAAATCATTGTAAATAATATTGTATCGTGGATCGTTGTCCCTAGTACGGGAATCCACACTCTTGTCTCATTTCAGTCATTATAGGGTGGCAGGGAGGTGTCGGGCTGGTGCATGAAGTCACCTACAGGTTGGATCCTGTGAACACTTTAGGGTGGTAGGTTGGTCTAGGATGTTGGGGCATCCATTTAGTTGACTACTGAAGAAACCAGGGTGTTGGGGTGTCCTTCCAATGGGAGTTGGAGAAGAATTCTTTTCTAGATTCTAGGAAGTTGTTGCTTTCATTTTAGTTGGGGTTGAAGATTAAAGAATTTATTAGAAAATCGTTCAGTGGTTTTTGACCTGGAAGGGGCTTTCCAATTAAAATTCTTGTGTATATTGTGTTCTTTTATTTACTCTTATTACTACATAAACATTAATAATAATTGAATATTAACTAATGCTCTGAAAAGATTTAAAAGTGCTAATTGCTAAAAAAAGTTGATTCACACCCCCCCCCCCCCCCCAAGTATTTCCAACATGTAAGTGGTAGACTTCCTTTGCCATATTTCCATAATTTTGCTTTCCACTTTTCTGGCCATCATGAATGCCTTCTCCAATGAATCAGGTTCCCAAATTCGAACCTCATGTTGGATTTTATCATTTAAAGGCCCTATGAAGACATCAATCCTATGCTCCAATGAAATATCTTTTACCCTTATATTTAATTTTTGGAAGTCCTCGATGTTCTCAGCCATTGAACCCTTTTGTTTGAGATTTATAAATTGGCTAAAGAAGGTGTTTCTCTTTGTATCCTCATAATGTGCTATCATTTCCTCCATAAAAATGGACCAAGTGACAATTTTTTTACGAGAGAAAATCCATAGATACCATTTAAACTGATTGGGTTCTAAATATAAAGTAGCAATATGTACCTTTTTTGTGTTTTGCACATTATGGAGATCAAAATATTGCTCCATCTGTAGTATCCATGTTATGAGATCCTTGCCATCAAAATTCCTCATATCAATCTTTGGAATATGGTGGGCCTTTATTCCAATGTTAGGTTCTATGAAATCATGATTAACATTTCTTTTGTTCTCATCATGATTTTCCTATTCTACCTTTTCGCCATTAGGAAACTTTTCTTATCAAACCTTGGTCCCACCTTCCTTCAAACCTTCCATGTCTCTCTTCAAATATTCCATGTTGCCTTTCAATTTTTCTTGGAAGCTATCAATATTAGTGTCCATGCTATTCTTAAAACCATTGATCTTAGCTTTGATTCTATATATCAATAACTTTGATATATCATGTTGCATTTCTTCCTCTTCTTCATGTGTCATGGTAGATATTTCAGATTTCTTACTAGGTGTTTCTATTTTCTTGCTTCGATTCATTTTGAAATCAAAAAATGATATCTACACTTCAATATTCCCTTTGAATCACTTCAAACTTATTTTTCAAACATAATTTATGTGATTTTTATTTTTTTCTAAATACACACATTTTTCTTTCTTTTAGGAGCTCGATCTTGAAATGATTCTAACTATGTACTTGCAGATCTCCAAGTTCAAAAATTTTGTATTGCAGTAACCCTCTAATTTCTCTTTCCAACCCCATAGGTCTGATCGATATTGGATTCGTCAAGAAAGAGTTATGCCCAATATCCCATGATGACCTGATTATAGACTGGTTCAGTACAGTGAACTTGTATGGAGTGCCACGTGTCCCTGTTTCAGCCTTCATCCCTGAACATGATATCCAAAACAATACATTTCATCCTCTTTCTATCAATTTTTACAAAATTTAAGTCCAATTCTCTGAGAGAAAGTTATGACGATTTTCCCAAGATCACCTGTTTGAGATGGAATTATGGAACCTGCAAAACCCTAACTTTCTCAGATCATATCTCCAAAAATGTAGTGAGACGAGATCTGAAATTCGTACGCAAGGTTCACCACAATTGTGGCTCCAACAAGTTTTAATTTTAGGTTCTGATGCTTCGTAGAAAAAATTTATAGCGAAAATTCCATGATGACCTTCTTGACATAGCAAAAGCCTAGAATCCAAAGCTCTGATAACAAATGTTATGCAACCAGCTCACAAAATAGAAGAGATAGATCAATGACTTCAAAATATCCTCTTCGAGGGGGAAACCTCCTTTATATTACACAAATGAACAATTCTTGGATGATACAAATGACAAGACCTCCTTTCAATAAATAGGAGTCTGAGGGGTCACAATATAATCAGAGCCTACATAACAATAATATTGTAAGGGCACAATAATAATAATAATGGGTTTCTCGATGGCACAATAATAACAATAAAAGGGTTGCACTAATAATAATATGGGGCTACATTAGTATTATAGGGACCTAACAATGAGTCTGTTTAAGGCACTGTATGGGTAGAGTTGTAATACTCCCATCAGCTAGAGTGATCCAGTGAACAGGGTACTTATTGGATCAAACATTTTGGAAGATATGGAAGAGGAAATGTAGGTTATAAAGAAGAATCTAAAGGCAGACGAAAAATTTATGCAAAACATCACAAGTAATTTAAGAAGTTTTGGGTTTGGGAACATGTGTATTTGTGCATCAATCCCAAGAAGATCTCCTTGAGAATTGCATTATGTGCCAAGTTGGACCATGATATCGTGGACCTTTTGAGATTGTGGAGAGGATTAGACCAGTAGCCTACAAACTTTAACTGCCTCTGACAGTGAAATTCCATGATGTTTTTCATGTTTCATTTCTTAAAATATATGTAAAACATGTTTATCATGTTATTGATTAGTACGAATTGTAGGTGGAATAAGAAGGAGAATTCCAGTAGGAACCTCAGTGTATATTGCAGCGGAAATATCTCATTCTCTAGAATAGAGCACTCGAGCAAGTTAAAGTGAAATGGAAGCACTTTGGGCCCAATGAAGATACATGGGAGATGGTTTATTATTTGTAGTCAATGTATCCTTCATTATTTACCGGTGGAGGCATATGAGTTTTGGTATTTGTACATATTTATGTATGGTTGTTATTGTAAATATTGCAATGACCTATGTTATAAAGCTTCAATAAGTCGTATGATGGTCATATTATAATGTTTGTCATGATGGTTTTACTTTTAAGAAGGTTGTTATTGTAAAGACTAAAATGAGTTGGGTTATAAAGCTCCAAAGGAAGTATGTTTTTGGTTTTCAGTGGTTTTATTGGTTGTAGGTGTCATAGAAAACTGAGGATGGTGTTCTCCTAAGGGGGGGTCTGTAATATGCTGGGGTTAAAATTTCATGTAATAAAAGTTAATAAAGGTAAAATAAGACCATGGGAAAGGCACACTTATTCAAAGATGAATGTTGGGAAAAATATCCTAGTGGGCATCACTTGTTGTGTTTTATGGCTAAGGCGTGTTACCGGGAATAGTGTCTATGCAGAACTGCTAATCCCACTAAGGGTGGTAGCAACCTTAGAAACAAACAGAGTAAAGCTATTCTTGTATTCCTTTATGACTAAATAGATAAGAGAAGAATGGAGGGACCAACCTCAATCTTGCGCTTGGTTCCTCACTTTGATTCCTCTCTCTTCTGATAGACTCTTGCTACTTGCTCCCTCGCCAGCCCAGCTTCAAAGAGTACCTGTGGAATCAAAGCAGCACAATACTATCCAAGAACAGAGATCTACTAGCATAAACAATATAAGATCAGATGTATATTGACCACATACAAACATATATCATAAAATATGCAAGGACATGGAGGAAAACTTGAACAACTTTATTGATATCAAGAAAAGTACAGGGGAGGATTACAACCAATTGTTCTGACCCAACGTCATCCTCTCAGCAAGAAGCCCTTCTTCACCTCATGAAAAGCTTAGATCACTCAACACTATGATGTTGCAGCAAGAAACCAACAACACTTCCTTACAAGATACAAAATTCCAGCCTCTGGATCTCTGGGATGAGGGATCCATATATAGATGTTTGAAAGGAGGGTGAGTCAGCTTCTAGGGTTTGATTAGTGTCCTCTCTCTGATAGTTCTTGATGCCATTTGGAGAATGATGATCTCTTACTCATCCTTGGGTGAAATCAGGGAGGCAAGTGTCATAGGAGAAGTTTCTGGAAGATTCCATGATTTTCCACCTCGCACACTGCCTCTGCCATTTGTCCATTCCCACCCATCGCACCCCATAGAAGGGATTTTCAACATGCATCGCACCCTCTATGAGTATTTAGGTGGGATGCAGCGCACTTTGTCCATGGAGCAGGTGGGATGGTCTAGTTTTGACCAGTTCTGAGTAGTTTTTCATGGAGAACTTCTGAGAGGTGATGTGATCAGCTGACCTTGTTCGTTTGGGGGTTGGAACAAAACTTTTAGGGTCTTAGGAGCCCTTGGTTTATAGACATTTAGAATTGGGGTTTCAGTGCCCAAAAATGTCTATAACAGTTTCCCCCTAAAGCATGAGGTCGTTAATTAATTTTTTATGTTGAGTGAAATGCTTTATCATGAGGATCGGAATTTTTTCGAGCTAGAAGGTGACCTGTAATAAGATACAATACAACACATTATATTCATAATATTTTTCATTTCCTGGCTGAGTCGGGCATAACCATGCTCAGCTTTATAAATTCATTTTCATGTACATAGGACAGACAACCGTCTGAGTGCAGACTGATGATTTTGGTAGAGCCATCATCCCTTTGGTTGGATGATTATCTGTGCAGCCATGATGTGCACTGGACGTCTTTGTTCCCTGAATGTATTTCGCAGCTCGGATGGATGAGACTAGATCCAGGGTCTTCAATCTCGTTCGATCTTCACTCGAAGTACAAGTCAATCCATGTGAGAGATGTTTTGGAGTCGAACATGGAAAGACATTGCCTGATTACCAGCCAATGATGTAAGCTGTTAACAGGCACGAGAGGAATCACCGATAATGATGATGACCCTCAAGGTACTACAGTACAATTCACATGGTGTGAAAGAGGGACTTGGCGTCGAACACCATGCAAAATCTTTCGGTCGAAGGCCAGTGATGTAAACCTGTCGCCGGAAGTGAGAAACTTGCCATTGAGGCATGCAAGCTTCAAAGTACTGGAAGGGTTGTTCCTAAATCAACTTCTTGGATAATGAGCTAATGTCGACAAGAAGCGATCCGTCACAGGAGGGCCTTAATGAATCCCACATCTATGACACGGAATGAGCAAATTATTTTAATGGAGGTGAAAACGATATGAGGATACAAGGTTCAGGATGGCGGTCATGAAAATATGGAGAATGAATTTATTACAGCGGATGAGACATAGGTGAATCCTCTGAGCGACTTCTCTTGAACATATCGGCGACACTGACATGATGGATTGGTAGCATTAACCCCAAATATGGATGGTGTGATGGAACCATGGTGATGTGACCGGTGAATGGAACAACCCAACCTGACTCGGATGCAGAGTGAAAGTGTCATGTTCAAGAGCGACTTGCTACCAACAAAGCTTTTCAAGTTTTCTTCCCAATTTTTCCCCAGTCATTGCTGACCAGTACCTCTTTATTTTTTACAAGCTTGAGGAGGATAACATATGCTTGTTCTATAATCTGCCCTTCACGAAAACCCATCGCTATGTTTTAACGAGCCTAGCAATAGTGAAACTCGGTCTTGTCTGCGAGGACAAGTTTGTCACTATTAGCTTTTAACGAGTTTAACGACAAAGACAACTCGGTCCTTTTCAATTTTAGAGAGTCTGAAAGGGACATAAAGGAAACTCCTATATTTCCTTTTTCGTCATATAATCCCTTAGGTCTGAAAAAGTATAAAACAATACGAAAGGGATGAATTTTCGGTAATTTTAACGAGCTGAACAAGACAAGCGCTCGATCTTTTTATGTAATAATCCCTCGGGTCCAAAAAGATTAAAATCTAAAGGAGGGATAACACTTTTGGTCGCTTTAACGGGCTGGAGATGCCAATTGCTCGACAATATTTTCATTTTTTACGAGTCAGATGAAAAGAGCTTAAAGGAGACTCGTTTTTTAGGAATGAGTGATAATTTCGGATAGCAATTGACTCCAGGTAAGGTTTGGAATTTCCAAATCACAGCAAGGTCACAAGGATGGCTAACTGTATCACTTTTCGCAGTTGTTCCTCAAAGGGGGTAAACAATCAAATGGAGGTGAACGATCGGCCAATGTAGAGTGGAGGTGATGATGAGAACACGACCAAGGGCTTCAAAAGCTGATAATAAGCATTCACGATGGTTATTTACCGGAGGTTGGTTCATTTTTTAATGAGCTTAAACTCTGGGGGAAACATTTGCTCATTGATTATGTTTATTTTTTAACAAGCTTGAATTACGCGATAAAACTGATCGAGGCGGGTTTATTTTTTAACGAGCTTGAACCCTGCGGTAACACTGCTCATGATAAGTTTGCATACCCCCAGCATAATAATGCAAATCGAGGTGCATGCCCCCCAAGCTTCATTTCATTCAACTTTGTGGTTGGAATGAAGGTTTACCTCTGAGATCTTTGAAAGTCTCGACTTGGATTTTACGAGATCGTAATCAAAGACTCGATTTGGAAAGGGAGTCGTTTCATTTTTTAATGAGTTTGACATAGTAAAAGAACTATCCTCATAATCCATTGTATTTACAGTATTTGATAGAAAATAAAAAATTAAAGGATGATTAGGATCGTTGGAATAATCTTCACGGTAATCCAGAAGATGGGAACGATGGTGGTAATCTTCCCATGGTGCCCCATCAATCATCATTGACTGAACAATTCCTTCGTCTGTAGAATGTACTTGTGACCAAGGATCTGAAGGGGTGCCATATTCCTTAGACCTATCCATCCAAACAATTGATGAGCATTGATTTGGGTTTGCCCCCCCAGGCCAAGAAAATTGATTGCTACAATATTTCTAAAATGGCGATGATCCATACTGACAAAATGTTTAGGAATCTTCTGAATCCATTAGATATAGAAGATTTCATATTGCAGGTTTCCACTGTGGCCACTTCCGCCATATTACTCGAAGGTGGTAGGGCAAAAGTACCCATTAAGGCAGGGTCTTTTAGGAGACCTACTCCGATATTTTGAAGCGAATGATTGCTTCCATGGATCATTAGAATGCTTCCCGTAACTTGTGAACTGTTGGGGAGAAATGTTTTTTGGTCGACGATTGTAATTCCTCCTTGAAAGGGAAATACAATCTTCATAAAGTAGGTCGACACAACTGTGACCATGGCATATATCCAGGGCCTTCCTGGTAGGATGTTGTAATCGAGGTTTCCATCGATTACTTCAACATCAATTTCTACTGTTTTTCCCCCTAGTTCAGCTTGCAAGTTACTTAAAATCCTGTATGGAGTGTATGATCGTCCATCAAATGCTTTTAACATTGTTGACGATCGCGACAAGGGTGGTGAGCCTAAATTTTTCCAGCAACTCATCAACATAATACATGTAGATGCCCCCTCATTAATAATTGTTCGATGAACAGTTTTGTTGAGGGCTTTCACTTGAATAAGGAAATCTAGTTGAGTTGGTAACTGAGGGTCATATCCTTTGTGATTAAAGGATACAAGATTGGAATCCGTTGGGTCAATCCCACCTATCATTGATAATAGATCCTGCTTTTAGGAGAGGAAATTTTGTGGTACCTCAAGCGTCGACATAGCAGACGGCGATTGGGCTAGGTCTTCTACTATATTATAAATCTATGCTACTTTGGCACGAGGATTAAATTTCGATTTGTGTACTACTCCCTTTGGCGGCTTTATCATTGGTTCAAGAATGATGGGTGGCACAACTTCGGTCAAAGTTGTTGTCGAATTACTAGGTTGTTCATTAGCCTTGTTATTCGACAGCTGTGGATTTTCGTAATCTTTATTCCTTGTCAAAGCATCATTTTGCTGCTTTGAGATAGACAACATAAGCACTTGGGATCGGGAAGCATTTTGATTAGCAACCAGTTTGGTTCCCGGGTTTGGAAATGGATCAGTCAATACTACTGAGGTTTTTGAACTCTTAAATAATTTCTTAAGCTCGGCTTTATGTGGACAATCACTCGTCCAGTGATCCTCATCACATATAAAGCATGGATAACTCGGTTTCCTATTTCCGGAGGGTTTTGCAGAATATTTTTCAGGAGACGACTCTTCCCATTTTTTCTTCTTCCATTTCTTTTTCTTCTTGCCTCCTGGTTGCTTGGTTTCTTTGCCCTTGTCAATTGAGACGACATTTACTTCTGAGGCGAGAAGTTCCTCATTTGCATTTTGACTAGAAATCTTACGGGCCTTTTTAGATGTAGCCTTTGTTGATTTCGTGCTTGTCGTGCCTATCATGCCGTCGCCGGCATGAAAGTCATTGTTTGATTTAGGAGGAGGAACAAAAAATTCCGGTCTAGGAGAGTCAGGGATTTTATCATAGAGCGTGCTAGACTGAGTATAAATCAAGTCTAAATATTGCGCATGAGCAATGACTTGCTCTTCAATGACAACTCCTCCTTTTGCCACATCTTCTGTAATGGAAGGTAAGAATTACTTGATAAACCATTTAGCTAAAAGCTGATCAGGAATGTAGGTTTTTACCATTCTACGATGGCGTCGCCACTCATGAATATGATCAGATATGTGAGTGGCTGTCGTTTGTTTGAAGTTGGTAAGAAGTTCCGTTCCTGTTTCGTACCTTATCGGTAACTGAAAATGGGTTAAAAAGGTTGTGGCTAAAGTACTGAAGTTATCAAATGAAGCTCTTGGTAATTCGATATACCATTTTGCCGCCGGACCAGTTAACATTCTTTGAAAGAGGCGAAGCCTAATCGAATCATCGTTTAGGGTGTTCGATGAACACCACAGATGAAAGGTCATCACATGATTCGACGGGTCTTCACCCGGATTTCCATTAAATTTAGGAATATCTAACGGAAGTTTATGCGGAATCAGTGGCCACCAAGGGGCGTAAGCAATTGGATCATTTGTTAACCGATTTAGATCTGGTAACTCTAAAGTTTCCATGAAGGGTAACTATTCATTCAGGTTTGGCGAAGCATACCCAGGGTAAGATGGAATTGCCTGAGCAGTTGGTCTTTGCATACCAGCATAATGTATTTGATGCTAGTAACTTTGGTAAGGTTGAGGGGCATAACCATGGTAGAGTGGTTGATTTTGACCGTTTTGAATATACGGCTGCCCGCTATTCACAAAG
This sequence comes from Pinus tabuliformis, assembly GCA_031772625.1. NCBI lineage: Eukaryota > Viridiplantae > Streptophyta > Pinopsida > Pinales > Pinaceae > Pinus > Pinus tabuliformis. The sequence continues at coordinate 624,381,260 of CM062809.1, forward strand.
ATTTGTTGCTCAGACCCTTGGTAAACTTGTTGGAATTGAGGTTGTTGATATTGCACTAGCCATGGTTGTGAAGCCATGTTCTGTTGTCCAATACTGGCTGTTTGACCAAGATGAGGGGTAATCGTACCCGTTTGGGCCTGTGTCATTCCACTAGTCGGCGATTGTGGCTGAGTCGTAGGGGCAAGTGGTTGTTGCATTACAACCTGAGAGACCTGAGGTTGGCATACAACCGGCAATGCTTGTACTTGCAACACCGTCACAATATCTAGCGTAGTTGGTATATTTGACATAGGTAGACATTGTTGCATCGAATATACAACTCTTGGTTGCTGAGGCAGTATTGGCACCCAACCGCTAGATGTTATTCGAGCATAACCTGAATTTTGTTGCAAGCATGTTTGTCCTCCCGAAGGAGACAATGAAAGGGTATATTGCCCCCCATACAGCGGTAATCCGGTACTTAAAGGAATTATTTGTCCTTGAGGACCAGACTGCCCAAATTGACACCCTGAAGGGTCAATTTGTTGAGATCCAACATGAGAGTTTCCGGATACAATTCCTGATGAATAAATAGGAACGGACCATACTATCGAAATAGCCCCTAGGTGGGCCCCTTCTAGTGATTGAGGGCTAGTTGGGACAGATGGTATGCCGACGAACATTGTTGGAGTGACGGCATGAAGTTCTACCATTGCTGTGTTGGATGACACAGTCCTAGATGTCGACGATTGTTCAGACATTTCTAGCCTATCCAAAATATTTCCTAGCGATTCTACAGGAGCTTCCGATAACGGTAGACTAATTTCTTACGAAGAGGGATACAGGGTGATCTCAACTCCAAATTGAGATGGAGTATTAGACTGAGGATCTTCCACAATCTCTTCTATAGAAATCAGACTAGGTGGAAGAGGCAGACCGTGAGGTCCGTAAAATATTTCTGGTGCCGAAGAAGGTATAAAATCTGCAGCGATGGAGGTTTGGGGAATAACACCTTCTGAATCAGTTGTTAATGTAGTTGGTTCAGAGATAGAAGTGTTTACTCTCACACTAGGATCAGTTCCACTTTCCTTTGGTAGCTGCTGAATTTCTTTTGTAAGGGCAAGGTTACCAAGAATGTTCGGAGTGACCGGAGTCTTTGCTAGTGTTGGAAGACGTGTTCCAACTTTACCAGGGCACTTTGACCCAGTCAAACGAGTTCATTTTGTCCATATCAGTTTTGATTCTGGAGACAAAGACGGTTGACTCGTAAGCCTCCACAAACGACAGGGTTTTGATTGACTTTCTTCCATGATTGCGGATTACTCGATCAACTAAAAATCAAAGGGTAAATATGTTTCCGAATTAAATGAATTTTAGACGCTTTGACACAACTTGTTTTTTCAATTTTTGAGAGTCGAGAAAAAACAAAAGATGACTCTAGTCGCCTTTGAATTTTAATGAGCCTGAAGTGACAAGTGCTCAGATGGACCTTTTCCTTTAAGGAGTCTGAAAAGGAACGAAAGAGACTGCTCTGGAAATCTAGACAAAGGGATTACCAAACCAATCGCAAAATTGCAGAATACTTTTTACGGTACGGCAGTCATTCTTCCCGAATGATGTGTTCAATGCATTGTGATCGATAGGGCGACAGACACGGCTTCGTATGGATAAAGGATAAAGCCTATTGTGGTCTCCCAATATATACTCGACGGTACGTGGGAGCAGAAGTCCGTATTGGCACTTGTCGTCTCAAAGTGGAGGAATCAGCCAACCAACAATGAAAGCAACAGTTACCATGTTTTACGATGCCGGAACACGTCTCTAGCCTAGACTTCTAAATGTTGTGCGTTAGGTTCCAAAGCATTTTTAGATTCATTGAATTTATTTTATAGTTGATCTTGCTTAAGAAATTTTCCTTTCAGGTTCACTGCATGATGTAGATATACAATTCCTAAAATGCAGTCTAAGAAGATAAACGGTCGCTTAATCTTCTTTCAGCAATGAAAATCCTAGCTACTAAGGAAAGAGAGACATTTTTCTTTCAGCATAGAGCACACACTATATGCACCGTCCTAAATCAAAACGACAAGCAGTCTAAATGCAAATGCACATGCATGTATTGTTTTTCAGCTTTCTTAATGTATGTGAAAGTAAGAAAGCTAAGCGCAAATCTGAATTATTTCTAAAGCGACAGTACTCAACAAATTTCTTTCCAAAATGAAGTGAGAGTAAGAGAGACACTTTGCGATTTTGAAATGAAAAATTGCTTTTCGACACTTTAAAACTTACGAATTCAAATCATATGCAATAGTAACTTGTATAATCAACTACCAAAGCAAGGGGATTGTCTTCTATGGCTGAAAACGACAGCTACGACACTTTCAGATCAAAGAACGACAGCTCGATTATGCTACTTTTTTGCAAAAGAGAACTGAAAATGATGCAAAATACATAAAAACACTTACAGTTCTTTGCACTATGGAGGTGGAAAGATGTAAAGGAAGGGGGTTCTTACAGAGATATACTGACCATAGATAGCTAAACTCCAGAATAGAACTGAAAACAGTGAGTGAAAAACCCAAGCCTTAAGGTAGAGTTAACCTTATCTGACCAGCGCACCTATCACACAGGGAACTCTGCTTTCAGCGCACCTACTGCACTCGGGAAGTGCGCTGGAAGCAGACTGCCTTTAAAGCAGGGTGCGATGGTACCAGAACGAGACTTCAAACAAGTTTTTACTCACAATTTGCAATTCAGTTTGGGGATTTAAGCTAAGAAAGCAATGTTTAGTATATGCAAAACACAGAGGTGGATCTAAGGAGGTTACTAGAGGTACCACTCAGGGCAATTAGTCTGTTTGTAGATCTGTTGTTTAATTCATAAACAAAACCCAGAGATTGACTAAAGCAACATTGATCTACTTTGCATTCGTAAAACAAATGCAGTTCGAAGGCTAGCTGGCTTGGCTTCAGGTTCCGTCTGTAAGTTTATAAAAGAAACAAAGATAGGCTAGCAAACAATCTAGTCGCTCCCTAGCGGAGTCGCCATTTTGTTACCGGGAATAGTGTCTATGCAGAATTGCTAGTCCCACTAAGGGTGGTAGCAACCTTAGAAACAAACCGAGTAAAGCTATTATTGTATTCCTTTATGACTAAATAGATAAGAGAAGAATGGAGGGACCAACCTCAATATTGCACTTGGTTCCTCACTTTGATTCCTCTCTCTTCTGATAGGCTCTTGCTACTTGCTCCCTCGCCAGCCCAACTTCAAAGAGTACCTGTGGAATCAAAGCAACACAATACTATCTGAGAACAGAGATCTACTAGCATAAACAATATAAGATCAGATGTATATTGACCACATACAAACATATATCATAAAATATGCAAGGACATGGAGGAAAACTTGAACAACTTTATTGATATCAAGAAAAGTACAGGGGAGGATTACAACCAATTGTTCTGACCCAGCATCATCCTCTCAGCAAGAAGCCCTTCTTCACCTCATGAAAAGCTTAGATCACTCAACACTATGATGTTGCAGCAAGAAACCAACAACACTTCCTTACAAGATACAAAATTCTACCCTCTGGATCTCTGGGATGAGGGATCCATATATAGATGTTTGAAAGGAGGGTGAGTTAGCTTTTGGGGTTTGATTACTGTCCTCTCTCTTATAGTTCTTGATGCCATTTGGAGAATGATGATCTCTTACTCATCCTTGGGCGAAATTAGGGAGGTAAGTGTCACAGGAGAAGTTTCTGGAAGATTCCATGATTTTCCACCTCGCACACTGCCTCTGCCATTTGTCCATTCCCGCCCATCGCACCCCATAGAAGGGCTTTTCAACATGCATCGCACCGTCTATGAGTATTTAGGTGGGATGCAGCGCACTTTGTCCATGGATTAGGTGGCATGGTCCAATTTTGACCAGTTCTGAGTAGCTTTTCATGGGGAACTTCTGAGAGGTGATGTGATCAGCTGACCTTGTTCTTTTAGGGGTTGGAACAACACTTTTAGGGTCTTAGGAGCCCTTGGTTTATGGACATTTAGGATTGGGGTTGCAGTGCCCAAAAATGTCTATAACAAGGGGAAATTGGAAATGGCAATGGCTAAGCCTTTGAAAAGGAAAGAATGTATTTTTGGCACATTACTTATGAAAATAATGGAAATTAAGAGAAAAAGGAAGGTGAAAGGTCACAGGCTGCATGTGAGGAGTAAAATGAAGGAAAATAATGGAAAATTGAAGAAATTATAGGCATGAATGAGAAGTTGGTAACCTTTTGTCATTTTAGTTTTGGAATTAGTCTAAGAGAGAAGAAGAGAATCAAGAAGAGAAGGAATACAAGAAATAAAGGAAAGAAAATGAAAGCAAGGGAATGACAAGGAAAGAAAGGATCAAGGAAAAGTTGGATCAACCAGCTTCAACAGGAATACTTGCAGGTAACAGGTTGCATGTATGATTTCCTAGTTGGTTTTCACATGCATGGTATGTGCATGTTGGTATTTGGTTCTTTTCTTATCATTGGCATGGTTTTTTCGGGTTTCAATAGTGGATTTTAGCCTAGCCTTTCCATTTCTAGATAGCCATGGTGTGATGGGATTGTTCTTGGTTTGAGCTTTGGATTTCTAGAAGATTTTGGATCTGGGTGAGGTGGTCTCAGGAAAATTTCCAAAGGCCTAGGAATCCCTTGACCGATACTAGCAGGATACATGGTAAAACATGAGGTTGGAGATGGGAAATTTTCTCAAGGTATTGGAGAATAAATTCTGACGCATCCAAGCTCGGTTTGGTTTAGTGATCTCGATAGCAGCTTAGGTGAGATCATGGTATGGTGAGGGTGGAGGTGGTTTAAAATCTTGATTCCCTCAGTTTTTATTGGATTGGTTTATACCATGATATCCCACATTCATGCTTGGAATATGATACAGGGGTGATTGGATGAAAGAAATATTTGATTCAACCAATCTATGGTCGTGTGGTATGAAAGTCTCAAACCTGGTCGGCTTTCTCCTATGTTAATAAGAGCTACATTTCTCCTACTTTGATGAGGAAATGTCCTTGTTATTATATTGATTTAATGGTTGTTCTCTTATTGTTATTTATTTGGTTATATACTAGTTATAAGCTTGGTTATATGACAGTTCTCAATCATGTCTCTTTTCATGTTTTTAATTGTAATGGAATGATTGATGAATGCAAGACCTAAATGGAGTTATGACAACTAATGTGAGAATGTAGTCACCCTTCTTGTTAAATCTCAGATAATATTCCAATCCCTTATGATCAGACTTTCATTCACGACCTGTAGGTTGCATATTTACCAAGTGTTTGACGAAATGTTAGTCCCGGTTAGGGAAGGTTAGGTCAAGTATTGGTTTTAGATTTTTCTTTACAAGCCTTGTTTCTATGTCATTTAGCATCTTGGAAGTTTCATTATGTTTTGGGCAGAGGCCTAAGTCCTGGTCCTGAAAAACTAGCTCAGAATTCGGAGTCTCTGGCATAGATTTGAGCAGAAAATTACATAGTAGCTAGGAAGTAGGATTATGGGAGCGGCTGGGGAACCATATTCACATGGATGGCTTGGAAAGGGAGTGATTGGACCTCTATATCAGGGAAAAATAAGGTTATCTCAAGGGTTGGACACGTGGAGGGGTTGGGTTGCTCTTGGAGGTACTATGGCACCTGAGGGAAGTCAGTAAGGTCCTAAGTTGTTGACTCAATTTCCTTAAGGTCATATAGGAGGTTGAGTCTTATCACAATGCTCCTCATCTCATTTCTACTTGAAAAAAGCCAATGAAAGTGGGTAAATGTGGGAGGGGTGATTACATCAACTGAATTAAACTGGTACAACTAAACTTAACTCAACCCAAGCTCCTAAAACTTAGGAATCATTAAACACAACGGGAGTTCATGCCCCTAACTCGAATTAACTAATCTAACTAAGTGATAACAACCATGTCACCTTAGTTAATTCATCCAAGCTTTCTATTGATGTGGAATTTCAAATTTTCCTAATTTAATTAAGGCAAAATCAATTAGGGAATTTTCTTGCTACATCTTTTAATAATTAACTTGGTTGATTCTTTGGCTGTCGGAAACGTCTCCAGTTATTTTAGGAAATAACCCAATTACTCGTTGATAAGATATCTCCATAAGGCATAGTTACTTTGAGAGTGGAAAGGGAGAATATGTCTTGTTAGGAATTTTTATCCTACGCAAAACAAACAAAGACCATTTCTTGTTTGATTGATCGCATAGGATAACTTAAAGGGAAATTAACCATTTTTTTTTTTTCTTTTTTTTTTATGTATGTGATTTACTTGCCTTGATACAGATCCTCCCTCACCATAGAAGTAGAACACACTCCATTTGACACTTTAGGGGACCCCATGGTGCCTCGTCACTCTAGGCGCTTCCAAAACCTCTCCCCATTACTAGGAGGTGCACCAAGTCTCTCGCCATTTCAACATACAAGACATCACACAACCACTGTTATTGGAGCATATTTTATTAGAGAAATTTTGATTGGGGTTGTAGCCTATAGGTTGGGCCCTAACCCAAGGGCACTCAACCCTCTATAGAAAACTCATATGTGAGGCAACAGTAGACTTTTCATTAGCATAAAATAGAGTTCATATACATCATATAATGAAAAACTCAAGCTCCTACCTCTTGATAGTACTTCATTGCTAAAAAAATTTGAATCCTAATGAGACCTTAGGCCTATTTATTTATACAAAGAGGATTGAGGGGTAGCCTCCTTGAAAATAGGACTGCCTCTCTCTGAAACTTTGAAAAAAGTGGATCTAGCTCCCTTAGATTCTCGCATTCACTTTAGTTCATTAGCTTCCATTAGACCTTGAGTTGTAGATAAGTGTAGATGAGTGATTATAGGGATCACTTCAAGTCAAAGGAGATTAAATGAAGGGGACAAGCCTCCTACACTTCCTCTAGCTTCCTCCAACGTGCCTCTACATCATAAATGTACTAAAAAAATGCTCTTTTTCCTACACATTAACCACATTTGGCAACGAAGCATGAAAAACACCCTTTAATATTCCTATTAAACATATTATGGCCAAAAAGATGTTAATTAATGTGAGACAAGGAGAAATTATGGGGAGGGTGGAAAAATTGCCTTAGAATATACCTTTTGATGGTACTCATCACTATTGAAAGTAATTTCTTTAACTCTACAAAAGCATTGTCACACTTTTCAGTCCAAACAAATTCCACATTCCATGTTAATACATATAAAGGTGTTGCAATCTTTGAGAAATGTGTTATAAATTATTGATAATAACCATCATAACCAAGAAAATTGCGTACCTATTTTTGTGTCCAAGGGACAAGAAGTCTAAAAATTACTTTAATCTTTGTTGTGTCTACCTAGATGCCTGCGGAATAAATAAAGTTTCCCATGGCTACACCTATCATCAACATGTGGCATTTTTCATGACTGAGGCATATCCTTGTCACTATACATTTGATGAGAACCTTTTCCATATTAGCCAAAGCCTCTTTGAATTTGTCACCATAAGGTGTGAAGTCATCCATATAAACTTCAATTACATCACTAATTTAATCATAGAATATACTCAAAACTACTCTTTGAAATGCAGTGGGTACATTTCAGAGACTGAATGGGAGAAAGCGATATGAAAATTTTCCCCACAGACAAATGTGGTCTTATATTGAACTTCCAAAGTGATATGAATCTAGTTATATCTGCTAATCTTGTCTAGAAAAGAAAAATGTTTTTTTTTAGTAAGGGTATTGAGAACTTGATCTATGAATGGAAGATGAAAGTGATTTCTTTGTGGAGATTTGTTTAATTCCTTATAGTCAACACAAATATGCCACTTATTTTTCTTTTTAGGGATGAAAAATAATGGTGAAACCCATTGGCAATTCAATATAGGATATATAGAATTAGCATCAAGCAATACCTAAAGTTCTTATTTCACTATATCCTTGAGGTATAGGTTTATTATTTGTTGAGGTTGCCAGATAGGATAAACATCTTTCTCTATATAAATATGATGTGTACATAATCTAGGTTCAATACCTTTCGTACAGAAATTACCTGCATACGAATTCTAATACACAGAAAATAAACAATGTGAGAGCATAACACATAAAACCCATATACACAGAGATTTTCCCTTGGATCCAAAAACTGGGACTACCAGCTTGATTTTTCATTATATTCCTTTCAATGCTACAATACATATTTATACATGTCGAAGCATCCAATACCATGGATTGAAAACCATTGCGTCCAAAACCATGGACCAAAAACCATCGCGTCCAAAAATATGGACCAAAACCATCGTGTCCAAAACCATGTGCAAAAAGCATGCACAAAATCATAGGTAGGTCCGCCCAACCTAATATAAGGTCCAAAAACAAAATTTTCTGGGGCGTTGCCCTGGACCCCATAGAGTGGAGTTACCTGCACCCCTCAAAACCCCTGTGACCCCCCGCACTACGCAATCGACACAATGAAGGGGGGGCTCTACCCCCCTTCTAACCCCCCGATTAACTACGTGGGCTAGTAGTGAAAAGAATATAACACAACCCAACATTCTCGCACTTGTTATTTTCTTTACACATGGGGCCATAAGAGAGCTTAGTAATATATCTAGCCCTGCAATGCCCATTGTTTCTCTACACCAAGAGAACTTCTCAGAGCTCACATATTTTATCAATGCATCTACAGTATTCTTCAAAGTGTCCACCTTTACTAGCAACACCTTTTGTCTTCTATCATATCCCTCACAAAGTGATACTGAACATCAATATGTTTTGTCTTTGAAAGATATGCAGTGTTCTTTGCCAAGAAAATTGCACTTTGGCTTTCACAGTCTATCCTTATAGCTCCCTATACTAACCCCATACTTGAACACAATCTCTGCAACCAAACTGCTTCCTTTCTTGCCTGAGTGGATGCCATGTATTCCGCCTTTGTAGTTGATAGTGCCTCTACAGATTGTTTCTTACTCATCCAACTGACTGCACCTCCAAATAGGTTAAACACATACCCACTTGTAGATATTCTCTGATCCAAATCTCCAGCCTAGTCTGCATCAACAAAGCCATGAATATCCAACACTCCGTCCAATTCTGGTCTTCCTTGGTAACACAAACCATAATCACTAGTGCCATGAAAATACCTGAAAACCCGCTTCACTGCTTTCCAATGCTCCTTCCCTGGTTTTGACATAAACTTGCTCAATACTTCCACTGCATGTGCAATGTCTAGTCTAGTACAGACCATCGCATACATAAGGCCACTAACTGCACTTGCATATGGAATGCGGGACATGTCCTCTTCCTATTCTTGTGTCTTGGGACACTGTTCAGCAGATAAATTTACACCTACAACAATAGGAACCTTCACTGGTTTACTATCTAGCATATTAAACCTCTGCAGTATTGTCTCAACATACTTCCTTTTGTTTAACCATAGCTTCCTCTTTTCTTGGTCTCTTTTAATTTCCATGCCCAAAATATAGTTTGTAGCACCAAGATCTTTCATGTCGAATTTGGAGGACAATTGGGTCTTCAAATCCTGGATAATTTCTTTTTCATTTCCAACTAGCAACACATCATCCAGATATAATACCGAATAAATAACATGGTCACCAATTAATTTAAAATACACACAGTTATATAATTTGGTTCTATTGAAGCCAAGTCCCCATACAAATATATCAAATTTTGGATACCACATCCTTGGTGACTGCTTTAACCCATATAGAGACTTCTTTAACTTGCATACCATTTCTTTCTTACCCTTCACCGCAAAACCTTCAGGTTGCTTCATGTAGATATCCTCTTCTAGATCCCCATGAAGAAATGTTGTATTCACATCCATTTGTTCTACCTAAAAATCAAAAGCAACAACAACAGATAAAAGTGATCTAATAGAAGTTACCTTGGCAACAGGAGAAAAAATATCACCAAAATAAATTCTCGACACCTAGGAATAACCTTTTGCTACCAACCGAGCTTTGTATTTCTCCACCTTTCCTTCTGCATTTATCTTCTTCTTGAACACCCATTTTCTGCCAAAGGATTTCCTTCCACCCGGCAACTCCACCAGATCCCAAGCCTCATTTTTGTGCAAAGATTCCATTTCATCAACCATGGCCTCTTTCTAGAGTTTTCCATCCTCTGAATCTGCTGCTTCCTTCATAGTTTTGGGATCATCGTCAGTAATAGATAAAGAAAATTTTGAACAGAAAGAAGATGGACTATACCTTTCTGGTTGCCTTCTTTCTCGAAATGATCTTCTCACAACCAGAGTTTCTGGATCTTCATATTCTAATTCCTCCTATATTGTAGATTCTGGTTCTTCCTCCTTTAGCTCAAACTCTATCTTCTCAAGTTCCTTTGGTTGGACTTCATGTTTAATAACATCTTTCACCTGTCTGAATACCACATCTCGGTTGTACACAACCTTCCTTGTTACTGGGTTCCAAAGCTTATAACCCTTTAAACCATCTTTATACCCAATAAAGATGCACTTTTCAGATTTACTATCCAACTTGGTTCTTTTCTCCTTTAGAACATGTACATATGCATCACATCCAAATACCCTGATATGTGAAAGAGAAGGTTTATTTCTAGTCCATACCTCTTGTGGAGTCTTATCTTCCAATGCTGATGAAGGTGATCTGTTGACCAGGTAACATGCAGTCTCCACTGCCTCTACCCAGAATTCTTGTCCTAACCTAGCACCACTGAGCATGCTTCTTGCCCTTTCCATCAATGCCTTGTTCATTCTTTCTGCAACTCCATTTTGTTGAGGTGTATGTGGAGTAGTCTTCTGCCATGCTATACCACACTTCTTACAGAATTCTTCAAATTCCTTACTGCAAAACTCTCCACCATTATCTGTCCTCAGCACCTTTATCTTCTTCTCTATCTAGTTTTCCATCAGAGCCTTAAATTCTTTAAACCTATCAAAGACTTCAGATTTCTTCTTAAGGAAATATATCCATGTATTCCTTGAGAAGTCATCTATAAATGATACATAGTACACAGACTTACCCAGTGATGGAACCTTCACAGGTCCAAACACATCACTGTGCATAAGCTCTAATATCGATTTCGCCTTCTTACCACCAGAGGGGAAACTCCTCCAATTCTGCTTCCCATATGCACAATTTTCACAGAAATCAAAATCCAGAGAGATATTACTCATACCTTCTACCATACCTTTACCATTAAGTATTCGAAGGCCCTTCTCTCCAATATGTCCAAGCCTTTGATGCCACAGCATGGTCTTCTCTCCAGAGACCACTAGATTTTCTGCTCCACTTTCAGGAACCACAGAGTTATTGCACCCATCAATAACAGTGCTACCTTGCAACTTGTACAGAGTTCCAATCCGAACTCCCCACATCAATACCAGTGCTCCCCAAACCATCTTGCAGGTATCCTTCTTGAACATTGTTTTTACACCTGCATCATCTAGCTTACTTATAGAAATCAGATTTTTGGACAATGCAAGAATATGCAAAACACCTAGAAGTGTTCTAACCCTTCCACCTTGCAGCTTCAACCTTACTTTTACGTGAACAATGATTCTGGCCTTCCTATCATCCCTTAAGAAGACATCACCGCCATCGTATTTCTCATACTCGCAGAACCACTCTCGATGGGGATTGAAGTGAAAGGATGCACCTAAGTCAGTCAACCATGCCTCATGATCTACAAGTGTACTTGAAGAAGTCAGGTACACATCCCCACCTTCATCAGAGGTGGTTTTGGCCTTTGCGGAAGGAGCATCATCAAATCCCTTTCCTTTGCTAGAATCTTTAGATTTACAGTCCCTTTTGTAGTGCCCTTCCCTTTATTCATTTCCAGCAAACCACCTTTAAAGGTTTTCCTAGAGATTTAGATCTCCCTCTAGATTTAGATCTCCCACTCAATGACTTATTTTTGTTTCTGTTCTGGGACTGTCCTCATACAAACAAGGCATCACCATTCTGGCTCTCCATATTTTTCCATCTCATCTCCTCACTAGCAAGGATGAGACTATTTCATCAAACTGCAAGGCAGTTGCATTGCTACCGATTGCAATAACCAAACTATCCCATGAATCTAGTAGAGAACACAACAAACTGATGCACTTATCTTCATCTTAAATTTTAATATCAACAGACAATAACTGACTTGCCATGGTATTAAATGCATTCAGATTTTCTGTCACCGAGTCTCCATTTTTCATCCTCAGGTTATACAGCTTTTTCCGTAGGAACAATTTATTCACCAGAGACTTAGATTGGTACAAAGTCCCTAACATGTCCCACAAAGCCTTTGTCGTAGCTTCCCCTGATATATTCAGCAATACTGAATCTAAGACACACAATCTTATTGTTCTCTTTACCTTTCGATCCAACTTCTTACATTCTTCATCGGACACTCTCGTTGGATTAGTACCTAGATGTAGCGCGAGCCAGTGATCTTTATCCACCAAAAAATTGTTGGCATTATGATTCAGGTGTTGTCCTTGATGGCAAACCCATTCAGGTGATAAATCAAGAAGGACGCAGCAAATATGTTCAGCAAGTGCGTCCCCGCAGGTATACCATACAGAACCCGCGTCCAGGGACGCAGGCCAGCCATTCAGGAGGTGCGTCCGCCCAGTGCACACATTTCAAGGCAGAGAAAAGCACGTGGGGGTTTCTTGTGTGGTATCTAGCCAACGGTTTTGTGTTTCTATGGTGTCAGCTCGTGGTTTTGTTCCATGTTTTGGGGAGAAGCTTGCCTATATAAAGCAAAGGAGTTCATTTGGATTAGGCATCATCTTGGTTGAATATCTTTTGGTGAGATCTAGTCCAGATCTATGAAGGCGAATCTTCTAATGGACTGTGATCTCTATGGCGCATGATCAGATCTGTGGATCTGAGTGTTTGGGTTGGTTCTGAAGTCCTCATATCTTTTATATCTGAAGGGACGCAGGTTCAGTGAAGGGAAAGTGCACCGGGACGCAGTACAGTAAAGGCACAGGTGCGTCTCTGAGGCAAAGGACGCGGCGCGACTGTGTTATTGGGTGCGTCTCTGAAGCAAAAGACGCGGCGCGATAGTGTTTCTGGGTGCGCCGGTCGCAGCAAAGCATAGAGGAACAGTGCGTCGGCACGCAGAACAGTGGAAGGTAGACTGCGTCCAGTCGCAGGTCACAGAAAGAAAATATGCGTCCCTGTCTTAAGATGATCTGTTGACTGTATATTTCTGTTCATAAGGTGTTCTGGGTTATTTCTGTAATTACTGATCTGATATCTGTAGTGGACTGTATCTATTGTATACTTGTTGATCATTTGATTCTTCATGAAAAGAAGTAGGGGGTTGTAGCTCCCTTCCAGGAGAGACTGGAAAACGAGAGAGAGTTGTAGCTCTCTGCAGGTTGCAGCCTGCGTGCTGGTAAAGGACTGCACCAGTACAAAATCATTGTAAAAAGAATTTCTTGAAAGAAGATAGAGACATATTGCAGCAGGTGGTTTTCTCCCGCATTGGGTTTCCACCTTACATCTTGTGTTCTTTGGTGTGACTGTCTATTTTCTTTATTCATGCTCATTATTTTATGGTACTGATATGCAAGAATAATTCAAAAGATCAAATAAGGAAGATTTGGTAAATTGCTTGATAATACTGATTCACCCCCCCTCTCAGTATTATTTCCAACAATTGGTATCGGAGCAGGTCCTTCAGAAAAGCTTGATCGCTTGAAGGTAGATCGTTCATCATGAGCAACTACGAGAGAGAAGCATCAATTAGGCCACCAGTTTTTGATGGGACAAACTTCAATTATTGGAAGGTAAGAGTTACTGCATATCTTCAATCTCTTGGTACTGAAGTTTGGGACATTGTAGAAACAGGCTATGCTTTTCCTTCAGCTACTCCTACAGATCCAGCTGAGAAAAAGAAGTATGAAACAAATGCAAAAGCAGTCAGTACTCTATTAGGAAGTATATCCCAAACAGAATTCATGAAGGTAATGCACTTCAAATCAGCAAAAGAAATATGGGACAAAATGATCACAAGCTATGAAGGAGATGAACAGGTAAAACAAGCCAAACTTCAAACTCTCAGAATTCAATATGAGACTCTCAAGATGTATAATGATGAAAGTGTGGCTAATTATTTTCTTCGGGTAGATGAGATTGTAAATTGTATGAAAAATTTGGGTGAAGAAGTAAAGGAGTCTCTAGTAGTTCAAAAGATTCTAAGATCATTATCCCCCAAGTTTGAATCCAAAGTATCTGCAATAGAAGAAAAAGAAAATCTCCGTGTTCTTACTATGTCTCAGCTACATGGAATTCTAACTGCTTATGAAATGAGAAAGGGAGGACCATCAGACAGAAGGGAGGCTGCTTTTAAAGCATCAGGCAAAGAAGATTACTATGAAGCAAGCCATGATCCAGAAGAAGAGGAAGAAGAATCAAATTTTGTCAGAAATCTTCAAAGAGGTTCTGGAAAGTTCAGAGGTAAGCTACCTTTCAAATGATTTGCTTGTGGAAGAGTAGGTCATTATGCTGCAAAATGCTCTTATAAGGATAAAGGAAAGGAACCAGTTAGATGGAACAAGAAACAAAGCGCAAATAAGAAAAGCTACTACACCCATGAAGATAGTGATGGCTTATCAAACAGTGATGAAGATGAACAAGGTAATAAATATAGGTTGTTAATGGCATTTGAAGATGATGATTATGAGGATGCTGTAGATGTGGATAACCTTTATGATGAAATTACTAGACTCAAGAGATGCATAGAAGAAAAGAACATGATTATTGATACTCTACAATTCCAAATTGATGAAAAGGAAAAACATCTTGACAAATTAGAAGGTGAAATTGTTGGTCTTAGAAAAGAAATTGAGAAAACAAAAACTATTAATCTCAAGTTTGTCAAAGGATCTGAAACTTTGGATGAGATTATCAGTGTGCAGCGGTCTCCACTAAATAAGACAGGTTTGGGCTATAATGGAGAAACTTCTCAAGCATCCACTTCAAAAAGTTATCTTGATGCAGCAAGAAGAAATGAGCAAGAGCACAAGGAAGATCATCAGGTAAAGCAGGGACAAATGTCAAGCAGAAACTATCAGGGGCAATCCAGCTTAAGGGTGAACAAAAGCCACAACCAGCCACAGGTAAAATCTTCTCAATTTGGTTCAAGAATAGATGAAAATAGAAATTACAATCAGTTGGCTGGTAGATCCAATAATCGCAGAAGCTTCTTCAATGGACAATGCTTTTCTTGCCATAACTTTGGTCACAAAGCAGCTCAATGTGTTGCGTATAAAACAATCATGACTAGGGAAGCTCAAAAACAAAGAAGTATGACAGGGATTACAAAAAGGACCTATAACAACTTTTCAGCTCTTGAAAATGAAGTTGAATGTTCTATTTGCAATAATTTTGGACATAAAGACTTTGAATGCAGAAGCAGGTTTCCGGAAAGAAAGGTACAAGAGCAGAAAAAGGAACAAGCCTCAGGCGCCAAAACATGGAGAATAAAGGAACCTCAAACAGAAAGATGTGGGATAGCATTTTATGCAGAAGGACAAGAAAATCTATGGTACATTGACAGTGGATGTTCGAAGCATATGACAGGTGATAAAGAAAAACTTGAGTCTTATTCTAATTTAGAAAAGGGAAAGAAAGTCTCTTTTGGAAATGATACTCCTGCAACTATAAAAGGAAAAGGTATTGCTCCTTTAAAAGAAGATGTTAAGGCTGGAAATGTTTTGTTTGTTGATGGATTGAAGCATAATCTACTAAGTGTCAGCCAGATGTGTGATCAAAGAACCGAGGTTATATTCAGATCAAATGGATGCCTTGTTCGTGATCTTGATACAGGTAAAACAGTTCTCAAAGGAAAGAGAACTCCAAATAATCTATACATATTTGATGAAGGACAACAACAATGCTATCTAAGCAAGAATGAAGAGCACTGGTTATGGCATCGAAGGTTGGGACATCTAAGCTTCTCACAAATAAGGAAAGCTTGCAAATATCAGGCAGTTCGCGATCTTCCAGATATCAAAATTCCTGACAACACCATATGCAGATCATGTCAGTTTGGAAAACAAACCAGAACTAACTTTCCAGAGAAAGAAGGATCAGCCAGCATGCCTCTTGAGCTAGTACATACAGATGTATGTGGACCATTCAGAAAAAGAACACCTAGAGGAGAGGAATACTTGATATTATTTATTGACGATTTCTCCAGGTTTGTTTGGTTAGGACTTATGAAGCACAAAGATGAAGCATTCGAAAAATTCAAAACCTTCAAAGCCTTGGCTGAAAATGAATCAGGTCACAAAATTAAGTGCCTCAGATCTGACAGAGGTGGGGAATTTACTTCAAATGAATTTTTCGATTTCTGTGATGAACATGGGATAAGGAGAGAATTCTCTACAGCTAGAACGCCTCAGCAAAATGGAGTTGTTGAAAGAATGAACAGAACAATCCAACAAATGGCTCGTGTTATGCTTGATGAATCAGGAACCCCCGCAACCTTCTGGGGTGAGGCTGCACATACTGCGGTTATTATTCTCAACAAGACAAATGTCCGGGTGAACAGCACTCAAACCCCTCATGAGCTCTGGAGTGGTAAAACTCCTTCGGTAAAGCACTTCAAAATCTTTGGGAGCAAATGCTATATCAAGAATACTGAGGAGCAGCTTGGCAAACTTGATCCTAGAGCAGATGAAGGCATTCTTCTTGGCTATTCTCCACATAGCAAAGCATACAAATGCTACAATAAAAGACTTGGCAGAATTGTTGACAGCATTGATGTAGTGGTTGATGAAAAGGGATATATTCCTAGGCAAATACATCGTGAAGACATCGAAGAAGATGAGAGCTACCCTCAAAGACAGAATGATGAAGAAGAAGAACCTCAAGAAGAATCTCAAGAAGAACCTCACGAAGAAGCAGAAGAACGGACAAGAATAGAAGAAAAGACTCCATCCAGATATGTTCAGAAGAACCATCCAGAATCTCAGATCATGGGACAAAAAGAAGCAGGTATACAAACTAGAAGAACAGTTGCAGAAGCTTCAAGCTATTTGGCATTACTTTCCTCCACCGAACCACAAAATGTGAAAGAGGCATGCAAAGATGAATGTTGGGTGAAAGCAATGGATGAAGAACTTGAGCAAATCGAAAAGAACAACACTTGGGAGCTGGTTCCTAGACCAAAAGATAAGAATGTTATTGGAACAAAATGGGTCTTCAAAAATAAATTGAATGAAAATGGAGAAGTAATTAGAAACAAAGCCAGACTCGTTTGTAAAGGGTATGCGCAGCAAGAAGGAATAGACTTTGAAGAAACTTTTGCTCCTGTTGCAAGACTTGAGGCCATCCGAATGTTCCTTGCTCTCTCAAGTTTTCAGAACTTCAAAGTATTTCAAATGGATGTGAAATCAGCCTTTTTGAATGGAGACTTGGAAGAAGAAGTGTACATTGAACAGCCAGATGGGTTCATTCTTGGAAATGATCCAAATCTTGTATGCCGATTGAAAAAGGCTCTCTATGGTCTCAAACAAGCTCCAAGGGCTTGGTACTACCGGTTGGACAAATATCTTCATCAACAAGGTTTCTTAAAAGGTTCAGCAGATAGCAATCTGTATATAAAAGTTGAAAATGACAAATTGCTAATACTTGTTGTGTATGTAGATGACATTATTTTTGGCAGCAATGAAGAAGCTATGAGTCAAAGCTTTGCCTCAGTCATGCAGAAAGAATTTGAAATGTCCTTGCTAGGAGAACTGACATATTTCCTTGGTTTGCAAATCCAACAGAAGGAAGGAGGAATCTTTTTATCTCAAACCAAGTATCTCAAGCAGATTTTGAAGAAATATGGCATGGAAGATGCAAAACCAGTATGTACACCCATGGTCACAGGATGTAGTCTCAGTGCAAATGATGAATCTGCAGCAGTACATCAACCAACCTACAGATCTATGATTGGAAGTTTACTATATTTGACAGGTACCCGACCAGACATCATGCATGCAGTTGGAATAGTTGGAAGATTTCAGGCAAATCCAAAGGAGACTCATCTTCAAGCAGTGAAGAGAATTTTCAAATATCTTCAAGGGACTCAAAATTATGGCTTATGGTATCCTAGAGATACAGATCTCACTCTTCATGCTTACACAGATGCAGATTGGGCCGGAAGCGTGGATGACAGGAAAAGCACAAGTGGCAGTGCATTCTTTATGGGCTCCAGACTGGTATCTTGGTTCAGCAAGAAACAGAGTTCAATTGCCTTGTCTACAGCTGAAGCGGAATATGTTGCTGCTGCATCTTGTTGCACCCAACTTCTTTGGATGATGCAGACTTTGCAGGATTATCACATCACTTGTACACCTCCTATTCCTATCTTATGTGACAACACAAGTGCAATCAGCATCTCAAAGAATCCGGTTATGCATTCAAAAACCAAGCACATACCAATCAAGTACCATTTTCTCCGGGAACAAGTACTTGAACAGAAGGTCAAGTTGGAGTATGTTCCTTCTAAGGAACAAGTTGCTGATATTTTCACCAAACCGTTGCCCAGGGACACTTTTGAATACCTCAGGCAAAAGCTGGGGGTTGTTGATGCATCATCTTACTGTTGATCATCTTCCTATTGGTGGTATAGGCTCAGGGGGAGCACATAATGCATTGTTGGCATTATGGAGAAGGAGATCTTGGAAATAGCTGCAATATGTCTCTATCTCCTTCATGATGGATTTCTGGTTACAGATCTGGAGATGCATGAGCATAGGGGGAGCATACCCTTTGCCCTTGATGTCAAAGGGGGAGAATGAAGCTGAAGATTATGTGGTTGCCATCAAGTCCAAAGGGGGAGATTGTTGGCATTATGATTCAGGTGTTGTCCTTGATGGCAAACCCATTCAGGTGATAAATCAAGAAGGACGCAGCAAATATGTTCAGCAAGTGCGTCCCCGCAGGTATACCATACAGAACCCGCGTCCAGGGACGCAGGCCAGCCGTTCAGGAGGTGCGTCCGCCCAGTGCACACATTTCAAGGCAGAGAAAAGCACGTGGGGGTTTCTTGTGTGGTATCTAGCCGACGGTTTTGTGTTTCTATGGTGTCGGCTCGTGGTTTTGTTCCATGTTTTGGGGAGAAGCTTGCCTATATAAAGCAAAGGAGTTCATTTGGATTAGGCATCAT
The DNA here is from genome assembly GCA_031772625.1 of Pinus tabuliformis. Lineage (NCBI taxonomy): Eukaryota > Viridiplantae > Streptophyta > Pinopsida > Pinales > Pinaceae > Pinus > Pinus tabuliformis. Next base: position 624,400,445 of record CM062809.1, read on the forward strand.
CTTGGTTGAATATCTTTTGGTGAGATCTAGTCCAGATCTATGAAGGCGAATCTTCTAATGGACTGTGATCTCTATGGCGCATGATCAGATCTGTGGATCTGAGTGTTTGGGTTGGTTCTGAAGTCCTCATATCTTTTATATCTGAAGGGACGCAGGTTCAGTGAAGGGAAAGTGCGCCGGGACGCAGTACAGTAAAGGCGCAGGTGCGTCTCTGAGGCAAAGGACGCGGCGCGACTGTGTTATTGGGTGCGTCTCTGAAGCAAAAGACGCGGCACGATAGTGTTTCTGGGTGCGCCGGTCGCAGCAAAGCATAGAGGAATAGTGCGTCGGCACGCAGAACAGTGGAAGGTAGACTGCGTCCAGTCGCAGGTCACAGAAAGAAAATATGCGTCCCTGTCTTAAGATGATCTGTTGACTGTATATTTCTGTTCATAAGGTGTTCTGGGTTATTTCTGTAATTACTGATCTGATATCTGTAGTGGACTGTATCTGTTGTATACTTGTTGATCATTTGATTCTTCATGAAAAGAAGTAGGGGGTTGTAGCTCCCTTCCAGGAGAGACTGGAAAACGAGAGAGAGTTGTAGCTCTCTGCAGGTTGCAGCCTGCGTGCTGGTAAAGGACTGCACCAGTACAAAATCATTGTAAAAAGAATTTCTTGAAAGAAGATAGAGACATATTGCAGCAGGTGGTTTTCTCCCGCATTGGGTTTCCACCTTACATCTTGTGTTCTTTGGTGTGACTGTCTATTTTCTTTATTCATGCTCATTATTTTATGGTACTGATATGCAAGAATAATTCAAAAGATCAAATAAGGAAGATTTGGTAAATTGCTTGATAATACTGATTCACCCCCCCTCTCAGTATTATTTCCAACAAAAATCCTCCATCTTGAGTTTCCACAACTCAAAACACTGACCATTAAATTTTTTGATCTCTATCTTTACACTGCTCGTCATCTTCTTTTACCACTAGAATCGATCTCACAGATCTCCCACTGAACAGGGCCTACCACAGGCCTGAGTGAATCCCCTCAGCAACAAAGGCATCCCCTTGAAGCCAAAACAACTCTGATACCAAATATAGGTTTTAACCCCATACAGAAATTACCTGCATATGAATTCTAAAACACAGAAACTAAACAATGCGAGAGAATAACACATAAAACACATATACACAAAGATTTTCCCTTAGATCCCAAAACCAGGACTACCAGCTTGAATTTTCATCATATTCCTTTCAATGCTACAATACATATTTATACATGCCAAAGCATCCAATACCATGGACCGAAAACCATCGCGTCCAAAACCATGGACCAAAAACCATCACCCAAAACCATGTGTGAAAATCATGCACAAAATCATAGGTAGGTCCGCCCAACCTAATATAAGGTAGAGTGGGGTTACCTGCACCCCTCAAAACCCCTATGACCCCCGCCCCCTGCTACGCAATTGGCGCAATGAAGGGGTGGCTCCGCCCGCCTTCTAACCCCCCGGTTAACTAGGCGGGCTAGTAGTGGAAAGAATATAACACAACCCAACATTCTTGTTCTTTTTAGGGATGAAAACTAATGATGAAACCTATTGGAAATTCGATATAGGATATATAGAATTAACATCAAGCAATTCCTAAAGTTCTTATTTCACTATATCCTTGAGGTGTAGGTTTATTATTTGTTGAGGTTTCCAAATAGGATAAACATCTTTCTCTATATAAATATGATGTGTACGTAATCTAGGTTCAATACCTATCATTTCTATATAATACCTGGAAAAATCTTGTTTATGATTTTGGAGCACTTGCAACAATCGTTTTTCTTGGGAACTTGTAAGGTTAGCATTATTATTTCATGATTTTCCTAGTTCAATTTCGACCCACAATGTTTTATTTGCTATTGTTGTAGGGATATAATCACTAGTGGAATCTTCCATGTGATTACCCTGGGATTCATTGTCCAACAAAACTTCCAACATTTGATAGGTTAGATATTTTACTGTAGATGGTTGGGTAATAAAGCTACTAATGGTATCATCTTCAACTTGTTTTTTGAAGGAAAGTGTTTTTTCAATTATAAGAATAGGAGGCAGCATCCATTCCTCATAATTATGAGAAAACCATATTGGGTTTCCTAATTTCATGACGGGTTTACCAAGTGGACAAATCATAAGACTCTTAATGGTTGTTCCATGAGCAGTTGTCATATTCCTAGTTTGATACCCAATATATGTGTTGACAAAGGCAAGCCAAGGCTTTCCCAATTTAAGAGAATGTTCTTCTAATTTATATTTTAGATGAAGGTCTAAGAAATCAGCAAGATACTCCCAAGAATCCACCAAGGCAATTATATCCTCAATGATCCCTTCCGGTTTGACCATAAATCTATCAGTTAATTCCAACATAGTGGGAGTCGGTCTTAACTCATGAATTTTGATAAAAGCACAGACTTCTATTGTCATAATGTTAACAATAGCTCCTATATCTACCAAGATATTTGGAAAATTTATACCTTTGATTTGGACGGTAACTACAAGATTTCTAGGATCTTCATACTTCATAGGAATTTGTCTTCCTATGATCAAATCAGACAATTTTCCAATCACAAAAATAGCGGAAGGATCCTTAGGCTTCCTTCAAGGCTTATTAACGAACAATTCCTATATACTCTTTGCATATATAGTCATTTCTCTAATATCATGCATGACGGGGAATTTAACACATATATTTTGTAATTCTCTGATTAAATCGAATTATGGGTATGTTAGTTGTTTAAGTATAGTCAATATTTCTGAAAATGTAGGACCAATAGCTATAACCTTAGTTATTTTCTATCTTCTAATAGGTTCAAGAAATGGTACTAATGTCGATGGTAAAGGTGATTCTGATCCAACATAGGTCACCGTTGTTGAAATTTTTTCGGTCTGAACTTGATCCTGCTTCTTATTATGTTTCTCATTTTCTAAATTTTCATAATATTTTGAGGAAATTTATGTGACAATTGTTCACCCAAATTGTGATTTTATTCTATTACGTTCTAGAGGGGTAAAACAAGAATCAAGTTTTTCTAATATTTCTAAAATTTGAACTAGTCGATTGCTTAGATTAGGGTTTGGTTGTGTGGAAAGTTGAGGGCATAGTGATCGAAAAGTGTTTGAAGGTAATTGAAGTTGTGGTTGGAATGATTGTAACTATGATGGTGGTTGCGACTGAGGTAACACCTATATAGATTGATTAGTTTTCCCAAAAGGGCGTTGCCAGTTTTGAGGCCATATTGGTCCCTCAACAACCTGATTCTTCCATTGGGAAGGGTATTGTATGTTTTTCCAAGGGTGTCTGCAGCATTGTTGGTTATTCCATGTAGACCTGGGGTATGGTTGATTTGGCTAGGATGGTGTTGGGTATTGTTGATTTTTCCATGATGCTCCATGATATTGTTGACTCTACCAAGCCGGTCCAAGATATTTTTGTCGATTATATTGACTAGAAAATAACACAGGAGAGGCATTATTCATATGTGGGGGATGAAATTGTTATTTTCGTCACTTATCCACTAAGTGTGTTAGTTCAATACCTTCCTCAGCTTCCTTATATACTACTTTTATTCCTGCCATGGATGGGTAAAAATTAGTTGCACGTTCCTTTGCACAAATAGGATATACCTCAATCGCATCCAGAGGACATTCCTTATGGGCATGTTTTTTATGGCAGTTGGAATAGAGGACTACCAATGCTTATTTTGTATCTTCCCATTCTTTTTTTACCTGTAGAAGATCCAACTACGTGGTCAAACTACTTAGGATATCAGTCTTTAAATTTTCTAACAAATTACCAATTTCTGGCTCAGTAACTCCTCCACCAATAATCATCACACAGGGAAACTCAATTGGTGATCGAAGTAATGTGAAATCTATGAAAATTAAGAGATCCTAGGTGCAAATCCCCAATTTGTGACCCGGTTTATGGAGAGGAGGACATGTCATAGACCCCCAAAGGTTTACTAGTAGGTATGTGTCCTGCAGACTGTTGGGTTCCTCTGGGATACAAAAAAAAAAATACTCCACCAATATTCATGTTGGTTTTGATCAAGGGATCTTGTAGTCCATGCTTATTCCTTGTGCTTCCTCGAGAGCACTTGATACACAATTTAATAATGTCATCATCTTATTCTTTATAAATATCTCACTGCTATATTAAATTGAGTGTTTCCAACCATTCATCTTTCAGTCCTCTGATAAGGGTAGTTCTTAATACTTCTTTAGGAAGGGTAATGTATGGTGACTTTTGGGGATTATACTAAAATCATTCTATATACTCTTCTAGATTTTTTCCCTCTTTATAAGTCATTTTAAATATTTCTTCTTTTAAATCCCTAGATCGACAATAGTCTTAATACTTTATCATAAATAATTCCTTCATCTCATCCCAGGAATTAATGTTACCACCTCCTAATCCCATGAACCATCATAACTTTTCTCCCTTTAAAGTTGAGTAGAAAAATTTCAATTTTTGGTGATCAGTGGTGCAATTGTATCATCAAATTCAAACAAGAATGCTTCAAGGTCTTCTCAAGCCATTCCATGAAAGTTTGGGAGACCTTAAAGTGGTATAACATTCATGGGTTCATTGTCTTGTGGATCAGAAATAGGAAATTCTATTGTCAACATAGGTGTGGCTGATATATTTACTTGTCCTACCATCTGGTCAAAAAATCTACAATATATTCCTAGGATTTCAAATTCAGGAGGCACTAATTGAACTAGACCAATACGGTGTTGCGGCAATGTGATCTGAAATTAAACAGGAATGCAAAAACTTACATATATAATCATAAACACAGAGATGCAGTAGAAAAGCACTTCATTTCATTAATAGAAGAATACTGAACCATGCTTACAAACAAAATGGAAATAAGAGAACTTGGGTGATGGTAGCTTATCTCTGAGAAGAGATGTGGTGGCTACATGCCTCTAAACTTTGTTACAATGAAGCTCAAGGGTCTATTTATTATTGGAAAACATGATAAAACCCTAAACAACCAAAACCCTAACCCTAGGAGATGTAACACCAAGAGTTTGTGGGCCCCGTTGGGGTTAGTTGGGCAGCCAACTTCCCGGGGTCGTAACTTGGTCATATTATCTATGTTTGGTACGTATGATACATTGTTGGGAAGGTATATCTAAGTACTATAGGTTTCACTGCATGATAATTCCTAGGGCTATGGACCTATCACGGACCCCAAAAATATGTCGTTTAGGGGGTCAAAACCACTCTGGAAGTTCAAGACCAGAAAAACTGCTAAAAATATTAAATGTTGAAATGAACAAGGAAACAAATGAAACTAACTCGGGGATCTAGGTGGAATAGAAGGGTGGCCACCAATATCCACCTAGATCACAATGGGTTTTGTTTAGGCCTTACAATACTACCTCTTTTAGGAATCACAATCATTCCCTCAATATTGGTGTTACAGGAGGCTCTTGTTATGGATGTTGGACATTTGAGTTACCTGTTTCTCCTCCTCTTTATCTTAAGTTGCAAGAGTACCCCTCACTCTTACTTTGAATGTTGATATGTAAGATCAATGGAGATTGAAAACTCCTTTCTTTTTTCTGCTAATCCCGAGATTAGTTCAAGAATCTCAACTTATGTTACAATTGAATATTTTTCCACAAGAGTAATGATAGAAACAGATCCTTTAATGGATCTTCATGATTCGTGTCCTACTAAACCTTGAGACTTTTCTTTTCATATGATATCATCTATAAAGGCCGACCTCCCAATGCTAACTAAACCTTGGGTTTTTTTACTCATAAAAATGGTTTTTGGATTTATCTCTTTTTTATTTTTTTCTTTATTTTCTTTCCTAGTCATGCACTCAAAATGACCTGAAACTTTTGACTGAGGGAAAACACCACCACAATTTTGTTCAAGGGTATGTGTGTAGGCTCTTACCTTCCGTCTTCAATATCCAACCCCCAAGGAATCATGTATGCATCTACAACTAGTCATTAGTAATATAGTTTTCTTTTAACATCCTACCTGACAACGATGCCAAAATGTCGAGACCATTTATTGCTTTAAAAACAACCAAGTATCCAACATTAATTTATATACCCAGGGATTTGTCTTTCTATCTCAAGGAAATTGGAAAAGTCTAGAGGATTTTAATAACCAATGTTGGTGCTATATGAATTGATATAAATTCTAAGTCCTTCTTACACAAGTAGTCTAATTCTAATTAGCAACAAATAAATTGTAACGAAATCAAATCTAACTAGGGAAAGGAAATTTTGAATGCACAACTAATTACTAAATAAAACATTCTAAATACGAAACACCATAAAGAACTTCGATTCTAGACTTATCAACTATTTAATCATTCATAAGACTATCAGAAATGATCTATTTTAATAGCAGTGCATGAGGAAATAGTAATGAAGAAACGACAATACCAAATCAAAGAAACAGCAATGGGAAATCGAAGAGATAGTAATCGTTTATCCGAGAAACAACAAAGTGAAATGATACTTGTGAACTTTATTACTATTGAAAACATAAAAAAGCTATTTAATAACCAATTATTGGAAAGGACTATTCATAAAAAGGAAAAAATAAATGTTAATGTAATTTACTATACACAAACAATACATCGCTTCATTTAGGAAGCGGGCTTGAACTACCTGGAATCAGATTTCCTCTAAAAATATTCAAATTAAAGAATGATTGATAACGCTAAAATCAAATAAGAAATAATTGCATTATCATCCTTTAAAGATAAATTATTACAATCGAAAGCTCTATCTTTAGTTTTGTCTTTTTACAAAAGTACAACCACCATCATAGGTAAATTCCTATGATTTTATATTACAAAAGGGAGATCTATAACAAAAATATGCAAAATAAGGAATATTCTTGATAATTGAACATTCTCAAAATTTTCCTCTTAAATTAGGTTGACTCTCCTATCTTCAATGAATAGACCAAGAATTTTGACTCATAATTGATTCTCCAATTAAGAACAACTTCCATGAACTCATTCAAAGTGATCATTCACGATAGATCTTCACAATGCATGTTTTCAAAGTGATCTCATTCAATGATTTATTAGCCTGATTATAAAGAAAACATCCATGGCTTATCTTGTTAAAACACAATTATATGATCAAATAGATTTTTGCCAAAGTTTGCAACATATTAGGCAAAGAACATGAATATAAGTCATCAAGAACAATGAATTGTTATAAAGACTTAGAGATTAAATGGAAGAAAATATAAAAATTACAGGGCCCAACACTTCAAATACATCAAGCTAAGAAGACAACAAGCCCATGATATCATTTTTAAAATTCTCCAACAAATTTCCAATTCCTACTTGTGTTGCTCCACCATTGGATGATTTTAGAATCTTGGTAGAAGCACATGTGTCATAGGCATAACTCTTGTTGATACTCTATAACTCCTTTGACAAAGTTAAACAATCTCAGCATATGTTTCCTTAGAGATATCACCTTTCCCTAAATTACTTATCATATCAAGGTAGTCATCTCGCATTCCTTTTATCAAAATTATTTAAACTATTTCCTTGTCCATATCACTATGTTGAGATATCTACAAATTATACTAAAGGTGCTCAACATTCCCTTCCGAATTTTCAGCTGGTGTTTCAGTGATTCTAAATATCTTATCCTTCGAATACGTAGAACAACAATAATCTTGATACTTTTCTAAAAATATATTCTTCATTCCATCCCAGGTAGTAATGGATTCTCCATTGAGTCCAATAAACCAACTTAGTGTAGCCCCTTTTAATGTGGCTAGAAATAATTTTAATTTTTTTCTTCGGTGGTGTAGTGTTATGCTCTTAACCTACAAAATGATACCCAAATACAGAATATGCGAAGAAAAGATACCCAGAACACAGAACAATAATGATTTTATTATTCAGAGAGTAATGTTCACTTGCCTCTTCGAGGGGGAAACCTCCAATAGAGCAGAGCTCGATTACAAAATAAGACACGATGCTCCTCGCAGGGAGTCTCTATCCTTTATATATGACTCATACATGCAATACCACAAATCAATACCTTGGGTTTTATTAATACCATCTATCTAATACTACGGCCCATTTGCAACTAATTATGGTCTCGTCATTAATTGCGGGTTAACCATTTACAAATATTATTATGGGCTTTATTGACTCTTGACTATGACATGATCCCATTACATAAATAAGGGGGTTAGGGTGGGACCCTAACATGCCCTCCCCCTTAAGACTAACCTTGTCCTCAAGGCTGAAGCTGCGAAACTGCTAAAGAATAGTGGTTGGTTCCCAAGTTGCATCTTCCGGAGAGGTGTCTTTCCATTTGACGAGGACTTCCTTAATCATGTGGCCGCGCAGGTGCTTGTCTCGTGTGTCTAGGACCTGTTCGGGTTGAAGCCAGATTGACCCTTATTCGTCCAATTCAGGTAGACTGGTTCGAATTCTGCAATTGTTCCCAATCACTTTCTTGAGGCACGAGACATGGAAAACTGGATGGATTTTTGCAGTAGGTGGCAAAGCCACCTTGTAAGCCACTTCTCCAAAGCACTGAAGTACTTGGTATGGTCCGTAGAATTTTGGAGATACTTTCTGACAACCCTTGTCTTTGAGTGATGTTTGCTTATATGGTTGCAGCCTCAAAAAGACCTGATCCCCTTCTTGAAATTGGTGCTCTGAGCGATGCTGGTCTACCTGTTGCTTCATGTGATTCTGAGCTTGATGAAGATTCTCTCTAAGATGGGTGAGCATGGTTGTGCAGTGTTGTAGGAGTTGATCGACTGCTTGTACTTTTGAGCACCCCTTGAGATAAGAAGTAGGGGAAGGCGGGAGTTGACCATATACTACTTCATAAGGAGTCATTTTGGTGGTGGCATGATAGTTGGTGTTATACCACCATTCAACCAGAGGTAACCACTATTCCCAAAGGAGTTGCTTTTCTGAAGTGAAACACCTAAGGTAGGTTTCTAGACATTTGTTGACGGCTTCGGTTTGACCATCCGTTTGTGGATGATAGGAAGTACTGAGTTTTAGTTGAGTGCCTTGTATCCTAAAGAGTTCCTGCCAAAAATTACTGGTGAAGATCGGGTCGCGATCGGACACAATAGAAGTGGGCATGCCATGCAATTTGAAGATCTGATCCATGAAAGATTGAGCGACCAAAGTTGGTGTAAATGGGTGGGGTAGGGAGCAGAAATGAGCATACTTCAACAGTCGGTCCACAACCACCATGATGACTGACTTGTTCCCTGACTTTGGAAGACCTGTAATGAAATCCATAGAAACCTCCATCCAAATTGATGTCGGAATGGGCAATGGTTGTAATGTGCCTCGTGTGTTGACGGTTTCCCCTTTGTGGCGTTGACAGACATCACATTCTGCTACGAAAGTAAGGATTTCCTTTTTCATGCCTGTCCAAAAAAATGATCTTCTGGTGCGAGCATATGTCTTCTGAAAGCCCGAATGTCCTGCAATGGGAGATGAGTACAATTCTGCCAAAATGCGACTTTTGAGGGTGGATGTTGGTGATATTACGACTCTGTCCCTGTAGCGAAGAATATCATCCTACCACGAGTAGCCCTTGGTGGAATTGGGATCTACCTGCAATTGAGAAATGAGTTGGGAGAGCCCTGGGTTTGAAAATCGTTCCCTGCGAGCCTCTTCAATCCATTTTGGAATGGGGAGGGACATTTCTAGCAGAGTACTTTCCTCCTCAAATTGGCGAGATAATGCATCTGCTACATTATTGTCTTTCCCTTTCTTGTAAATGATCTCATAATCATATCCCAGCATTTTGGTGAGCCATTTATTTTGTTGTGGGGAGGATAGGCGTTGCTCCAAAAAATATTTAAGACTGTGATGATCTGTGCGGATTTGGAAACGTCGCCCCAATAAGTAAGGTCGCTAGGTCTCGACTGCATGTAAGATGGCCATCATTTCCTTCTCGTAGGTAGATTGGCCCAGATTCCTCCCACTTAGTTGTTGGCTTGTGAAGGCCAAAGGTCACCCTTCCTACATTAAGACCGCCCCAATACCTGTACCCGAAGCATCACATTCAATGACAAAAGATTTGGTGAAGTCAGGTAGTGCTAAGATTGGAGTGGAACACATGGCATTTTTTAGAGCTGTAAATGCCTGTTGTGCTTCCTCATTCCAGAAGAATGAATTTTTCTTTAGGAGTTGAGTGAGGGGCTTCACTATGCGACCATAGTTGCGGAAAAATTTACGATAATAGCCTGTGAGACCCAAAAATCCTCTCAAGCTCTTCAAGGTCTTAGGTTGAGGCCATTCCTGCATTGCCTGGATCTTTTTGGGGTCCACCTTGACACCTTCACGCCCCACAATGTGGCCCAAATACTCAACTTCTTCCATGCCAAACAAACACTTGGACATCTTGACAAATAATTTATGCTTGTGGAGCAGTTGCAAGAGTAGATCTACATGCTGAAGATGTGCAGGCCAAGTGCAACTATAGATGAGGATGTCATCGAAGAAGACAAGGACAAATTTCCTGAGATATGGTTTGAGAATGTGGTTCATAGGGCTCCGAAAAGTAGAGGGGGCATTGCAAAGACCAAATGGCATGACCAGGAACTCATAATGGCCTTCATGAGTTCTGAAAGAAGTCTTGGGAATGTCAACTTCCTTCATGCGAATTTGGTGGTAGCCTGAGCGAAGATCCAGCTTAGTGAAGAATTGAGCCCCATTGAGTTCATCCAGAAAATCATCAACCACTGGGATGGGAAATTTATCTTTGACTGTCAACTTATTGAGGGCCCTGAAGTCGGGACACATCCGCCACTCCCCATCTTTCTTGAGCACCATGACCACTGGGGATGAATAAGGACTAATGCTGGGACGAATGACACTTGCTTCCAAAAGTTCCTTGATTATTTTTTCTATTTCATTCTTTTGGGTGAACGTATATCTGTATGGATGCACATTTGGGGGTTGGACCCCTAGAACCAAGGTGATGCTATGATCATGTTCCCCTCGCGAGGGTGGAAGATCATGAGGCTTGTCAAAGACTGCCAGATGGTTATTTAAAATCTGTTGCATCTCAGGATGAATTGGCAGAGACTTGGTTTCGACTGCCTGGATGGCATTAAATTGAGCTACAACTCCATGATTTCCCTTTTTTAACAATTTTTCCATCCTATGCGAGCTGATGATAGAGGGGGCTCCCGCCTGGAGTCCACAGAGGGTATGTGTGTAGTTGTTCTGCTTAAAACTCATATATAACTCCTGGAAATCCATTGTGATTGGCCCAAGAGTGCGGAGCCATTTAGCGCCGAGGACAATGTCGCAACCCCCCATGTGTATGGCAAACATGTGGGTTTTCAACTGATAATCCCCCATTTGAAGTTTGACATTTGCACAGTGGCCTTCACATTTCATTGTGCCCCCATCTGCAATTTGGACTTGGAAGTTAGAAACTGCTCGTACAAAACAATGCACTGCTTCTGCGACTTTTTGATGGATGAAACTATGTGTACTTCCACTATCAATCAAGACTACTACTGGGCGATGTTTAATAAAACCTCTGATTTTGAGAGTTTGAGGGGAAGAAATCCCTGCCAACGCATGCAGTGAAATAAGTGGTTCGTCAGAGACATTGTCCTTTTGGTTGTCTTCTTCTAGCGCCTCATGTTCTTCAAGTGGTGGATCTTCCTCTGTTGAGCTGTAGTCAGTGGCATCAATTTGAAAAAATTTGGGCTCCTTGCATTTATGACCTGGGGAGTATTTTTCATCACAGTAGTAACATAGTCCTTGCTTTCTTCTTTCGGCCATTTCCACAGGTGACACCTTTTGGACCTTAAGTGTTTGAGTCATGTTGTGAGCCTGTGGGGGGCGACCTTTAGCGGAGAAATTTGGGTGAATGTATTGGGCTGCTAATGCACATTCCACGTTACGAGCTACCTTGCAAGCCTTCGTCCATGTGGAAGGGTGGTGCAGTAGGACTTGAGCTTTGATGGCTTCTTTAAGACCACTGATAAAACATTCCGTGTAGAACACATCTGAGAGACCCCAAGTGCGGAAGGCTAAGGCTTCAAAAGCTGTAATATATTCATCCATTGTACCAGTCTGTCGGAGCTTAGTAAGACGACCCAAAAAAGAAGATTCCTGGTCAAAGCGGTCTTGAAGAGCTTTTGTAAATTTGGTCCAAGTCCTAAAAGGTCCATTGCAACGTTGATGCCATTCCCACCATTGCCACCTTTCATTGTCCAAGTACATGCTCCCCACCATAAGCTGAGTCGCATCATCTAAGATGCGATTCAGATTGAAATACTGCTCCATTTGTGCTATCCATGCCGACGGGTGAGAACCGTCAAATTTATGCATATCCAACTTGGGAGGTCGCTGACTGGGTTGTTGGTGGGTGTGCCAGACGTGAGGAGAGTGGCTAGACTCACCCTCATTGTGTCCATTGCCATTATACGCCTCCTCGTGGGCTTGCTCCTTGCCCTTCGGGATTATGCTCTCGACCAGGCTACATAGTCCGTTAAGCTGAATGTGGAGGGTTTGCATGGATTCTTCAAGTTTGTCCATCCTTTCATTGGCCATCGCTTGAGCTCTAGTTTCTACCATACACCAACCTGATGAAAAATTGGGACCGCCTAAAAAAATTTCACTAATAATTGAATGGTACCATCGTGCTCAGCTCGTCGTCCTGATTCTGATGGGCTAGATCACCAATAAGCACCCCGGAAGATCTTAGAAGTTTTACTCCTTCCTTATCAATACTGCAGTCGCCAAATCCTCAAAATTTCAATGCGGCCAAAAGTCCTACGAAAATTATACCCCGATATAGGAACCCCTCACCACGACTCCGATCTGGTGGATCTGAGAGATCTGAATGGCGGATCAGATAGCTCTGGGTGGTGGAACAGACTGCTGATGCAGATCTGATGGATCTAATAGATTGGAATGGATAATCTGCAAACTCGAGACTGCGGGACCGATGTCTGCTGCTGCTGCACCCCTTTGCACCAGCGGATCTGGAAGAGATGATGTGTGATCCCCCGATAGAAAAGGGAACTATGGTCTTGAGGAGTGTTAGGTGCTACAGATTGCAATATACATAAGGGTCTGGTAATAGTACTCGACCCAATGTTTCAGGGCTCTAACTAAGGAGGACCGACCGTACCCTTAGCTGTACAACCCGACTACCCTATCGTACGGGCGAGTAATCTCTCCGAGTGCTGTTCTCGGTGTATTGTAGCCGCAAGATGGTCGACAATTTATCTATGGCGAGGTTTCAAGGGAGCCTAGGGGGCTTCCGATATACCCAGAGGGTACGTGGAAGATAGTCTGTGCGCGGTTTTGTCTAATGCGCTACTACTCGAAGGGGTACCCACAGGGGTTACAAGGGAGTCCAACAAATGTGACCACCTCCTGTATTTCCTGCGTGCATGCCTCCCCAAATCTGCAGGTTTATGTGCTCAACGACGGATCCCGTGGTTTAAAGATGCCGGAACACGTCTCTAGCCAAAAAAAAAAATTGCTAAGAAATGGAGATCCCACCAGCCCTGGAAAGTGCTCTGATACCACTTGTTATGCTCTTAACCTGCAAAATGATACCCAAATACAGAATATGCGAAGAAAAGATACCCAGAACACAGAACATCAATGATTTTATTATTCAGAGAGTAATGTTCACTTGCCTCTTCAAGGGGGCAACCTCCAATAGAGCAGAGCTCGATTACAAAATAAGACACGATGCTCCTCGCAGGGAGTCTCTATCCTTTATATATGACTCATACATGCAATACCACGAATCAATACCGTGGGTTTTATTAATACCATCTATCTAATACTATGGCCCATTTGCAACTAACTGTGGTCCCGTCATTAATTGCGGGTTAACCACTTACAAATATTATTATGGGCTTTATTGACTCTTGACTATGACGTGATCGCATTACATAAATAAGGGGGTTAGGGTGGGACCCTAACATGTAGTAATAAATTCTAAAAAGGACATCAAGTTCAAAAAGAAATGTGTTTGGATTTTTTGTAGTTTTACATTGGAAATTAGGAAGTGTAGACAAAGAGATGTTCTTAATTGGGGCATGTCCTTGGATATTTCTAATAGGGAACTCGAAAGTAGTAATCAGGCTACCTACCACTTGGTTTTGCCTAAAATCTTAAGGGTTTTATACAAATTTTATAGGTGGCCCTCGTAATGGAGGAGATTTCTCCCTTCTCGATGATGGGGATTGTTCACGTTGTTCAAGCTATTCTGGTTGCTCAAATTGTTCAAATATCCACGTGGTACTAATGACTTCACAACACCCTATGCAATAGAATTCTCAGCAAGTTGTTTCACCATAGTGCCTAAATCCAAAATGTAATGATTAAATGGTCATTCTTTAGGACTTGATTCTAGGCCTTTCTTATTTGTATCTCCTCCTCCTATAAAATTTTGATATGTGTCCCCTGCTGATACACATGCAATAGAAACTCTAGGGCTTATCTCTGAGATTGAAGATTCATAAAATTATGATTCCCTAATGTGTGCAACCATCACAAAAGACTCAGGCGATGTTGGCCTTTGTTAAGCAAATTTACCTGATCCTTTATTCTTAGATGTTACTCCCTAAGTAAATGATTCTACTTTAGCTATTGAGATGATCTCTTTTATAAACCTTACTCTTCCTAGATCTTAATTGTTTTTCCTTCTTCCTCTTCCTCTCCTACCTCCATAGTTAGTTTCTACAATGGAATCACATTTTTCTTCTTCATTATTCATGCAATGGAATCCTATTTGTCCTAACTACTTGCAAGGTCGAACCCACTTTAGTATGTTGAAGCAAATCCCAGGTTATTACGTCTCATCTTACTTCCTAAAATCGTCAAAGTTAGAAACCCTTCTACCAAAATTTCAATCAATGCATACCAATCACACATATGCACCTTTATAGCCCCCCCAGCAATGATGCCAAAATGTTGGCCAGGTCAATTTCCCTTTTAATTCAGAATATTGGATCCAACTCTCACATTAACTATCAATCTGGGTAGTCTTTTTGTTTCAAGGCTATTACACAAAGTATATGCATGAACATATAGAAACTAGAACCCATTAAACCTTAAACCAATAATTGTAATGTCAATCTCAACAATTAGAACACACTTGATGTTACACTCCAACTCTCGTTCACACTTTAAGAAAAGAAAGACACACGTTGCATAATAAAACTCACTTTGTCACACAATCTCTCTTAAAACAACAGTGTTTGAAACCACCAACACTCAAGAAATTATTGAAACACTCATTCAATAAATAAACAAACAAAATAGTTGTAAAAAAAATAAAATAAACACCACGCCAATGAAGGGACTAGTCCAAGACCTACAATTTTATAGAATAATAGAGATTAGAATTTTGTAATTATCTGATACATGAACAAGACTGTAATAGTAATAGTAAATCACACATGAATCATAATTGAAAGGAAATAAATTCACTACTACCATACCTCTCTAACCAATGATCCTTGTTGTTTTTGTTGTGAGAAATATCCTCCAAAATTTTGTCTACACTTGAAATCTGGATCCTACTATGGATCTTGTAATTGTTCTTTCCATAGTCACTTTATGGTCGATAGATGCTTTGTAAGTTTCAAAGTAACTTGCTCACACATGCTCATTTCACAACTAGTTCATGAGTACACTCTTTTATGCAACCTTCAACAAGCACAACACAAGTCCATCAAGACATTACAATTGAAATGTTCATCCTTTATCAATAGTCATTGTGCACTTTCATCGATAATTTCTCACTTTTGGTTGCTATTGTTCTTCTATTTTCAGTGATTTTTTCCAACTACCACTTTTGCACGCCTTTTCTCTCACAGCTTTACAACTATTGCTTTTGCTTGTTTTCACTTTAATGAGTGTCATTTTCATGCTATCTTCATTCTCACATGTGTCATTTTCAATGTCGTTCACATTCTGCAAGTGTTATTTGCACTTTCCCCTTACTATCACAAGTGTTTTATTTTAGCATGTAAAGTGTTGCACATTGCACTCATTCCCAAATTTTCAACCATTGTCACACAAGTGTCATCACTGTTGTTGCAAAGTGTACCTTTAGTGTTGTGCTAAGGGAAAGATGATGCAATTTTGTCATATTGGGGATATTATGTTCTTCATGTGTTCTAAGTGATCAATGTTATGTTTTAAATTTTTCTAAGTGTGTGATCATGCTCAAGCTTTGTCACTATTCACTTTTACCTCATTGATCCCACACTTAGCCAAATCCAGAAAAGCTATTTCCCAAGCAACTTGACCTCACTCAACCTTTCTAAATAGCGCACTACGCAGTCTTGGTGCTCAAGCTTCAACCTTACCACTTGGCACTATGCAATTTGTGGTTCATACTTTCCATTCACCCTCTTCTATGCACTCTATATTCTCAATATTCAGCCTCAACCCTTGAGCTCCAAATATGCGCAACCCCTGCCTTCCAGTCACCTTCTTCTTCACATTTTTCAGTCTCAAGCAACAAGCCTCTAGATCGACCTATTTAAATATGTAATTTTGCAATCCTTAGGCCTCTTTCCCTCCATAAATGCACATTGGGCAACCTCAAGGATCAAGCCTTAAGTCTACCTCCTTGAGCCCCTCAGTTGCACAGTTGTCTTGCCCTATCTTGTCTAAAATGCACACTACTTCGTCTCAAGGCTCAAGCCTCGGCCTTAACCTCCTGAGTTGCACAAATTCACAATCCCTCGACCTATTTCCTTCTAGAACTACATAGTGGGGAACCTAAAGCCTCAAGTCCTCAACTTGACCTTTGGAGCCCCTTAACTGTACAGATGTCTATCCTTGACCTACCTAAACTACGCATTGTGTAGTATCAAGGCTCAGTCCTCGTCCTTGACCTCCTGAGATACATAACTGCACAATTCTCAAGCCTAAATCCCAACCTATCACTCGGTTCTAACTTAATTAGCGGTTGTCATGAAGAATGTTACACTAGGGGTTTATGAGAATGATGTCATCTTGTCATGAGTGGATTTCAATTACAAGTATTATAGTATGTTATGATAGGATGATGATGAAGGAGATGAAGAACGATACCCTTCTAGAATTCACCTTTATAACTGCAAATAAAATTTGATCAATCAAGAAAATACAAAGGGACTCCAGATTGCGGCAATAGATGAATATCAAGATAACATTGAATACTCCCTACATTTAAGCCTTATGGAGGAGGAAGAAGAATAACATGCTCCTTCTTTCAAGAAGAAATAAAGATAGCAGCAATAAGAGTGAATTAACACTTCCATATCATCATGCAGTCCATATCATCAGTGTCATGTCATTTCATGTCATGTCATGAGTCATCATTTTCCACACATTTGTGGATTATATAAATTTAATATTGGAGAAATGTAATGTAAATTGGAAGTCCAAGAGTCATTGATAGAATGTGAAAAGTCATGAAGGTGTCAAAGAGTCATAGAGAAGTAAAACAGTCCTGAGGGTAGTCCAAGATTCACAAGGGAGGTGAATGGTCACCTCATTTTTTATATATATACCCTTATAGGTCATGCAAAAGACTTTTCACCTTGGCTCCTCCTGCCAGGAATTAGAGAGGAAAACAATTCTTTTTTTGGAGGATCAAGTCATTGCTCTAACGCTCCACTATTGGAGCCAGTGGTGTTCATTGTCTTGATGTATCTTGGAACTTTTACTTAAATCATAAGCTCATTGAGCCAACACAGTTTCATGCGTATCTCGTAAATATTATAAGATTATTCTGTTAATGTTTGTGATGTATGTTGCTTCCATTTGTACTAAGGAAATTGAAATATTTAGGTGATTTTGGCACTTATCTTATTGAAGGTGTGATGTATGTGTTTTAATAATCATTTCTTCTATGTGAATTATTTCGCTAGTTGTCCAACGACTCATTCATATGTATATGTTTGCGCGTCTTTACTAGATTAGTATTATTACTCTTCTTTTAAAGGCTCATTTTTTCTCTCCCTTTCAATAGAATAACCTTGATACATTATTCATTTGAACATTCCACATGGAATACTCATTTTTTAATCTGAAAGTACCTATAGATTACTCTCTTGTGTTAAACATTGTAGCCAAGGAAAATATCTGAGAACATATGGTAGTCGAGCCTTATTTCCATAAGAGATCCCACACCAAATGGTGTAAAGTATAATTGGGATTTTTCATTGGGGAGACCCCCTTGGTTAATATATTTCTAACACTGATAACACATGCTAAGAAGGAGGGCCCTTTGTTCCTAGCGTGGCCTAGTAAATTACACAACAACAAAAACTACTCAAAAGAAATGTATGAAGCCGCAAATGGTAAATATTTGCAATTAATGAAAAGCTAAAGTACAAAATTACAGTGTTGGTACTTCCTCCTCAAGTGTCTTCTATGTGTGCCTTGTAGGTAGAGAGTACATTGTTTTAGAATTATAAAATACATTCCTATTTTCGAAAGACTAAGATCATCATGAGAATATCTTAATTCTCGTGTCATCTAAATCAAGAATATATAATAATTACCTTCTAACAAATAACCTTAGTTGAAACCAAGCTGCAACATCTTGTCTAATATTACAATGATTTATCAATTAAGAATCCTAGTTTTTTCAACTAGGCCAGTTGTGTTGTCCACAAATGTCTCCTTCGATGGTTGAACTGGCTCTGGCCAAGTATCTATCCAAATCGATCTTCATTGCTAAACATAGGAGAACAACATGTCAAAAATGAGTTCGACGTGTATCAACAATGTCAACAAGGTATTTTCTCCATTCTTTTTGAGGCAAAACATGGATATATGGTCGTGTAACATCACCTCAGCAAGCCACACACCCTATGGTGGCTTGGGTGCAGGCGATATAGACAAACTCTCAAATCTGGCTACAATTTCTTCAATATCTAGCCAAATTCCTCCTTCTCCAATTATTGGCATATCAGCCGTTTACTGTTAAACTGACAGCCTCATGGTTTTCCTTCAGAACAACATTTTTTGTTATAGCCGCAATTTATTGCACAGAGCCCTTATGCTCTATCGAGACAGTAATTCTAAAGGAATTAAATTAAAACACTATTGCCGAGCTTTTCAAATGGAAATAACACAAATAGCGGTGAATACACTATTGGCACTTTAAAATTCAAAGGATTGCGTATTAAGCCAATAACACTATCGGCGCTTTCAAATTGGGCCTTCCAACTCTCATTCCTCTGATGCGATAATACGTGGCTATTGGCAATCGCTATTGGCAATTCTAAAAGACCACACAATAGACTCCTCCCGCTTCAACTGTGCGATGCGACAACCCTTGCAAACCCGAAAATTTATCCAACCCGCTATATAATATTCGGGTTCGAGCTTATCGAGGTTTCGAACTTTGGCGATTCCACAGGTTTCTTCCGCTACGACTATGACTCTGCGATGCGATACAGGGTTTGGACCTGATGAGGATATAAACTAGACTTAATAATATTTTAGGTCCGGAAACTCATTCTGGACTAAGTATTTCATGATTTCTCTGTGTAAACAGGATTTTGGCCACGGAATTCTATAAGGCAATTAAAGAAGCCTGCGCTCGACAGTATGAAGGAAAAACACAGTCTAAGGCTTCAACCAAGATATTAATTGGGAATAAGGTTAATTCATCGATATTCAAGCTCAGAAAAAGGCCATTAAAACTGATACATGCATCTAATTAACATTCAACAGAGAACCATATAAACAGATGCAGAGAGAGGTTTTTCTTCAGGTGATAATGCTTCTAGGCATGACTCTCCCTCTGAGCGTCTCATTATTTTATTTATAATTAATAGATAAAGCCTTCTTGTCCATTATCCTTTACAAAAGCATGATTTTTACATAGAGTGCTTTAAAACAGTCATGCAAAAAAACTTATTATGGCTTATCCATGAGTGATTATTACATAATGCTTTTATTCTTAATTCTATCCCTATATTAAACTAGAAAAGCATGGAAATTGCTAGCTAAAGGACCCCACTCCTTTGCCTGTAGTTTTTTTTTGGATTTTTGGAATAATTTTGAAGATTTTCCCTCCAAGTCTCATGCTCTTGCATCACCCTATAAAAACACTTTGTCAATTTATTCATAAAATTGTCTGACGTAGTTAGCTTATATGTCGAATTACAAGAAAAACTAGATAATAAGGATGACAAATAAAAAGAAAACATAATTTAGTTAATGATTACTATCAGGGTTATAAGGTATTTTTGTAAGTGTCAAAATGATAAGAAAAGGTAGGGAAGATAGGTATAAAAAGATGTCAATTTTGCATCCCAATAGATACCATGTTAAATTTTTTAATGTTTCATATCATAAAAGCTCTAATACCATGTAATATATTAGGCACAAGTATAATAATCTATTGTGACAAAATAATACACTAGCAATAGCAAAGAGAGAGAATAGAAAATGAGACATCACTCAATAGAGTAAGAAACTAAAAATACCAATTCAAATTCACTATATTACATTGCTTGAATTGATTACAATTAAAGATCACTCTCTTTATAGAGGAATGTCGCACACTAGGTGTGGTTCTTTAATGCATTCACAGAAGAAAAAAAACAACTCCCTGTTAGTTTTAGCTAACTAGAATAAAAATGAAGTTTGCTAGTAAAAAAATGGAGTTAGCGCCAATATTATACTTGAATAAGGATAATATGAACCAAAAATAAGTGAGAAATGAAGCAAGAAGTCATTCATTCAATTCCTAACACTAGAAATATAGATAAACCTGAAAATAGAAATAAGACTCAAGAGATAAGGTTGCCAAGAATAAGATAGGTGGAAAAGGTTATGGATGATGTTTTCTCTTAAAATAGGAAAGGAAATGCAAACTTGCAATAGGAGAGGATAAGGGTAAGCTAGTTCATTGTAATGGATAAGATATATTCATGTCACTACCTAGTCAATGCCTAATCACTACCACATGTCATATTACATGGAAACTCTAGCTAAAAATAGAATTGCTAAAAATCACATGACCTCCTAAAGGGTAAGAAATTTAGGGTGGGTAAGAGTAGGTAATTGGCATGCAATCCAACATAGTTATCACCCCAATTGCACTTTTTTATTAATTTATTTATTATATTATTAATTAAATATAATGAATTGGTACTATACTCACCAACTTACAACATGCTAACTCATTATGCTTTATGCTCTTAGGAGATATTGCAAACAATATTGAAGTAAAGTTGTTAAGCAATAACATGGAAAAGACATTAACAAAGAAAGAGGAATATGTGTATTGAGTGGGAGGAATTGACCGAAGTCATCATGGACAAAGAGGTCACGAAAGATGTATTTAGTGAGTTCAAATGGCTAGCCAAACCATATTTTTATTGTGCCGAGAGGTGCTCTATAGCCCAGTATAGGGTAGATGTGTAGTTGTAATTTAAGTATGTAAACAATTTTAAATGTCGACTCAACTAAATAATAATAAAAAGTTAAAAGTGATATGGGGGATGAGTGTAAACATTTAAATGTTTGCTCGATTAATAATAAAAAGTTAAAAGTAATAAACAAAAAATTAACAACTAATAATAAAAAATGTTAAAATAATATAAACCCAGTGTTCGATGAGTGTAAACATTTAAATGTTGGCTCAATTAATAGCCAACCTAGATCTATCTTAACCTTGGATCTATCAAGCGCCGAGAGGGATCCAATCTCTCGAGGTGAAAACCTATTTTTTGAGTACAGAACTTGTGGAAAGGATTGCACCTTGAGATATTTTATCCCTCTTCATGCTTGATAGATCTGGGGTTGAGATGGATCTAGGCTAGTTATATAATACTATATAATATCTATATCTGTACCTATGTGTCTCTTTCTTATTCCCTCTCTCTATCTCACCCACCCAAACATACACATTCCTCTTGACGCTTGATAGATCCGGGGTTGAGATGGATCTAGGCTGGTTATATAATACTATATAATATCTATATTTGTATCTATGTGTCTCTTTCTTATTCCCTCTCTCTATCTCACCCCCCAAACATACACATTCTCTCGTTATATTTATCTATCTCTCCCTCTCTCTCTCCACCTTTCTCCGTCTATGTATTTCTTCTTCCCTCCCTCTCTCTCCCCCTCCAACTCCAACTCCCTCTCTTTCTCCCTCTTGAGTACTCTCTCCCTTTCTCTCCCACCTCACTCTATCTCCCCTCGATATCTCTCTCTCTCTCTCTTCCCTTCAACTCTGTCATTATCTCCCTCCCTATCTCCTTCTCTCTCTCCCCCCCATATTTCTCTCTCTCTCTCTCTCTTCCCTTCAACTCTATCATTATCTCCCTCCCTATCTCCTTCTCTCTCCCCCCCATATTTCTCTCTCTCTCTCTCTCTCTCTCTCTCTCTCTCTCTCTCTCTCTCTCTCCAACTTTGTCACTATCTCTGTCCCTCTCTCCATCTCTCTCTCCCCTCCATCTTTGTGCCTCCCTCTCTCGCTTCCCCTTCTCTCCCTATCTCTCTCCTTGTTGGGTGTGGAGCATGATTATCTTCTATAGTACCGGCATATTGGACCCCAGTTCAAAATGGGACGGCAACGCCGCCCGTAAAATAATCGCTGCTGTGGGGGGTCCATGGGGGGGCGGCAACGACTTTTGGGAGCCCCCCCCCCTTGACGGGGGGTTTCGGGGGCAGCGCCCCCGAAGCTAAAAACAGCTGTAAAATTGCCTTGTAAAAGTATAGTAATTTCTAGTCAATCTGGGTCGTTCATTAGGCGGATGATCTGACGGTAGAACTTATGTTTAGTTTAGGGTTTTTTGCCCTAGAAGGCAACCCTCTCTTTATATGAGGGCATTGTATTTGAGGCTGTGAGATAGATGTGTATTCGGTGAGCGAGAAACATAGAGGTGAGAATGTGAGAGAAAACAGAGGATATTACAGCGGTTTTGCTGTAGGTTGTATCTCTTCATTTTGCTGGATAATATAAAGGAAGGACTGGCTGTTCGGGGTGGACGTAGCCCAAACTGGGTGAACCACGTATATCTGTGTCTCTCTTGTTTTGTGTGTTTTCTGTGTTTATATTTCTGCAATATTTTATGTGTTCCATTGCTCCGTAATATATAATTTTCTAACACTCCTCTCCTCTTATTTGTCTTCCCCCCTCTCCCCTCTCCCTCACTCTCTCTCCCTTGTCACTCTCTCTCTCCAGCTCTGTGTATCTATGTATTTATTCTTTCCTCCTCTCTCTCTCACCCCCTCCCCTCTTAAATTTTATCCCACCCTCTTAAATTTGATCCCATTGTATTGTGTTTAGGAAAGTATATAAATTGAAAAAAAAAAAATTAATTGGTTTTAAATATTGAACCTATGATTTGGATCAATCATGTCAACTAAAATAAAATAATGAAAAGCTTTTAAAAACCATACACTCTTTTCTATATTATAGTTAGTCACTTTGCTTGCTCTCATGTCTTAGATCTTAGTTAGGATGGATCTATACTTGTTTTTAATAATATTATTTATATTATACAAATTTCATGTCTTTATATATAAAAGTATTCTCATTTTTTACTTTATTAAAACCTTAATTTAATTTCTATGGGAATATTTTTAGTACTCATGAGGATATATCTCAAAAGTAATTATAAATTTTTCCTTTTAGATTTAATTAAAAAAATGGTATAAAATAAAATTTAAATAAAATATTTTTATTGTGAGATAAGTTATGTTTGTTGGGCATGTGGTATTGATAAGCTGTGGTATTGGTCCATGGTATTGTAACAAAACCTATTTACAAGTTAATAATATCCATGGTTAAGAATCTTGTCATATTGTTATAAAATATGTGGTATTGGTCCATGGTATTGTAACAAAACCTATTTACAAGTTAATAATATCCATGGTTAAGAATCTTGTCATATTGTTATAAAATATTTTGATTGTGAAATAAGTTATGTTTTTAGGGCATGTGGTATTGATAATTCATGATATTGGCCCATGGTATTGTAAAATAGTGTATTTTCAAGTTAATAATAACCAATGATATTGACCCATGGCATTGTAACAAAGCGTATTTGCAAGTTAATAATAACTCATGGTATTGTAACAAAGACTATTCACAAGTATCAATCGAAAAAGTGGGAGTCAATATCTATGGATAAGAATCTCGTCATATTGTTATAACATATTTTGATTGTGAAATAGGTTATGTTTTTTGGGTATGTGGTATTAATAAGTCATGGTATTGTAACAAATCATATTTACAAGTTATTAATATACATGATAAGGTGGGGGTGAATATCCATGGTTAAGAATATTTTCATATTGTTATAAAATATTTTGATTGTGAAATAAGTTATGTTTTTAGGGCATGTGGTATTGATAATCCATGATATTTGCCAATGGTATTGTAAAAAAGCGATTTGCAAGTTAATAATATCCATGGTAAAGTGGAAGTGAATATCCATGATTAAGAATATTTTCATACTGATATAAAATATTTTAATTGTGAAATAAGTTATGTATTTTGAGCATGTGGTATTGATAAGCCATGGTATTTGCCCATGTTATTGTAACAAAGCATATGTTAATAATATATGTGGTAAAGTGGGGATGAATATCCACGGTTAAGAATATGGTATTGTTATAAAATATTTTGGTTGTGAAATAGGTTATGGTTTTTGGGCATGTGGTATTGATAAATCATGGTATTGACCCATGGTATTGTAACAAAGCTCATTGAAAAGTTAATAACAAAATCAAAATATAAAAAATTTGATTTTATTAATTTTATTACTTTAACTTTTTATTATTAATTGAGCCAAAAATATCCAGCTTTCTATGATTGCTATGCCAAAATAAAATCCTCACTTGGGACAACCTTCGGAAAAGAAGTTGGGCCTTCTATATGTCCCAATTGCAAACAAGTGGAAGAAACCACTGAGCATCTCATAAACTCTTGCCCTTTAGTAAATCGACTGTCAAAAAAAGTTAGCTTTAGGTGCCAAAAAGATGGACGCATTAAGGAGGATATCACCAACATTGTTCGCACATGGGCAATCAATCCATACAAAAGCAAACTATTAAATGCCTTGTGGAAACTTATCCTGGGCCTTCTCAGGTGGACTGTAAGGAAAGAAAGGAGTCGTCGCATCTTCAAGGACCAATCCTCCCCTTTCAAAGTTATATAGAATAATATATGTCAAAACCTTAGAGAAACTTTAATGCTTCAAACCTAGTATGAAGAAGACTTTCCCTCCATTCCACAAGAACAGACTATATGGGCCAACTGGAATCTTTAGTGGAATCAGTTGCTAGCAAATCAGAGTAAAACTTCAACACAAGGAAAAACACCAGATCGATGGATTCCTCCGCCCCAACATATGCTACAACTTAACTTTGACATACCATCTAAAGGTAATCCAGGCAAAGCAGGATATGGAGGAGTTTTCAGAGACCACAAAGGCATTCCTCTTCTAACCTACACAGGTTCAATTGGTTGGGATACCAATAATTCGCCTGAATTAGAAGGGCTATGGCAGGGGCTTCTCCTTGCTCAACTCCATGGCTTCTTTCCACTTATAATTGAAGGGGATTCTCAGATCCTCATCAACATGGTTAATCAGATTCTGCAAGGGACTCCATCATATAAAGTTGGCAGCAGCTGGAGATTGGCAGAACGCTTAGAGCACATTGAGCAATGGCTCTCAACCCATAGGGAAATTACTCTTAAACACATCCGAAGGGATGGCAACAAAGTAGCTGATATGTTAGCAAATATTGGAGTAGACAGTGGTAGAACCCTACATGTAGGAGCACTCAATGCTATTGCCACTACTCTTCAGTTACAGGAATACAATGACTTGGTGCAAATTGAAATGGTACAGGAAGAAGAAATGCACCCAGATGCAGGTGATTATCTGGTTAATTAAATTGACAAGACGTCGAGCGGCAGATGGGCTGGCCACATGGCTGCTTGTGTCCTTCCCCAAGCCCACTTGAGGCACATTCAAAGCACCTTGCAGGAGCCACTAAATGCATCCCAAGGGCGAGACTTCTCCACCTCCTTCATAGCAATGGAGTTTGCAGAGAAATATGTTATCCCTCCCCCCTTGCTCCACTGTGTCTGCCCCTTGCAAGCCTCTGAGCCATGCTCTCACACTGTCACTGGTTGTCGTTGCTAACTTCTAAGCTTTGACCTAGGTAATGGATTTCATTATTCACAAACCAGGCTCTGCAACTTAGCTCTAGCTCAGCCCTCCTCGGTCCATCCTCTGCACAATTACTCCACCACCTCCCCGACTGCTAACCTTGCCTTCAATCCCGCCATGGTTCGTCATAGAATGAGAAGCAGGAGGGGAGGCACGCGTGGCGGAAGCATCCGCCCTCCTGCAACTCCCAGCCCTGCCTCGGCTTCCCCTGCTTCTTCAGCAGACAACCCCAATCCATTCGGCTCTTTCCTTGGCCGATATCCAGACACCCGAAGCAGAAGGGGAAGAACTCGTTTTCAAGGTTCTGAACGGCGGGACGCTGCAGTTCATATAGCAAATTTCCCCCTCCCCCCGCATCCAGCACCCCATACCACTCAATTTCATTTTCATAGCACTCTGAACCGGCTTGTCATCACTGCTACTGTTACAATTACTTTTACTGAAGAAATGGACCAGTCAGCACCTCTGGGTGCACATAGTGAAGAGCTGAACATGGCAGCTCCAAGCAACAGAGGAGTTTGCAGCCCAGGCAAAATGAAACCCAATGTTGATAGAGCCACCCTGCATGGCAAAGCACTGGCTGGCAATCAGCAGGCTGTGGGGAGCATGCTTGGCGACACTCAAGCTTCTGGCAACTGATGAGGCGACACGTCTAGCTAGCATGGGGGCACGAGGAATGCTGAAACAATCCATCCAAATCAGGGAGCGGACACATCAGCTGAAGAGGATGATTGGTACAAATATGCATGCAAGATTGAAGAGGAACTGGCCCCGAACAACCTCTAGCCCTGACACATGGCAGCCAAGTGTCACTTTTTTGCTAGGTCGATGCTTCTCATGCTGACTGGGAGTTTTCAGTTAAATTTATATTTTATGAGTAGATCAATGCAATGTCTGAAATGCCATTTTGTTTTGTTTTTTTTTTTTTTTTTGGTCAAAAGTGTCAACCCATATGTGGGTATTTTTTATTTCCTGGACTGGTTTCCTCTCTGTTAGGGCAGTCACAGCTAAACCGAATTATTTTGTGATGGTTGTTGCTCGGTACTTTGGAGGCCAAACCTCTTTGTAATTACTTTTTTTGTATTATATTAATAGATTAATCCTACTTAGAAAAACAAATTGTTTACACTCATCCCCGATATCACTTTTAATTTTATTTTTTTAATTAAGCCTACATTTAAAATTGTTTATATACTTACATTACATCTACACATCTAACCTATATAAAACGCTAAAGTAATAAAATAATAAAATTCAATTTGCTATATTTTTATTTTGTTATTAACTTGTGAATAGACTTTGTTATAATACCATGGGCCAATACCATGGCTTATCAATACCACATGCCCAAAAATCATAACTTATTTCACAATTAAAAAAAAAAAAAAAAATTATAACAATATGACAGTATTCTTAACCATATATATTTACCCTCAATTTACCATGAATAATATTAACCTGTAAATAGGATTTGTTACAATACCATGGTTTATCAATACCACATGCCCAAAAAACATAAGTTATTTTACAATCAAAATATTTTATAATAATATGAATGTTCTTTAGGAATCAAAATACTATTGTATTTTTATATCTCTCTATCAAATCTATGGCATTTTAATTTCTTATTCAGAGACTCTCATGGTTCACTAAATACCTTATAAGGTATGTGGAATTGATTTATATCAACCTACTCCATCATGAAATACTTCACTTCTACTAAAAGGCTCACAAAGACCTATCTATTTGCATTGTAGACTTAAGTATCATCTCCTCTTGATTCCAACCTCTTGATGTTCTCAATCAAAAATTGTCTCAATACTCCAATAATATCCATTTCAAGTTGTGTAGGCTTCCAACCACACCCCTTACATCCAACCACTTGTTGATTTAAACAAGAAAAGGAGTTATAGCTCATTCAAGATCTGTATAGGTTCTATATAAATGTGTAGTAGGATTTTCTATAATCTGTTTGTTTGGTATTAGTTCTTTCCATTATTATCTTTCTTGCCTTGTGTTATTAATTATTGTTTGCAAAATTATTAAGAATATTCTTATATCATTACTTATTATTGCATGAAGCAGCATTCTACAGTGTAGTATGGCAATAATGTTGCAAAATGTTATGTGATGTAATATAATTTTATATTGACTTAATCAAATTAAAAATATAAATATAAATAGAAATTAATAGTTAATAATCCTATTAAAAATAATAGTTAGGAAAAAACAAAAAAGCTATTTGAAAACGAAAATATAGTGAGAGTTGGGGCTCTATAGAAGTTAGGGATTCAACAACAAAGAATGCAGATTTAGTCTAGATGGTGGTAGTGATTTCCCCCTTGGGATTCAAATCTTAGCCCTATGATGGAAAAGTCATGGGATATTAATCTAGATATGAGAATATGAATTATGTCAGTTCAGTAGAAAGCATACAATCGATTGTTCAAAACTTCTAGGGCTAACATTAGAGAAAAAAGAGTGATATATGGGATTACACCTGGAAAATGTAGGGTGCCAACCATATGATGTTACAAGTTTGAAATATTGGGATTTAACTACTAGAACAATCTTTTTATTCTTCAAGCACCTCGAGCATATAACAGATACCTTTGTTGATGTCATACAGATTTTCATGCCAACCAGGTTTTCGGTTTTCCAAAACCCTAATGCTACAAACCACGTGGGTATTAAATACCCTTCTGCCTTAGGTTGTGACCTCATGCAAGAAGAGATGGGGTTTCCATTGTAGGATTCTCCTTACAGCCATGATGAGGTTTTTGCCTCAGATCAGATGAATTTTATGGTCTTTGTGAGACGATTCTCAAGGAGATCTTTATGCTTGCAGGTCAAAGGCACAAATATAGTATCTCCATTCGTTGCTAGAATAAACTATTGGCTAGGAATCCCTTCCAGTTATTTTTTACTCCTTCATGGAGTTAGGCAGCTTCAAGATAAAAAATAACTCCATGAGTATGGCATAGCCAAGGATGAATCAATTTATCTAGTATCAAGATTACAAGGGGGAGCCAAAGGTAAGGATGCCTCCACCTCTTCCCAACCCAAATCCTTTTAGGACACCTTAAAGCTAGGGTTCTCGCCGTAGAACCCCAAATATCTCTCAGGGCTGGAATTTATTGTAGATCAGGTGGAAGACAATACTTCTCTTGAAGTGGATATATCTTGTAGTAAACTTGGCTTCTGCAGATTATACACGATGGGTGATTATTTTCTGTTTTTATGGATTTTTTCCTTTGGCATCTTTTCTTTGGGAGTGGGTGAATCAGAATTAGTCTTGCTTACAAAATTGTATTTTTTTATGGAAGATCAGATTTACCATAGTCAATTTGTAGGAATATTTATGTTTTGGGTCCATAAATGGATCCATCATCAAGACAAAAAATTCCTAAATAAATAGTGTCAAGAAAACAACATATTGATAAAAGAAATGAGAAGCTAAAAAAGAGAAATGAAGAACTCTCGGCTCAACAAATAATAAAAACCCTAATTATAACCTAATTAATTTCTAATGATTTGTAAAGAGATTTATTAGTATATTAATATATTGAAAATTATAACTTATATGATTATTAAAAATATTAATAGGATAATGAGTAAATATATTATAAGGTTATTATAAATTAATTATACTATTATTAATTTAAAGAATAAAATATTATATTATAACAGTATAATATTACAATGATATTATTATTCAAGCTAATAATAATATATATTAATTATTAATACCCCTTAATACTAAAAGTAAATTAAAATAGTTGTAATTCATATAAATCAAATTAATAATTTATATTATTTATATTTAATTAATCTTATTATTATAATTTATTAATAATTTTATTAATTTTATTATTTATAATTTCAATTAGTAATTTAAATAAAGTTTCATTTTAAAATTATGAAGGGGAGGGATGGAAAGAAGAGAGAGGATGTGGTAAGGATATTATAAGGAAAAGGTAAAGAAGGTTTCAAGGTCATTGTCTCTATTTAGATTATTAGGGCTTTTAATGATCTCTCGGGCTTCTCTAAAGTGTCTTTTTAAATAATATTTTTTCCTGGCAATGATTTCAGTTTTCTAAAGGTTTATGTGGTGTTTGGTATTGCTGGAGTTCTTTGTGAGGGCGGAAGAACGAATACATTCATTTTTAATATAAACAACATGTTCTTTCATCCTGATTCTAAACAATCTTCCAATCCCTCCAATGTAGCATTTGCAACATGAATAGGTTATTCTATATATTTATTGGTGTTGATATGGGTCTATATGATCCTTTACGGACCTCATTTCTTGATGGATAGTTTTCATTGGTTTGAAAGAAATAGAGAAGTCTTTCTTTCTTAGAATTTTGGAAATTCCATCAGTCACACCTATTATGTATGGAAGATAAATTATTTTGCATGCAAGTTAGGGTTCACATATTTTATTGTATTTTTTTCTTGAAGGATTCTTTATGGTATTTTTTAGAAATGTAGTGGATTGTTGTAAAGTGTTTGATCAAGGTCCCTCATTTTAGGGACAAGTTGGAATTTTAATTCAACCATGATTTCCAAATTTCAATCTTCTCTATATGAAAGCTATGGCCACTCCAGTCTAGGTAAGGTTACCAAACCCACCCATTCATTTTCTTCAATGACATATTAGATGACATTAAGGATTTACTAGGTGAATTCATTAAAATAGACATTGAAAGTCTTGAGAAGGGAATTGTCACATTTGCAGGCATATTTGTGGAACTAGATACCAATAAAGAGTTGCCAGATAAAATTCTCCCAACTAAAAGGAAAAAGCTTTATTGTTAACTGGTACTCTATAAATAACCCTAAGAAATGATTTGGGGGAACCCTAGCTCTGCAGCCGCCGCCATGCCCTCGGCCGCCATAGTTTCTCAAAACGCCCCTGCCGCGAATGGAATTGAGCACCACAGGCACAGATCAAGGGATATATCCCTCACAGCAGACGTACAGGATGCTCATTTTGTGAATGTTGTAGCCGCAAACAAGATTACTCGCGCGGATCTCTTTGCAGAGTGCCCTGGAGTTGCTTGGCATCAGCTCCCCGCTTTTGCAAAAAACTCATGGAGCCATCCTCAGCCTGTCGGCGCAGCATCCAAGGGCACTCCAGTAGAACCCCACGCAGCGTATCCACTGATCTTGGATACTGGGAAGGAAAAGCCTGCTTCGATGGGTGGTATGCCTCCCCCGCAAATGAGGCAAATCCAAGATACGAAAACTAATCTTCACGCATGCAGCCTCTCTGCACAGATCTGCAATGGAAAGAGGCATTCGGACTTTTCTGCATCATTCCAGATACAAATCAAGCTCATTACAGGCAAAACTATGCTACAATGGGTAAACCAGACGGATCTAGTGCAGAATCTCAAGCATACATTGAGCATCAAACTGGGAATCCCCTCTGCAGCTCAACGACTTCTCCATGAAGGTAAACAACTTGAGGATCCCTATCCCATTTCTTTTTTCGGCATTGAGAAAGATGCATGCATTATTTTAACCCTTCGTTTGAGGGGTGGAGCTGCTGGAGAGTCTTCCTCAGCTAAGGCATTTTCTTATAAAGATGCAGTCCATGCTAATAAGCCTGAAAAGACAGATTCGCCAGTTCAGGCTCCTCCCAAACCCTTTCTGGTTGACAAATCGGAAGAGGTCCCCTCTGTTGAGATCTCTTACCCTGACTTAGCAGATGACACCCAGCAATTTGTTGAAAGGGCCATCATCTGCAGATTCAACGGTCTCTGGCCACGCTCAAAGGATCTTTATGACTGGATCAAGGACAATTGGACTCACCGATGCAAGATTTACTTCTGTGCAAAGGGATATTTTATAGTGTTGTTCGACAATCTCGAGGACTACGAAGAGGCCTTAGAAGAAGGCCCTTGGTTCATGGGTTCGGCAAGCCTCTTCTTAACTCCATGGTTCCCAGACTTTGATCTGGCTTCTGCAGTTATCACAAAAGCCCCTGTCTGGATCAGACTTCCAAATCTCCCAATTCACCTGTGGCGCACAGAGGTATACAGGCAAATAGGCAACACTTTGGGTTGCTTCTTAATGGGAGATTACAAGAGGGAAATGCAGGGTCTTTACACATATGCCAGAATTTGTGTGGAGCTAGATTTAAGCAAGGGATTGCCAGAGCAAATCAATCTCAAGATCAAGGACTCTGTTTGGACTCAGCTTCTAGACTACGAGAACACTGCCTTTCGGTGCCGCCATTGTCACCTTACAGGACACCTGCAGAACTCCTGCCCATCGCTGACAGCAAGATCGAAAAAGGGATTCAACGCAAAATCCAAGCCCAAGCGATGGGCTCCCTACCCTCCTCCGCCGACTGGGAGCCCCAGCTCCCCAGGATCGAAGGATGGGGATAGCGATTCAGAACCAGATCAGGAGCCTCAGCCGATGGATCCTCCCATGGATACCATGGGCCATCCCCCGGACACAGAAATCGCCCTGAAGCGCAGCCATGAGACCTCCTCAGAATCTGAAAAGGAATTCCAGATGTCAGAGTTTCCCAGTCTTCAAGTTGTCCTAGCTCATCCTCCCCAGGATTGCTGGATAAAAGTCAACAAAAAGAAAGGGAAAAAACAATGCGTTGTAGCTTCTACCCCTATGGGGTAAAGATCATTTGGTATGTCTGTGATTACATGCTACCTGCTGTTGCCATTAGTTCAAATCTTCTCACCGGGACCGAGGTTGATGGATACATCATTTTCGGTCTGTCGGTCTCTTACTTTTCCTGATTGTACTATATTTTCTACTTAATAGAATTAGTCTTTACCGAGAAAAAAAAAAACTGGTACTCTATAAGAAAATTTCCTTTCAATGCATGAGATTTCAATAGCCTAGTTACCTTTAGAGTTCCTGCCCTTTTCCTCAAGGGCCTTCTCCCACTTGGATCCTAAGCAAAAGAACTGTGGTTGGCAAGAACCAAAATAAACAAAAGGACCCAAGAATCCTTTAGCTGCTAACTAAGACAACATGGAGCATCATAAGACTCCTACTACCAAGTCAACTCCCATTGTCTTAGCTCAGCGACATATAGAGCTAACCCATCTCTCAGCTGAGGGAGTCCTCACCTTTACTGAAATTTAAAGAGACTCAGACGTAATCCTGGATTTCTTGAAGAGTTGCACAAGTGTTCCCATGAATCCAATCACTTGTATAGTGATAAGTAACAAATATTAAAGAACTTATAGTCATGGAAGTGTCGATAAGAAATGCAATTATTATACACCATTCATCTGTTTTTGGTAACTCTTTGAAATGGATTGATATCTGTAAGACAAGGGGAAAAGAGGAAAAACTTATGATAAATCATGGACTCTGAACCAAGATTGTAGTAAATGTATTGACTTGTAGTGGGTGATCCGTAAAACATGGTACCATGCAATTTGTTATTTTGAGGTAATAAAAATCGGCTTATTTTATATATATATATATATAATCATATGGTGGTTTACAATCCCATGATATTTGTTATGATGAAGCCTATTTAAAGATTTAAGGAAATTCATTATGGAATGAAAGAGCACTAGCTTAGATCCAACTTAACTACATAACTACAAACTTGATTCTTCTTAGTGCTTGGTATATGCAAATTTAAGATAGATTTAGGGTGAACTATAGTGTTAGAGGATAGATGTTTAGTTGACAAATATTGAATCATTGATTATCATGACTTTGTAATTTAATTGCCAAACAAAATGTAAAAAATTATAATTTGAAATATCTTCTTTGCATCTAAAATTACTAATTCCTGGTTGTAGATTTAAAATATATATATATATATATAATTAAAAATTAAATTAATATATATATATATATATATAATTAAAAATTAAATTAATATCTATTTATTTGAACCAATTTATTAGACACTAAAATAAATATAAAAGAAATTAAGACGCTCTCATGAATAATTAATATTCAGTATTCTTTTTTAATTTTGTTTACATGTTTTGATATTAGTGAAATATGCAAAATCATTTTTATTGAATTTTAATTTTTCAATTAATTAATTAATTATATATATATATATATATATATATTTCATTTTATTAATAGAAAAACTTTAGATAAATTTAAAAGAAACTATTTTATCTTATTTAAAAATTTTCATATAAATATTAAATATACAATTTATATAAAACTTATATAATATTAAAAATATAATTTTTCATATATATAATAATTCATTAAATTATAAATAAAAATAAAGATATTTTAAAATTAAACAAATAAATATTTATGATTAAAAAACAAACAACAACCAAAAAAAATTAAAATTTAATTCAAATAAGAAACATTTTTAAAATTGTATTTTCAATGACAACTAGTGAGAAGAATCACATTTTTTTACGAAAAACTTTACATATATAAAGTTTGGATTCACCAAAGTATAGGTCAGGGAATGGCATGGACTAAATTTAATGATGGTACATGTGAAGTAGTTCAATGTTCACTAAAAACTTGTCAAATCTCATTTTTTTCCTTTTCTTTTTCTATGTCAATTTGATTAGTGTAGTATTTCTGCGTCAATTTGATTAGTGTAGTAAGCAACGAAGTAGAGAGCTGATGGTAAAAGTAGAGTGTTGAGGGTATTTATAAAGTAAATATAAAATAATTAAATATGAAAAAATTGAACAATAAAACAATAATGATAAGATATTATATTTTTTATTTATAAAGATAATCCAAGAGTATTTATGTGTCAATTTGATTAGTGCAGTAAGCAACGAAGTAGAGAGATGATGGTAAAATTAGAGTGTTGAGGGTATTTATAAAGTAAATATAAAATAATTAAATATGAGAAAATTGAACATTAAAATAATAATGATAAAATATTTTATTTTATTTTATTTATAAAGATAATTCAATATTAGTATGAATTTATATATATATATATAGATATAATTTTGAAAATTAATAAAATGTTATTATAATAGTGATGGTTATACGAATGTTTTTTTTTAAATAATTATTTTATTATCATGTTTATTAAATGTTATTATGATAGTGAATTTAATTGAGAAATATTGTGGAAATTAAAAAAACGTTGTGTTGTTATTTGTAGTTATTAATTCTTTAAATAATTCAGACTAACAAAATATATTCTTTGTCATTATTTTAAATATCCTATAAATTATTTTATTTATAATATATCGACTATTTTGAAAAATTCAAATAGTAAAGAAAGTATCTTTATTTTGAAAGAGTCTGATACAAACTATACAAACTATAGCATCTTTATTTCAAAACATTGAAATACAAACCAAACCATCTTTATATTCTTTCTATGTAGGGAGTCGATATTCCCCATAGAAAGCTTGTGATTTTCTGGGAGATAAACCCAACACCCAATGTCTAGCTCTTTCCCACAATATAAACATAGCAACCACTCCCCCAAATCCAATCCCGACTCCCATAGCTAATGCCAATAATGACATTTTTTCATCCAAATGACTTAGCCATCCCACTTTGATATGCCTACTTTTACCATTATTGCCTTCTGCCATTGGCACTCTCTTTACATTGCATGGATTTAAAGGACACCCTCTTAAGCATTTATTCTTTTGAAATGATGTTACATTGAATGTAGAAAATTGTGTCCCTGTTGGGATTGTGCCACATAAGCTATTAAATGAAACATCAAAAACTGCCAACATTGACAATTTAGAGAGCTCTTGAGGAATCTCTCCGGTCAACTTATTTTTGGACAAGTCCAACTGCTCCAAAGTAGATATGTTACTAAATGATGCAGGGATTTGTCCTTCCAATTGGTTCCCTGATAAATTCAACAATCTCAAGCTACATAGATTCCCTATGCTTGCAGGGATTCCTCCTGTAAAATTATTGCTTGACAAGTCAATAATTGTATTTGTAGCAAGCACATATGTGAGAGTATATTCACTTCTTTTAATGATAATGGAAAATGGCACTTCAATAGCATCTGAAAAGCTTGAAGATGTGACATTGATTGTAAATCCCTTGAGTCTCTCAAGATGAAAGGGTATTTCTCCATTGAATTTGTTGTTGGATAAATCCAACACTCGTAGGTTGGTGAGATTTGTGATTGATTCAGGAATACCACCATGGAAATTATTATAACTGATACTTAGCACTTTTAAGTTTCCAAAATTTCCAATATGTTGAGGCAGCTCACCCTCTAATTGATTTTTCCTTAAATCCAACAAGTTACACATGGCCAAAGACATTGGAAAAGTTCCTGAAAAATTGTTAGAATGAGCTGAAAAATAGCGTAAAAATTTTGGAAAGTTTATACTAGCCAAAACTCCACTAAATGAATTTTTTGATATATCTATAAGGTAAAGATATTGGAGCTTTTCTATAGTTTTAGGAATCCTCCCACCGATATTATTATTGGATATATCTATGAAATACAAATTTTTGAGCTTTTCTATAGTTTTAGGAATCCTCCCACTGATATTATTATTGGATATATCTATATCTGCCAAATTTTTGAGCTTTCCTATGGCTCTAGGAATCCTCCCACGGATATTATTATTGGATATATCTATGCCTCTCAAACTTTTGAGCTTTCCTATGGTTCTAGGAATGTTTCCAGTAAAATTGTTTTGTGATAATTTCAAGGATGTTAGTGAAGCCAATCCACTAATATGAGAATGAACATTGCCAGTTAAGTTGTTTGAAAATAAATATAAGTATTGAAGGGATTGGAGTTTTCCTATTTCCTGAGGAATTCTACCCGTGATCTTGTTGGTACTGAGGGCAAGAACTGTAAGCTTCTTCAATCTTGTAATGGTTTCAGGTATGGCCCCTGTGAGGCTATTAGACTGAAGATCCAGAACAGAGAGATTACTGCAATTTCCAATTTCGGAAGGGATAGAACCTGAAATATCGCCACGAGCACAATCATAATAAGGATAATCATCGGACGAAAGAGTATCACATAGTCCATAGATTGAAAGGTGAGTGAGCTCCCTCAATTTACCCAACTCAGGTGGTAGGCTGCCGGACAATCGATTGTTCCCCAAATATAAATACCTGAGAGACGAGCAGTTTCCCAGTGCCGAAGGAATAATGCTCTCGAATTTGTTAGAACTTAAATCCAGGGTCTGTAGCTGCTGTAGCTGCTGTAGAAACCCCAATTCCGCTGGAATTCTTCCGCTCAAGTTGTTGTCACTGAAGTCGATGTGCAATAGCTGGGTGTAATTGGCCAGACATGGAATTCCCCCACTTAATTGGTTACCACTGAGGTCGATGGACGACAGCCGATTATGATTGCCCAGAGCCGGAGGGATGTGACCACTTAACTGGTTGCTGGATAAGTCAAGAACAGATAGACTTCTCATCAAACCCCAAACGGAAGCGGAAGCGGAAGGGATTGAACCATTGAATCGGTTATCTCCCAGCGACAACTCTTGAAGCGATGTACAGTTGCTCAGAGAAGTTGGAATACTTCCACTCAGATCATTCCCCTCTAAGTCGAGATGTTCCAAGTGGACTAGACGACCAAACTCAGATGGCATCGTCCCATTCAAGGAGTTCCATGAAAGCTCGATCCATCGAAGGCCTGTGCAATTAGACAATGAAGCTGGAATACTTCCACGAAGACCACTCATGTACAATCTGAGATGTTCCAAGTGGACTAGACGACCAAACTCAGATGGCATCGTCCCATTAAAGGAGTTATAAGAAAGGTCGATCCATCGAAGGGCTGTGCAATTAGACAATGAAGCTGGAATACTTCCACGAAGACCACTATGGAACAAGCTGAGATGTTCCAAGTGGACTAGACGACCAAACTCAGATGGCATCGTCCCATTCAAATAGTTCGATGAAAGGTCGATCCATTGAAGGGCTGTGCAATTAGACAATGAAGGCGGAATAGATCCTTCAAGCAAATTACAGGTGAGGTTAAGTAATCTGAGGGCTTGAAGCTGCCCGAGTTCAGGTGGAATCACTCCTGTGAAATTATTGCCACAAAGATTCAACGTCTGTAAGGAAGAAAGGCTGCCAAGAGAGGGCGAGACGGTACCTCCCAGTTGGTATTTAGGATCCCCCGAATACTCCCCATAGATTATTATGATGGGAACAGGAAGTATTATGGCAATAACTCTTAGAGAGTGTTGAGTGCAGCGAATACCATACCAGGTGGAGCATAGCTGCTTTGAATTCTGAACTGTCCAGTTGCGCAGCTTCCCCGCTGGGTCGCTTTTGATATGCTTTTTAAAGGAGAGAAGAGCGTCCAAGTCCCTTTCATGGTGACCTTCCTCCAGCGCACTACCCTCGTCCTCCAATGGGTTCCAGCTTGAATGATCAGCAGCAGCAATAAGAGAGGCTGCGAATATAAGAGAGAGCAAGGGGAGCATGATGATGTTGCAGAGAGAAAGTGTTTTATGATCCATTTCTGCGCTCTTAATTGAAACGCAAACGTCCCTCACAGTTGTTATGATGTTTAGTAACACAAAGATAGATATATATAGAGAATACATGGAGAGAGGACTTAGGGGAATGTGCGTATTGAACGGGAGGTATGGACAATATTATTTTTAAATATAATATTGAAAAACATGAATAATAATTCCCTAAATTAATTTATTGAGCGGGAGGTATTGACAATCCCAGGTCGTCGTAAAGGCAAGTAATTTATTTATGGAAATCCGTTGGTGGTGTCACTTCAATTAATTGCGAGAAACTGGTATAAAGTCGTTTGTCGTTTGTGGTGGGCGAGGGCCGCGGCAATAACATGGAAAAAGGCATTAACAGCTAAAAAGAAATTCACATGGAAAAAGGCCGTATCGAGCGGGATATACGGGTGTCACTTCAATTGCGAGAAACTCGTATAAAGTCGTTTGTCGCTTGTGGTGGAAAAGGACATTTAACAGCTAAAAGGAAATTGCGAGAAACTCGTATAAAGTCGTTTGTCGTTAGTGGTGGAAAAGGACATTAACAGCTAAAAGGAAATTGCGAGAAACTCGTATAAAGTAGTTTGTCGTTTGTGGTGGAAAAGGGCATTAACAGGTAAAAGGAAATTCCCGTATCGAGCGGGATATTAACAGCTAAAATGAAAGAAGTCACCAAAGACCCGAAAAATGAATGCATGTCAATTCAGTCCTATGATTTGTTGCGGTCTTTGCGGAGCAATAATTCATGAAAGACCCGAAAATTGTGCACTCAGGAAAGTAAATTAAACAATTTTTTTATTGTTTTGGTTTAATAGTTTATTCACTTCATATAAAGGCATTTGTGTTTGTGGCAATAAACATGGAAAAGGCTCTCCCGGATCAATTTATTTAATTGGCGTCTCCTCATTCTTTAACTTCAAACAACGATAATATTTATATTGAAACTACCATTACCATTAAAGTGTGCATTTCTATTGCATAGTAAAGTGTTTTATTATTTATTAAAAATAATAATATTCTTCTTCTAATAAATAATTATATAGGGTTGAATGTGTGTTACTC
The DNA here is from genome assembly GCA_031772625.1 of Pinus tabuliformis. Classification (NCBI taxonomy): domain Eukaryota; kingdom Viridiplantae; phylum Streptophyta; class Pinopsida; order Pinales; family Pinaceae; genus Pinus; species Pinus tabuliformis. Next base: position 624,440,157 of record CM062809.1, read on the forward strand.
ATTTTAATATTTATTAAAAAAATTATATCTTATCATATATAATAATATTTTCAGTTTCATATTAATAGTTTTATTTTTAAAATTTATTAATGGTTGTTGTTTATGTCAAATAATTATAATGTGTATGTGAGTCATTTATTTTTTATTTTCCAATCTATTTAATGTTATAGTTTATTAACAAAATTTTTGGTATTAATGATTATGATAATGATTATATTTTATGGCATTAAAACATGGTATGAGATTATTTAGTTTTGATTTTAGACTTTTGTCATTCATTCTGATTTTGATAGAAAATTTAGGATTAACTTTATTTTGTATTAAATTAAATATTAAAAGAAGAGTTACAAAATTACTATTTTTGATGATTTGAGAGGTTAAGAAAGTTGTAACAAATATTTGGAAATTGAATTTTAATTTGGATATATGTGAGGCACTTGAGGGAAAGTGCATTTCACTTTCAACCCTCTTAGTGTCACAAAGATGAGATATTCTTGCATCCCACAATGTTTAGAGAGTTGTCCAATGTCAAATTTCACTATGAAACCGGTAGAAGTTGGTTCTTGCTTTAGCAATGTTGATTTTCTTCTTTGTGCTATTTAGAATTAAAAGATATTTTTGATTTTCTAAATTACGGATGACCACTTCTCTGTAGTATGTTAGCTTCCTTTCATTTTCTAAACCTATATTACACCACAAAATCTATTTCAATTTAGATGTAATAATACTTTTAATATTATCTATATCCAAAAAAATGACATTTTCCTCTATTCCCCGATTCCTTAACTAAGACTTGACATCTTGATGTCATCCTTACTTCTCTATTCCCCAATTCCTTAACTAAGACTGACATCTTGATGTTATCCTTACTTCTCTATTCCCCAATTCCTTAACTAAGACTTGACATCTTGATGTCATCCTTACTTGAGCCACTCGTGATTATGGCTAAAGTTAAACATAATGTGTATTCTACTCTCTTTCACACCTCCATTTTCTCACTGTCTAAGAGATTTACCTCCAGCAACATGTTAATGAACACACTTTTTATTAAAATTCATATATCCTTATGCAAAAGCTTATAATGAATATTAAACAATAAATTACGAGAAGAATGGAAAAATCATTCATTCAAACAATTTTTTGAATTAAAAATAAATGCCATGCATGACAAATTGATATATATATATATATATATATATATATATATATATATATATATATATATATATATATATATATATATATATGTGGAACATTTGTTGATAGCTATATAATATATTACATAATATCATCATACTACTAGCAATTGCACCGAGAGGTGCAAAGGAATGCAAATAGGAGGAGTTGGGGGATGTGGAAGGAAATAATCAAGCAAAATTTAAGGACAATGAAATGCAATTGAAATGGACATTGAAATACAATTCAAATTTGAATACTAAGGTACTACCAAAATACCTCATTCAGTGGAATATTTTACCATTGGGGTATGTTACATGGGTGGGCCCTAAAACAAAACAACATCAAGTGCTACTATTGTTATGGAGCAAGGAAGTTTGAGAAGGTGTAACTGTTGGGATTTCCAAATATAACCTTCTTCAGTGTTTATTATTGGCATTTTGAAGTTTGTGTGGGTTATTAGAATTTTTAATAGTTATTTATAATTTCTTTTAGTTACTAATTTTATGCTAAGATAAAATTTATTACAGTTAATTATACTTTTCTATTAGTCAAACAGAGTTATATGTAAGTATATTTATGCAACACACAAAGCAAAAGAAACAAAGGTGGGAACATAGGCATACAAAAAAAATTTACATCTCATAGTGCGGATCCTTCTTAAGGAATGTATTATTGAAGATAGTCTCTGAGATACTATTCTTGTCGAAGGGAAACATTCATAGAGAAATTCAATTTGAGTTGAGTAGGCATCCATATATCCTTAATAAAATATTTGGTCAAATGTGTCATTTTCGATTATTTAGGTGGTGTTCTAGTGTTGCACATTTTCTTCTATTGGTACTCAATTTTCTATTAGATGTAATCATGTACTATTTATTATTGGTAGAATTTCTTTTGTTGTTACTGAGCTTAGCATGGTTAGTGTTATATTTATTATTGTTGTAGCTGAAATTTTCCTCCTATTGGCTATTTATATTGCCTTATTAGTTTCACAAATCATTAGTTCCAGGTTTCTGTTGAAAGTCTCAGGAAAGCTATTTTTAAATATATAATGTATGAGTCATCATATCAATAAAGGTTCTATTTTGATGATTTTCCACAGATGGTTTAATTCTGTTAATTTTTGTTAGGACATCATTGTTGTGTTTCCAGTGGCCACTGAGACCATTTAACATGGGTTTGATCAGCCTTTAAATAGATTACATATGGAGATGAATATCATGGGAAAAACCATGGGTTCTCATAAATATGAAGCCAAAAGCCATGGGTAACTTGATCGAGTCAGGTTTTCCAGATCCACTATAACAATCCCCCCCCTGAAACTTGACTCTGGGAGATTGACCTGATCCCACTCATCAACCATGTCATCTAAATTTTCACATCCCCCCCTCAAGCCAGGATACAAGTACACCTACCACCTTGGTACCTCTCCAAGTGGTTCATTCCACAACTTGATGACTACATGCACCACTTGTACTGCATGTATGCCTAAGAAAGCTCTTAAGGCCTTACAACTATGTGTTCTTCCGTGTAGCATGTCTGTCAGGACATAGATCTTACAACTTCCTAGGTGAATACACCTTCCTATAACAGGATTTCGCAGCTTTGACCAAAACCCTTAAGGTGTTCACACTTCACACACTAGCTCCTTCACTAAAGATTAGCACCATTTACTCCATCTTCGTTCTTTACTCCATACAACTACTCTCTCAGATTCTTTATCTTGCTTAATCCATACCTTCACTTGAAATTTTCTTACTTCTTTGAAAAATTTTGTGCACTTGTCTCATTTCATTGCTCCATTCCAAAACCGCAAATTTCCCACACGAGGACTCAAAACACCTTGTAGGTTACTTATGTTTTCACCACACTTGTTTCTAACTAGTTATCACTATAGGCAAATCACCTTTGACTCTTCTTGACTTGAACTTCCACACACTCCACATAACCTCTATTACACAAAATTTAACCATCCCTCAGCCCCACAATTGTTGCATATTGTGCCTCCATGGTGGAAAATCAATCCATTGTGTCTTTTTTTGCTGCCATGCCTCTTTTAGCCCCTTTTTCGCTAGCATGTAACTCCATAAACACATCATCTACTTAAATGAGAAAATTGAAAAAAAAAGTATGTTTCATGCATCATAACATCATGAAATGAGGTCTATTTAGCTATGACCATGGTTAGCTTACGTAAGCATGGGAAATATATTCCAGTGATCATTTTTTGTTTACGTATTTTTCGTATTTAGAGTGGCCCAAAGATTCACATACTTTATTTTAATAATCACCAAGAAATTCCATTATATACTACCTGCTATGTTGATCTTTCTTATTTACCAACATTGTTCTTCGTAAGTGCAGACACTTATACCTTGACACCACAACAATAAGTTTCTTACCTTAATTGGCTAGCATTCGTCATGTAAATGTTATTCCTAGCATCATCTCCATCTTCGACCAACAAATTCTCCATCTATACCATGTAGAAATTCAATTTCTAGTCAATGTTGCATGAACTTATGGAGCTTCGCATCACTCAATCTTTGTTGGGATGAGGTCCCCTGGGTTAGTTTGGGGTTAAGATAACCCAAATTCTGGTACAATTTTGTAAATAATGTAAAGTCTCCGTGATTTGTGGATGCAAAGCGCGTAGATGAATAGGAGTCAAAGGGGCTTAGCCCCTTGTTTTGGATAGTTTGAGTCAGTTTTGAGATTCACCCATGGTCCACGGACCATGGAATTATATGAAAAATACTATAAATAGTTGAGTCCTAGCGAAAGGAAGAAGTAACTAGATGGAAGGAAGATAGAGAATTGGGTTAATTTGAGAGTCGTGGGTAGGATCTAAGGTAGGAAGGCTCTGCTTCCTGCACTTAGATAGGGAAAGAAAGGATCCATAGCTAAGTGCGCAGAGGCCTGTAGGTTTTAACCCCATACAAAAATTACCTACATACAAATTATAATAACATAAAATAAACAAAGGCTAGAGCATAACACATAAAACAAATATACACAGAGATTTTCCCCTGGATCCCAAAACTGGGACTACCAAATTGATTTTTCATTATATTCCTTTCAATGTTACAATACATATTTATACATGCTGAAGCATCCATAAACCCCAATCCATTAACCATGGATTAGAACATAACCATAGTTCCCTTGACCAGATCTACAAAATACCATGGAATGAAAACCATCGCGCCTAAAACCATGTGCAAAAATCGTGCACAAAACCATAGGTAGGCCCCCCACCTAATATAGTGTCCAAAAAAATAATTCTCGAGGCACTGCCCCAGACCTTGTAAAGGGGGATTGTCGCTCCCCTCAAACCCCCTATGACCCCCCCATTTTGCATCGGTGCAATGAAGGGGGGGCTACACTCCCATTTTAACTACTGGGGCTAGTCGTGGAAAGAATATAACACAACCCAACATTCTCCCACTTGTTGTTTTCTTTCCATGAGAGAGCTTAGTTATTTATCCAGCCCTACAATGCTCAATGTTTCTCTATGCCAAGATAACTCCTTAGAGCTCACAAATTTTTTCAATGCATCTATAGTATTCTTTAAAGTGTCCACCTTTACCAGCAACACCTTTTTGTATTCTATCATATCCCTCACAAAGTGATATTGAACATCAATGTCCTTTGTCTTTGAATGATAAGCAGGGCTCTTTGCCAAGAAAATCGCACTTTGGCTGTCACAATCTATCCTTATAGATCCCTGTACTAACCCCATACTTGAACACAATCTCTGCAGCCAAACTGCTTCCTTGCTCACATGAGTGGCTGCCATGTATTCTGCCTCTGTAGTTGATAGTGCCACTACAAATTGTTTCTTACTCATCCAACTGACTGCATGTCCAAATAGGTTAAACACATACCCACTTGTACATCGTCTCTGATCCAGATCTCTAGCCCAGTCGGCACCAACAAAGCCACAGATATCCAAAACTCTGTCAAATTCTGGTCTTCCTTGGTAGCACAAACCATAATCACTAGTGCCACACAAATATTTGAAAACTCGCTTCGCTGTTGTCTAATGCTCCTTCCCTGGTTTTGACATAAACCTACTCAATACTCCCACTACATGTGCAATGTCTAGTCTAGTATAGACAATCACATACATCAGGCTACCGACTGCACTTGCTTCCTCTTCTTGTGTCTTGCAACACTGTTCAAGGGATAACTTTACACCTATAGGAATAGGAACCTTCACCAGTTTACTATCCTGCATATTAAACCTCTACAGTATTGTCTCGACATACTTCCTCTGGTTTAACCAGAGCTTCCTCTTTGCCCAGTCTCTTTTAATTCCATGCCCAAAATATATTTTGCAGCAACAAGATCTTTCATGCCGAATTTTGAGGAAAATTTGATCTTCAAATCCTGGATAATTTCTTTGTCATTTTCAACCAGCAACATATCATCCACATACAAGACCAGATAAATAACGATGTCACCAATTAATTTAAAATACACACAGTGATCTCTTTTCTTCTGGTGAAGCCAAGTCCCCATATAAATGTATCAAATTTCTAATACCACATCCTTGGCGACTATTTTAACCCATTAAAATACTTTTTTAACTTGCATACCAATTCTTTCTTACCCTTCACTACAAAGCCTTCAGGTTGCTTCATGTAGATCTCTTCTTCCAGATCCCTGTGAAGAAATGGTGTCTTCACATCCATCTGTTCTACCTCAAATCCAAAAGTAGCAGCAATAGATAAAAATAATCTAATAGAAGCTACGTTGGCAACAGGAGAAAAAATATCACCAAAATCAATTCTCGACACCTAGGAATAACATTTTGCTACCAACCGAGCTTTGTATTTCTCCACCTTTCCTTCTGCATTCATCTTCTTCTTGAACACCCATTTGCTTCCAATGGGTTTCGTTCCAGTCGACAACTCCACCAGATCCCAAGCCTTAGTTTTGTGTAAAGATTCCATTTCAACAACCATGGCCTCTTTCTAGAGTTTGCCATCCTCTGAATCTACTACTTCCTTCACAGTTCTTGGATCATCATCAATAATAGATAAAGAAAAATTTGAACATAAATCAGATGGACTATACCTTTCTGGCTGCCTTCTCTCTCGAATTTATCTTCTCACAACCAGAGTTTGTGGCTCTTCATCTTCTGATCCCTCTTCTGCTGTAGAGTTTGATTCTTCCTCCTTAAGCTCAAACTCTATCTTCTCAGGTTCCTTTGGTTGGACTTCATGTTTAATAACATCTTTCACCTCTCTGAACACCACATCTCGGTTGTACACAACCTTCCTTGTTATTGGGTTCCAAAGCTTATAACCCTTTAAACCATCCTTATACCCAATAAAGATGCACTTTTCATATTTACTATCCAGCTTTTTTCTTTTCTCCTTTGGAACATGTACATATGCATCACATCCAAATACCCTCAAATGTGAAAGAGAAGGTTTCTTACCATTCCATACTTCTTGTGGAGTCTTATCCTTCGATGCTGATGAAGGTGATCTGTTGACCAGGTAACATGCAGTCTCCACCGCCTCTACCCAGAATTCTTGTCCTAACCCGGCACCACTGAGCATGCTTCTTACCCTTTCCATCAATGTCTTGTTCATTCTTTCTCGAACTTCATTTTGATGAGGTGGGTATGGAGTAGTCTTCTGTCGTGCAATACCACACTTCTTAGAGAACTCTTCAAATTCCTTCTTGCAAAACTCTTCACCGTTATGTTGAAAATAGTAACAAGAAATGCTAAATATAGAAGTCCTAAAAATAGCACTGCCATAAATAGCATTTCGGGATACCTTCCTATTTTATTTAGTCCCTGAACTAAAATAGTGAAGTAAAATTCGAATTTGATCTTAGCAGTTGTTTGTAAAATAATTAATTAATTCATCTTGAGTTAATTAGTTAAGGAAAAATAAACATGAAGTCTATGTGAGGATATGCAACAATTACTCCTTTGATTAAGGAATTTATCCATTAGTTAAAGGGATAAGGATGAGTTGTAATTAGTTAACTCAGTTAACTGAGTTAAGTCCAATTAGATTAGTTCCAACAATTGGAGGAACTGATTGTGAGTTCAGTTAGTTAATGCTTGCATGCATGTAACTACTGCACTTCAGATAACTGAATATTCTCTCATAAATAACTCATGCATGTCAGTTCTGTCAAAGGCCCAGTTGAGATCAGATAGAGGGATATTGTACTATCAATTGCAGGAATATTCTATTGTGAATATCTCTTGCATGTAGAAGGAATTCATTCCTTGAGGATTGCACAGTTACTTCTTCAGCTTAGTGAGTGTGTGATGAGGCCAATTCACACAAGTGGCATCATTGGACCCCAAGGAAAACTATGCAAGGAAATACGAGGCTTGGAGGGTTGGGAATTGATGTATGTTGATTCTATTCAGTTTGTGAGGAGTGTTAAGGGATCGTACTGAGAGCTAGATAGCTTCCGAGCTAAGGCTTTGTGTGATTCTGAGATAATTTCCACTTGTATGATAATACAAAGAGTGGGGTTTTGGGCTGAGATTTTCCCAGAGTTTATCTTCTGTGTTCATGTGTGTTTGTTTCTCTTCTCAGTTATATGTGTTCTTGTTTGATATTTCTCAGATTCGATTAACTTATGCAAAGTTTTTTATAGAAGTAGATCTAGTATACTGCTTTAGTACATTGCATTATCAGTTGATCTACAGGTGAAATTTCTACATGGTATCAGAGCAAAGGTGATCAAGCGAAGAACAATATACAAATAAGGGAGAAGTTCGAAGTTTCAAGTTCCTAATTATAGAAATTGAGTTCTTATCACATCTCAATTTCACCAATGGCGTTCAGCGGTTTGAGACTTGAGTATGCCCTTGATGGCAGCTCGAATTATATAGCCTGGAAGGATCGCATGGAAGCGGTATTAGAGGACAACGATCTGAAGGACTTCATTGATCAAGAAGTCCCCAAGTCCCCAGTAGCTAATGCCCAAGAATTGACAGAATGGAAGAAATGTGTGGCTAGAGCAAGGAGAATCCTCCGGGAGGGAGTTCGAGACCACATAGTCTCAAGCCTCCATGGGAAAGAGACACTGTATTCAATGTGGAAAACATTGAAGGATATATATCAGAACAACAATGATCAGAGGAAGCTAGCGCTGAAAGACAAGCTTCGAAAAATCAAGTTTGAAAAGGGCAACACGATCTCAACATACCTGATTAAGCTCACCACCAGCAAGGATGAGCTTGGTAGTGTAGGGATCATGACTGCCGACGATGACATGGTGAGTCTTGCACTCCTCAGTCTTCCTAAGAGCTGGCATAGCTACCAAGAATCAGTTAATGGAAGAGAGAAACTGCCAGATTGGGAACGAATTTGGTCAGATCTGATGCAGGAGGAGATAAGAAGAAGCACTAGGGATGGATCGTCATCAAAACAAGATGATGAAGAAAATATAGCTTTAGCGAGTAAAGCTAGGAAAGGGAAAGGGAAGGCATCCCAATCCAAATCGAGTTCTTCCCATGGTGGGAAGAAGTTTGACAAATCGAAAGTGTGATGCTTTCATTGTCATGAGGTGGGCCATTATGCCACAAATTGTCCACAGAAGAAATCCAAGAAAGGATCCTCAAAGAGATCAGATGGTGAGGCACTGGCTTCACAGTTTGAGTTGGATTTCTCTCTTATCGCATGCATGGTTTCATCCATGGTTGGATGTGTTTGGTACCTGGACAGTGGAGCTTCATTCCACATCTCAGGTGAAAAGAATCTTTTTAGTACCCTGGAGGAGAAGGATCTCTAGATGTGCATCGAGATGGGCGATGATGGAAAGTATCGTGTTTCAGGTGAAGGTATGGTTGTGTTTCAGAGGGAGCATGGAGCTCCTCTCACCCTCACTGATGTAAATTATGTATTGAGATCTGAAGAAGAATCTTGTGTCCATTGCTATGCTAGAAGATAAAGGCTATGATTTAGTCTTTAGTCAAGGAAAGGTATTCTTGAGGCATATCGGCACTAGATAGACTAAGCGAATTGGGATTCGAGTAAAGAATCTCTACAAGCTAGAGGTAGATGACTGTGCTGCACTAAGTTCCAAAGCAAAGGTGGTGCAAAGCCAAGATGTTGGCAAGCTATGGCATAGAAGATTAGGCCACTTGCATCACGGGGCCTTGAAGATCATGCAGCAAATTTCTACCGGACTACCCAAGGGAAAGCTAAAGCAAGTGGATACATGCAAAGGTTGCACCTTGGGTAAGTATGCAAAAGCTTCCTTTCAGGATCGAGATAGTAGAGCTGGAGCAATCCTGGAACGAGTTCACACAGATGTATGTGGACCATTCTCTACAGCCTCCACCACTAAACAAAGGTACTATGTTATTTTTATTGATGATTTTTCTCGTAGATGTTGGATCTACTTTATGAAAAAGAAGGATCAGATATTCTTAAGGTTTTGTGAGTTTAAAGCCTTGGCAGAGAAAGAATCTGGAAATAAAATAAGAGCCTTGCGTAACGACAATGGTGGAGAGTATGTCTCCTAGCAGTTTAAGGACTTCTACATAGCAGAAGGAATTAAACGAGAGCTGATGGCACCCCATAACCCACAACAGAATGGGGTGGCCAAAAGGAAGAACCGATCTATTATCGGAGCAGCTTGACCGATGTTGTATGACCAGAGCCTACCACTTCATCTATGAGCTGAGGCATGCAATACAACAATATACTTGCAGAACAGGAGTCTGCACCGTATACTAGGGATGAAGACACCTATGGAGGCCTTTTCCGGGAAGCGACCAGATGTGAGTCACTTCAGGATCTTTGGATCATCAGTTTATTGCCATGTGACCAAAGATGCCCAAAAGAAGCTAGATCCTACAGCTGAGACGAGGATACTTGTGGGGTACAAAGATACACCCCACAACTATCGGGTGTTCCTGCCTACCAGTCAGAGGACAGTGGTACGCAGAGATTTGAAGTTTGACGAGAAGAAAGCCATGTGAGTATCACTTGAGAGAGAGCTCTAGTTGCATGCAGAGGAGGAACTTTTAGTTCCAAAGGATGAGGAACCTTAGACTGATGCAGAGTAGCTGCATGCAGAGGATCCGGGAGTGGAGACATCCACTCATGCAGATTCTTCCAGGGATGGGCGAAAACGCTCATGGGTAGCTGACAAGTTGATGCTAGATGCATGAGAGAATGTGGGGCAGCCATCCTCTTAGTGCAGACAGAGGAGATCTCCCAAGCAGTACACTGGTTACATGGCCCTGGTTGAGGAGTGTGTAGCAACCAAACCTTCTTCTTTTGAGGAAGCAGTGCAGTAACCAGTCTGGGTTAATGCAATGGTAGAGGAGTATGACTCTATCATTCGGAACAGTGTGTACATTAAGTATTGTTTTGGTAATCCTCTTGCAACACTGGCAGAGACTAAGACAACTTTAAACAAAGAGTTTAGTAAGCCTAAGTCTAACTCACAGTCAGTAATTGGATTTAAAAAGACCATTATGAGGGTCGATGAGATGCCTTGGTAATTTTATCATAGGTTGAAGTGTCATATCAGAGAGGCTAACATAAAGATCACAGATAGCCAACATCGCGAATGGTTTATAGATCGCATTTTCCCCACTTGAGAATTGCTCTGTCACAATAGAAGATAGAAACAAAGGAAGAAGCCTTGGAGATCGCGATGAGGTTGCATGCATCACCTATTCAAGATATGAACCTGGGGGTATAGCAGATCCACTCACAATGAGCAAGCTTACACCTAGAGTTACATAGTTGTTGGGCAGTGGATCCCCCACAACACAGTTTTTGGGCTCAAAGCCCGAGTTTTGGGTAAATTTGTATTGTAAAGACTCTACAAAATGTGTGGAGCATGAAGTAAAGAGTCAAGTCAAAGGGTTGTCCACCCTCTAATATGTAATTTGTTATATTGTAATGTCGGTAATGTAAAGTGGGGAATAGTTCAATGTTAAGCTTTTGTCGATGATGGGATAAGTCTGAGTCTGTAAGTCCGAGTCTTGAGTCGTAGGAGTAGGTAGAGGCTCTGCAGCTGAGTGCGCAGAGGCCCAGAGTCTGCAGCTGAGTGCACGAACCCCTGCAACTGAGTGCATAGGGAAGTGTCAGGTTGTAATCAGAGGAAAAGCATTAATAAAGATAAGTTGATTATCAAATATCATGTATCTGTGTTTCTGTTATTTATGTTTATCCATCTCTTTACAGTTCTTTGATTGCACACATTTATGTACGTGTTGAATGGTGAATGAAAGTATCGGGCCCACATAATTTAATTAAGAAACCCTCATAATAAGTACACTAAGGACAGAAGATCAAGGCAAGACCTCTTCGTGCTCTTTACAGAGCTACGTGAAGGCGGTGGCGCAGATTGCAAAGGGTAGACAGTTGTGCAGAGCGACACAAGCACGTAGATTCTTTCTGCAAACTTCCAGAGACCCCATCAAGACATCCCAAGGGTGCGGAAACCTGGTTCCAGCACCCTCCCATACTACCTCGGGTGAGACCTCAGTCCACACACTGCAAACTGTTACCGAAAGGGCCGGTAGTTTCAGGATTTGTTTAGCTTAATCACTTCTGAACCTAGGTCAGGCCCCACCAAGCCAACAAATGGTTCTGTTGCCAGGACCGGGATCTGCCTAAGGGATGTCTAATTTCGGAACACTGGACTCCAACAAAGAAGGAGATTTAGGAGTGGTTGGACAAAAGAATCCACGAGTTCGCGACACAGGAAAACAAGAACGCACGGATATTTGAAGAACAGTGGTTGGAGCGATATCTCTATACAGAGATCCACTAAATTTTCTTTGCTTCCTTTCCATCAGAGTTGTATGAGTGGCTCGTGAAGTTAGCAGACAGTCAAGGGAGGTGCAGGCTTGAGAAACCAATTGTGTGGACCCCTAAATAAGTGCACATATTAGAAGCCTTGGAAGACAGGATCGCACGCACCGTAGACCACTGGCTTGAACAAATTATAGGTGGATTCATCACTGAGTTCGTAATCGACACCACTATCAACTACAGCGAGGCAGAGTGACGCTTCCTCAAGGGACCGAGAGGTAAGTACATAAGGTCTTTGAATACCCGGATTAAAATGTTATTGTGTGAAATGTGGCTAATGCGAATGAATTAATGTTTGCAACCACGCGGAGTGGAAGACCCTATAGAAGCAGCGATAGCGCAGGTATAGAAGGTAGCCCTTTGATTTCACCGCGAAGAGAGAGTGAGGAAGAGCTTGCGAAGGTTTCCCTAAGGAGCACAGTTAATTTGATAAAGCAGAGGATTTCGCGACTACCACCCCCACCCACACCACCACCAGTCTCACTAGTTTTACCTCCATCTCCACCCACCCCACCTCTGCCACTAGCACAGTTCAATATGGTGAACGCGGTCAAGTTACCAGTATTCAAGGGTGTAGGAAATGAAGATCCATACCAGTTCTGGTTTGTGGTAAGAGCAGTAAGGGAAGCCCAAGGTGTGGTGGATGACAATATCAAAAAGGTGATGTTGGTTAGTGCATTGCAAGATTGCGCATTGACATGGTATATTAAGTACTCGAATGATCACCTGAACACAGGAATCGTGGAGATTCAGATAGCGTTGAACAGGGAGTTCAGTAGGCCAAAGTCAGAAACCCAGTTGATTATTGGGTTTAAAGAGATTGCGATGATCCCGGGTGAGACCCCATGGGATCTAGACCAACAATTGAACAGTATGATTTGCAAAGCAAATATGACACTGACAGATGCGCAACATCATGCGTGGTTCGTAGCATCGCTCTCACTACATTTAAGGACCGCGCTGTCGCAATAGAAGTTGACCACACAAGACGAAGCGTTGGAAATGGAAATGAGACTGCATGAGACACCGATATAGGATCCTGCGTTGGGGGTCCAGCAGATTCAAACACAACTACAGAATTTATGTTTAGAAATGAAGAGCCTGAAGCCTTCTTCCCATAGACCAGTTCATAGGGTGTGAACCCGGTGGTGGTCTTCCATGTTGTGTTATAGGCCCAAGTGGCCTCAACTAATCTGTCTGCCCAGTCTTTTTTGTTGTTGCTCACTACCTTGGTTAGGATCCCTTCCAATGCTCTGTTAGTGACCTCCACTTGCCCATTGGCTTGTGGATGGTAAGGGGTGGAAATCCTGTGCTGGATCTTATGATGTGTGAGCAGGTCTTCAATCAGGTTGGAAGTGAACTAACTGCCTTGGTCTGTGACCAACTCTCTTAGATACCTAAACTTGTAGAATATGTTTTCCCTCAAAAACTCAGCTACTTTTTCCTCTGTCGCTGCTTTGATTGCTTTTGTCTCTGCTCACTTTTTCAAGTAGTCGGTGCACACAATGATGTACTACTTCTGCTTTGAAGGAGGGTTGATAGGCCCCACAAATTCCATGCCCCACTTCTCAAATGGCTCAAAGGTCACTTGAGGTTGCATGGGAATTTCATCCTTCGAAGTGGGTTTCCCCATCCTCTGACACCGATCACATTGGATTATGTATCTCCTCACATCCTGATGAAGAGTGGGCCAGTAGTAGCTTTCTTGCAATATCTTGAAGGCGGTTCTTTTTGCTGCAAAATGACCTCCATAAGGCCCGTCATGACAGGTCAAGAGGATGTCAAAGACTTCCTCCTCCCTAACACATCTTCTCAAGATCTTATCTAGGCCAAGTTTGAAGAGATTGCCTCCAATCCAGGTGAAAGGGTGCTTTTCCTTACTATCTTTCTCTTCTCTTTTGAGGATAGGTGTGGTGGGAACTGTGTTGAAACCAAGTAGTTTGCTATATCAGCAAACCATGGAGAGAGTACTGATATAGAAAATAGGTGTTCGTCTGGCATTTGGTCATCCACCGTTCCTTCTTCACCTGCAGGAAAATTTTCTCTAGACAAAAAGTCAGCAGCAACATTCTCTTTACCAGGCTTATCAATAATGGTCAGATCAAACTGTTGCAGTAAAAGCAACCATCTAATAATGCGAGCATTTACATCTGGTTTGTTCATTAAATATCTAATTGTAGCATGATCAATGTGCACAAAGGTTTGATAGCCTATGATATAATGTCTGAATTTGTTTAAGGAATGCACGACAGTTAGGAGTTCCTTCTCGGTCACTATATAGTTTAACTCTGCCTTTGACAAGTTTTTGCTTATAAAGTATATGGCATAAGGTAAATTTTCATCAATTTTTCCTAAGGTGTTACACTAAAAAATGTCACCATGACTATTTACAGTTAGTATGGCTCTATCAACAATCATGCTATCCTCTTAGGCAAGTCTTATGCCTCTACTCTCCATGTCAAACTCCAAAAAAGAGAGAAAGTCTTTATAAATGTATTTATCTCTGGGTACGCAGGTTCTCTCAACCTTACCTGCGGGTACGCACCCAATGTTCACAAAAGCTGCGTCTTTGGACGCTCTGTATGTAAAGGGGCAGGTGCGTCCCCCTGTAAAGGTTAAAATGCGCAAGTTTCATCTTTAAAAAGTTACTTGTGGTCATTTCTAGAGCATTCTAGAAGGTTGTTCGACATGTATTGAGCGCCTCCAGATGGTTCATGCACTCCTACCAAAGAGGAACTTATCCCATCAATAAGGGAGCTATCCCATCCAAAGAGGGGATTATCCCATTGATGGTGGACCTGATTAACTTCCTCTTGAGCACTATAAATACAGGCATTGGGCCAAAAGGTGAAGAGGTTGGAAGCTATACATTTCTAAGGGTAGATGCTGCAGGAATTAGGACTCCCATTTAGAAGCTTGTGAGGAGAGATTGCCATCTTTGCTTGTTCTATTTGGAAGTGGGTGATCTTTGTCAAAGTAAAGGAGAACTCTTGATGGACCCTGGGAGGGACTTGCACAACACCAAGGCTCAGGTTGTATTTGTTCCTTTTGTTACCTATTAATGCAAATGAGTCCATTCTTCTCAATAACTTGTTATTTATGAGTTGTTTCATGTACTCCTTGGTCTATGTGTTAAATATGTTTTATTCTATGAGATTATCAAGTGCTATTTAATCGTTTGATTGTTAGTGTATGCAGGTTTCAAAGTGAAGGAGGAGCTCATCCGGATCAGTGGAGCTGGACTGCTACAACAGCGTTGGACTACAGGTAGGATCTAAACACTTGATTTCCCATATAGTAAATGCATGTTTAGAGAAGGATTGCTCTTCTTTGTCTTGTTTGTCACTAGAGAGTCTTAGGCTCCTAGGGAGGTTGGTTGTGTCCGCACAATCGACTCTTTCCACCTGACAAATTGGCGACTCCACTGGGGACTCCATTGATGTGAAAGTCTTTTCCTTTGTATGAACTTTGCTCTGAGAAAATTGGTTTATTTTTCTGGTTTTTGGCGCTGTGACTTTTTCTTTGGGTGGGTTAGCTTAGGGTTAGATTCATTTTGGTTTTTCTTGAATTTTCCAGTAGGACGCACCCTCTGAGTATTGCACAGTGCGTCCCTAGACGCACTGTCGCTGTGTGCACAGAGCGGGCCCACACCTGTTCTGACGGGTTGCCTGCGTCCCCTGCTAAAATTTGAGAAAATTCCATTTTTTGCATTTTTTCTCTTAGATTTTGCTTTTTCTCAGTTTTTACTACCCAGATTCATTAGTCTCTTGTCAAAGATCTTCACCTGAACTTGTTTCGATAGCATTGAGTGTTTTAGTGGATTTCATAGAAGTTTAAGCCCTAGGGTTTGATTTTTGAGTAGGTCTTGTAGTGACTTTGGCGGTAGAAGTTGTCAAGCCTTAGGTCTCTCTGGTTTTGTCAGCATTCTTAGAAGTTAGACCTGTCATAAAGTCTACCTGTGAGAGCAACTTACCATTGAGTTGTCTCTTTGGGAAAATTTCGAAGTGCTTGTTGATTGAGTCTTGAATTCCATTTTACAAAAAGAACAAAAAGATTTGAGTTTTGTTTTGACTAGTCTTTTGATTCTGCATTAGCTGGTCCTTGATTTGATTTTGGTCAAGTAAAACAACCTAGAATCATCTTTGTGAGCTTTTGCCTTGTTAGGTTTGCTTAGAGTAATTTCCCTTTTGATTTGCTTATGAGTCAAGTTTTCATAGATTTTATAGCTTTTGAGATTGATTTTTGTTAAAATAGGTTTATATGCTTTATTAAAAAGAGAAAATACAAAAACATCTCCTTTGAAAAGTTTTGAAAGAAAAAGAGTTTTTCGTGCACGTAAGGAGTGGTCATGTTTGTATGCTTGAAAAGATAAAGAGAATTGTTTCTTTGATTGTCTTTACTAAGAAAGTTGTTTTCTATAAAATTTGCATCTCTCAACTCTCTTAGTTAAGAATTTCATTGAAAAAGGAAAGTAGCGTAAATCATCTTAGGTGCATCTTTGTAGTGGTTTGAGTCGAGTCTACACACCATTGGTTTCACTTCCGCTACCTTTTGTCTTTAAGAAAAACCATAAAAGTAACGCTTAAAGTAAAATCGACGTAGTAACTTTTATTTACTAGGGCTCTGAAACACCAATTTAGATCAGGCTAGTGTCTTGGAGTAGGTGAGTAATTAACTCTCCAAGACAACAAAACCAAACAAGTAGCTTATCTTGTGATAGAATAAATCCAATTGTCTCATTTGTACTCTGGGAAAGCTCCTCTTAAAGGAGAAGCACGAGCTCGTGTCCGAACCAGTGAGGGGATCAATCCCCCCTCGTTGGGAACGACGCCAGACACACACATATTACAAACGGTAAACCTCGGATTAACCATTGTCGAGGAGCCAGGGGTCACTTGTCGATAAACCTTGGATTATTGCCAAGGAACCGGCAAGGGGATTGAGCTTGATACTCTGCCCTTGCGTGCTGTCGGAGTTTAGACTGTTCCCCCAGGTGCATTTGTTGCGGTTGGTAACCTTAGTGACCATTATCTTTAGGATTCTACCGAGGTGACGGTGGAGGGAAGATCCCACTGTACCTGGAACAGACGTCGACTAGACTCACTTGGATTTTCCGGGGGGTTCACTTCACTCGAGACGGTTAAAGTGGAGGAACTTGTGCCGGTCTATTCATTAAGCAGGTTGTCGGGGTAACTGTTCCACCCGCCACTTCTGTACTGAATCCGCTGAGGTTGGATTTCATCACCAACTAGCGCTTTCGGTCTGGAAGGCTACTGTTTGTGCTTGGTTTAACGCCCTAGATTCTTTAGGCGTGTGATTTAAATTTTTTTGGTTCTTTAGAGACTTTAGGTGGTTTGATTTGAAATTTTTCTTTGTTTTCGTGTGTAGTAGTTAAAAGTTTTTAGCTGTGGCGGAATTACCGAGACAGTCCCGTAGACTTCGGGGCAAGTCACCTGAGATTGTTACCGGAACAGATTTGTTAAGAAAACTCCGTAGATCGCGGGGTGGATCTCCTGAAGACGTTCCGGGTCAGTACAAAGGGTTGAAGGTCCTTGTAACTCCTCCTAGTGGCAGTAGAGTAGGTTCACCTGAAGAAGGAGAGTCTTCCTTGGTAGTCCATCCAGATTACCAAAGTTTAGAGACAGGTTATAATCCCGAAGCTGTTACAGTTTCTGAACTTGCTTGTAGTTTTTCGTCTGTTAGTGATACAGGCGAAGAACCTGAAATACCTGAACCTGTTACTCCGACTTCTAGTGTTCCAGATTCACCGAGAATAGAAAGAGTTATCACCGAAAATCTTCCTACTGGTTTGATTGCTATCGAAGAGCTTGCTCCAGAGGAAGAAATAGGCGTCTCTAACCTTGAAGGTCAACTTACCATTGATCTCAGGGAGCGTGAATCTATCTTTTACAGTCCTCCTAGAAGTACTACTTGGTACCTTTCGTTAACCAATTATTTAGACAACTCAGGGGTAGCTTTTTCTACACCTCATACTCCTTTTCCACCTAAAGGTATTTATACTCCTGTGAATATGTCTGGTCAGTCGTTCGTGTTTACTCAAAGTCCTGAATCTTTCTTACATGGCGGTCCTAAATCTGGTACCTTTGCAGGGGCATCTCCTCAACCCGTTGATCATGGGTTATTGACTGGAAACAGTGGTAATATACCATTGGGTGTAGGAGACATTTACATGATGTCAGGTTCAGTTCCCGTTTCCCAACCTCAAGGTGGCCAATTACGCCTGGGGGGCAGCCTCAGTTAACGCCTGGCGGGAAACCTCAAGGTACACAAATCGTGTCTGGGGGGCAACCTCAAGGTCAGTATGCGCCTATGGTACAATACATGCCTCAAGGTCAACCCCAGCCTCAATATGTACCCCAGGGTCAACCTCAGTATCAATATCAACCTCAAGGATGGCAACCTCAAGGATGGCAACCCCAAGGGTATCAACCCCAGGGGTATCAACCTCAAGGGTACCAACCTCAAGGTCAAGGTCAACCCCAGTATCCGTATTTACCTCAAGGTTATCAACCTCAAGGTCAATACTCGAGTCAAGGTTATCAACCGCCTCAAGGTCAGTCATATGTTCCAAGTATGGGAACTGCACCTTACAATTATCAATCCTATCCTCAATCTGGTTATGGATCTCAGTATCCTCAACCTGTTACGGGTCAATACCCTGGAATGTTAGTGTGGGATCCATCACAGGGTCAACAGGTGTTGCAGCCAAGTATACAGTTGGTACCTCAAGCTGGACAACCCGTAGTTTCTGGTCCACCCCAGCAACCGCAACCTGTCCAGTCACATGTTCAAACTTCTGTAACTTCGGTAGTTACTCAGCCGCCAATTGCACCTAGTACTCCATCTCAAACGGCTGCTGCAACTACTGCCACATCTACCATACTTACTTCTGGAGTATCGACGGCTCCGATTTCTACTGTCTCTGTAACCACTCCTCAAACATCTTTACCGTTGTCTGGATCTACGATTCAAACCACGGTCCAGATGCCTGCAGGTCAGCCTGGTATAAGTACGGTTGTCACTACTCAACCTCAATTTGTTCACCAACCGTACCAGGGACAGTACCAACCTGGGCAAGCTGTCCAACAACCGGTTTACCAGTATCAATCGTATCCTGGGTACACTTATCAACAACCTCAACAACCCCAGTACGGTCCGGTTAATCCTGGTTTTCCAGGAGGATATAATATCCCAAATGCGACTCCTGTTCCTAGTTATCCTGGATATCCTCCTCCTGGGACTGGTCTTGTGACCCAGAGTTTTAGAGATCCTAACCGGCAGTTACCGTTTATCGCAACTTTGGATTTACCAGACTTGACGCGCCTAACGAATGATCCAATTCAATATCTTCAGTTCTGGCCGCCAATGCCAAATAAGTTGCCCAGTGATATACCCAAGTTCGAAGGTAAGTCTGGAGAGGATCCGTCCAATCATGTGATGACTTACCACCTCTGGTGTGCTTCAAATTCTATCTCGGATGATTCGATCCGCTTACGTCTTTTTCAGCGTACACTCATTGGTCTCGCGGCCAAGTGGTACATTGAGTTACCACGGGCCTCTTTTTACAATTTTAGCCAGTTAGCTACCTCGTTCTTAACTCACTTTCAGTTGCCGGTCAGATACGATAACGGCACGGAGTTATTAACTTCACTAAAACAATCGACGTCCACGTATATTTCTGATCACATTCATGAGTGGAGACGTCGAAGAAGGCTAGTGAAAGTTTTTATCCCGGACCAAATCTTAGCTGAATGGTTTGTTAAATCATTATTACCGAAGATTACTGAAGATGTAGCTAAGGCCGGAGTAGTTACTGAGGAGCAAGTCATTGCTCAGGCACAATACCTTGACTTAGTTTACACTCAGTCGGGTACGTTACACGAGAAGATTCCGGATCTTCCAAAATCGAATCAAATCGCTGCTGCTCCTTCGGGATCTCATGCCGCTGATGGTATGATTGGTATCGTGAATACAAAGAGCAAGAAGAAGTCTTCCAAGGCTTCAACTACTCCTATTATCACTTTGCCTGATTCCCCGACAGGAGAGTCTTCTCCTGAACTTACCGCCGATATTCACGCTGTAGAGTCATCTACGGCCAAATCAAAAAACGGTGGAAAGAAGAAAGGAAAGAAGAAGGCTAAAGCAGACAAGGCTCCGAAGGAGAAAACAGAAAAGTCGGAAACCAATGACGAAAAGCGCAAACCTCGATATCCTTGTCTTATTTGTGAAGAGGATCATTTTACGAGAGATTGCCCTCATCGGGCCGAGGTTGTGAAAATAGTCAAAGGTTCTCCCACTCCTGCTGTGTTAAAAAATCCATTTCCGGAGCAGGAGAATAAGATGATAGGTTCTTCCTCGAATGCCAGTGAAGAACCCATTTTGATGATGTCTCATGTGAGGATTGCGACTCGATCGCAAGATTATGGTAGTAAGAATCCTGTTGATGGTAAGGAAGCAGAATCTTCTCACTCTAACCCATCAACCTCAGCTCCTGGTTCCGATCCACTACAGATCGAAAAACCTAACCCGGACTTAGTAATCAAACCGCCCGCCAAGGGTGTACTTCGAAGGTCTGCTTTCAATCCACATGCGAGAGCAGCCCAGAATTACAACATTGTTGAGGACTTAGCTGTTTCACCCTCAGCAATGTCGGCGTTAGAAGTGCTGCAATCATGCCCAGCACAACGAAAATTACTTTTGTCGGCTATTGGAGCTGTTGATGTTCAGGACCCGAATCTAATAATCTTCGATCTAGAAAATAGTACACCGCGTCTACCCCATCAAATGGCTTTCCAAATTCCAGTGATAGTCAAAAACAGGCCTATTCATCGGACTGTGATTGATGAGGGAGCTTCTACGTGTATTATGTCGATTCAATGTTGGAGATCTCTTGGTTCTCCTTCGTTGAACCAATCCCCCACCATCCTTAAGGCCTTTGATGGCCGTGGGTTCCGTCCGTTTGGTATTCTACAGGAATTGCCTATAGGGGTAGAAGGTAAAACCGTTAGTCTGGATGTGGAAGTGGTTGATGCCCCTCTAGACTACAACCTTCTTTTGGGTCGAAGTTGGTCATATGCTATGACGACGGTCGTTTCATCGGTCTTCAGAGTAATTAAGTTTCCATATAACGGTAAGATCGTGACTATTGATCAGCTGACATACTTTTCATCCGACCCAGCCTCTTCAGAGAGTATCCAGCATGTCGGTAAGACGACAATCCCTTATAGGGACGTTGGCGTAGGTTTAGTTAAAGATTCCGGTTTACTGGGAACTTTTCCTCTCCCTCCAATCAGCGTAGATCCTTCATTTGCATCAATTCATATGATTACATCAGAAAACATTATTTATGATGATCCTTGGATTGTCCCATCTGAATCTGAGATAGACTCATTCGGTGATGCTATGCCTTTGAGTCCATATGAAATTGCTTATGAAGCTGTCATGTCTTTTACCGACTCGCGTTCAACCCAAATCGACCAAATGAATGTGGTCAGTGAAGAATCACTTTTCACCTCAACCTTAGAACGGATAGCGTTTCCCGAAGTCGTGTCATCTGACGAACAACTTCGCGAAATCCTAAGTGTAGACGATCTACCATGGGAAGATCTCCATCACAGATCTTCGTTTTTACCTAAGGATGATGCATTTGAAAATGATTTTTCATCTATTTTTACCGCTGAATATGTCAAAGACGCTCAGGATCCAACGAAACATTCTGATTCAGAGTTGAATTTAGGGAATATTTCTCGCACTATTCCCATTGATATTTCAGTGAAGCCCGGAATTGAGGAGAACATTCATATAGGTGCCGCATGTACAGAAGATGAAATCCAAACTTACAAGGCCCTATTCCAAGAATTCCGCGATGTGTTTGCCTGGTCTTACGAGGAAATGCCGGGAATCGATCCTGCCATTGTTGTTCATGAAATAAAGACCTACCCGGATGCTAAACCCGTCCGGCAACGGTTGCGTCAGATTCACCCTCGGAAAGCGGCTGCGATTAAAGCAGAAGTCGAAAAGCTGTTGAAAGCAGGTTTCATTTATCCGATCCCGTTAACGGATTGGGTATCGAATATTGTTCCGGTCAACAAGAAACAAGGAACAATAAGAATCTGTATCGACTATAGGGATATAAATCGAGCTTGTCCAAAAGACAACTATCCTACGCCTTATATCGATCAAATTATTGATGATTGTGCCGGAAGTGAAATGTTTTCCTTTATGGATGGTTTTTCGGGCTATAATCAAATCAATATTCTACCTGCCGACCAACCAAAAACGGCATTCATTTGTCCATGGGGGACATTTGCTTATTGCAAATTACCTTTTGGGCTTAAGAATGCCGAGGCCACTTTTCAACGGGCGATGTCTTACGCATTTCATGACATCAAGCACATTGTGCAACCGTATCTCGATGATTTGCCTGCTCATTCTTTACATCGAGCTGATCACCTTGTCCACTTACGAGCAATCTTTATGAGGTGTAGGCATTATCGAATTCGGTTGAATCCCCACAAGTGTGTTTTCTGTATAGAAACAGGTCGATTGCTGGGATTTGTTGTTTCAAAAGCCGGCATTCGCGTCGATCCCTCGAAGGTCGAAGCTATCATCAAATTGCCTCCTCCTTCGAGTTTGCGCCAACTCCAAAGTTTGCAAGGGAAAGCGAACTTTTTACGCCGATTCATCCCAAACTACGCCGAGGTCACTAAAGGTTTTACACGGTTGTTGAAACAGAACGCTCAATTCTTTTGGGACGAGATTGCCCAACAATCTTTTGATGCACTTAAACACGCGTTGACCCATGCACCGTTGTTGCATCCTCCCAACTACAACCAGGACTACTTCTTATACCTCGCAGCTTCGCATTCCACCATTGGAATGGTGTTAGTTCAAGAAGATGAATTCGGAGCGGAACATGTGATATATTATCTTAGTAGGACCTTAAATCCCACTGAGCTAAAATATTCGCATGTGGAGAAATTGGCCCTGGCAGCCGTTCAAGCTGTCCAGCGTTTTCGTCACTACATTCTTCTCCGTAAAACTACAGTTATTTCGGATTGCAACCCTATGATTTATATTTTGACAAAACAACTGCTAGGGGGCAAGTACTCTAAATGGATCGTTATCCTGCAAGAGTTCGACTTGGAGTTCGAGAAGTCCAAGTCTAAGAAATCCTTAGTTTTTGCGGAATTGATGTGTGATTTCCCGTGTGCTGACACAGAAACTGTGGCAGAGGAGTCCATTGCGGACGAATCTTTGTTTCTTATCAGTACTGTAGATCCGTGGTACGGGGATATAATCATCTATCTCCAAACCCAAACCTTTCGGCCTGAAGCTTCCAAGGCGGAACGTCGAAAAATTCGGTTTCAATCCCAGCAATACAAAATTATTGGAGATACACTTTATCGCCGGGGGGCAGACTTAGTTTTTCGACGTTGTTTAACTCACGAAGAGGCTGAGAGGGTTTTGAATGATTGTCACTCTGGAGCATGTGGCGGTCATATGTCTGGGTATGCCACAGCTCAGAAGGTGTTGCGCGCTGGCTATTTCTGGCCGTCTATGTTTAAAGATTGTATCATTGCAGTCCGGAAGTGCCACAACTGTCAAGTGTTTGATCGCAAGATGCGCGCACCACCTGCTCCTCTCCACCCTATAATTGCCGTTGGTCCATTCGCCAAATGGGGTATCGATTTTATTACTTGTAACCCTCACTCGGCCGGGGGGCATGCGTATATCATCCTCGCGGTTGATTATTTTACTAAATGGGCCGAGGCGATGCCTACATTCGACGCAAGCGGCAAAACAGCTGCAGTTTTCGTATTCAATCATATTATAACTAGGTTTGGTGTCCCACAAGCAATCATTACTGACCATGGGAGCCATTTTCGAAACATCATGATGACTGAGCTTACAAGCCAGCTTGGTTTGCGCCACGATAGCTCTACTCCTTATTATCCGCAAGCCAACGGTTTGGTTGAGTCTATCAACAAAGTTCTGGTTATCATGATCCGACGAACCATTGGTATTCATCGGTCGAATTGGCACAACATGTTATTTTCAGCGCTATGGGCATACCGAACCTCAGTGAAAACTTCAACAGGGTTCACTCCTTTCCAGCTAGTTTATGGCTTGGAAGCTGTGTTACCCATTGAATGCGAAATCCCATCACTTCAAATGGCTGTCGAATTACTTCCAGCTACTTCCGAAGAGGAGAAACGTTTATTGTACTTAGCTAAATTAGATGAGACTCGACGTGACGCTACATTGGCAATCGAGACTCACGCGAAGCGAATGAAAGCTCAGTATGATAGAAATGTGACCCCTCGAAGTTTTTCGGAGGGAGACCTAGTGCTATTATATGATCAAGCTAACGATAAGCTAGGTGCTGGAAAATTCGTTCCTATGTGGCATGGACCCTACATTGTAAAGCGAAAGCTAGCAAAAGGGGCTTATGAGCTGGTAGATTTTGATGGGGACTCTTTGGGTAAACCCAGAAATGGACTTTACCTAAAGAGGTATTATGCTTAAATGGTGGGTATGGAGAATTTTTAGTTAGGTTAGGTTTTCTTTCTAGCTAGTATGTTTGTTAGTTAGTCAGTGTGCTTAGCTTAGAGAGTGTGTTTTTCGTCGTTATTCTGGCTTATCTTGGTTTTACTCTTGATATTGCAGATGTCGACACCTCTCCAAACATACATTGGATTTGCTGATGGTGCTTGTACACGGAATATCTCTTCCGCAGCTTGGGTTATCTATTCGCCCTCTGACGAGTTAGTTTCTATGCATGGGGTAAGCCTCGGTCAAACAACGAACAACATTGCAGAATACAGTGCAGTGGTTGAATTATTATCCGAATCTATTTCATTTGGAATTCGACGTTTGATAGTGAGGTTAGATTCTGAACTTGTTGTATTACAGCTTAATAGAGTTTATGCCATTAGAAATCCTGTGTTATTAAGGTTGTTTTTGAGAGTGCGTCTCTTGGAACGTGAATTTGATTACATTGAATATCAACATATTCCAAGGTCTTTAAATACATTAGCAGATGCAATTGCTTCTCGAATGTTGGACAGACATTTACAATAATCATGCAAGTAAATTTAAAAACATTTCATCACATATGTTAAACAAGATAAGCCGGTAATAGTGATATATATATAGATAGGAGTGTGTCAAAAAATATACATCGTCTTCGATCATAGGTTGAAAAACACCTTATGATCGGCAAAAATGATAAAGTACAAAAAGTCAAAAATGTCACATGTGTCTACAAAGTGACTAGCCAATCACTGGTGGTGCTCCCTATACGACACCACTGCACGGGCTACCTTACACAAAAATCTCCTAAACGGTCCAGGGACTGCGACTACATAGCGCTGAAGTCTGATAGGAATATCATCTATGGTAGTCTCAGGTATATCCACCGTCAGACGCTCTAGATCCTGCTCCAACTCAGCTAGTGACTCTGCAGCCGCGTCCTGTGGGGCCGGTACCGGTGCAACTGGATGTCTCCTCTCAAAAGGCCGGAGGTTGGCTGGGCGCTGTGGACCAACATCTGCATTTTGAAAATTTTACTGTCAGTTTTGAGACGATATATATAAAAAACAAAAAAATACATAATTTGAAAACTTGTGAAAAATAAAGTACCTCTGTCGTCCCATTGTTCTCCCTGTGGAAGAACCATGTCCGGATCACCTCGAAAATCTACTCCGGCATACGGAAAGTCCTGGATCGAAAAAACCTGGTCCTCTAACCAGTGAAAATAACTATCAGAAAATCGAACAATCGCTGTGCCCTCGTCAGGATGCCGGGCCATCACCGTAACCCATCGTATCAGCTTTGGCTCCCGAGGACCCAAGATATCAACAGTGAGTTGCTGAGGGATCAGCATCGGAACTCTCTCTAAGGCAAAGCTCACAACTAGAGGCCCATATCCAAAGGTCTTCAGTTGTCCGTTCTTTGCCCTAGTCAGTTGGCTCTTCATATTAGCCGACACAGCATCACACCAGTTGAAAATGGTGCCTTGGTAACAGTCAATTGCCATCCGCATTTGGGACCCGGAGGCAATATGTAAAGCGGCTGCGCCGCAAATTCTGGTAACTGTGAAAGCTATAACTTTGAGTTCACGCAGAGAGATGTGTTTGATTTCCACGCCTTTCGCATGGTGTGCATTGGGTGTGCACCAATCCGCCCGGAGACTAGCAAGGGATTGGCCACCCGGCCTAGTCCCGGCTAGATTGAGTTGCTCGCCTCTATTTGGCAAGCCAGTGAGAAAGTATACGTCAGAGGGCTCTATCTCGAGCTGGTGCCCTCCTATGTAAAAGCATTGCTCATGAACGTTCCATCTCTCAACCAGCCATTCCAAGAATCTCACCTGAGCCCTCATGCCAGGTATGGCCCAGTATTTATATAGCCCGCATGCTTTTAGGGCATCAATGGAAGGTTGATGTTCAATTGCAGCTAAATCAACGTCCTCGTGCTCTCTTTCTCTCCAATCCAACATGGTGAGTGCCCTACACACCAAGAAACAGAGATTAGAATTGATTTGGGAAATTTTAAATGGTTGTTTGTGGAGTTTGGGGTTTCAAATTCCGCCTTTCGCGGGGGACGCACCCCGCGTTTAGAACACAGAGCGTCGGGACGCAGCTGGCCTGAAGGTGGGCTGCGTCCCCCGACCTTTTTCCTGTACAGGAAAAAGTCGGGGGACGCAGGTCACCCGAAGGGCACCTGCGTACCCCACAGAGCGCACTTTGAAACCCAAAACCCCCCAAAAATCAAAACTAAAACCTAAAACACAATTTTAATCGGATGAAATTGAAGAGGAGGATGTTGTAAAATACCTGGAAGAGACGGCGTTCGATTCTGACGGTCGGATTTTCCGCAGCGACCACGGGAAGTTTCTTGCCAAAAGCCCTTTTTTCAACCTCAACAGTAAAATGGTAAAAATGACATGGTAAAAAGTCTTTTTATAGGTTTTTTGGATGAATTTGTTCATTTTTCACCATGGAAGGATGTTTTTCGATGTATTTTTGCCTATCTTAAACAGGTATGAGTAATGTGTCGTTTTTGTGCAGGACAAAGGGATTTAGAGGGAAAATTGTCATTTTTCACGAACCAAAATATCAGAGTCATCTTTTAAGCCCTTTTCTGACTCCTAAAAAATGAAAAGATTGCCGAGCGTTTCTTTTACACTCGTTAAAACAGAATTAAAAGACGGTCCCCTTATAGCTCTTTTCTGACCGTAAAATCAGGAAAAGATTGCCGGGTTTTTGTCGTTTCAAACTCGATACGGAAATAAAACGACGTGTCCTTGATCGCTTTTTACTTTTCAGGTCAGTGACACTAATTATGAAAGTACTCCTTGGTCGCAAGATCAAGCGGTTCCCCCAGGTATTATTTTATACTTTTTCGGGCTTGAGGGACACAAATCTACGAAAAAGTTCAACTTGGAGTCTTCTTAAGTTTTTCAGACTCTCTAAAATTGAAAAACGCCGAGTTTCTCCTATACTGGGCTCGTTAAACATTTCACAGTAAAGGACCTGTTCAATTACAAACAGGAACGAACCACTCCTTCCTAGGTTCGAATCAAAACTAGGTTGGACTCATCCGAAGGATGAGCTTATAATCAAGCATATGTTATCCTCCTCAAGCTTGTTAAAAATAAAGAGGTACTTGCCAGAAATGGTGGGGGAAAAGAGAGAAGAATGAGCCTATTTGTTACCTTTTGTCTCAGAAGAAACTTTATTACCACTCTTGAACACGACACTTTTCATTCACCTGGGTTGGGAAATCCTTTACCTCACAGTTGATCAAACCACTTTGAAAGTCTTCAGCCGGGTTCCGGGGATTAACTTTGAGTCGTTTATCACCAAGCCATCTGTTGTGTCGTTATGTGTTCAAGAGGTCTGCAAGCAAAACTTTCATCTGCAAAATACTTGTCATCCATTTGACCATCCCTGAGTCAGTCCTTACAGCAACATTTCTTCAACTTGAACAATGATTTCGTGTTGCGGGCTTGCCTGCAACGAGTCGCTTTCTATCGACATCAGCACATTATCTAGAGAGATGACTTAGAAATCGTCAGTACCTTGAAGTCTGCATGCATCAATGGCAGGTTTCTCGCCTTTGACGTCAGTTTACATCATTGACTTTCGATCGAAGGATTCCGTGAAATGTTCGACATCAACTCATTCATTCACATCTCATGGATTGTACTGGGTACTTTGAGAACCATTGACATTACTGGTGGTCTCTCTCACGCTTGTTAACAGTTTACATCATCGACTGGTAATCAAGTGGTTTCTACCATGTTCGACATCAACTCATTTATTCGCATGGCTAGAATCGTACCAATTCGGGAAGTAGAAATGAAGACCCTGGATCTAGTTTCCACCATCCAGGCTGCGAGGAGTTTTGTATTCATTATCTAAGTAGACTAATCATAAACAGATGGCTGCGCCCATACTGTGTCTACAAAAGTCTATGATTATGATGTACTGCAAGATCATTCCTGTATCAGAGTAGTTAGTCTGTTAGTTAAAGTTTTAATCTGAGTATGGGAATGCCTACCTCAGTGATGATATAATCTTATACATGTATTTTGTGTTGAAAATTGCAGGTTCTAACCAGGCTCTCCACGAGATAATCCTTGAAATGATAAAGTGCTTCACCCTTTAGGGGGCAATCTGTTACACTAAAAAATGTCACCATGACTATTTACAGTTAGTATGGCTCTATCAACAGTCATGCTATCCTCTTAGGCAAGTCTTATGCCTCTGCTCTCCATGTCAAACTCCAAAAAAGAGAGAAAGTCTTTATAAATGTATTTATCTCTGGGTATGCAGGTTCTCTCAACCTTACCTGCGGGTACGCACCCAATGTTCACAAAAGCTGCGTCTTTGGACGCTCTGTATGTAAAGGGGCAGGTGCGTCCCCTGTAAAGGTTAAAATGCGCAAGTTTCATCTTTAAAAAGTTACTTGTGGTCATTTCTAGAGCATTCTAGAAGGTTGTTCGACGTGTATTGAGCGCCTCCAGATGGTTCATGCACTCCTACCAAAGAGGAACTTATCCCATCAATAAGGGAGCTATCCCATCCAAAGAGGGGATTATCCCATTGATGGTGGACCTGATTAACTTCCTCTTGAGCACTATAAATACAGGCATTAGGCCAGAAGGAGAAGAGGTTGGAAGCTATACATTTCTAAGGGTAGATGCTGCAGGAATTAGGACTCCCATTTAGAAGCTTGTGAGGAGAGATTGCCATCTTTGCTTGTTCTATTTGGAAGTGGGTGATCTTTGTCAAAGTAAAGGAGAATTCTTGATGGACCCTGGGAGGGACTTGCACAACACCAAGGCTCAGGTTGTATTTGTTCCTTTTGTTACCTATTAATGCAAATGAGTCCATTCTTCTCAATAACTTGTTATTTATGAGTTGTTTCATGTACTCCTTGGTCTATGTGTTAAATATGTTTTATTCTATGAGATTATCAAGTGCTATTTAATCGTTTGATTGTTAGTGTATGCAGGTTTCAAAGTGAAGGAGGAGCTCATCCGGATCAGCGGAGCTGGACTGCTACAACAACATTGGACTACAGGTAGGATCTAAACACTTGATTTCCCATATAGTAAATGCATGTTTAGAGAAGGATTGCTCTTGTTTGTCTTGTTTGTCACTAGAGAGTCTTAGGCTCCTAGGGAGGTTGGTTGTGTCCGCACAATCGACTCTTTCCGCCTGACATAAGGCTGCTCCTATTGCTTTGTTCGAGGCATCTGTGTGAATGTGAAAGGGTAGGGCCCAGTTTTGGCCTCTGAGAATTGGGGTAGTCACTAGGTTGCTCTTCAAGGTATCTAAGGCTTCTTGACAGTTTTTCGACCATATGAACTCAACATCTTTACCTAGGAGGCCAAACAAAGGAGAGGCTAACTTGCTGAAGTCTTTAATGAATCTCCTGTAATATCCAGCTAAGCCTAGGAAGCTTCTGACATCTCTCACCTTTTGAGGAGGTGGGACCCTTTGGATGATGGCAATTTTGTTGGGGTCCACCTGCAGTCCTTGTTGAGATATTGCATGACCTAGCACGGTCCCTTCAGTCATCAAAAATTCACATTTTTCTAGACTGAGGGACAGGTTCATCTCAATACACTTATCTAGAACTTTTCCTAGGTTAGATAAAGCTTCCTGAAAGTCAGAGCCATAAGGAGTAAAATCATCCATGTATATTTCTACTGCATATTGAACCAGTTCAGAAGATATACTCAATACCACTCTTTGGAAAGTGGCTGGAGCATTGCACAAACCAAAAGGAAGGACCTGATATGCAAAGGTACCCAAATGACAAGTGAAAGTGGTCTTATCTTGGTCTTCCAGGCTGATTTGAATATGATTGTACCCGCTAAACCCATCTAGGAAGGAGAAAAACTTTTTCCCTGCCAGACTGTCTAACACTTGATTTATGAAAGGTAAAGGAAAATGGTCCTTTTTAATGGATTTTTTCAATTCCCGATAGTCGACACAGATTCTCCACTTACCATTTTTCTTTGGCACTAGCACCAAAGGAAATACCCATTCACTGTCAGAGATGGGATAGATGAATCCTGCATGTTATAGACAATTTTGTGCCTTGCAGCATCAGGCATGAATTGTCAATAATCTAAGGGATCCAAAGTCCCTAAACATGATGTTCCTACCCCTAGAGGAACAAGGTCAGCAAACCAACAGCTCTCAGATCAGTTCCCCACCTGAAAACACTCAAAAACAAGCAATCCTGAAATCAAAGCAGGTGCTCCACTAGGCTTCTGCGCTGAAACTCAACTCCTCCATGGTGTGCCTGCGTTGCAAAGCAGGTAGAACAAAGGCCACCTGCGCTGAGTGAGATGGGACAAGTGGCACACTGAGTCATTGCTCTGGAATCTTCCAAAAATGACACTTGGATCAGGGATTTCGCCTTGTGATGAGTCAGAGGCTCTGTTTCTCCAAGTGGAAGCAAGGTTCTCCAAGTGGACTCAAGAACTGAAGATCAACTGAAGAGAGAGAGGACACAAGGCAGCTACACATCAGTTGCAAGCTGACTCATCCTTTCTCAATTCATCTATATATTGAGCTCTCTCCTATGAGCTCAGGAGGCTGGAATTTTGTGCAAAGTAACGATATGCTGTTGGTTTCACTAGAGAACTATTGGGTGATTGCTTGAAGGAGGTGAAGAGGAGAAATTCTTTCTGTTGGGAGGTGTTGCTGGATTGGGGCCTTCAATGGTTGTAACACTCTCAGAACTTTACTTCTTCTATTAATAAAAGCTATTGAGGTTCTTCTATATACATTTGTTTCGATGATGTGTTGTGATAATTGTATATTTGATTTATGCTAATCCTTGAATCAGTTATGATTGCATGCTTCTTGTAGTTTCCTTCTTTGTTATTTTACAGGATCTCATTGTAGCTGGGCCAGTAAAAGAGCAAGGAGTTGGGGGCAAGCAAGCAAAGAGAAGAGTTTGGATTCGACATTAAGCCCAAGGCAACGGTTAGTGCATTTCTTCATTCTCTCTTGCTTTCATAAAGAAGTAAACCTTAAGTAGTTTTCTTTACAGTTGTTGCTGAGGTACTATCACCCTTAGAGTGGGATAGGGTCATCCGAATCGGATACTTTTCCCTACAACAAACTAGCGGCTCCACTGGGGATCGTATCTGTTTGATTGTTTGTAGTATTTTGCTATTCATTTCCTGAACAAAAGAGTACCAAATCGAAAAGCTTTTGAATATATCAAAAGCGAAGTAGAGGGCAGCTACTCTGGCTCATTTCTGAGCATGTTCATGATTTGAAGAGCTGATCTACAAGGATCCTTGTAAGCTCTTAGTGATATCTTTTCATCCTCCTTGTCATCCCTTACTATGTACTTGACTGATAGCTTCTGATTTGACCGAAAACCGTGAATTTTTGAGAAATCTGTGACCCGGAAACTGAGAAAACGTAAGTCTCGTTTTCCAAAGCAGGCTGTACACAGGCTACCTGCTTTGCAATGTAGGTAGCCCCTTCGGAACCTGCGCTGAATGTCAAATAGGCAGTGTACTACCTGCTTTGATCCAGTTTTGCCTAGTGCTACTGGGGTTTCCTCCTGTTTCTTGCCCTGTTTTCACCATTGTTTTGCAGCCAGTTACCAGTCCATGTACCTATCTGAAACCAACTTTACTTGCCATTATTCCCCCTCAGTTATATAAAGAAACTGTACTTGTTCTTTTGTATTTCTTACATCATTTACAGTTTCCCATAACGAAAAGTGAACTAGTCTTGCTGTGGCCTCTTAGATCCAAACCTGTGTTAGGCATTTTTGCTGATCTCAAGAGTTAGTTTGTTTGCTGTCCATAGCTGATTGGTCTTTTGCTTTCGTCGTATGGTTTGATTTCATATATTTCTAGTGTCGAAACAAGTGAATCTTAAGGTGTCTTTTGATCTTGGACAAGCTTGTTTGTTTTCACTTGAAATTGATCTCAAAGTTATATAACAACTTTCTTTTTGTAATACATCAACATTAAGAAAGAGAAAAGAAATAATTGCATTGTGCATTTTGCATCTGAAAATTTTGCATGTGATTTAGGAGAAAGTGCATTAGTTTGTGCTGTATGATCTGTGTGAAAAGATATGTCTTTCTTTTCCCTCAGTAGTTAAGATTTTCATCGGTCAAAAAGATTTGAAAAAAAAGCTTGCTTCTCATCTTAGGCTGCATTTAGGAATTTGTCATATACATCTCGTGGTGAACCTTGAAAGGCAAACTTTAAAAAGATCAACTTAAAATATACTGAATGAACCTAACAACGCTTTGAAACATAACGCAAGCACATAGAGGTCTAGGTAGAGACATGTTCCGGTGTCGTTAAACATAGTGACTGTCGATCTCTACGAAGGTGGGTGATTCCTCCTGAGAGTCGGTGGCACTAATACGGACTTGTGCTCCCACGTACCGTCGCGTATATATTGGGAGACCCCTATAGGAACAAAGCCTTTATCCATAGGAAGCCGTGTCGGCCGCCCTACTGATCGCGATGCAGTGAACACAGCATTCACGAAGATCGACCACCCGTACCGTAAAACGTATTCTGTGGTTTCGCGAAAAGTTTGGCACACCCTCTGCCTAGAACTCCAGAGTAGTTTCTTTTGGCCTTTTTCAAACTCTATAACTGAAAAAGTCCATCCGAGCATTTGTCACTTCGGGCTCGTTAAAACATCGAAGGAGACTAGAGTCATCTTTAGCTTTTTCTCGACTCTTTAAAACTGAAAAAGCAAGTTGTGTCTAAAGCGTCGTTATAAAATTTATTTTAAGCGGAATAATCATCACCCTTCCCTCGTTGATCTTCGAAGTTAGTTCACCACAAGTGGAAGTTCCTGTAGAATCGCTAAGAAATCTTTTGGATAGACTAGATATGTCTGAACAACCGTCGACATCTAGGACTGTGTCGTCTGACACAGCTGCAGCAGAGCCTCCTGCTGCTACTCCAACGATGTTCGCTGGTATACCATCTGTCACGGCAAATTGTCAACAACAAGCCGGAGTCCAATCAGGGACAACGACATGGTTAGTTCCTATTTCTTCATCCAGATTATCATCTGGTATTTCTTATGTTGAAACTCGCCAAATTGATCCATTTGGAGGTTAATCTGGGCAATCAATCCCCTTGAGTTCCGGATTGATACCATATGGGGGGCAGTATGCCCTTTCACTACCTCCTCCGGGAGGATGCCCATACGTGAGTTCACAACAAAGTTCAGGTCAAACTGGAATTACATCCAGCGGTTGGTTACCAATACTGCCTCAACAACCAAGAGTTGTATATTCGATGCAACCAGTACACCCTGTGTCGAATATTCCCACCATACCTGCTATAGTGAATGTGTCGCAAGTACAAGCTCCACCTGTTGTATGTCAACCCCAATCTCAGGTTGCAATACAACAACCACTTGTCTCAACGACTCAATCGCAATCTCAGGGTAGTGCCTCCTTATCTGGAGCGACTCAGGCTCAAACAACTACTGTGACTCCTCATCCTGGTCAATCATCTAGTATTGGTCAACAACCGCCATTCCAGCAATCATATCAAGGACCTGAGCAACAAGTCTTTGTAAGTAATGGGAAACCATACTATAATGGTTACGCCCATCAACCTTGTCAAAGTTGCCAGCATTATGCTGGTCTGCAAAGACCCATTGCTCAGGCAATCCCATCTTATCCTGGATATGCTTCGCCTAACCTGAATCAACAGTTGCCCTTTGTAGCAACTCTAGAATTACCAGATCTAAACCGGCTGACGAATGATCCAATTGCTTATGCCCCTTGGTGGCCAGCGATTCCACATAAAATTCCATCAGATATTCCTAAATTTAATGGAAATCCGGGTGAAGACCCGTCGAATCATGTGATGACATTCCATCTATGGTGTTCATCGAACACCTTGAATGATGATTCGATAAGACTTCGCCTCTTTCAGAGGACATTAACGGGTCCAGCGGCAAAATGGTACATTGAATTGCCTAGAGCTTCGTTCGACAACTTCAGTACCTTAGCCACAACCTTTTAACCCATTTTCAATTGCCGATAAGGTATGAAACGGGAACAGAACTCCTTACCAACTTCAAACAGACGACTGCCACCCACATATCTGATCATATACATGAGTGGCGACGTCGTCGTAGGATGGTAAAAACATATGTTCCTGATCAGCTATTAGCTGAATGGTTTATAAAGTCATTACTTCCGGCCATAACGGAAGATGTGGCCAAGGGGGGAGTCGTAATAGAAGAGCAAGTTATAGCTCGTGCGCAATATCTAGACTTGGTTTATACTCAGTCTGGAACGCTCTACGACAAAATACCTGATGCCCCTAGACCGGAATTTTCAATTCCTCCTCCTCCTAAATCAAACAATGACTCTCATGCCGACGAGGACGTGATTGGCAAACACAAAATTTATAGTCAAAATGCAAATGAGGAACTTCTTGCCTCAGAAGTAAATGCCGCGTCGAACGACAAGGGCAAACAATTGAAGCAACCAGGGGGCAAGAAGAAAAAATCAGGGAGAAAAAGGAAACCCCCTACGGGGTGTCATATATGCGATGAGTATCATTGGACAAAATATTGTCCACATATAGCTGAAGTTAAGAAGCTCTTTAAGAATTCAAAAACCTCAGCAGATCCGTTTCCTAATCCAGGTCAAAATCTGGTTGCTAATCAAAATGCTTCCCGATCCCAAGTGCTTATGTTGTCTACCTCAAAACAGCAGAATAATGCTTTGACAAGGAATAAAGATTACGGGAATCCAAAGCTGTCGAGCAACAAGGTTAATGAACGACCTAGTAGTTCAACAACAACTTTGACTGAAGTTGTGCCACCCATCGTTCCTAAGCCAATGATAAAGTCGCCAAAGGGAGTAGTACACAAATCGACATTTAATCCTCATGCCAAAGGAGCACATAATTATAATATAGTAGAGGAACTGGCCCAATCGCCGTCCACTATGTCGACACTTGAAGTACCACAAAATTGCCCCTCCCAAGAGCAAGCTTTATTATCAGCAATAGGTGGGATTGGCCCAATGGGTTCCAATCTTGTGGCCTTTGATCATAAAGGATATGACCCTCAGTTACCAGCTCAACTAGCTTTCCTTATTCAAGTGAAAGCCCTCAACAAAACTATTCATCGAACAATTATTGATGAGGGGGCATCTACATGTCTTATGTCGATGAGTTGCTGGAAAGATTTAGGCTCACCACCCTTGTCGAAATCGTCGACGACGTTAAAAGCATTTGATGGACGATCATACACTCCATACGGGATTTTAAGTAACTTGCAAGTTGAACTGGGGGGCAAAACAGTAGGAATTGATGTTGAAGTAATTGATGGAAACCTCGATTACAACATCCTACTTGGAAGACCATGGATCTATGCCATGGCCGCAGTTGTGTCGACCTACTTCAGGAAGATTGCATTTCCCTTCCAAGAAGGAATTACAATCGTCGACCAACAAACTTTTCTCCCCAACAGTTCACAAGTTACGAGAAGCATTCCAATGATCCATGGAAGCAATCATTCACTCCAAAATATCGGAGTAGGTCTCCTAAAAGACCCTACCTTAATGGGTACTTTCGCCCTACCGCCTCCAAGTAATCTGGCGGGAGGGGCCACGGTGGAAACCTACAAAATGAAATCTAATCCAATCTTCTGGTTGGATTCGGAAGATTCCTAAATATTTTTTCGGCATGGATCATCGCCCTAGTAGAAAAACTGTAAATACAGTGGGCTCCGAGGATAGTTCCTATCTTGTGTCAACCTCATTAAAAAATGAAACAAATCCCCGAGGTAAACGTTCATTCCAACCACCGAGTTAGATGCAATGAAGCTTGGGGGGCATGCACCTCGATTTGCATTATTATGCTGGGGGCATGCAAACTTATCTTCGAGCAGTTTTAGCACACAGTTCATGCTCGTTAAAAAATAAACGCAAGATCCGAGCAGTTTTAGCACATAGCTTATGCTCGTTAAAAAATAAACATAAGTTGTGAGCAATCTTCCCCTAGAGTTCAAGCTCACCCAGAAAAAATGAACCGGTAAATAACCTTGGTAAATGTAACCTTTGACAGCCATATTAAAGCCCTTGGTCGTGTTCTTGCAGTCTCACCTCCATCCGTTCATTTGGCCAATCGTTCATCTCCATATGTTTGTTTACCCATTTTGAGGAACAGCTGCGAAGAGTGATTTCACTTAGCCATCCTTGTGACACTGCCGTGATTGGAAAATTCCAACCTGTACCTGGAATTTGCTGCTATCCCTGTTTATCACTCGTTCCTCAAAAGACGAGTCTTCTTTGAGCTCTTTTCTCCTGACTCGTAAAATATGAAAAGTTTGCCGAGTTTTGGCCTTCCAGCTCGTTAAACGACCGGAAGAGCTATCCCTCCTCTAGATTTTAATCTTTTTGGACCTGAGGGATTATTGCACAAAAAAATCGAGCGCTTGTTTTGATCGGCTCGTTAAAGCAATCGAAAATTCATCCCTTCTGTATTATTTTATACTTTTTCGGACTTAAGGGATTAGATGACGAAAAAGGAATTCTGGAGTTGTCTTTATGTACCTTTTCAGACTCTCTAAAAATGAAAAGGACCGAGTTATCCTTGTCGTTAGACTCGTTAAATTCATTAAATAGCGACAAACTTGTCTTTAGACGAGAACGAGTTTCCCTATCGCTAGGCTCGTTAAAACATAGCGATGGGCTTGCCCGAAGGGCAGGTTATAGAACAAGCATATGTTATCCTCCTCAAGCTTGACAAAAATAAAGAGGTATTGGTCAGCAATGACTCGGGAAAAATTGGGAGAACCTCACAGCTTTAATGGTAGCAAGTCGCTCTTGAACATGACACTTTGTCCTCTGTATCACATCGGGTTGGGTTGTTTCATTCACCGGTCTCATCACCATGGTCCTCACCACACCATCCACATTTGGGGTAATGCTACCGATCCATCACATCAGTGTCGTTATATGTTCAAGAGATGTTGTTCTGCAAAGAGTCAACCGTGTCCCATCCACTGCCATACATTGTCCTTCATCCATTTCATGACCACCACCCTGAATCATACATCACAGTTTGTTTTCACCTCATCACAATCACTAGCTCTGTTCTGTGTCACTGATGTGGGATTCATTAAGGCCCTCCTTTGACGGATCGCTCCTTGTCGACATCAGCTCATTATCCAAGGAGTTGATCTAGGAACAACCCCTTCAGTACTTTGAAGCTTGCATGCCTTAATGGCAAGTTTCTCACTCCCGGCGACAGGTATACATCAATGACCTTCGACCAGAAGATTTTGCATGGTGGTCGACGCCAAGTCCCTTATTCCCACCATGTGAATTGTACTGCTGTACCTTGAGGGTCATCATCCTTATCGGTGATTCCTCTCGCGCTTGTTAACGGTTTACATCATTGACCGGTAATCAAGCGATGTCTTTCCATGTTCGACTTCAAGAAACTCTCACATGGATCGACTTGTACATCGAGTGAAGATCGGAAGAGATTGAAGACCCCGGATCTAGTTTCATCCATCCGGGCTGCGATATATATTCAAGATATAAAGACGTTTGATATGTACATCATTGCAGCAGATGATCATCCTTCTCAAAGGATGATAATTTCAGCAGAGAATTATCAGTCTACCGTCAGACGATCGTCTGTTCTATGTACCAAAATGAATTTATAAAGCTGAGCATGGGAATACCCGCCTCAGCTAGATCATGAAAAAGTATGAAAAGTAATGTATTGTATTGTATCTTATTACAGGACACTTCTCAGCAGATTTAATGAACTTCGGATCCTCCTAATAAAGCATTTCACCCGATAAACGACCTCATACTTTAGGGGGCATCTGTTATAGACAATTTTGTGCCTTGCAGCATCAGGCATGAATTGTCAATAATCTAAGGGATCCAAAGTCCCTAAACATGATGTTCCTACCCCTAGAGGAACAAGGTCAGCAAACCAACAGCTCTCAGATCAGTTCCCCACCTGAAAACACTCAAAAACAAGCAATCCTGAAATCAAAGCAGGTGCTCCACTAGGCTTCTGCGCTGAAACTCAACTCCTCCATGGTGTACCTGCGTTGCAAAGCAGGTAGAACAAAGGCCACCTGCGCTGAGTGAGATGGGACAAGTGGCACACTGAGTCATTGCTCTGGAATCTTCCAAAAATGACACTTGGATCAGGGATTTCGCCTTGTGATGAGTCAGAGGCTCTGTTTCTCCAAGTGGAAGCAAGGTTCTCCAAGTGGACTCAAGAACTGAAGATCAACTGAAGGGAGAGAGGACACAAGGCAGCTACACATCAGTTGCAAGCTGACTCATCCTTTCTCAATTCATCTATATATTGAGCTCTCTCCTATGAGCTCAGGAGGCTGGAATTTTGTGCAAAGTAACGATATGCTGTTGGTTTCACTAGAGAACTATTGGGTGATTGCTTGAAGGAGGTGAAGAGGAGAAATTCTTTCTACTGGGAGGTGTTGCTGGATTGGGGCCTTCAATGGTTGTAACACTCTCAGAACTTTACTTCTTCTATTAATAAAAGCTATTGAGGTTCTTCTATATACATTTGTTTCGATGATGTGTTGTGATAATTGTATATTTGATTTATGCTAATCCTTGAATCAGTTATGATTGCATGCTTCTTGTAGTTTCCTTCTTTGTTATTTTACAGGATCTCATTGTAGCTGGGCCAGTAAAAGAGCAAGGAGCTGGGGGCAAGCAAGCAAAGAGAAGAGTTTGGATTCGACATTAAGCACAAGGCAACGGTTAGTGCATTTCTTCATTCTCTCTTGCTTTCATAAAGAAGTAAACCTTAAGTAGTTTTCTTTACAGTTGTTGCTGAGGTACTATCACCCTTAGAGTGGGATAGGGTCATCCGAATCGGATACTTTTCCCTACAACACTGCATCAAGCAATTTCTGCAGTTCTTCCTTAACAATATCTTTAAGTGTTGGGTTCATCCTCCTTTGAGGCTACCTGACTAGCTTAAAATCTTCCTTGATGTATATATGATGAGTACATACTCAAGGGTGCACTCCCTTCATCTCCTTATAACTCCAGGCGAAGGCATATAGATGTTTTCTCAGTATGCTGCATAGCTCCTTCTCCTGGGAAGTAGATAGGGATGGATTGATTTTCAATGTTCTTTCTGGGCCGAACTCTATATTTTTAACATGGAGAGAAGTGGGGTCAGCCACACAGAGATCAATTGAGGGGTTGTTTTGGGTTTCTCTTACTATGTCTTCTAATGGTGATACATTGGGAGGTGGATTCTGAATCAAATTTTCAATCATATCATCCTCATCTTGCGGTTTTCCCCCCATGGTGATTTCTAATGTACAAAGTGGTGCAGAATAAACTTCATCCTCATCCTCCTCCTCCAACCAGAGAGGTAGATCATGTTCTAGCAAGGGTTGAGTAGGAGGATATAGGATTAACTGCTTGGACATGTGTCCGTTCTTTATGGTCATGTTCCTAGCTCGGAAGCTAATGTAGGCATCGACTGTAGCCAACCAGGGTCTTCCCAGAATGAGAGGATACCTAGTGAGCTTTGCCTTTGGCTAGAGAACTAAGAAATCAGCAGGGTACTCCCAAGAATCAATGGAGACCATCACATCTTCCACAATCCTCTCAGGGGTCACTGTGGAGCAGTCTTCTAGCTGTAGCACTGTCGTGGTCTTCCTCAAGGAGCCTTGGAGGTTAAGTTTGAGCATTGTGTCCTTTGTCATCACATTAATGGCAACTCCCAGATCAATCAAGGTATGTGGGACCATTGTGCCATTGATGTGGACATCAACTACTGGGCTTCCAGGGTCTAGATATTTTGGACAAATTATCTGCTCCAACATCAGGTCGGACAGTTGTCCTATGACATTGATGGTTGGGGTGTCTCTCTTGCGCCTTCTTGGATGCCTAAATCACTTCTCTTTGATCAACATATTGTAGATAGGCACATCTTTTATGGCTTGGATAAATGGTATCTTCACACATAAATGCTTCAATTCTCCCGGGAGTTCAGTCTCTCCTGGGGTAGGCTGGATTGTCATGGATAGTCTCTCAGGAAAGGTTGGATTTGCTTTAGGTTCGCTTTTCTCTTTATCTTACTCAACTTCCCTAGGTGGAGGCTGGCTATTTGGGAGAGCTTTCCCGGATCGCAAGTTAATTTCTTGAATATCCACAACATAAGTTGGGCATGATGGTTCCCCAATATACACTTGTTGGGCCTATTTGTTGTTCGAGTTCA
Organism: Pinus tabuliformis; assembly: GCA_031772625.1. Taxonomy (NCBI): domain Eukaryota; kingdom Viridiplantae; phylum Streptophyta; class Pinopsida; order Pinales; family Pinaceae; genus Pinus; species Pinus tabuliformis. The sequence goes on from CM062809.1 coordinate 624,480,972, forward strand.
GATTTCACTGGGCGGGCATTTGGGGTTGCCTTGGTTGAGCAGAAGGTAACGGTTGTGGTTGGGCAAGTGGTGAAGGCAGAATAGTGGGAAGAGAGTTGTATTGGGGCCTCCAGCCCTGATGAGATGAATTCCACTGAGGTTGTGGCTGAGCATAGGATTGAAATGAATGGGTGGCTAGTTGGGCATGATATTGAGATGTGAAGGACCAAGGAGGAGGCGTGGACCAGGAAGGATGAGCAGGGGGGGCCCAAGAAGGTATGGAGGTGACTTGGTTGGGGTTGTGGTATGCTTGAGATGTCCCTTGTATCCCTTGCTGGTATGGTCTAGGTCCATGTGGCCTCCTTTGGTATATGTAATAGATTTGTTCAGTGACTCCTTCAGACCTTGATATACAACTTTAAGTCCAGGAAAGGAAGGGCACTTATCTGTAAAATGATCTTCTTCACAGACTGAACAAACCTCTATAAAGTTCAATGGGCATTCATTCCTAGGATGCCTCCTGGTGCATCTAGGGAAAAAACTGGTCAAAGCCCTCTCTGCTTCCTCTTGTTTTCTTTTGATATGTAAGGTATCCATTTGCATGGCAAGAGTCTACAACATCTCACTCTTGAAGTCTTCCAACATGTTTCCAATTTCACCTTTAATAGACGAATTGGAAGAAGAGGTATTGGCTATGGGTTGACTCCCCCTACCTTTCTTTCTGGCTGCTCTATAATGGTTTCTAAAAACAGTCTTTATGTCCTCATAGGATAGTTGGTAGATGTCTCCCCCAGCTAGTAGATAGAGGGTGTCTAAAAAGTCTTCCTGAATTCCCTTGAGCAGGACCAACTTCAGAGACTCAGGGTCAAGTGTACACCTGGCCCTTTTGTAACTGAGCTGGAACCTCTCTTCATAGTCTTCTAGGGACTCATCACTTCCTATGGTCATTCAGAAGATTTCTTCTTTAGTATATTTTGACCTACAATAGTCTCGATACTTGTTGTTAAAATCCTGCTACATCTAAGCCCAAGTTGTGATGCTATTGCCAGGTAATCCCATGAACCAACGCAATGTTGCGTCCTTGAGAGTAGAAGGGAATAGTTTCAACTTTTGCTCGTCTTCTGCATAGTCATAAGTTCGACAGATGACAGCAAACTCGAACAAGAAGGTGTCAGGATCTTCTGTAGTCAAACCATGGAAGTGAGGTAGGGCTGAAGGACTTATATTCTTCATTTTGGTGTCCCCATTGGTCTCCCGAATGGGGAAGGTACCCTCTATTCTCTCTCCATTTCCCCTAGCATTTTTGTTTTCAGCCATTGGCTCTAGAGGAATGTTTTCTTCTTCTTCTTCCCCTATAGGTTCTTCAAATATGTCTAGATGTTCACCTAAGGGTTCTTCTTGATTGCAGCCACCGAAGAAGAGAGAAGGTTAGATGTGTGAAGTAGCGGAGGTGTTGGGAAATTTTTTTCCTAAGTTATCTCTACTCCTACGAGGCATGAAAGGAAATATTTTAGGTTGGTTTTTTGTTTTTTTCCCCACACCGAAAGTACCTGCAGAAACTGAAATTGTCATTGAACAAAACAAATTGCAACTAGCTGAAATGAACTTGCTGAATGGAAATTTGCAGAATTGAAAAGGAAAGCAAGGAAATGCAGAACTGAAAGAAAAGAAATGACTAGTCTACTTTTGCCGAAATAAACTATTAGCAGATTGTTGCAATAGGAAATAGAAGAAAGCAGTAATCACAGAATACTCCGACACTTCCCTGGAAACGGTGTAAAAAAGTGGTGAGTGTCAGTATTGCAACAAGAACGCTACAACTCCTGGGCTACCAACTTTACTTTTATCAACCCAGTATTTCGTAACAAACTTGGAAGCGTTAGTGCTATATGCACAAGTATTAGTTCTCACTGCAGGTTGTCACTTGGTCACCTGGCGCGAGATCACTAGGAGCTCAAACCAACTTCTATAGATTTCAGAAGAAGCTCTATGTGTGATAAAAGGAAAGAAATATTACTCTACATATGCTATTCTAACTGCAGAAAGGAGAAAGACTGGAATGTAAAGCAAAACCTAGTAAACCCAAATTAACAAGCTAATTCTACTTTTGTCAAAAACACTATGGAAACCATGAAAGAAATGCAATTACCTACTCAAGGAAGTAAACAACATCTAACCATACTATTTCTGGAAGTAAATAAGCAAAAAACATATTTTTGGATTTTTATGTGTTTTTATGTGAATTTAACATGCATCTAATTTATTGTGTGTGAGTGTGGTAGCAAACAGGTGGCGTTAGAGGGCGGTTTTGGAGCTTGGGAGGATGTAGGATGGTGTGGATGGGTCCTAGGAGGTCTTAGGTGGCCTTATGGAGGCTTTTCCCACACTCGGCCTTCAAAAGAAAGCCTACAGGAAAAACTACAGGAGGACACAGGAAAACTACAGGAGGAAAATAGGGAAGCTACAGGAGGCCTACAGGAGGAGGCCGAGAGAAATTTTCACTGTCTTGAGGGTGTGAGAGTGGGTGGAAAAGGTGAAGGTTGGAATGAGGTGTTAGGGCCTAAGGTATACCATGAATCACCAGGAGAGAGAAAGATGATTTAGTTTGTTCAAGGAGAGAGGAAGAAGTTCTATGAAAAATGAAGGAAACTAGGGAAAAATTGAGGTGAGGTTTGGGAGACCTATATGGCATGGATCAGATGGAGGGTGTGATTGCTGGTAAGTTGTCATACTGTTGGAAGAGATCTGCGACATAGAAACTGACAGTTAACCAAGAAAATCAAGCAACCAATGAAATGAGTGCATCCTAGGAAAAACAGAGTTTTGCATTAAAATGGCCTAAACTATGATGTATAGAAGGAAATGCTAGGAAATGTTGTAAGAAAGGAAGGCATGCAAAAGGAATATTGCAAATTAGGAAGTGAACATGATAAAGAAGATTTAAAGCAAATCAAAACTGGACTATCAACCTACTAGAGAGCTACAAACACTAGAAGTCCTAGGAATGAGGAAATCTATGGTTTTGGGGCAGCAAGTGAGTCTTTGCCTCAAATCATGGTCCCAGAGGGAGGAAGAGAGGCCAAGGCACTATTTCTAGCCTTTTTAATCTTCTCTGATCACTGCTTAACCTGCTATAGAAAGCACAAATGCAAGCAAGCTACTAAATCATCAAAAGCAACCTATTCTTAACCATAAGAGAAATACATCTAACATCAAACTAATCTACAAACTGAAGTAAAGCATACAAATACAAGTAAAGAGAAGCTTGGCTACTTGAATTGGGCCCTAATCCAAGAGCTTCAACCCTCTGAGGTAACTCAATGCTAGCTCAAAAATGATTCCATCTTCATTACCAAAAAATAGCAAGATTACATAAAACCGTCATAAAATAGTAAGCTCAAAATTACACAAGCAAAAAAAAAGTCGACCCTAGTGAGGCCCTAGGCCTCTATATTTTTACATCTGAAGCTACCAACAGCTTCCTTAAAATCAGGGAGGCTTGGCTCCCAAAACTCGAGATAACTATCAATCATCTTCCACTTTCTCCGTTGCCTTCTAGTGCATGATTCGGCTGCTTGTACTCCGAGATTAATGAAGGGGAATTCGAAGTGAAGAGCAATAAATGAGAGGGATTCCCCCCTATAAGTCCTCTCCTCCCTCTACTTCGAGTTATTGGTGCAGTTTGACCACTAGATCCTTGACTTTGACCTCGAAATCCATCAATAATCTGCTTTAAATATATGTTAGACCACATGGCATAATAACTAACTCAACTCACCCTATAAGCATAAATATAATCAGAAAATCATACAATAAGCTAAGAGAATGGTTGATTTGACTAGGTTAGGAGGTAAAACGAGCCCATATAATTACCCATTAATGAGGCTCATCAATATGATCACTGACTACCTGCGGTTTTTGGTATGGAAATCGTGATTCCCAACAAGGGGTTATGGGCCCACTATGCTTCCGTTGCACCAACTTGATTGATTTGCTCAACGTTATTCTCGTCATATTGGCAGCCACAACTTTTATTTATATATTTCCGATGTTTTTTGCAACTTGGGAGAGAGTGTTATTTCTCATGAAAAATACTAACAACCATCAAAGCATGCTTATAAAAATGTGTGAGGTTGCAAGGCTTAATTGTTAGAGTTGGAGAATGTGTGATAGTTGATTGAGGTGTTCTTGATTAATTACCTGACACATAAAAGAGCTGAAGTGAAGCAGAATTGAGGAGGAGAAACAAACGAAAAGATGCTTTAGACATTGTTAATTAATTTGAGTTTCATTACAAACCAACCCCCTTTCCATTGATTTCAAAGGGGGAGGTAAGCAGAAATAAGAAGAAATGCTTCTCAAGAAAAAAAGGGGAGGATCATAGTGGTATCAAAGCATAGGTCACAAGTTCGATACACACCCAACTCGTGTTGGGGGGAAGATTGTTAGACATTGGATAAACCAATGCTCCCCATGTGTTTCGAGACATGGACTAACACCTCTCGTAGATCCTTATCTTTGGAGATATGATCGTTGACTAATACCTGTGGGTTTCGGTATAACTACAATCGTGATTCCCAACACTCCATTACACATTCTTCTCACAACCATCCTGGGTTGAATCTAAAAGGAATTGGTTCTAGGTCCTCTCCCATTTACATTATGAGTTTAATTCGCCAATCGCTGGATTTGTCTTGAGGCATAATGGAGGAGGAGGCATCTCGACCTGATAAAATCCAAGAGCTATGTATTAAAAACTGATCTAACCTCGCAATGATATTCGTTGCCCCACATCTTCTATTTGACCAAGTGTATTTTCCTTTTGTTGGTTTGAAGTCTAGAAGATCCCATTCCACCATAAGAACCTCCATTCGCTCTCTGAAAGGATCCCTAGCTAGCGAGGCTCCCTTTTTTTCCGGATGCAAACAAAGTTGTGTTAGAATCACTGCCTACTATGGATTTTTGATGCCATAATGTTTCCTTTAGGGAGATGAGATTATCTCAGAATTGATTTTTCTCATTGTCAGTTACCAAGGAATAGATGTTCAACAATTTGACTCTATCCATGGTTCCTTTATTTTCCATATATGCTGCTACCTAGTACATAGTTGACTAGGATTCTATTAAGGAGAAGACAACATTGTCCTAGAAGATGCCTAGGCATCCCGAGGCTCCCCTTGAACTTTACGCAACACCACTGCTTTCTTTCCAAAATACCTTTGAGGCTTTCACGAGCTCAAAATCTATTAATTTCGATTCTTGTAAAAGAAAAATTGAGGCCTTCTCTAATTTAACCAGATCCTTTATATAGAGGGTCTTTTTTGGGTCACCCATTCCCCTTATATTCCAAGAGATTATCTTCATCAATTTTTGGTAAGAGAATTGGATTTCTAGCCTCCTTCCTAACTTGTTCCTCCTTTGAATCTTGATTCTTTCAAAATGTCTAAAATTTTAGACTGACTAGCCAGTTTTTTGTTGAGCTTAGCCTTTTTCTCCCTTGGTCCTTTTTTGGAGTGTCTACCACTTCTTTTTCCAGTGCTCTTTGTTTCATGGTTGCTCGAGCCCTCATTTCCACTTGGAGGGAGAGATGTATTCCTAGTGATGATCTTTCTAGGGTGATCGACTAACTGTGTTGGTCCAGATGGGGTAAAGTCCATAGGGAAAACTTGGAAAAACACTGGGCTTGATCCATCATCTTTGGACTTCAAGGGTTCTTGGACTTTAAGGTTGAGATTTGTAACTTGATCTTGAGGAGTTGGGGCTTCCTTTTATTCCCCTTCCTTTGGCCACTCCAGTATCTCCCCTTCTTCTTTCATTTCATCTTTTGTATCCTCTTCCTCTGACGACTCTTGGGGAACATCCAGGTCCTCTAATTTTTTTTTCACCATTCAATTGAAGCACCCCAAAGGGGTTTGCAGAAGTTGAGGGAGTAACATTGTGGGGGAAGATGCCTTTTTTGGGGCCTATCTTCTTCTATTGCCACTTTTCCTTTGGGTTTCCCCTTGCTCATATTGTTGGGGCTGAGATACTTCTCCCTAATTTTCCTTCTTGCAACCCCTAGCAAAGTGTTTGTAGTCATGATAGACTCAACACTTGAAGGGAAGTTGCTCGTAGTCTAGGGTTTGGCAGTGCTTCCATTCTCCAATGTGAGAAATATTTCCACTTAGATTCCCTTTTCTAAATCTACCTCAATGCATATACTGACAGAGATGAACTATCCACCTTTGGGTTTTTTTCTATCGATATAAACATCCCAACTCCATTTCTGATCGTGTTGAGACAATCATATCCCCAATAGGAGAGAGGAAGCCTCGACAATTTCACCTAGACTAGAACAATTGTGGTGATGTCTTCTGCAAGATCAAAATCAATTGACCATTTGTTTAAGTACATTCCCCTTGTCTCAAGGAAGTAGGGGTTGTTTCGGAAGATGATCTCCTTGTCCTCCCTTGACTTGAAAAGAAATGTGAAGTATCCATTATCAATTGCATATATTCCCAATTTTCCTTTCATCTTCGCTCTCCATTTTTTCTCCACCCATTGCTCGATGGGCTTGGGAGATGGCCACATGTCGGTGAATTTTCTAACCAACACGCAATATGTGTAGGCTATTGTTGCTCGAAAAAATGTGGGAGGGAGTGGAACGATGAAGATGTTCTTTACCATCATGACGAAGTTCAAATTGTTGTGTTTGGTTTTTTGCTTCCTGGGGAGGGATGTGATCAACGCTTTGAAAGCTACTACAGTCACATTACGCCAGGGAGGAGCCCCCCATTGCTGGCCATTGGTCACAAGGGATTGAGGTCGTAGAATGTAGGGTAGGGTAAAGGTTTGCAAAGCAAAATAGAGCTACTGTAAATTAGTCATTCATTCTTTTACTCTCCAATCTATTCAGTTAGCAAAATTTACTAAACACCTTTAGCGTTAATGATTACTAAACACCTTTAGCATTAATGATGATTATAATAATTAACATCCATTCTATTAAGATCATAATCAATATATGACCTTAAACAATAATAAGCTCAAAAATATTAAAAAAAGAGTTCCAAAATCACTTACTTGTGATGACTTAAGAGATTAAGATGCTTTTGATGACTTAAGAAATTACGATGCGTGTAAATGCAGGGGAAGAAGGAAAATACTTTTGATGACTTAAGAAATTACGATGTTTTTTATGACTTAAGAAATTACGACGCTGAAATGGCGAGTGTTCTTGATCTGCATGTCCATGATCTAATCAATTGTGGCTTGTTCCATGCAGTTCAGGTTAAGCTCTGTTGGTGTGAGTTGTTCTGCAATGTCAGATGTGTCCAACAATAGTGGAAAGTATGGTCGAAGGCGATCTCCATTGAACATTAGGTGCAGACTAAGGAACATTGGGATGTTGAACTCAAAGGAATTATCACAAACAACCTTGGTGATGGTGTATGGCTCATAGCAGAGCAGGTGAAGCTTGTGGTGGGGTCCAGCGAGGTGCTCCTGCAAATGTAGCCAAACTTTGTTGCCCACCTGGAACTTGTGCAACACTCGATGTTGATCATGGCACTTCTTGTACTTAGCTTTGGAATTTTCCAATACATCATGGACCTGTTGGCGAATATGTTGAATGTGCTCAATGAAGTTTTTAACCCTGTCAGCTTCAGACTGAACGTGAGTTGAATCTGCCTAAGTTGCTACAAATGGTATGGCCACATCAATGGGACATAATGGCTGAAATATCAGCCCCACCTGAAAGGGGTTGCGGCCTGTTAAGTTGTGGAAACTCTATTATAGCTATGTTGAACATAAGGGAGACTTGCATCCCATGTGCGTGGATGCTTCGAGGTGTACATGCGTAGAATGTGTACGATCATCTTGTTGACGACCTCTGTTTGGCCATCAGCTTGGGGATGGAAAGTTGTGTACTTAGTAAGTTTTGTATTCAACATGGACCAGAGACTTGACCAAAATGCACTCAGTAATCTGTTGTCCTGATCTGAGACAATGGATTGTGGGATCCCAAAGTGTACCCACACTCACTCAAAGAAGATCTTAGCAGTGGCCTCTATTGTGATACTCTTCTTGTAGGCTGCCATGATGGCCATCCTAGAGAATCTGTCGACGACCACGAAAACGTAGTCAATGTCATGCTTAGTAGAAGGAGAGCCTGACATGTAATCCATGGAGATAGATTCCCAAGGTCGACTAGGAGTAAGTAGAGGAGTATACAGGCCTTGCTTCTTTATGGTTTATTTGGAAATGGCATAGGCACTGCAGGATCTAATGTACTTTCCAACATCCTGACGAAGTTTCATCCATTAAAAATATTTATGAAATACTACCACTATTTTATCTACTCTGAAATTTCCAGCGACTTGACTGTAGTGTGCCTCCCAAATCATCTTGGCACGCTCGCCTGAAGGAACATATATGTGTCCCAGGTAGCATAATAGTGGATCCTGAAGTTGAAAATTTGGAACTTGCTTCCCTTCAAGGAGTGTTTGGTATGTGTTGTCAAATTATGGATCCTTCTGGTAAAGATGTGGCCACCTTGAAGTCTTATGCCCACAGAAGTTGAGCACAACGATCAGCACCATGACTAGTGGTTGGTTGAGGAAGTCTGCAACATTATTGGTGTTGCCCTTCTTGTCCTTAATGTTCAAATCGAACTGTTGCAGGTAGGTGGACCATTTCTGATGGTGATCTTTCTGCAACTTCCCTTGTGTATGTATGAACTGCCGGGGTCGGTGGTCTATGTGGATGATCGTTTCCTTCCCCATAATGTAATGCTTCCATTGACTAATTCTTCCATTGACGGCAGGCCTGCACAATGGAATACATTTCTTTGTCGTAAGTGGGATACTTACAGACTGTGTCTGGAAGTGTCTCACTATGGTATGCCACTAGATGACCCTGCTGAGTAAGAACTGCACAAATAGCATAGTCGAAGGTGTCTATCTCAATCCCAAATGGTTGTTGCAGGTCTAGTAATGTGAGCACTTGTGCAGAGCAGAGGCGATGCTTCAACTCGAAAAACACCTTCTGTTGGGTTTCGGACCAAAAAAAATATATTTGGCTCTACCCTTGGTCACTTGACTTAAAAGCCAAGTGATATGTGATAACCCTAACAAAAACTTGCGATAGAAATTGGCAAGACCCAAAAAGTTGTGAAGCTATGTAAGAGTGGTTGGGGTTGGCCAATCCTGAATGATTTGTATCTTGGCTGGGTCGACATGCACACCCTTCTCATCAATGATTCACCCTAGATATTGAATCTGGGTCATGCCAAAAGTACATTTCTCCAAATTGGCACATAGCTTGTGTTGTCACAGGGTTTGAAGGACCTGTCAAATATGGTGGAGGTGCTCTTCCCAACTCTTGTTGAAGATCAATATTTCATATAAATACACCACCACGAATGCATTAGTGAAGGGTCGAAAGATGTCGTCCATCAATCTCATGAAATTTGTGGGGGCATTTGTCAACCTAAAAGGCATGACCAATCATTCGAAAAGGCCCTCCTTGGATTTGAAGGCATTCTTCCACACATCGGAGGGTTCGATAGGCACCTAGTGATAACCAAACATCAAGTCAATCTTGCTAAAATATTTGGTAACCCTTGAGCTAGTCTAGAAGGTCGAGCTAGTCCAAAAGGTCATCAATTCATGGGATTGGGTACTTATTCCAGAAAATGATCTTGTTCAATACCTGATAGTCAACACTGAGTCTCCATGTCCTATCCTTCTTTTGCACCAATATAATTAAGCTCCCATAGGTGATGAGCTTGGCCTAATGTGCCCTCCTTGCAATAGTTCCTGAATCTTCATCTTGATCTCATCGTTCTCCCGAACAGAGCATTGATATATCGGTCCATTGGGTAGTGGCATGCACATGGTCATATCGATGGAGTGCTTGACCTGATAGTGCAGAGGTACCCATGTAGTCGAGGAAAAAATGTCTCTGTACTCCTCCACGACCTTGCCCATTTATTGTTGTTGTGTAGAGGAGCCCTACCTGGAAGTCGTGGCCACAACCCTCTTCTTTCCCTGAGGGAGAATCATAAGGAAAATAAATTTCCTAGTATGGGAAATGATCTTACTACATTACTTTCAAGTGATCAAAGAGATGGCAGTAGATGGGGCTACCTCTGTTATCATGTACAAATCATAGAGTGAGGTCTAGACTCATATACAACATTTCACTTCCACAAGTATGGTTGTCATAATAATACATCACAAACTTCAAGAGGAGCAACATCACACAATACCTCATACATAAAGGGATTGATGCAGTAAGGAAGGAAACAATGTTGGCTAATGTGGATATTGATGAGCTCAAAATTTGGTAATACTTTGGGCTCATTTGGCCTAACCACCCTTGCTCAATCCTTCATTTTTCATAACTTATGCATCATTTTTTAGTATGTTTATGTCATTTGTACGAATAAGGGTAGTCACTATTCCTAGGTGGCTAACACGTGCTCATTTCAGGTTTTTTGACACATGTTGGAGCAAAACCGAGCAGATAAGGGTTAGGAGACAGCCAAGATGGGGTTGAGGATTTGTAGGAGGGTTGTCCACGACATTAAATTGCCTTCCTCGGGATCTTCACCCCCAACTCCGAGCTCCAATAGCCACCACAACTAGATCTAGAAGGCAGCCAAACGGATTTTGAGGAAGCAGTTGTTCACTCCCAGTTTGGTCAGCCAAGTCCCATAGATTTAGGAGGCCAGCCTGGGGCCTTGTGATGTATAAATGATAAGGCTTTAGCCTTCGAAAAGGACTTTTGGAAAACTGTTGCACATTCTGCACTACGAGCTGCCAGCTCTGTTTTTACTCTTTTGTAGCCATCATTGGCAGACCTTTGACTTATGATTATTATTTTTTAATGGGAAGCAGTCAGATTTGATCTCAGTTTTGAGTTTCTAAATGAGCCATAGCTCTCGAGGTTGGGCCCAACCTGAGAGCCTAGGGCCTCCTTCTTTTGTATTGATATCTTTTCTTTCAGCAATATGGTTTTCTTCACATGCATTTGAAACGCAGTTTGTTGAGTTAGATTTCGTGGTATGGTTAAGTAGGTCATTGTTAGAAGATAGAGTTGCTTCAGAGGTTTAGAATAGAGTAAAGAGATTAGAATTGATAAAAGTTCCAGAAAAGGGTTGCCTGCACTCTCATTTTCACCTCTTTCTAGGGGCTGGAATTGCAGACAGTGCTACCCACCAAAAACATTAAGTTGCGTACTCATGCAATCTTTGGTACAATATTTTCATTTGTAGAAGTTATCCATACGCTCAGACCTCTTGGAATGTTTCTTTGCTTCGGTATCATGCATGATTCTCTTTAGAAATAACGTTGTTGTTCATTGGTTTCGTTAAACAGTTAGGATAGGTTAGTAATATTTTGATTATGTGCAGGACATGGATGATTTGGTTCAGTTTATATTGTGCAGTGCATCTCCATCATTCTCTCGTCCTTCTCAGCTTCTTCCAGGCCAACTGCTCATCTCCCAATTAGACCCCTTGTCTCACAACTACTCTACTTCTCACATCATCCTACTTTTTTTTTCTTGGCCTTCCATTCCATCTACCCTCTTTAAGACAAACTAGTTTTCCACACCCTCTCATCACCTCATCTCCCTGTCACTAAGTCATTACAAACCCCTCTCCTACCTCCCTATCTATCCATGTAGCCTCTTCCACTCACCCATCATCCAAAATCCAATCGTAGAACATCCTGTAGGAATTACTGAACATCCTGTAGAAATTCTGAAACATCTTGTAGAACCCCTGCAGACTTCCTGTAGAAGCTCATAAACGCGGTCTCTTGGTAGCCAAACTTTGTGAAACCCTCTGGGAGGATGTTAGGGACTCCTTAGACCCTCTCTGAACCTTCCCGTCCTCTTCCAAGAATTTCTCCTCCATGATCCGCTTCTGCACAGTTAGAAGCCAGTTACAAGCACATGCATGATAATTCTAAATAACTTATTCAAAAATACAAAAAGATGTTTTCTTCAGGTAGAAGTAGTCTAGACACATGCATCTCACCTTCATAGAAGTAATGGCATCTCTTTCAGTAGTTTTCATTCCCATATTTGCATCAGTAGGACTAGCTGGTAGAATTAGGGTTTGCTAGGGTTTGCGTTTCTTGTTGGCTTTCAGTTCCTTTCTGCAAGTAGATTAGCTTCCTTTGAGTTAGCTTTCGTCCACCAGTTAAAAAGCTTCTTCTAAGAGCTCATAGAAGTTGGCTTGAGCCGCTAGCGGACTTGTGCCAGCTGACCAAGTGACACCTGCGGCAAGAGCTAGTACTTGTGCATACAGCACCGTCACTTCCAAGTTTGTTACGAACTACCGGGTTGATAAAATTAAAGAAGGAAGCTCCAGGAGTTGTAGCATTATTGCTACAATACTGGAGCCCACCATCTTTTTGGCGTCGTTGCCGGGGAAGCGTCAGAGTATTGGTGATTGTTGCTTTTCTTCTATTTCCCTACTCTCGCCTTCTGCTAAGTAGTTTATTTCATTTCCATTCCACAATTTCCTTTCCGCAAAAGTAGCATAGACATTTCCTGCTTTCGTAGATTAACATTTCCATTCCGCAATTTCATTTCTGCAAGAGTAGATTAGCATTTCAATTCCGCAAGCGTAGCCTAGCATTTCATTCCTGCAATTTCATTTGAGCAAAATAGATTAGTTCTTTCATGCTTTCATTTCAATTTCGCATTTCCATTTTAGCAAGATAGTTAGTTGCAGTTCAATCTGTTTTAGTTTTGTAGGTACCAGAAAAAAACAAAATCAATCAAAAGTCTTCCCATTTCATGCCTCGTAGAAATCGAGATAAAACAGGCAAATTCTTACCCAACACCCCCACCACGTCATTGAGTCACCCTTCTCTCTTCTTTGGTGACAGTGATCCAGAAGGACCTATAGGCGAACCTCCTGAGATATACGAAGATCCTATAGCAGAAGAAGAGTTAGAGAACACTCCATCTGAAGCTATGGCTGACAATAGGAGAGAAGATGAGAGAATTGAAGGTGCCTTCCCCATCCGAGAGACCAATGGAGACATGAAAATGAAGAACATAAGCCCCTCCGCTTTACCTCACTTCCATGGACTGACTACTGAAGACCCTGATACCTTCCTGTTTGAGTTTTTTGTCCTTTGTCGAACCTATGACTATACAGAAGATGAGAAAAAACTGAAACTCTTCCCCTCTACCCTTAAGGATCCAGCATTACGCTGGTTCATGGGCTTACCTGGGAACAGTATCACCACTTGGGCCCAGATGCAGCAAGCTTTCAATACCAAATACCAGGACTATTGTAGGTCCAAGGAAGCCAAGGGAGAAATCTTTCGGATGACCATGGGGATTGATGAGTCCTTAGAATATTACGAGGAAAGGTTCCAACTTAGATATAAACGGGCCAGGTGCACACTTGACCCTGAATCTCTCAAGTTGGTCCTGCTCCGAGGAGTCCCTGAAGACCTCTTAGATACCCTTCACATGCTAGCTGGAGGAGATATTTACCAACTACCTTATGAGGATATAAATACTATGTTTAGAAACCACTCCAGGGAAGCCCGGAAAAGAGGTAGAGGAAACCTCCTCTCAGCTGGTATTCCTTTCTCCAAACATGAGTTTGCAAATCAATTAGAGGACCTCAAGAGTGAGGTGAGACAGACCATCGCCATGCAACTTGATACATTTTGAATCCAGCAGAAGAAAGAGGAAGCTGAGAGGGCTTTGGCTATCTTCTGCCCTAGGTGTACAAGGAAACACCCTAAGAACGAGTGCCCATTACATTCGGTTGAGGTATGTTTTGTTTGTGAGGAGGACCACCTCACAAACCAATGTCCAACCTTACCTGGGCTTAAAGCCATGTATCAAGGGACAGAAGCGCCCACTTAACCTCTCTATTTCCTCAACCAAAGGAGGCCACATGGACCTAGACCTTACCAACATGGGATGCAAGGGACACCCCAAGCTTATTATAGCCCCAACCAATCTGCTCCTATGCCTTCCTGGGGTCCCCCTGCTCATCCTTCCTGGTATGTGCCTCCTCCATGGTCTTACCCGCCTCAGTACCATACTCAGCCCACTACTCATTCGTTTCACTCACATGCCCAGCCACAGCCTCAGTGGAATGCACCTCAACCGGGGTGGAGGCCCCAATACAATACTCCTCCCGCCATTTTGCCTCCACCACCAGCTCAACCTCAACCATTACCTCCTGCTCCTCCAAGGCAACCCCAAATTCCTGCTCAACTGAACCCGAACCCCAACAACCGACAGGCCCAACAGGTATATACTTGGGAAACATCATGCCCTACCTATGCTGTGGAGATCCAGGAGATCAACCTGCGATCTGGAAAGACTCTTCCGGATCACCAACCTCCTCCCCCAGAGGACGAGGAAGATAAATAGGAAAGTTTACCAAAATCCATTCCACCCTTTCCTGAGAGACTAACGGCCACCACACAACCCAACCTAGAGGAGGATGAGCTTCTAGGAGAACTCCAACAGTTGTGTGTGAGAATACCACTTCTCCAAGCCATCAAAGATGTACCGATATACAACAAACTGGTTAAGGAAAAGTGTTTCAGACCCCCAGGCAAGCGAAAAAGAGACGCTTCAACCATCAATGTCATAGGACAACTGTCTGATCTTATGTTGGGGCAAGTCATCTGCCCAAAGTATTTGGATCCTGGGAGTCCTGTAATTGATGTCCACATCAATGGCACCATCATACCACACACATTGATTGATCTGGGGGCTGCCATTAATGTGATGACCAGGGATACCATGCTCAAACTCAACCTTCAGGGTTCCTTGAGAAAGACCTCGACAGTCCTGCAACTAGCAGATCGCTCCACCGTGACTCCTGAAGGGATTGTAGAGGATGTCTTGGTCTCTGTTGACTCTTGGGAGTACCCTGTAGACTTCTTAGTTCTGCAACCAAAGGCAAAGCTTACTGGATACCCCCTTATTTTGGGAAGGCCTTGGTTAGCCATTGCAGATGCTTACATAAGCTGTTGTGCAGGAAACATGACCATCAAAAATGGTCCTATGTCCAAGCAGCTAGTCCTGTACCCTCCTGCCCAACCCTTATTAGAGCATGACTTACCACTTTGGTTGGAGGAAGGAGAAGAGGATGAGGTGTACTCAGCACCTTTGTGCACCCTAGACACCACTAGGGGAGGCCCCCCAACCGAGGATGATTTGATTGAGACCTTGATCCAAAATCCACCTCCCAGTGCATTGTCCTTAGAGGAATTGGTGGAGGATGCCCAAGCCAGCACCTTAGTGGACCTTTGTGTGACCAACCCTGTCGCTCCCAGAGTAAAAAAAGTGGAGTTCGGCCCTGAGAGAACGTTAAAGATCAGCTCCTCCCTATCTCCTTCCCAGGAAAAGGAACTGTGTAGTATGTTGGCCAGTCATCTAGATGCTTTTGCTTGGAGCTATAAGGAGATGAAAGGAGTCCATCCTTCGGTCTGTACCCATCACATCTACATCAAAGAAGATTGTAAACCGGTTAGGCAACCCCAAATGAGAATGAATCTAGCCCTTAAGGACATCGTCAAGGAGGAATTGCAAAAACTGTTGGATGCCGGATTCATTTACCCCATCTCGGATAGCGAATGGGTGTCCCCTCTGGTGTTGGTTCCCAAGAAAAAAGGGAAGTGGAGAATCTGTGTGGACTACCGAGAACTGAACAAAGCCACCAAGAAAGACCATTTTCCTCTACCCTTCATAGATCAAGTGTTGGATGGACTGGAAGGAAAGAAGTTTTTCTCTTTCCTAGATGGGTTTAGCGGGTATAACCAGATCCAAATCAACCCGAAAGACCAAGATAAGACCACCTTCACTTGTCCTTGGGGTACCTTTGCTTACCGAGTTCTTCCCTTTGGACTATGCAATGCTCCTGCCACCTTCCAGAGAGTCGTCTTGAGCATCTTTTCTGAGCTGGTCCATGATTCGGTGGAAATCTATATGGATGACTTCACTCCTTATGGGTCCAACTTCCAGGAAGCATTGTCCAATCTGGGAAAATTCCTAACCAAGTGCATTGAGATGAACCTGTCCCTTAGTCCTGAAAAGTGTGAATTCTTGATGACTGAAGGGACCGTGCTAGGCCATACCATTTCTCGCCAAGGGTTATAGGTGGATCCTAACAAAATTGCTCTCATCAAGAAGGTTCCACCTCCTCAGAAGGTAAGAGATGTTCGAAGTTTCTTAGGCTTAGCAGGGTATTATAGGAGATTCATTAAAGACTTCAGTAAGCTAGCCTCGCCATTGTTTAGCCTCTTGGCAAAAGATGTTGAGTTTAAATGGACTGACGATTGTCAGAAGGCTCTGAATGAATTAAAGGACAAGTTGGTGTCTGCCCCAATCTTGAGAGGTCCAAACTGGGCCCTACCTTTCCACATCCACACTGATGCCTCGAACAAAGCCATAGGGGCAGCCTTAGGACAAGTTGAACAAAAACTTCCATACGCCATATACTTTGTCAGCAAAAACTTATCCAAGGCAGAACTGAATTACACTGTAACTGAGAAAGAATTCTTGGCCGTGGTCCATGCAATGAACAAGTTCCGACATTATATCACTGGATATCAAACATTTGTACATACAGATCATGCTGCAATTATATATTTAATGAATAAACCAGATGTGAATGCTCGTATTATTAGATGGTTACTTTTGTTGCAACAGTTTGATTTGACTATCGTTGACAAACCAAGTAAAGAAACTGTTGTTGCTAACTTTTTGCCTAGATTGGATTTACCTGCAGGTGAGGATGGAACAGTGGATGACCAGATGCCAGATGAACATCTGTTTGCTATCTTAGTACTCTCTCCATGGTTTGCTGATATAGCAAACTACCTTGTCTCAGCACAGTTCCCTCTGCACCTATCCTTAAGGGAGAAGAGCAGGATCGTGAGGAAGAGTGCCTCATTCACTTGGATTGGGGGCAACCTGTTCAAGCTTGGCCCCGATCAGATCTTAAGGCGTTGTGTAAGGGAGGAGGAAGTCTTTGATATCCTCCTAACCTGTCATGACGGGCCTTGTGGAGGACATTTTGCAGCCAAAAAGACTACCTTCAAAATCCTACAGGCAGGCTACTACTGGCCCACGCTTCATCAAGATGTCAGAAGGTATATCAGCCAATGTGACCGATGCTAAAGGATGTGGAAACCGACTCCAAGGGACAAAATGCCTCTCCAACCTCAAGTGACTCTTGAGCCATTTGAGAAGTGGGGTATGGATTTTGTGGGTCCAATCAATCCTCCTTCGAGGCAAAGGTATTACATCATTGTGTGCATAGACTACCTGACAAAGTGGGTAGAAACCAAGGCAATCAAAGCAGTGACAGAAGAAAAGGTGGCCGAGTTCTTAAGAGAAAACATCTTCTGCAAATTTGGCTACCCAAGAGAGCTAGTCACCGATCAAGGAAGCTAGTTCACCTCCAACTTAATTGAAGACCTACTCGCTCATCACAAAATCAAGCATAGGACTTCCACCCCCTATCATCCTCAAGCAAATGGGCAGGTGGAAGTCACCAATAGAGCATTGGAAGGGATCTTGACTATGGTGGTGAGCAACAGTAGAAAAGATTGGGCAGATTGCCTGGTTGAGGCCACGTGGGCTTACAACACCACTTGGAAGACCACAAACGGCTTCACACCTTATGAGCTGGTCTATGGGAAGAGAGCTTTGCTGTCAATTGAGTTCGAGTACAACACCTTGAGGATGGCAGCTCAGCTGGACCTGGATCTCAGCCATGCCCAACAAGAAAGGTTATTGCAGCTGAATGGATTGGACGAGCACTGAATGCAGGCCCTTCTCCACTCAGAAGTGGTTCAACTTCAGAGGAAGGTGTGGCATGACCAACACCTCAATGACAAGCAATTTCAGCCGGGAGATTGGGCGTTGTTGTATGATTCCAGGCATAAGGATTTCAAGGGGAAGCTGAGAACCAGATGGTTGGGACCATATGCAGTGGAAAAATGTAATGACAATGGGTCTGTTCTTATTCGGACCATTGATGAGGAGGCCATCCCCATGCTTGTCAATGGGCATCGACTAAAGATCTACAGAAAACCTCTTTCAAGGCAAGAATTCATCAAAACTGTGGAAAAATCAGTACTGGTCATAGAGAAGGGTTCTGCCTCTATTTTGGGCATACCCTGAACATCTCAAAAAAAATAAAAAATAAAAAAATAAAAGATCCTTGGGTGAAAACCTTTCTGAGGCTCCCAAGGCATATGGTAGGGGTGAAAACCTCATTGAGGCATCCCTGTTGTCTTTCTAAAAATGTTTGAAAAAAGACCCTTGGGTGAAAACCTCTCTGAGGCGCTCAAGGAAAATGGTAAGGGTGAAAACCTCACGGAGGCGCCCCTGCTGTCTTTCGAAAAAAGAAAGAAAAAAACAAACAAAGAAACAGGGAAAACAGGTTCAAGATTTGATAGTTCATGCAGGTTGCAGGTATTCCATGCAGGAAAAGAGGTCCCTCAACTCAAGGACAAGGGTCCCTACTATGCTACCAGGTGACCTCACCAGCACTCCCTCCAGAAACACTCATCTCTTCCAAGGTCTGGGCATGATTTGATCACAGTTTAGCCTTCTACAGGAAGCTATAGGACTTTCTACAAGAAGTTTTGTATTTCTACAGGAAACTTCCTGTAGAATCTTTGGATGGCCCAGGACCGACTGCGTGAGAGGATTCGAAGCCGAGGTCCAATACGGAGGCATGCAAGCCAATGTTTTTCTCCATCATCCACTGCTGTCGCCTCCTTCTACCACCCCTGTTGCCATGCAATGGAAATACTTGCATAGTCAAATCAGAACGTTGAATTCTCAGAGGAAGCAATTCTCAAATGGAATAAAGGATGCAGAGGCCCCATGCGCTACTTATCAAAGCCATCCGAAGACCCTGTGACCGTGACCGTGATGCCACCGTCTCCACCGTTTCGGCATGCACCCGAGGAGGAGAAACTGCTACAGGATATCCTACAGGAATCCCGTAGCAGTTCATCCAGCTAGAGCGTACACCATCAAGGCACCTACAACACATAGAGCGGGCACATGCACCATCCGCAGCCAGGTAGTAAGTTTCGTAACCAGCAGCAGCCGGCAAGGAGGAACCCCCGTGCCTGTGCATGAAGCAGCAGCAAGCGGATCCGTCACCCTCGTCCTGAAGCCTGGAAATAACGTCGCGGCTGCACAGGTAAGTGCCTCACCCTTCGTCAAATTACATGAACAATGCTCTAAAATGTTTGCGAGTATGAAAATGAATGGGTTGAGCAGTCGGGTAGCCATTCAACTGGCCACCAAGACCAGTCCAATGGTCTCGTCAGATTCGGAAAGTGTTGGTCGTGTCAAGCAAAACGGGAAATGGACACGTGGGAAGCGTCCAGTCGGGGAGAAGCGGCGATCTAACAGAAATGGCGGTGGTAGATATGCAGGGAATGATGCGGCGGTCAGGCAAACTTGCAGCGAAATGAATAGGTGACGTCGTCCAACGGTCCGGCAAGGCCAGCTCACCCCCGCGCCACGAGTTCCGCAGGGATTCAAATCCGCTGGCTAGATCGTCACTCCACTCATTTATCATCAACCGCTTTGCAGTCGAGTAAGCGTTCGAAATTCCCTGAAGCTCGTTACTCTGAGTCCTCGGCTTGTTCAAACGTCTGGTGGTTGCACATAAGTCCTAGAACCAATGACGCGCTCTCCAAAACTTGTGCGCGACTTCTACAGGAAGCTCTCCGCTACGGAGGAAATCAATCTATTCACGTCAAAGGTGGCGAATTGGAAAAGGTAAGCCTGAACCTGTTCCTCCCATGCAATTGGTTTGAAGGGTGGCGAAGTCGACGTCCTAAAAAAGTAAAACTACAGTCTGAGCATAAAATTACAAGCGTCGTCTTCCTTTTGCATGAGAATTGTCGTCGTAGTATATGCGGGGTTTTCTACAGGATTTGGTTCATAATTGAGCCCCTCTCAAGGCTCACCTGTAGATAGCCGAGAATTCACGAACTGTGTGCTTGACCAAGGCGTAATTCTGCACTCTGTCTCAAGAAATCCGAAAGGCCCATATTTTGATACGCACCAGCCACCTCCGGCTAACACAGCAAGCTTTCACCATGTCGGGTGGATTCATTAGGAAGGAACCGTCAGACTCAAAGAAGCTACAGGAAAACCGTGAGGTGGTAGACCTGTTTTCCCATGCACGATGGATGTCGTTCTACGACAAGCTTCAAGGTTATGATGATGAGGTGGCAGAGGAATTCCTGCAAGCTTTGAAGCCAAAATCAAAAACGTTGGCCGTTGTCAATTTCAGGGGTTTGAATCTCAGACTCACCCCACAGTTCATCAGCAGAGTCACTGATCTCCCAATGGGGGTACCGTGGGATAAGGAGGAGAGAAAACTAGGCCAGAAGGCTAAAAAGGAGTTCTTTCCGCCGGAGGAGCAATTCTCAGAGGATAAGAACGAGGTTCGCAGAGCTAGCCTACAGCCACTTTGGAGTGAGGTTAGCCTCCAAATTATGAAATATATCACGTGCGAAGGACGATTCAGCATCGTATATGGGTACCATTTCCGGCTGCTCACAGAACTTAGGCACCAAATGGACCTACCTTTAGAAAACAAGCTAAGTATTCCTTACTTCCTCCTGCAGTCCATGACTGAATGTGCCACCAAATTACAAGAGGGCACGCCAGACCAGGTAGCCCATCATGGGCTCATTAAGCTCCTCGTGGAGGATGCACTCCACACATACATTGTTCCTCTCTCGTGGGAAGCCTTCCGAAATTTGACTAAGGATGGCGACATCAAAATGTTGACCGAGGAGCTCACCTCCTCCAGCAGCGAGGAGAAGGAACCAATACAAACAGAGAAGAAAGAAAAAGGCCAAGGAACCATGGCCAAAGCACCAAAGAAAGAACAGAAGGGGAAACAAGAGAAACACCAGGTTGCCGAAAAAGAGGATGACAAACCCACATTGACACCCAGGGAGAAAAGGTTACAAAGTAGGGTGGAAAGGACTGAACAAGTCCACGTCAGTGAAGGCACCTCGAAAGCAGCCTCAGCAAAGTCAAAAGACAAAGCACCCTCAGCCAAACAGGCTAAAACGGTGCCACCTGTTTCTACAGGAAAACCAAAAACAGCTTCTACAGGAAGCCAGAAATCAGCCGCTACAGGGCTTTCTACAGGAAGTCCTGAGAAAGGAAAACCAAAGGAGAAGACAGCCGAAATCCTTGCAAAGGAGGCAATAGCCGTGCTGGCCACCCTTAGTACCCCTCCCAAGCCGAGGGAAAAACGAAAGAGGGAGATCCCTCTGTATTTCAAAGCAAGGAGAAGTGTGAGGATCAAAACAGGCAAGCCCCAACCTCCATCCAGCAGCCCAATTACTATAGAGGACACCCCTACCTCGCCAAGGGAGAGGTCCCCCTCAAAAATATCAGTCACTTATGAGCGGGGGAGCCCGAAGACAACTACTTGGAAGGAGAGAATGGACAGGTTGGCTTCAAAAACCCCGCTACAGGATGCTGAGGCCGTTCTACAGGAAACATTGGCCCGGCTCAAGGAGACCGAGAGAATGGAGGGAGAGGCAGCCACATCACCACTGAGGGAAGACGAAGTAGAGCCACCAAGGGAAGAAGAGGAAGAGCATATTCCGGAACCTAGTCCCTAGCCAAGCTTGAGCTCGTATTATAAATTTCTGGAGGCTGGAAAAATTATTCCACAGAAATTCACAGTGCCACTTTTCTTTGCGTTGGAGGAAGAAAGAGTGAGAACCCACACGTGGATGAAGATAGCTAAATCTAAAGGAGTGGCAGATATAGGCCCCTTGGAGGAACAACTCAAGGAGGCACGAAGAGAATTAGCTATGGCCAAACACGTGGCAAACTGCCAGCGGGTGTTCCTATAGGAAGAGAATGAGAAACTCAAACTGCAGCTACAGGAACTGAGGAAAGAAAGGGGCACATCATCAGGGGACACTACAGCAGAACATCAAGGCAAAGAAGGACTGCAATTTGGTCTTGGGGAGCTAACCTCGCATCTACAGGAAAGGGAACTGCAAGCACAAATCGAGATACAAGCTCTCAAACAGCAGTTGTAGCAAAAAGAGGCACAACTGACCTGCATGGCCAGTTGGGCCATGGATGCTCTACAATGTAGAAAACCGGCCAAATCTTATGGCCTATACCTACGGGACCAATGGCTGCAATTTCAAATTAATGCATTGGAATAGAGGGGTATCTCCCAAATCCAAGACCCCCAGTAGTTCACAGAGTTATGCAATAGCAGTTCATCAGAGGACAAGGCCAAACTATCAAAGTTCTATCTCCATAATTTGGCCCTTCCTAATGTGACTTTATGGGATCCCAACACAGTCGTAGGAGATATGCAGTTGATGGCATTTGCCTCATGGTTGAACCATGAAGAAAAGAGAGCAGCAGAGGTCAAAGAGGTCATGAACCGAGAGTTACATGAGCCACTGCTGATTAGAGCAGAGCCAGGGGATCCCACTGCATTGATATCGGCCCACCAACACTTAGCCACCAACCCTCAAACTTTATTGAAATACATGGATCAGCGGGCTCAGGCTATAGCACATTTCGAGGATATGGAGCGACTATTAGGGGACAACTGTGTTCATGCTTGCACCCGCCGATGGAACACATTGTCCCACAGCCTCAAAATCAGGGAATATCACACTCCAACTCGAATGAGGGAAGCTCTAGTATGGGTGCCCCTCTACAAGAAATCCATACAGAACCTCCAAGCCAGCTGGATTGGCCTCAAGCTAAGCCCACCTTTGCTTTTAGGATTGATGGAAGGCAGCACAGAAAAATAACAGCATAAGCAGTGGGAAGAGGTGGAAAGGAAGGCTGGGTTCCATGCCAGTGAGGAGGATACTACTTCAGAAGCCTGGGATGTGAGGGTGGCAGTGAAAGCAATGAAGGACGAGGAGCTGGATTAGTTGCTCAGGGATGAGCAATCATTTTAGCTGGGGGGTGATGATGAGCCCCAAATTTGGTAACATTTTGGGCTCATTTGGCCTAACTACCCTTGCTCAATCCTTCATTTTTCATAACTTATGCATCATTTTTTAGTATGTTTATGTCATTTGTACGAATAGGGCAGTCACTATTCCTAGGTGGCTAACACGTGCTCATTTCAGGTCTTTTGACACATGTTGGAGCAAAACCGAGCAGATAAGGGCTAGGAGACAGCCAAGATGGGGTTGAGGATTCGTAGGAGGGTTGTCCACGGCATTAAATGGCCTTCCTCGGGATCTTCACCCCCAACTCCGAGCTCCAACAGCCACCACAACCGGATCTAGAAGGCAGCCAAACGAATTTTGAGGAAGCAGCTGTTCACTCCCAGTTTGTTCAGCCAAGTCCCATAGATTTAGGAGGCCAGCCTGGGGCCTCGTGATGTATAAATGATAAGGCTTTAGCCTTCGAAAAGGACTTTTGGAAAACTGTTGCACATTCTGCACTACGAGCTACCAGCTCTGTTTTTGCTCTTTTGTAGCCATCATTGGCAGACCTTTGACTTATGATTATTATTTTTTAATGGGAAGCATTCAGATTTGATCTCAGTTCTGAATTTCTAAAGGAGCCATAGCTCTCGGGGTTGGGCCCAACCTGAGAGCCTAGGGCCTCCTTCTTTTGTATTGATATCTTTTCTTTCAGCAATATGGTTTTCTTCACATGCATTTGAAACGCAGTTTGTTGAGTTAGATTTCGTGGTATGGTTAAGTAGGTAATTGTTAGAAGATAGAGTTGCTTCAGAGGTTTAAAATAGAGTAAAGAGATTAGAATTGATAAAAGTTCCAGAAAAGGGTTGCCTGCACTCTCATTTTCACCTCTTTCTAGGGGCTGGAATTGCAGACAATGCTACCCACCAAAAACATTAAGTTGCGTACTCATGCAATATTTGGTACGATATTTTCATTTGTAGAAGTTATCCATACGCTCAGACCTCTTGGAATGTTTCTTTTCTTCGGTATCATGCATGATTCTCTTTAGAAATAACGTTGTTGTTCATTGGTTTCATTAAACAGTTAGGATAGGTTAGTAATATTTTGATTATGTGCAGGACGTGGATGATTTGGTTCAGTTTATATTGTGCAGTGCATCTCCATCATTCTCTCGTCCTTCTCAGCTTCATCCAGGCCAACTGCTCATCTCCCAATTAGACCCCTTGTCTCACAACTACTCTACTGCCCACGTCATCCTACCTTTTTTTTCTTGGCCTTCCATTCCCTCTACCCTCTTTAAGACAAACTAGTTTTCCACACCCTCTCATCACCTCATCTCCCTGTCACTAAGTCATTACAAACCCCTCTCCTACCTCCCTATCCATCCATGCAGCCTCTTCCACTCACCCATCATCCAAAATCCAATCGTAGAACATCCTGTAGGAATTACTGAACATCCTGTAGAAATTCTGAAACATCCTGTAGAACCCCTGCAGACTTCCTGTAGAAGCTCATAAACGCGGTCTCTTGGCAGCCAAACTTTGTGAAACTCTCTGGGAGGATGTTAGGGACTCCTTAGACCCTCTCTGAACCTTCCCGACCTCTTCCAAGCATTTCTCCTCCATGATCCGCCTCTGCACAGTAAGAAGCCAGTTACAAGCACATGCATGATAATTCTAAATAACTTATTCAAAAATACAAAAAGATGTTTTCTTCAGGTAGAAGTAGTCTAGACACATGCATCTCACCTTCATAGAAGTAATGGCATCTCTTTTAGTAGTTTGCATTCCCATCTTTGCATCAGTAGGACTAGTTGGTAGAATTAGGGTTTGCTAGGGTTTGTGTTTCTTGTTGGCTTTCAGTTCCTTTCTGCAAGTAGATTAGCTTCCTTTGAGTTAGCTTTCGTCCATCAGTTAAAAAGATTCTTCTAAGAGATCATAGAAGTTGGCTTGAGCCCCTAGCGGACTTGTGCCAGCTAACCAAGTGACAGCTGCGGCAAGAGCTAGTACTTGTGCATACATCACCATCGCTTCCAAGTTTGTTACGAACTACCGGGTTGATAAAATTAAAGAAGGAAACTCCAGGAGTTGTAGAATTATTGCTACAATACTGGAGCCCACCAAATATCTCGTCCTTGGTGAAGATACTCGATGGTGTATGGTTTCAGATGTGTTATTGTAGATAGGCCTAGTCGCTTCATGACCTCTACTGAAATGAGGTTCTTTTGGCTCCTATTGTTGACAATGAACTGGTTGAAGGGGAAGTACCCCTAGGGTCCTTTGGGCTAAGACTCTACCAGACTGAAAATTTCTTATTCAAAGAAACACACACACACAGCCATCATTTTTACTTTTAAGCAAATTCTAATGTTTAGGGCACATACCTAAGGTCCTACGTTCGAGAAGACCGTTAGGGTGCAAACCCTTCTTGGAGTTCCCTTCTTCTTTCTTTGACCTGCAAGACAAACAAATAAAAGAACACAACAGCACCTGTACAAATACTTATGTATAAATCATCTTCATGCTATAAAGTTAGTTATAAAAGATCTTTAAGTAACCACTTTCATAAGAATTCAACACAAGAATTTCATAAGCATAAAGAAAGATTATTCGGGAACAAAGACGTGTTTCTTTATAAATAAAGGCAAATAAAGTACATATATCGGAAAGATATCACCTGAACACCTTCAGCAGGCTCCAAGCAAGCTTCCTCCCGGATTCGTTCCAGCCTCAAGCCTCCGACAAGAGCTCCTTCCAAGTCCTACTCCAATGATGGTATCAAGGATGAATGATCACCAATACACATGGAAACAAGGGTTTCCTATGCAAGATGGGGGAAGTGCAGAAAGCACCAAGGACTTCAGACCTGGTCTAAGGGGAAAATCTCAGCATAATAATCTTGCTCTCCTTTCTCTCTCCCCTTGGCCTTCCCATTGATGTCTTTTTATACCCTCTCCAAAGTAGTTTTTTAGTTAGGAGTTGGTTGGGAACAGTTGGGCCACGGGCACTAACAGGTGATCCAGCAGGTAAACCCGCGATCACCGCCCGAAAAAGAGGAAATTATATTTTTTTAAGTGTTTTAATAGATACACGCGGGTTGGGTATGACAGACCCGCGTGTACATGCGTTTAACTCAGGGCAATGTCATGTATAGGGAATAAAACACTGTTTTTTAAATTTTTGGACCAGGTCTGGAAGGAGGGGTTGCCCTAGGCCATGAGTGCAGCATCACAAACCATAAGAGTGAGATTTGGAGCTATAACAGATGCCCCCTAATGTATGAGGTCAGAAGGGGAACATGATGGCCGAAATATATTAAGTAAGTACAAGGAAAGGAACTCTGCCGAAAAACCGAGGAGGACTTCACCAGAATTCAGCCTGCCAAGCCACCGAAAGGAGATCAGAAAGAAACACCGTTTGAGGCGGGCATACCCATGCTCAGGAAAAGTAAAGCATGTTCGCATATCAAGTACAAGCGGATCCACTAAGTATACAAGTATAAATGACTGGAAAATACATAATGGATCATCTGATCATAATGAGTAAGTACATGTCTGAATATCACATATAAGACTGTCAATGATGCTGAAAGATGCAACAGATCACTGATATCAAAGACTGATCCCAAAAATGGTACCAACTAAACATGATGGAATAGGATGGTACTACACTGCAAACTCAGGTGCCAGCATATAGGATGTCGCCGTGACTGACTGCAACATATAAGGTGGAGTGGTATCAACTAGCAGTAACAGGAGCAACTATCAAGTGAACCAATGAATGCTGATACAACCTGAGGTCTTCACCGACTGCCGTGGTACATTTCTACACCATGGGAATAAATGATCTGAAGTCGACCATGTGAGAAATCGTTTGATTACCGGTCATTGATGTATACCGTTAACAAACGCGAGACTACTCACCGATAATGATAATGAGCGTCAAGGTACCCAGTACAATCTAACAAGTGTGAATGGATGAGCTGAAGTCGAACACCTGTAAGAATCTATCAATCAGGAGACAATGATGGTTTCCCACTGTCGATAGCGAGGAATCTGCCACTAATGACTGCAAACCCCAAGGTACTGCCAAATGGACTCTAGATCTTTGCCCCAGAGCAATGAGTCGGAGTCGATAGGGAAAGATCCGCTAGAAGGAAGGCATTAAGGCATCCTCCATCAATCTAGCGCGAGTGTAACCCGTAGGCCAATAATGTGGAAGGAATCGGACGAAAAAAGATGTAGTAACCCAACCGAAGTACGTTTCCGGCGTACACAAGATGTGGCTAGCGCACGACAGAAACCCTCTGAACCAACCAATAATGAAAGCTGACACAGAGGCGAGGTATCCACCAATAGGGTCAAATGGAAACCAAGGTACTGCACGAATCCCAATGTGTGATAATGTATGCTGCCGTCGAACACAAGGGAAACCACTCAGTCAAAGACCCATGATACTGATCGATGCTGAGCACAAGGTGACCTATCAATAATGAAAATAGGGCCAGGGTGCGGCTCTAGGCCTGTCCTCAGAGCAATGTGTCGTCGTCGATAAGGACAAGACCCACCAGCAAGAAGTCAATGGGGACCTTCTCAAACCGGCACGAGTACAGGACCAATATAACTGATGTGATGATAGACATGACACTGACAACCAGGGATGGCCGACTGAAAAATGAGTCAAGAGACACCGCAGAAAGGCCGACTCAGGCTAACTTCCCTTGAACAAAAGCACGACTCAATATGACTATGTGGCAGCATAAAATGAATCTGTATAAGTCCGTCATGCAGGAGGCATGAACGAACCCTCCATATGATTGGAAGAGATAACCAATCGGGGGAGAACTGACTCGATAACAAGGTTATGGCGTACCTAAGTCAAACTAAATCCCACCCATGCGGAGGAGACTTTGCTTTGAGTGCTTTGTTCAAGGGCGACACGACTGACTCTAGCTGCCAACAATAAATGGAAATAACGTCCCTGTTCCCGCTCTTTTTGGAATATTTAATTTTTTTGTCTTTTTCTGATAAGCCGGAAAAAGAATAAAAGAATGCTATGGTACAGTGGAAAGAACGAGTGTCGGTGAAACAGATGATCTAGTTCCTGGGAAAGGAACATTCCTATGCTCAATGCAAGGAGGTGAAAAATTGGTCAGTGACACTCAAAGGTATGTTCCTTCCACGGATCAAGGTATGTCAAGCTGCAGAAGTCAAAGGTATGCAAGGTTGATTTTGCAGACGTCATGGTCAAAAGTTGGCTTAAACACGAGTCCAAGTGAAGCCGGCTATAGGCCAAAAGGTGCAAATGGTCAACATGCAATGCAGAAGTACAACTCAACACACATAGGAGCCTCTAGGGTATAAGGCCAGAACGAAGCGAGGAAGCAAGGAGGAATGAGTCTTCAACGCATAAGTCATGGCGGGACTACAGAGGACTCCCGATCCTACTCAAAACGAAGCAGCATGGGCAACAAATGTCAGTTAGGTGCTAACTAGGATGCCCATGTAAAAGGATGGCTCTACCATCATGTCATGATTTTAAGAATCGGCGAGTGAAAATGGCTTGCGAACCATAACATGATGGGGCCGACCCTACGGCAGATGTATCGGTCAAATGGAGGCTAGTATGCATAATGCAACGGAAAAATGGTGTCCCTAACCTATATGCCAGTGAGAACACGATACCTGCCATGACGGGTCAGCAGTCATGGAACCGTCTCGAACCGTCGAAAAATGTCCAAAATGTCCTGAAAAACAACTCAATCTCGACATTCCAAGCTCCCAAGTTAAAAGTGACATGAAACCAAACAAAATAAAATTTTGAAAAAATTTTGCATTTTCAAAACTTATAAAAAGAAATTTTGGACTTACCATTTTCACCGTTTGACTTGGAGAGCAAATTGTGGAGCAAAAGGAGCAAACTTCCCCATGACTTATTCAACCGTTCAAACTTGCCGAAAACTTCCAGGTAAGCACTAAACTTGTCTTGCAATCAATTGTGATAGTTTTTAGGAAGTTTAATTGATGTTTCACCGTTAGATTTTTGCAAAAAATTTCTCTGCGGCGTACACGCGGGTTGGATGTATATAAATCGCGTATACGACGGCCCTACACGCGACTGTGTATAGGGTAACCCGCGTGTGCGCAGCGAAACATTTTTATACATAAAACTAATGGATGAAAATGATTTTTTCTTCCAGGATGACTCTCACATGGCGTGAAAGAGAGCACTCAGCTGTAGATAATGAAGTCATGAACAATGATGAGGCATTAGATGCCTTACGGGGATGCGGATTGTTAAAATTCTTCAAGTTGCCGAATATGAAAGCAAACGTGCGTCTGCTCGAGAGACTCATTGATTATTGGGATGTCGAGGAAGAAGCTTTTATGATTGATCAGATGCCACTCAGGATAGAAGTGGAAGATATATATTTTATCACGGGCCTTTCCCGAAGGGGAGAGGTAGTACACTCCCGGGGCAGGACCCGGAATAGCCTCAGTGTAGATGACTATGTACAACTTTACTGCCCAGGTCATCGGAAGGTCGGGAGCCAGATCTCTATCCCACACGTGGAGAGTTTGTCACTACGGATAATCTTGTTCACCATAGCTCGAGTGAATGGATCATCCTCACTACATCAGGCATCATGAGTCAACATGAGCGTAGCAGTGGACTGTCTCACCACGGTGTTTGACTGGTGTACTCCTCTACTTGCCAACATGAAGGAGCAGCTTGCTTCTATCAGGAGGGGACAGACCAAGAACTTTGGGTACGGAACCATTTTATGCACTTTTTTCTTCGAGAAGGTTCCCGCACTCCGCCCCAGGGTAGCAGTTCCCATCAGTAGTCCACGTGATCCACGCATGGGCCGGTGGGCTGACTTGATGAAACGTCTGGGGGGTGGGGAAGTGCCCAGGAATGCATTCGACGACGACTTTTTTGCTTGGTGGGAGCAACAGATCATCGCCATAGACGACTACCCCTATGCTGGACTGGATTTCCGAGGAGATCCTGACCTAGTGTTACCACCAGATGCAGCATGGGGCGAGATCGGTAAGATTTTTTGATTTTTATGATTTTAGGATTTTTAGGATTTTTCAAGTATAATGATGAACTTTGAAAAATATATATTTTTTTTTATGAGATTCAAATGACTGATATGATGATCATGTTCTAGACATTGGGCCCGTGCGACCAGATGGATTCCCACGGCATGGACGGCGTGGCCGAGGAGCCGAAGAGGAGGCTGCGAATGCGGAAAGGACCCTCAACAACGTCCAGCGACACTTGGCGAGATTGAGCTACCAAGTACCGATGGCCGAGATAGAGGACCTTCCTCCAGATATGCAGCGTCATGTGGTTGGGATGCCACGTGACTGGGTTCGCGTCTTTCGGCGCGTGGCCACTGCTATAGTTAGTTATTTAGCTACTCATCCAGAGCCGAGGCATTAGATATGCCTGACATGATTATGGGCATTTGAGTCCCAATTTTGTATATTTTGGACACACATATGTACACTTGAGACGCTTTGCGATATATATATATATACAGTTTGACTTTTTGATGCATGATTTTATGATGATGAATGATTGATATGCCAGTCTAATGCTTGATTAGCGATAGAATCAGCTAACCAATTTTGAGATCTTGGAATGTGCAAATAATTAATGTAAGTAAATGATCTTTGCAACAACCTCACCCTTAAATATTGGCGATATAATGATGGATCTCTAACCCGATAAATGTTATTTAACTGAGACACTATCAATTGAGAATCAAGATACACTACCAACGAGTCGATCCCATAAGAGATTGCCTCGGATAGTAAATTGATAACAGCTGTATACTCGGCCATATTGTTTGAAGCAGGACCGATACACACGCCTCTCGATGTCATCAACTGACCAGTTGGGTAATAAAGTACCCAAGCTGCGGAAGCAAGATTCCGAGTGTGCCGACTAGCACCATCGGCGAATCCAAAATAAACCAAATCATCCATCAACACCTGCCAAAGCAGACCAAAAAGTGCTGATATCAGAAAACGCTCGATAAGATATGTACAAATATACATAAAATACAAAGAAGCCATTGCCTGGTAAAACTAAGCAAAATACTTCTTTAAATAGAGCCCATTTCGGGGCTCCGCCAGCTTGTTTCCTTCGAAATCAATTAACTCATACGATCCTTTTTCTAAGACTCGTTTGATTATGAAAGGACCGTACCACATAGGCTTGAATTTGCTTGCCCCCAAGGCATCCTTATCTTGGTCATAGACCAAGACAAGGTCACCTTCAGAAAAGACACGAGGACGGACAGACTTATCATACTGAGTTTTGACCCTTTTCTTATGGGCCTCATTCGTCGTGGCGGCATCTCGACGCTGCTCATCGAGATGTTCCAGGTGAACTAGGCGCTCCTCGAGGCTCGAAGTCTCAGGAAGAAGCTCGACCGCCAATTTCAGAGATGGAATTTCACATTCGACTGGAAAGATAGATTCCATCCCGTAAACCAACTGAAAAGGAGTAAAACCAGTAGCCGTTTTGACGGAGCTTCGGTATGCCCAAAGAGCTGGATACAACATAATGTGCCAATTGGACCGATTTTTATCGATTGTCCGTTGAAGTATCGTCTTAAGAGTTTTATTGACTGCCTCGACCTGTCCATTGGCCTGAGGATAGTAAGGAGACGAATGCTCTTGACGGAAACCTAATTTAAAAGCCAATTCAGATATTAGTTGATTTTGGAAATGACTGCCATGGTCGGTGACAATCTCTCTTGGGATACCGAATCTTGAGATAACTTGATTGAAAAGAAACAAAGCTGCCGTGTCACTGTCGTTCTTATAAGTAGGCATGGCTTCAGCCCACTTCGTGAAGTAGTCTACAACCACGATAATGTACTTGTGATTTGCCGCTGAAGGCGGATTACAAGTCGTAAAATCAATACCCCACTTAGTAAAGGGACCGACAATGACAATGGGAAAAAGGGGAGCTGGATGCGCGCACATCTTGCGAGTAAAAATTTGACACGGGTGACAGCGTTTGACTGCTTCCACACAGTCCTTAAAGAGTGAAGGCCAAAAGTAGCCGGCACGTAAGATGCGTTGGGCTGTAGCAAGCCCTGATAGATGACCACCACAAGCTCCACTGTGGCAGTCATTGAGAACAGACTCTGCTTCCTCTAAGGTTAAACAACGTCGAAGAATTGAATCAACCCCTCGACGATATAAGGTGTCACCAATGATAACATAGTTTTTAGCCAGGTGACGTAACTTGCGACGTTCATCCTTGGAGAAAGTAGAGGGAAACTTCGAAGTCTGGAGATAAACAATGATATCTCCGTACCAAGGGTCTTGTGAAGAGATGAGGAATATATGTTCGTCGGGTAAACTTTCCTCATAAACAGTATCCTCTCCACAAGGAAGCTCAGAAATTAGCTCCGCGAAGACCATAGATTTCTTAGACTTGGCGGACAAGAACTCGAGGTCGAATTCTTGTAAAATGACTATCCATCTATTATATTTGCCCCCAATCACTCGCCTACTGAGGACAAATTGAAATGGATTAACCGCTGCTAAGACAAAAGTTTTGCGTAGCAAAATATAATGACGGAGCCTCTGGACAGCATGGACAGCTGCCAAGGCCAACTTCTCAACCGGAGAATAGCGGAGTTCAGGGCCTATTAAGCCTCGGCTCAAATAATAAATCACGTGCTCGACGAGAGCATCGTCTTCCTGAACTAGAACCATACCAATGGTAGATTCTGCTGCAGCGAGATATAAAAGGAAGTCTCTACCATAATCCGGTGGACTCAAAAGCGGGGCAGAGACTAATGCCTTTTTCAAAGCATCAAACGACCGCTGCGCAA
The DNA here is from genome assembly GCA_031772625.1 of Pinus tabuliformis. Lineage (NCBI taxonomy): Eukaryota > Viridiplantae > Streptophyta > Pinopsida > Pinales > Pinaceae > Pinus > Pinus tabuliformis. The sequence goes on from CM062809.1 coordinate 624,513,782, forward strand.
AGTCGTCCCACACAAATGGAACTCCTTTCCGTAGCAAACGCATGAACCCTTTAGTGATCTCGGCATAATTTGCTATAAACCGTCTCAAGAAATTGGCCTTCCCTTGAAGACTTTGAAGTTGACGGATTGAGGACGGGGGAGGCAACTGAACTATTGCCTCTACCTTGAAGGGATTAACCCGGATCCCTTCATTGGACACAATAAACCCTAACAAACGACCGGATGTAACCGCGAAAACGCACTTATTGGGATTCAACCGGATTTTATAGAAACGACATCGCTCAAAAACTAATTGAAGATGACTAGGATGATCAGTCCTCTTTCGAGAACGAGCAGCGAGATCATCTAAGTATGCTTCGATGATATGTTTGATGTCGTGGAAAGCGTAGGATATGGCCCGCTGAAAGGTGGCTCCAGCATTTTTAAGACCAAAGGGCATCTTTCGATATGCAAAGGTACCCCAGGGACATATGAAGGCAGTCTTATGCTGATCCTCAGGACGAATAGAGATTTGATTATAACCTGAGAAACCATCCATAAAGGAGAAAATCTCATTACCCGCACACTCGTCAATAATTTGATCAATAAATGGCGTGGGGTAATTGTCTTTTGGACAAGCCTTGTTTAAGTCCCTAAAATTGATGCATACGCGGATTGTTCCTTGCTTTTTGTCCACAGGGACTGGATTCGAAACCCAATCCGTAAGAGGAACAGGGTATATAAAACCCGCCCTTAGCAGCTTTTCAACCTCAGCTTTGATAGCTGCTGCTTTCCTAGGGTTAACCGGCCGAAGCCTTTGACGAATCGGTTTTGCGTTTTCGTACGTCTTGATCTCATGTTGGACGATAGAAGGATCAATGCCGGGCATTTCCTCATAAGACCAAGCAAATACATCCCGATATTCTTTGAATAAGTCGGTATAGATTTGAATTTCTTCAGGGGAACACTCAATTCCGATGAAGATATTCTCGACGATGTTAGGATTCTTAGAGATGTTTATAGGTATCGTTTTTGAGATTACCGACATATTACCTTCGGCACGTACGTGTGTTGGAGCCAAAGGGTTCGACACCATACAAACATCACTATCCACGAGCTCGGAGAATTTAGATTCCACTTCCTGCAATGGAGGAAGAAAATATGAACGATGGTGTAAGTCTTCCCAAGGTCGATCTATACCCATCATTACTTCGAGGATTGCTTCTTCAGAAGGTAGAACCGAATCTAAGCAGTCCAAGGCAGAGTTAGAATCGAAGCTCCAAGCGGGGGCCACATGACCATCTAATTCCTCTTCGGAAAAAGGAGTAGAATGGTTATCTGCAGAGTCTACGATAGACTGATATCTAAGCTCAGCTGCAGATATAGGAAACGCCATTCCATTCACTTGTCCTTCAACTAATGTGGTGGTAGGTGAAGGCAAGGTCCAAGGGTCAGAAAAATAATGAGTTCGGAAGAACTCTTCTCGAGAATACTCCTTGGATGATGAAATAGCATTGATTCTTGCAAAAGGAGAGGGAAGATCAAACGTACCCATCAATGAGGAATACATCCCTACTCCTAAATTCTCAGTCGGCGGGCGAGGGTTATCCACCAAAGGAACCGTAGAGTCGGAGGTTGCTTGAGGATCGATTGGAGCATAGTCCAATTGATCAACCTTAACGATTTTCCCCTCATGAGGAAAGCAAATGACACGAAACAGAGTCGATACAACGGCTTCCATCTCGTACACCCAGTTCCTTCCTAATAGGAGATTATAATCTAGGTTAGCATCTACGACTTCCACTTCGATATTAACGACCTTTCCTCCAACACATATAGGAAAGGCCGGGATAATCCCATGTGGCTTGTGAGAATGGCCATCAAATGCAGTTAAGACGGTTGGTGAAGGAACGGCCGAAGGTGAACCAATAGCCTTCCAACATGACATGGACATGACACATGTGGAAGCTCCTTCATCTATAACGGTGCGAAAAATATTGATTTTCCGGTATGTTGACTTTACCTGGAAAGCCATATGATGAGGGAGTCTCTTTTTGACATTTGACATGTCGAAAGAGAGCACTAACGAGTTACCTGGATCGACTGCTCCAATGGCGGAGAGTAAAGCACTTCTCTGAGACAGACACGATTGGAGAACTTCCAAAGCGGACATAGCACACGGGCTTTGAGCCAAATCCTCCACAATGGAGTAATTTTGGGCGGCCCTAGCATTAGGGTTAATCGTCGTGCGTTTGGCGGAACCTTTCGGTATCCTAGGTATAGTCTCAACAAGAGGTCGCTCAATATGAAGGTCATTACTTCCGGAAGCCGTTTTATCCTTAGATGTTTCGGCTTCACCATAATCACGTGACCGAGTAGTCACGTTAACGTTTGAACCCATCATAAAAACATTTGATGCTTTTTCCCCTTCCTGGTTGCCCCCTGAGGAGGTCCCAGGATTCGAATTCGCGCCAGCAAGAAGTTGCTGCCCTTGGGGAAATGGGTTAGTTAACACAGCTTGCGAACTAGAATTCCCTTGCTGTCCTAACAAGCGCTGAGCGTCTTCAATTCTAGGGCAAATATGAGTTAGATGGTCCCCACTGCACAACTTGCAAGGGAACTTAACTTTCTTTCTCGACTCACCTTTACCACCACCAGCGTTGTTGCCAGATTTATTTGCATCTGGCTTCCCATCCGAATTCTTCTTTTTACCACGTCCTTTCTTTTTCCCATTGGAATTTTGATTTCCTTTGGGGTTATCGGATTGGACGACGTTAATGGAAGAATTTTGGGAGGCTTGAGGATTAGACATTGTGACTTGGTTGTTAGGAGCAGTTTGTAATGACAATTGCTGCAATTGATTCAACAAGTTCACTGTAGTCGAGTCTACTGACCCCACGATACCATCCGCGTGCGGACCTGGCTTTGGCTTAGCTAAATCAACCTTAGATCCAGGAGCATCTGGAAAGTACTTTTGGAGGATCCCAGACTGAGAGTAAATCAGTTCTAACTACTGGGCCCTGAAAATGGCTTGCTCCTCAGAATAGACCCCGGACATGGAGACATCCTTGGAGATCTCGGGTTGCAAAGACTTCAAAAACCACTCTAGACGGTACTCCGGAGGGATTTCGGCTTTAATGAGCCTTTTTCTCCGTCTCCATTCCTGTATGTGATCAGAAATGTGGGTTGCCTTATCCTGACGAAAGGTAGCCAGAAGTTCAGTTCCGGCATCATAGCGGACAGGCAACTGGAAGTGATTCAAGAAGATATTAGCTAAGTCTGCGAACGATGTAAAGCTGCCCCCTGGAAACTCTATATACCATTTAGCCGCATTACCAGTCAAGGTGCGCTGAAAGAGTCTCAACCTAACCGAATCTTCGATGAGGGAGTTAGATGAGCACCACAAATGGAATGTGGTTACATGATCGCCCGGATCTTCACCACTCTTCCCTTCGAATTTTGGGATGTCCGAAGGGAGTTTGGTTGGGACCGGAGGCCAGGCCGGATTGTATTTGATAGGGTCGTTCGTTAGCTTAGTGAGATCTGGCAAGTTTAACGTTGCCATAAACGGAAGCCTAGGAGGACCTAGGGGATTCCACCCAGACTGGGAAGAACTCCCAAAGTTCTGAAAAGATTGTCCTGGGATTTGGGAGGCACCAGGCTGCCCGAAGTGACCATTAGAACCGGCTGAACCAAAAGGCAAACCTTGTGGTCCAGCAAAATTTGGAGTTTGACCAACTCTTGCAGTATAACCTCCATAGCCTGCAAAGTTTCCTCCTAAAGAATGTTAAGGGGTTGATAACCCCTGATATGGGTTCCAAGCCGAAGCGAGGGGAGGAATACTTTGAAACATGCTAACCGTGGAATACGGCCTACCTCCTTGTTGGCCGATAAATGGATTCGCAGTTCCTGCGCTACTAACCCCAGGGTTATTCCAACCTTGGAAAGGATTGCTGCTTTGTCCTATTGAAGAAAAAGGCATGGATCCTACCGTTGGGTTGGAATGTGGGATATGACCACTTCCGAAAGGAAAACCCTGGAATGAAGCCGATCTGCCCATCATGGACGTAGCGGCACTGAACGGAACCGATGGAATACCCTGTGATTGGGTGCCAAAAAGGAAGGAACCAGTACTAAAAGCATTGGTTTGGGCATTTCCACTCGTGGACGGAATGGAGGTAGACCCTACCAAAGATGTGCTAGCAAACGATCCGAACAAGGAAGCGGAGGGGATGGAAATGGTTCCTCCCTGTTACACAGTAATTTATCACTGCCTTCCTGTCAGTCGCCCTGCTGTGTCCAAGAAGTCACAATCACTAAGTGTTTGATCCCTGAACTGGCTTAAAAACCCATTTTTCCAAAGTTTTGTGCATCAGCGCGTCTGTTCCTAAAATAACCGCGATGACCAGCGCCCCACAGTCTATTTCGTGCGCTGCCATCGCGGAAGAACATCACTTTTCCGCGATGACGCACAGCGCGGCTTTCGCGTGTCCTTCCGCGCTGACATGACTTGTCCAGTTATTGTTATGTGCTGACAGCGCGACAGTCTCCATATAATCCGCGCTGATCCAGTTTGGGCGAATTTGTTCAAACAACCAGCCTTCCAGATCTCTCCAGGCTTGGTTGTTAGCTTTGTGAATGTCGACTCCCTTCTATGGCATGTCTGTTCGACCCTTTGCAACTACTCCCCTTGAAGATAAGCTCATCCTTCCACCTTTTTTGGAGACTCCTTCTCCTATATAAACTTCCACCATTACCATGAGCAGCTGGTTAGAAACTAGCTAGACTTAGCTTGGATTGTACAGAGCTTGTAGTGCTCAGATTGCTGCTATAGGTGTGGTGTGTTAGGAGTGGAAGTGATTGATTGCTTTGGGAAGTTTGTTTGTGACATTTGTGTGAGAGAGAGAGAGTTGTTTGTCTTGGGAGAACCATCCTCAAAGGTGAATGCTTGAGATACATGCTGACTGATCCCTCCTGAGAAGTTTATCGACGTCAGAACATTTGGTTGTACTCTTCTCTATTCTGATTAATAATAGATGACTGCTATTATTGTTCCATTCTCGTTTGTTTATGCAATGGATAAATGTGAATTATGTCTTTTCTGACTGGCATATAGTTACTTTTACTAGATTTCACGCTTGCGTTTGCTTTCTCTTCGTGTGTGCAGGTGTCCGTTCGCGGGGATCGCGGAGGGCTGTGACCAGCTGAAGCGAAGGAGCGAAGGAAACATCTCCTCGACAAACGACAGCGCAGGAATCCAAGTAGGTGCTCTTTACTTCTTGTTTAATTGTAACTAGGAACATGCGTGGCAGCATTGTGTGATTGTTGCTAGACCCCTATTGGGCTAGTAGGGATCACCTCTATCCGTAGAGGGGATTTACCTTCTCAACAATTTGGCGACTCCACTGGGGATCAGCCTTTTTGTCTCTTGAGTCCACTTTTGTGTTTGGCTTTGATTGATCTCTTTGTGGGTTTTTGGGATTGTCTTTTGTGGCTTATGAACTTTCTGGGTGTTTCTGGAAAGCGTCTTTATTATTAAAAAGCTCCTGCCTTTGGTTTGGGAAGTTTTTGTTTTGGCTTTCCTTGTTTTTTACTCCCAGCGCGTTTTATTTCGGAACAGTCGCGCTGACATCGCGACTCTGTTTTTTTGGTTTTCTCTTCATCGCGCCTGTACGTCTAACAGCCGCGCTGACCTCGTTTTCAAGGGCAGCGCGCTTTATTCGTGTTCTTCCGCGCTGACATCGCGCCCCCTCTTCTTTGCGATTTCGGTCATCGCGTCTGTGTGTCTTATATCCGCGCTGACCTCGTTTGTCCTAGGGCAGCGCGCTTTTTCCCTGACTTTCCGCGCTGACGTCGCAAAGTTGCTGAAGGCCTCTCCCTGTCAGCGCCAAGTTGCTGAAGGCTACCCGCGCTGAGCCTGAAAAACTCTTTTTTGTCCAAATCGACCTCCTGAACCTCTTGCTGTGACTTTCCCTTCTTCTCCCCGCTTGTCTGATGACTTGTTTTTCACTCTCTGAACTTTGAACTGTTTGATTACGGAGCTCAACTCCATAGGGTTTCGTTTTGCTTGGTTTTAAGTTTGCAAACAACTTCCCTTCTAGCTGCTTGGTTCATGTTTTCATCCTTACTTTTGCGATTACTGGATTGTGTTTGGGTCTCTAATTGACTGGTTGCGACTCTGGTCCGTCGGATGTTTGCTTTTCTCTATTTGATTTCACGCTCTGAACCCTAGGACATCTAGCGGCCGTGTGTGTGTCAAGCCTCCCGCGAGGATCCCTGTTTGCTTTATTGACCAGCTCGTTCTAGACTCGCTTTTCGCATTTTTTCAGTGATTGTTAGAGTGTATTGGTTTGTGCTTCCAAGTGGTCTTTTTCGCTTCCTCCTTGCTTGTGATCCTTGCTTGTTTTGCAGAGCTTAGATCACATAGCTCGTGCATTGCCTTGTTTCCCTTTGATTTCGAGACTTTGGTTGAGTGTTTTTGGGAACTTCGTGTGCTCTCATTAAGTAGTTTACTTGGTGTTCGGGTTCCTCCAAATTCCTTTAGGTGTGTTATGTCACTAAAAGAAAACGAATTAGTAGCTTATTTTAAAATTCAAAAAGGAAAAGAACATTTCATTGATTTCCATTTTCAAAAGAAAAGTTTCCTTTCCTCGCTTTAGTTGCATTTAGCTACTTGTTTGTTTGTATTCGTTTTGTTTAAAAAAAAAAAAAAAAAAAATCTTTGCTCTCTCGTAGCTAGAATTCATCGAACGAAACGAAATTCTTTTGCATATAGATTGCATCTAAGTAATTGTGAGCGAACATACGATAGAGCTTGAAATCGAAACTTAATCTCAAGATCAACTATAAAATGAACCAAATGAATCTAAAAACGCATTGGAACTAAACGCAAATATTTAGAGGTCTAGGTTAGAGACGTGTTCCGGCGTCTTAAAACATAGTCACTGTTGTTTCACATTAGGTTGGGTGATTCCTCCTTCTGTGACTCGATAGTGGTCTAATACGGACTGCGCTCCCACGTACCGTCGAGTATATAGGGAGACCCCACTAGGCTTTTATCCTTTATCCATAGGAAGCCGAGTCGGCCGCCCTACAATTCGCAATGCAGTGAACACAGCATTCACGAAGATTGACCACCCGTACCCTAAAAAGTATTCTGTGGTTTTGCGAAGAGTTTGGCACACCCTCTACCTAGAGTTCCAGAGCAGTCACTTTTGATCCTTTTCGGACTCCCTAAACGAAAAGGTGCCTGTGAGCGTCTTGTCACTTCGTGCTCATTAAACATTCGAAGGAGACTGGAGTCATCTTTTCGTCCTTTTCTCGACTCCTGAAACATGAAAAGGTCAAGTTTGGTTCTTATGTCTTAAAATTAATTTGGCCACGATAACATCACCCAGTTAGGTCTTGTGTGCGTTAGCTTGAGTAGGTTTCGTTTTCGTCTGCTATGGCAACTTTTCCAGGATTCACCAACCTAGGGTCCCCCTCTGATGGGAACCCAAGACAATTCCCTCCTCTTGGGAATGTTGGTGCCCCGTATATGGCGACATTGTCCCTACCAGGGTTAACTGTCGGGTTGCCTGTGTGGTTGTTTTCAACCTCTTTGGTCTCTACCGTATCGGCTGTTAGTCCATCAGTCCCTCCACCTGAACAACGTCATGTTGATCCAAAGGTGGATCTCTCCCCTTCGACGCCTACCTCTACGTCTTCCTCTTGTACTTCGCCTGGTGAAAGTCTCGATTCGCATAACCAGGTGGCTAAGAAGAAGAAGAGGAAGACCAAGAAGAAGAAGTCCCCTAAGGGAGAGCCTACACACATAGTCCCCCCCTCAAGTCCAGCTATCCACTCCACTATACCTGAAGTCGGGTCACCTTCTGCTCCTCCGCGGAAGGTCAAGTTTCCTTGTCGATTATGCAAGGAGGACCATCTCCTTCGTGATTGCCCTGGCATTCCCAGGGTATTAGAAGTTTGGTCTCACGATTTGGCCCGCCCTCCATCGTCCACTGATGATAATGGCGATGCTACCTCATCAGCTAGGAATGGTAAGGAGAAAGGGAAGTTTCGAATCCCCTGTCGACTTTGTGAAGGCAAACATCCCCTTCACCTTTGTCCACTCATGGATAAAGCCTCTGCTGTGTTGGAAAGTCTTGCTGCTCCTCCGAATCCACTTCCCGCTGGTTATCAGCGTCTTTCTACAGCTGTAGATCGCGCCCTTGTTGACAGAGAGATTGTTTCAGATTCCTCTTTTGTCCAAGCCCCTCTTCCCGAACTTGGCTGTTCCCAGTCTGTTCCAGACCCGCCGTTGGTCGGAAAGAGTGTTGATTCGAGTTCATCTCCTCTCCAGCACTCTGTTGCGGAAGAGCAAAATTCTCATGTTCTTCTCGTCTCCTCAGATTCTCTTGAGCTTGATAAAGGTTCTCCTGAAACCTCTCCGGAGAATTTAGATTCGGTTCTTTCCGAGCAGGGGGGCAACCATATGGTTCCCCCACCAAGTAGTTCGGTCATTTCCTTTGATTGGAGTCGTTTGACTACCCCTCCCCTTCCATCCCACATGCCTTTCTGGGTCACCGCCTATGCTTGCAATAAGGCGCTGCCTGGCACTGTGTTAGACGAAGGAGCATCGGTTAGTCTTATGCCCGTTACTACTTGGCGAGCTTTGGGTTCCCCATCGCTTGTACCTGTCGCGCCGCATCTCACCGCGTTTGATGGAGGAACGAGTCAGCCATTAGGGATCCTCCTGAAGTTTCCTATTACTTTGGGAGGCAAGACCGTCTATATAGACGTCTCAGTTACCCAAGGTTCTTTAGACTTCAGTCTTCTCCTTGGTCGTGATTATGTGTATGCCATGGGAGCCCTTGTTTCTTCACTTTTCCGTGTGGTTTGTTTTCCACACGATGGAAGAATCGTGACGTTCGATCAATTATCGTTTGTTCGTCCACAAGCCCCTCCGGCGCACTCATCCTTCCCTCCTGGCTTTCATCCACAAGTTGCATCTGCCTCGCCGCAAATCAACTATGTGGCCACCCAACCCGTGCCCGTACCCAGTGATGACACCATCGTATATAGTGTCCTGGGGGCATTAGGTCCTGATTTCCAAGATGTTGGACTCCCCTCCGGAGCCACTTTCTTGGGGGCCTCCACTTCCCGTTCATTATGATGAAGTCCATTCTGAGCACAGTTCCTTGTCTTGTGTCAAGCTCGCTAAAAAATGAAACACGGCGGCCCGAGGATAGTTTTTACCTGTGTCAACCTCGTTAAAACAATGAAACATAAGCTCGTGAAATCCGAGCGCAATAACCATTTTGTCAACCTTCCACCCATTTTCAATGGCTTGAAGCTTGGGGGGCATGTACCTCGAATTGAGACACGATGCTGGGGGCATGCCCGTTCCTTTCCTATCAAGCATAGTTTGCATGTATATACGTGCCTTTAAGCTTGCATCAAAAATAAAATCCATTGTTCAAAAGCATAGTTTGCATACGTGATTATCATGTGTGTTTTCAAGCTTTCATAAAAATAAAATATGTGCATATTTCACGATAGGTCGTTTGTTATGCAAGTAGATACATCAGATAACATGTGTGTCGAACAGTCACGTAACATATGAAACACATCATCATATGTAAAAGACCCATCTAAGAATAAGCATACCTAAATCATTTCAAGCATAGTTTGCACGTGTGTGTTTTTAAGCTTGCATTAAACATATAAAATCCATGAGTCGAGTGTCGTGCAAATTCATACATAAGATCACAAATTGTACTGAACAAACGCATAACACAAGATAACACATCATCACATGTAACAACGACTCATCCAAAAACCGGTAGGTATATATATATATATCGTGTGGTGCCCTGAGGCGCTCAAAAATAGAAGTACGTGTCCCAAAATCTCAATACATCTGAGTCATAATGTCTCAAAATAAACAGTGGAAATAAAACCTAGGTGACTAATCGGCTGGGTGGTGCTCTCTGTAGTACACAGCCGCTCGTGCCACCCGCCTCAGAAGGCGGTGCACTCTGGGTTCCACACCCACTGTGTGGATCTGATGCTCCACAGGGACCTCCTCAACCCCCTGGAAATCCGGCACCCCCTCCAGCAACCCCTCAAGGTTGCGAGCCACAGCCTCTGGTGTGTTGGCCCCTGGAGGGGCTAAGGCCAAAGCTCCGGCTCCTGGGCCCTCTCTCCGTGCCGTGACAGCCAGGCCAATCGGTCTAGTAGGCCCCACATCTGCATGACAAGACATTTATTAGGACATGTACATAATAAAAAAAATACAAAACTCAAAAAGACAAAAAGTGTCATACCTGCATCATCCCACTGTTCACCCGGAGGCAGCACCAAGTCAGGATCATTGCGGAAATCCATCCCCGCATATGGCCAATCCTGTACGAAGATCTCCTGTTGGTCCAACCAGTCTCTGAAATATACCCCCCAGCTATGTGGTCGGCCGCCACCCCCACGTGGCATAATCCGAGCCCATCGTGTGGCCCTCGTCTCTCGAGGATCTCTGGGGGCATCCACAGCCATAGACTGCAGTCGCATGGCTGGTACTCGCTCCAGAATAAGCGGGACCAGGATCGATCCATACTCGAACTGCTTTGTCTCTCCGCGACGGCAGTTGCTCAATTGCCTTTTCATATTGTTGCACACTGCAGTGCACCAGTCGAACACGGTAGGCTCGAGGCACTCGAGGGCTAGTAGGAGATGGGTCTTGGATGCCTCATGGTTCGCCATGCTGCCCGCTGCCCGGGTCACCATGAACAGGATGGTGCGCAGCACTATGTCTCTCACTGTGGGGATCGAGCACTTCCCACTCCGCGTCTTTACCGCCCCTGGGCAAACCTCAGCCATCAAGTCATCCAGGGTACCACCGCTAGGTCGCTGCCCCTCTAAGATGGGCCTCCCACCTCGGCGCGACAGCCCAGTCAAGAAGAAGATATCCATATGATCAAACTCGATGTCGTGACCGCGGATGGTGAATTTTTGGTCCACCGGGTTCCATGCCCTGATCAGCAGCTCCAGCAGATCATGTTGGGCCCTTAGACGCGGCGTAAGGAAGAATTTCATGAATCCACACGCCCGCATGGCGTTGCAGCAATTTACGTCTCCCCAAGCAGCCACATCCTCTACATCGTGAACTCTCTCTTGCCATTGAAAGGCCATGGTGTCCTGCATGAATAATAAAAACCAATCAGAAGTGCTTCCAGGTAAAAATTCACGTTCATTTTCAAAAACAAAATTTTTTCCGCGCTAGCGCGGCTGTTTTAGAAACAGCCGCGCTGACGATGGCAGCTCTTTGTAAAAAATGCGAGGTCAGCGCGGAAGAACACGCCTTTTCCGCGCTGACCCGAAGTTGGTTACATTGACTATTTTTCGATCAGCGCGACCCCGTGGGCAATTTCCGCGCTGACCGAGGGCGCACCCATGCAAATAAAAAATGCCCAATTGGGCCTATTCAACCGTTTAAAAACTCCTAAAATAAACCAGAATGCAGGGCGAAGGAATGGGAACCTACCTGGAAGAAGCAGGTCTGAAAATGGTCTCCGGATGGGCTGGAAATCGCTCCATCAACTTTTTGGTTTCTCCACGTTCTTCGCACTCCAAATAGTAAAATGGTAAAAATGACTTATTACCTCCCCCTATTTATAGTAAAAATTCCTAAATTATCATATTTTTTGGGTTTTTACCATTTTTAGCCATAAAACTAGCCTTGGTTCTGTTTTTAAGCATGTTTCCATATGTTTTTTACACATATCGAATGGATTTATGCGGGTAATGCCCTTGTGCAGGTACAGGTATCACAGCTTGGTCATGACAATTCACGATTCATGTGATTCCCAAAGTGTCGTCTCTAAGCTCTTTTCCGACGTTAAACGAGAGAAGATGGCCGAGCTCCCTTTCAGCTCGTTAAAGGGAACGAAAGGCGGTCGTTTTTAAGCTCTTTTTCCGACCGTGAAACCAAAAAGATCGCCGGGTGTTTGTCGTTTCGCACTCGATATTGGCTCTAAAACGACGTGTCTTCGACCACTTTTTTACTTTTTCCGGTCGGCGACACTATTTATGAAAAGTACTCCTCGGTTGTAATGACTGGGCGGTTCTTTCGAGCACAGTTTTATACTTTTTCGGGCTCGAGAGACACAATTGTACGAAAAAGGACCCCCCTGGAGTCTCCTTTTCCGCATTCTTTTCAGACTCTCGAAACAAGAAAAGAAGCCGAGTTTTTCCTTTGTCAGGCTCGTTAAACACTCAATGACATCGGATATGGTCAACATGACACGCACCAAGCATATGTTACCCCCGTCAAGCTTGTCATCCAAAAATAATCGGGGTACCTGCCTGCAAAGGTGGGGAAAATGGAACTTTGATTACAGTCGTCTCGGCAGTACGTCGCTCTTGAACATGGCACTCCGCTGTTTCGTGTCTGGGTGGGGTCATCTCATCTCGTTTTCACTAGCCTCCATGGGTTTGGGATATCCTATTTGACCTCTCATCTATTCATTGCCGTCATCATCCTACCCGCTGCTCATTTGATATCAAGTGCTGCCAAATTCGTTACAGTGCCGTTATGTGTTCAAGAGAAGTTGTCCTCTGCCACAAAGCAACCTCGTTCGCTATCTCATCACAAATTATTATACCTCTGTCTCGTGTCGCTGATGTGGGAATCATCATGGCCCACCTTCGATCAAGGCCACTTCTCGTCGACTTCAACTCATTATCCGAGAAAGTGACTTAGAGACTCTTTCCAGGTGCCTTGGAGCCTGCATGCCTCAATGGCAGGTTCTTCGTGTTCGACGCAAGGTTTACATCATTGGCCTGCGATCGAATGATTCCGTGGGTGTTCGACACCAGCTCATTGATTCACACGCTACGGATTGTACCTATAGTACCTTGAGGGCCATTGTCATTATTTGTGGTACCTCTCGCGTCTGTTAACGGTTCTCATCATTGGCCGGTAATTAGACGATGTTCATACATGTTCGACTCCAACCCCTGTATTCACATGTGTGGACTTGTACTCTGTTCGGGTCGAGATGGAGCGCAAGACCCTGGATCCTTGCTCACTGTGGTCCAGGTTGCGATTTTGTGGATAATCATTACATGATTCATTGATGGATGGCTGCGCCCATACCTGAGTCTTCATGGATGGCTGCGACCATACCTTATCATTATTATGGTCTCTTTAGCTGGGTGGCTGCGTCCATACCATAGACCAGTCTTGCATGTCTTTTGGATGGCTGCGCCCATGCCTAGACTGCATGTATGTGATTGTCAGAGATTTTTCGGTACTTCCTGGTGGTGTTCCAGTTCGGCGTGTGTTGTAAAGCATTTCACCCCTCCCACTCTCTCGGTCTTCATGCTTTAGGGGGCATCTGTTACACAGTAATTTATCACTGCCTTCCTGTCAGTCGCCCTGCTGTGTCCAAGAAGTCACAATCACTAAGTGTTTGATCCCTGAACTGGCTTAAAAACCCATTTTTCCAAAGTTTTGTGCATCAGCGCGTCTGTTCCTAAAATAACCGCGATGACCAGCGCCCCACAGTCTATTTCGTGCGCTGCCATCGCGGAAGAACATCACTTTTCCGCGATGACGCACAGCGCGGCTTTCGCGTGTCCTTCCGCGCTGACATGACTTGTCCAGTTATTGTTATGTGCTGACAGCGCGGCAGTCTCCATATAATCCGCGCTGATCCAGTTTGGGCGAATTTGTTCAAACAACCAGCCTTCCAGATCTCTCCAGGCTTGGTTGTTAGCTTTGTGAATGTCGACTCCCTTCTATGGCATGTCTGTTCGACCCTTTGCAACTACTCCCCTTGAAGATAAGCTCATCCTTCCACCTTTTTTGGAGACTCCTTCTCCTATATAAACTTCCACCATTACCATGAGCAGCTGGTTAGAAACTAGCTAGACTTAGCTTGGATTGTACAGAGCTTGTAGTGCTCAGATTGCTGCTATAGGTGTGGTGTGTTAGGAGTGGAAGTGATTGATTGCTTTGGGAAGTTTGTTTGTGACATTTGTGTGAGAGAGAGAGAGTTGTTTGTCTTGGGAGAACCATCCTCAAAGGTGAATGCTTGAGATACATGCTGACTGATCCCTCCTGAGAAGTTTATCGACGTCAGAACATTTGGTTGTACTCTTCTCTATTCTGATTAATAATAGATGACTGCTATTATTGTTCCATTCTCGTTTGTTTATGCAATGGATAAATGTGAATTATGTCTTTTCTGACTGGCATATAGTTACTTTTACTAGATTTCACGCTTGCGTTTGCTTTCTCTTCGTGTGTGCAGGTGTCCGTTCGCGGGGATCGCGGAGGGCTGTGACCAGCTGAAGCGAAGGAGCGAAGGAAACATCTCCTCGACAAACGACAGCGCAGGAATCCAAGTAGGTGCTCTTTACTTCTTGTTTAATTGTAACTAGGAACATGCGTGGCAGCATTGTGTGATTGTTGCTAGACCCCTATTGGGCTAGTAGGGATCGCCTCTATCCGTAGAGGGGATTTACCTTCTCAACACTCCCCCTTGCACCGATGTTGGGGTTTGCATAGTCGCAGCACTCGTAGAAGCCATGCTTCCAGTAGTGATCATAAAAGGTAAGCGCGTAGCGTAACCTGGACTCGCTGGTCTATGCGACGGAGTCCCAACGTATTGCAATACGTCTGGATAACTAGATGGTAGTGGAGAATTTGGAATCACTAATGATTCTGAAAGTTCTTCTACCTCTACGTTGTTCTCCGCTTGAAAGCGAACTCGAGAAAGGACTGGAGTGTCCCTCTCTTGTTCAGAAGTGCCAGGCCTTGCTTGGCCGCTAATATCCCCGAGAGGAGGATCAATCCCCGATGCGTCAACCGGCGTGGGATGGACCCCACCGGTAGTATCTCCTCTGCGCCTTCTAGGAGAAGGCTCTAAACTAGGTGGCGAGAGACCACAAAGTCTTCGAGACCGTCTTGGAGACCGGTCAGCCACTTTGAATTTTTTGTTATGATCTAACTAAAGACTCAAAAAATTAAAAAGCTAAGCCGACTAGGAGCACAGAGCACACACTATAAAGTTCCTAAAGATACAGCCAGTCAAACAACTTTCAAGTATTTCCGCTCCGGGTGATTGAGACCGGACACCAAAATACGAGAAAGTGAATCAAAGGGCCTTCCGAAGATAGTCTGGGATGATGAGGGCCCAGTCCTATCAGCGAAGGTATCAGAGGAAGTTACGCTGACCTCCTAACAACAGCCTGCGCCGATGCAAGCCCCCAAGCTTCGCAAGGGTGCCCTCCGGAAGTACCGTTGAGAGTGATACAACGTCGACCTCAGGTGCCACGGGATTCCCCTCCGCAGCCACCTATGCAGATCCCTAGGAGAGGAAACTATGGGTACCAACTCGTCGCAGAAGCCAGGCGGAACAGTCGTGAGGTAAGTTCGGACAAGTAGGAGAGGGGGTATCTCTCTTCCCTGTCTTCACAGACCCTCGTGCTTGATTCCCAGATCCGGAGCTTTCCTGGTCTTCCTAACGCTATTGGATTTACTCTCTTTAATCAGACTCTTATGTTTGACATTTTATGTGGCCTTGGAGAGTTAACTCTCCACTCGCCTAATCCAAGGCCCTAAAATCCTAAACTTGTTGGTGTAATAACTAAAACAAAAATTTCTAGTGGATTTTAATTAAGCGCTTGATTTTATTAGGCTGTTCTTTAAGTCAAAGGTAATTGAGGTGAAACTTGTGGTGTTTTATGGACGCAAAAGAAATTAATAAAACTTAGCTACATGCATATGCACTTTTGTTTTCGATGAATAGCAACTTCTATGAGGTTCAGAGACACTTGTAATATAAACAAATTTTCTTTTTCTTTTCAGACCCCACACTCACAAAAACTAACAAAACTAAATATGCCTAAAAAAGAGATGCAAATCTTACCCTAATGCAAGAACTAAATGTGGATGCACGATTCAAAGACTACTCTAAAAACAAAGAAGGAAAGTTGCTGCTTTACCAAATTTTGTCTTGCCACTGAAATGCTTAGATAGAAGATGATTTGTTACTAATCATTTCGTCCAAACAATAAAAACAAGTTTTAAGATAAAAAACAAAGCACTTTCACTTCGCAAAAAAGGAAATCAAATGAGAAGCAAGTTTAAGAAAGCGAAACTCAAAAACTTTCAAAAGATTTTCTTTCAATCAAACCAAAAAGTCTTTTTCAAGGGAAAGCTCTCAAAAACTGACACCAATGATTGATAAACAAGCAACCAAACACTTTTGTGAATTAACACCTTTCAAATGATGAAAACTCAACAAAAATAAATTGTGTTCGAAATCGCTTTTGACAATCAAAAGCAGCAATGAAAGTCCAAAATATCAAAAGACAAGTTTCAAGAAAAATGGTAACAAACAAATTTCCCGAAACGAAGGAGCAAATGGTCACAAAAATGATTTCGTTAAGCAAACACAAATGTCACGAAAACAAGATGGACACAAAGATTGAAGACAATCTTCCCACTCTGCCGAAACAGAGCAATCAAGATTCTTAGACAGAAATCTTGTGTGTCAAAAATCAATGACGCTTGCAATCAACGAAAAACAAGACTAGCACTCCTTATAACTAGAGAGAGTTCAGAACAAGATGCCCCCTGTCAAACAGAGAACTGTTACTGGAGAAATAACTGCTTGACACTGACCCAAACCACCAGACAAACATTCAGCAAAAAGAAAATTTATCAATCTTGAAATTTATGTAGTATACGCGTCTGCAATTAAGTGCAGAATGCGTGTATACGCGACTGAAACTAAGGAAACCTGCGTATACGCGGGTTCACTTAGTGCAACTAGCGTATATACGCTTCTGTAATCCAGAAAAAGAGCGTATCTGAAGTCTTTCAAGAAAAATAAAAAACACAGACTGAAAAAACTGGAAAAGCTTGGATTTCAGGAAAAGATCAGACAGTCAGAGCCAACAAACAGAGGGGCTGAGCCTTGATTGGCTTGAGGACTACCCAAACTAGGAACAACAAGAGTGTTGTCCCCAGCGGAGTCGCCAATTCTGGTTGAAGGGAAAGTACCCCTAGGGTCCTTTGGGCTAAGACTCTACCAGACTGAAAATTGCTTATTCAAAGAAACACACACACACAACCATCATTTTTACTTTTAAGCAAATTCTAATGTTTAGGGCACATACCTAAGGTCCTACGTTCGAGAAGACCGTTAGGGTGCAAACCCTTCTTGGAGTTCCCTTCTTCTTTCTTTGACCTGCAAGACAAACAAATCAAAGAACACAACAGTACCTGTACAAATACTTATGTATAAATCATCTTCATGCTATAAAGTTAGTTATAAAAGATCTTTAAGTAACCACTTTCATAAGAATTCAACACAAGAATTTCATAAGCATAAAGAAAGATTATTCGGGAACAAAGACGTGTTTCTTTATAAATAAAGGCAAATAAAGTACATATATCGGAAAGATATCACCTGAACACCTTCAGCAGGCTCCAAGCAAGCTTCCTCCCGGATTCGTTCCAGCCTCAAGCCTCCGACAAGAGCTCCTTCCAAGTCCTACTCCAATGATGGTATCAAGGATGAATGATCACCAATACACATGGAAACAAGGGTTTCCTATGCAAGATGGGGGAAGTGCAGAAAGCACCAAGGACTTCAGACCTGGTCTAAGGGGAAAATCTCAGCATAATAATCTTGCTCTCCTTTCTCTCTCCCCTTGGCCTTCCCATTGATGTCTTTTTATACCCTCTCCAAAGTAGTTTTTTAGTTAGGAGTTGGTTGGGAACAGTTGGGCCACGGGCACTAACAGGTGATCCAGCAGGTAAACCCGCGATCACCGCCCGAAAAAGAGGAAATTATATTTTTTTAAGTGTTTTAATAGATACACGCGGGTTGGGTATGACAGACCCGCGTGTACACGCGTTTAACTCAGGGCAATGTCGCGTATAGGGAATAAAACACTGTTTTTTAAATTTTTGGACCAGGTCTGGAAGGAGGGGTTGCCCTAGGCCATGAGTGCAGCATCACAAACCATAAGAGTGAGATTTGGAGCTATAACATGAACTGCAATGGAGAACCCTCCACCCACATCTATGAGTGGAAGAGGTGTCCCCCCCCCTCTAGATCTTCAGGCTCATTCTTTTAGATCTTGGTGTTAACCACAGTGGCACTGGGCTCTGCGTCAATGATCTGCTACCCTTTGTCATTCCCCTTGTCAGGTTCTTACTCAGAGTCAGAACATGCGTCTGAATCAGAAGCCCTAAGCTTGGCCACCAGTGACTGCTTAGCCCGACACTCGCTTTTGTTGTGAGTGGAGCTCTTATGGAACTCACCCAATTTTCCTGTGTCCTTCTTTGTCTTCATGGTGTTGTTCTTTGCTTGCAGCTTCAGTTGGTTGTCCTGGGTTGCCCCACCTTGGCTTTGGCTTTGGCCCTATGGTTTGGGGATGTATTTTCCTTGCTTCAGATTCACATATCCAAAGTCTTGCTTTTTCTATTTAAACCTTTTCTCAATCTTGAAAGTGTATCAGTATTTTGTGCTGAGCGAGGAGATGTCTAGGAACTCCATCTCATCTTGGATGTACTTGTGTAGACAATCACAATACTTGAGTACCAGATGGCACTCAAAATCCTTGATACCCAACTTCGTGCGGAGGGTATGGAAAACATTTGTGAAATCCGACACATCTTCGTTCCTTCCCTGTCATAGCATGGTCCACTTTATGTATTTATCTTCATAGCTCCCAACGGGTTAATATTGTTCCTTGATTGCATCTTGGAAAGAAGCCCAAGTGAGTTCGACTGAAAACAGTGAGGATTCCCTCCCATCCTTTTGTTCACAATAGGTTTCCCACCAGTCCTTGACGTGTAGGGTGGCTTTGAGAAGTAAAAGGGTAATATTTTCCCGATTGGAAAAGTCATGAACTGAAAATATCCTTCCAACAGATTCAACCATTTATCTGTTGCGCTTGCATCTATTTGGCCCTCAAATATGGGAATATCAAATTTAACTTGTACCTTAAAAGGAGTGGTAACTCCAAAGTGGCTGATGGATGAAGATGTGTCACCTGTAGGCAGTCGTCGGAGGATCTAGGAAAAGTTATCCATCATCGCGTTCCTTTGTGGCTGAGAGCTTCCTTATCCTTATCCTTTGGGCAGTCAAAACCTTAGTCAAGAGATGCTTCCGATTGGTGGAACCAATCCCCCCTCATGTGATTGGTTGGAATGACAAGGTAGAAAATCCATAGAGCTTGAAGCCTAAAAGATAATTTAATTTAGAGTCGGGGGCTCAATGGTAAATGAAGTCAGGGTTCTATCGCTAGATGATGATGGAAACTTCTTTTGTCCCTCAGATATGTTAGGCAGGGATGTTTTCATAGGTGGAGATCCCAGAAGCTCAAAAGGTCGAAACCCCTGAGTGTTGTGAGAATTACTTATTAAAGGGCTTCAAGTTCGAGGATTCCCATTTACCAATTAAAATAAAATTTGAACCAAGTCTTTGAGGGATTCCTTGCTCTCCTTAAACTGGACAGATGAAGACTTATCATCAGTAGAGATGACGTAAACACGACGTCTTGAAGGACATGTGGCAAGTAGTTTGAGATTTTTGGGTACCAAAAGGAGCCATATATAGGTGATGCATGGACCTCTTGAAGGTCGAAATGTGGTGTGGATTATGTCAACATGATGTCACCCTGGCAATGGTTAGACCCCAAAGATTGAAAACCTCATAATTGCAGATGGTTGAATGTCTTGGGGAACTGCGGGTACTAGGGATCATTAGTTGATGGTGCATTGGTTGACGGATAACTTCTCTATCACTTAGGTTCATTAATTTAGAAGTATTTTGATATAGGCGTTGGGGTTTTGGGTCTCATAGGGACACCGATGGATAGCACATGGAGGGTTACGTGGAATCTCAAGATACCTAAAGTTGGTAACTGTTGCAGAAAGCAACATCAAAAAATCCAAGGTAACGATATGGATAAAGGATGTTTGGTTAGACCCACACTAATGTGGTAGGCCACTAGCGAGAGAGTTGGCCATCGTCATGGAGTCATGACACGTTAGTTAGAGGGTTAGATTCTAGGGGGTACCTCCACTCGAAAGTTCGATATGTTTTAAGAGTCCCAAAGTCGTGGCATGTCATCTAGGATGTTGAATTCCAAGGGGTGCTCAACTTGAGAATTCAAGATGTGCTAAGGGTTTTGAATTCGTGAAACATTAGTTGGAATGTTGGATTCCAGGGGGAACCTCAACTTGAAAGTTCGAGATGATTTGAGGGTCTCGGAGTCTTGACACACTAGCCAGAAGGTCGAGATTTCGAAGGGGACTCCGAACTGCAATTTCAAGATGTGTTGGGGTTCCAGAGCCGTTCCAAGTTAGTAAAATAAAAATAAATAAATAAAAGTTACCCATTCCTCGAATATGAAATGAAGGGGTTGGGTACATTACAAATGCACATTGTATTTATTTATTGTAAACAATTTTTTGTGTATAGGCTTGAGGATCAAGGCATAACATTTCTCTTGGGAATTATGCAAGGAAATGGAGAAATTCCTATTTTTTAAGGGCATATTTGCACTAAGAAATATGAGCTCCTAGTCGGACTTATTTGCCTAAGGGTTGGGTGAGCCTTGAAATAGAATTGATCAGTATTGCAAAAATCTTTAGGCTTGAAGCAAATTCTATGTAATAGATCAGATTCCTTAGTTGATTTAATACAAGCAAGAGGGGTTTTTCATAGTTTGGTTCCCCATATATATTATGTGTTCTATGTGTGATTATGTTTCTATTCATTGTTTTCTTTCTGCAAATTATTAGTTGAGAAATATTGTGCCTTTTCTAACCAATCTGATCTCATTAGAAATTACAAGGTTTCAAGGATTTTGTACATGGTATTAGAGCTAAAAAAAAGATAGAGATTGAGTTCCTTGATCGAAATCAAAGCACATTGAAGAGAAGATCAATTCGTGCAGGAATTCTACAAGTGCGGGAAACATGTCAGTCTATGGTTTGAGGATATAGCGTGCGCCGTGCCCTAAATGGGACTTCAAATTTCTTTGCATGGAAGGACATAATGGAGGTTGTGTTAGATGATAGTGGGGTTTTCGAATAAATCAAGACTGGTATTCCTAAACCTCCTACATTAGATGCACAACAACTAACTAAATGGAAGAAGGAAATTGCCAAAGCTAGGAGGATGATCCTAGAATGAGTCAAAGATCACATTGTTCCAAATTTTCATGTGAAGGAGACACCATTCCTGATGCAAAAAGGGCCCTTAATGATCTGTTTGAAAGAAATAGTGATGTCGGAAAACTCACTTTGAAGGAAAAATTAAAGAACATTCGAATGGGAAAAAATGAGCCCATTGTTACATATCTATCCAGGTTTTCTCAAGTGAGGGATGAACTTGGAGGTGTTCGAGAGATAGTTACACCAGTAGACCTTGTGAGTCTTGCTCTTCTTGGGCTTCACAAATCGTGGCATAGTTTCCAGGATGCAGTGAATGAGAGAGATAAGCTCCCTGATTGGGAGAGAATATGGTCAGATCTTGTACAAGAAGAGATAAGGAAGGGCATCAAGGATGGAGTCTCATATGGGACATAAGATGAGGATAACTTTGCTTTAACTCATAAAGGCAAGAAAGCCAAGGGAGAGAAGGTCCATGAAAAAACTGAGTCTAGTCAGAATGGAGGAAAGAAAAATACTGATCTTAGCAAGATCAAGTGTTTTCATTGTCATGAGTTTGCACATTATGCTACAAAATGTCCAAACAAGAAATCCAACAAGCATATTGGAGCAACAGCAAGAGGAGAAGCACTCTCTTCTAAGTTCGAATTAGATTTCTTATTGATATCTTGCATGGAAATCTTAGTTCGAGGTAGTGAGTGGTACATTGACTCACGGGCTTCATTCGACATGACAAAGAATAAATATTTATTTAGCAATTTGGAGGACAAAGACATGAGATTCCATATCTAACTTGGAGATGATGGCAGATACATGACCAAAGGAGTTGTGCAATAAGATTTAGGAGGGAGTATTGTTCCCTTTTCCATCTCAAGAATGTGATGTATGTTACAGGATTGAAGAAAAACCTTGTCTTAGTAGCAGTCCTTGAAGGCAAATGGTATGATTTAGTATTCAACAAAGGGAAGGCCTACCTCAAGCATTCAGCTTCAAGACAAGTCAAGCAATTTTTTGTCAGGATAGAGAACCTCTAGAAATTGGAGGTTGATGCATGTGCAACCATAGAAGAAAGGGAGATAGTTCTCAAATTAGAGATGTGGTGGTTGAGTGAGAGCAGGATAGAGCTCTCAATATGGAGCCTCAGCTAGTATCTCAGTTTTAGTCTAAGAAACTTAGTAGTTGGGTTGACCAGTAGGATGATGATGAGGACCATAGCCTAGGGCAAGTAGAGGAAACCACTCAGTCAAAGACTTCGAGTATACTAGGGATGCACTCAAGACTATGATGCGCATGTTAACAGATGAGTTGGACAGAGGTGCCAAAATAGTGCACCTGGATGAAATGGCAGTAAGACTTTGCTTTCAGAAGGATGTCACCATAGAGTACATGGACACCATCATGGACTACCAAGCTTGGCATCAGTTCACCACCGTCGATCATCATGAGGATGTCGAAGAGTTGGTCTTCCCACAACTGTCCAAGTCTTAGTGATGTCTTGCATGGCTTACTCAAGCCTATTTTGTCTCACATGGGTACATGTGCAGATTGTAATGTAACATCTTGTAAAAGTGAACGTCCAAGTGTCAATAGTAGAGTGTAACAGTGATGTAGTAGTTGAAGAGTCATGAGGGTAGGTGAAGAGTCACAAAGGGAGAATGTCAAGGATCACCCCACCCTTTTCTATTTATAGAACCTCATAACTTATTATACAGGATTTTGGGAGCCAAAATTCCTATAGGTATATCTTAGAGAAAGCTTGGAGTGTATTATAACGCGCCTTGGTTTCTCCATAGTGCAGAGCTAGTATATCTCTTTGGAGGAGCAGGCAGTTGTGACTGTAACGTTCCACTATCGGAACTAGTGGTTGGTCATGGTTGTATGTATGATTGGAACTTTCACTTTCTTAATATAAAATATCTAGCACGTTTCATGCATATGTTGTTACTGTAGTTCAGTTATCTTGGTTACTCTAATGATATATGTAGTTGTTTTCTTACACATGTATGTATGGATTCTTTCTATATATGTTTGTATGAATCTTACTAAGATGTGTTGTTGGTTTAATCATCACTTTGGATCGTTGGTTAACTTGCCTTCCAGCTTGTGATGCATCTTTTCTCGCGTGTTCCCTTTCAAGCCGTGTGTTTCCATAGGTTTCTAAGGGGTGCACTCATTCCCCTTTTCGTGTGTTAAAACCCTTCATGCACCTTCCTTGGCTTGTTGCGCTAGTCACACCCTTGCCACCAACAAAGACATCTTGCTTACCTCTACGGCAACCACGATCAAAGTGATACCGTACGACCCACTGTTGGGACTCCTACGCCAAACAGTCTGATTTCTAGTTGGTACTTCTTACTAGGGAGACCCCCTGACATGTTGGCGGGTCCAGCACCATCAACCCCACCTTTAGCGGAACCACTAGGTGATAAATTCGCATGGGTGCAACGGAAATCCCACTGAAATTTTGGCAAAATGTTAAACAATTAAGTTTTCCAATGAGGCTCGAGTTCCGACCCCTTAGCTCACAAGCTTGGTCCTATGGCACCATGTGGCCAGGGGTGCAGGCCAAAGGCCACGCTCAGGCTGACACTTCACGCATCTGGTCATGTGATAGGCCATGTGGTCGTTGGCTGGGCCACACGCTATCCCTCTTTGCCTGAGCCTTCTTCTGTCCGTCACAGTAGTTTTTATGTGACCACGGGTCAAGGCTAACTACCCACCCCCTCCGCCTTGTGCAACGGTTCCGAGTTGACATATGTGACCAGGGTTGGGGCCACGTGCCTTGCCCCTTCACCTCTGCCCTAGTTGTATTGATGCCCACAAGACCTGGGGCTAAGACTTTCCGCTCGCCCCTCTCCACTTCGCCTATGGGCATATGTTAAACCATGTAACCAAGGGCCATGTGCCTCGCCCCCATCCCCAACCATTGGAACACGTTAATTTATATATAAATTTGGCACTATGTATAACAAGCGACAACATGTGGTCCAACGATTCAACACAGTAGTTATAACTGAAATGTCATGGGTTTGATTCTATTGGAAGGTGGTCGACCCGTTCAAACAACGTTTTCACAAAAACAGAGGTCCACATGATGCCCTCCCATTGGACCACGTGGCACCTCATGATTGGTACTCCACAAAAACAAACAAACAATAAAATTGTGCCACTTATCCTCATACAACTGAGCCACAAGTGCATCATTGGGCCACATGTATGTTGTACATGCACAGTCGCTTGCTGACATCAGCACCACGTCACCTATACAACCTACCCAGTCAGCATCCCAGTCAACCATGCAAGTTGACTTTTTAGTTGTTTGAAAAAAGCTTCAGAATGTGATAACTTTCACATATGGTGTGAGAACGAGGCGATTCAAGCATCATTGGAATCAAAACAATGAAATCTACGATTCGGTGCTATTTTTGGGAGATTTCGAGCACTTTGATTTTTAAGCATATTTTTTATCCCATGCATCAACTAAAATGTACAGAAGAGGGCACAAAGGGAAACCTTGCCTAAGGCCCCTAGAGACCTTAAGGAAAGGAGTTGGTATGCCATTTATTAAGGCGGAAATATAGTGATAGCTACTATGTGATTTATCCATGAATAAGGAAGAGGAAGGAATGACACATCGATCAAAAGCATTTTCCATGTCCAACTTTATGACAAAACTTGGTTCACCTTTCTCCTTGATTGAGTGGATAGCTTCCTGAACGAGGATGATTGTTTCTAATATATGTCTTTGTTTGAAGAATCCTCCTTGATTTTCAGAAATAAATATCGAAAGGATGCCTTTAATCTACTAGTGATGATCTTAGTCAATATTTTGTAAGAGGCATTATAGAGAGATTTTGGCCAGAACCTGGAGAAGTTGACCATATTATATTCTTTTGGGATGAGGGAAAGGAAGGAAGATTTTTTGCTCCCCTCCACCTTGCACTTGTTCGTGGACCAATTGAGCATTCGAAGGAGATCTTTCCTAATCTCACTCTAGAAAATCCTATAGAAATTGATCGGGAACCCATCCTATCTGGGAACCTTATCTAGATCCATAGATCAAATTTCCTCCACCACTTCTTGTTCTTCGATCCTTTGTACTAGGAGTTGATTTTGTTTCTCTGATATCTCATGAGGAAGGGAGAGATGAATTATTTAGCTTTGGAAAAATCCAACACAATGTAATGTATAGAGAGATTGAATATGGTTGAAGGTTTCTTCCTTGATTTTAGTAAAAGAAGTTATATTTTATTTTTCTTCTGGAGTAATTTCTCTGACTCTATTTTGCAGCTCCATTGCCTTTGCTTACTTGTGGAAGAAGGCCATGTTCCTGTCTCCTACCTTAAGCCATGTGCTTCTCAACTTGAGATGTCAAAATTCCTACTCTTCCCTGCATTATTCGAAGTAGAGAGATTTTAAATTCTTTTTCTCTCTTTAGATATTGCTCTTCTACCTTGCTTCTCTCCATAATTAACATATGTCGCTCCATTTATGCAAGTATTGAATCTCTCTTTTTACTTGGTAGAACAAAGGATTCTTTTACCAATTATCGAAGAGCATGCTTAACCCTTTTTAGTTTTGTTTCCCACATGAAGGCTGGAGAAAGGGTAACTTGAATACACCATGCTTGGTTGATGTGCATGATGGACATTGGATAAACCAATGCTCCATGTGTTATTCCCGACATGGTTTAACCGCCTATTTTGGATCCTTATCTCTAGTGATATGATCGTTGAATAATACCTGTAGGTTTTGGTATAACGACAATCGTGGTTCCAAACAAGTGGTATCAGAGCATAGGTCACAAGTTCGATACACAACTAGCTCACATTGGGGGGGATATTGTTGGACATTGGATAAACCAACACTCCCCGTGTGTTTCGTGACATTGACTAACTGCCTCTCGTGGATCCCTATCTCTGGCAATATAATCATTGACTACCTGCGAATTTTGGTATAATGAAAATCGTGATTCCCAACAAGGGGTTATGGGCCCACCATGCTTCCGCTGCACCACCCTGATTGATTCATTCAACGTTATTCTCTTCATATTGGCAGCCACAAATTTTATTGATATATTGTCGATGTTATTTGCAAGCTGGGAGAGAGCGTTATTTCTCATGCAGAATACTAACAACCATCAAATCATGTTTATAAAAATGTGTGAGGTTGCAAGGCTTAATGGTTAGAGAGTTAGATAATGTGTGAGAATTGATTGAGGTGTTCTTTATTAATTACCTGGCACATAGAGGAGCTGATGTGAAGTAGAATTGAGGAGGAGAAACAAAAAAAAATATTAGATATCATTTTTTGGGATTCAACTACGTTAAGTAAGTCATTCATGTATGACCATTTCCATGAGAGGTAGTCGTAACTGACTAATTTCTCATGATTTTTGAATAGTTCACTTAGCACTCATTGCATCGGGTGATGCTCACAAGGGTGAAGAAGTGGGATTGAAACTAGTGAAATGAATCACAAAGCATCAATCATCACTTCCGGGGCTTGCACCCGGTAACCAGGACTTCCCAGGAGGTCACCCATCCCAAATCTCCTCTGGCTCAAGCGTGCTTAACAGTGGAGTTTTCCCCACAATCAAGCCCACTTGGCTTGCTACCCCATTTGCAAAACCTTAGCAAGTATTGTGCCTCATGAACCATTCAAGTAGAGATCCCTTTACTCTTTTTGAATTTAAGTATGGGGGTTTACGCAGTGCATTATATTAGATATCATTTTTTGGGATTCAACTGCGTTAAGTAAGTCATTCATGTATGACCATTTTCATGAGGCACAATACTTGCTAAGGTTTTTCAAATGGGGTAGCAAGCCAAGTGGGCTTGATTATGGGGAAAACTCCACAGTTAAGCACGCTTGAGCCAGAGGAGATCTGGGATGGGTGACCTCCT
Source organism: Pinus tabuliformis (assembly GCA_031772625.1). Taxonomy (NCBI): domain Eukaryota; kingdom Viridiplantae; phylum Streptophyta; class Pinopsida; order Pinales; family Pinaceae; genus Pinus; species Pinus tabuliformis. The sequence goes on from CM062809.1 coordinate 624,540,848, forward strand.
GGGAAGTCCTGGTTACCGGGTGCAAGCCCCGGAAGTGATGATTGATGCTTTGTGATTCATTTCACTAGTTTCAATCCCACTTCTTCACCCCTGTGAGCATCACCCGATGCAATGAGTGCTAAGTGAACTATTCAAAAATCATGAGAAATTAGTCAGGTACGACTACCTCTCATGGAAATGGTCATACATGAATGACTTACTTAACGCAGTTGAATCCCAAAAAATGATATCTAATATAATGCACTGCGTAAACCTCCATACTTAAATTCAAAAAGAGCAAAGGGATCTCTACTTGAATGGTTCATGAGGCACAATACTTGCTAAGGTTTTGCAAATGGGGTAGCAAGCCAAGTGGGCTTGACTGTGGGGAAAACTCCACAGTTAAGCACGCTTGGGCCAGAGGAGATCTGGGATGGGTGACCTCCTGGGAAGTCCTGGTTACCGGGTGAAAGCCCCGGAAGTGATGATTGATGCTTTGTGATTCATTTCACTAGTTTCAATCCCAATTCTTCACCCCTGTGAGCATCACCCGATGCAATGAGTGCTAAGTGAACTATTCAAAAATCATGAGAAATTAGTCAGTTACGACTACCTCTCATGGAAATGGTCATACATGAATGACTTACTTAACGCAGTTGAATCCCAAAAAATGATATCTAATATAATGCACTGCGTAAACCCCCATACTTAAATTCAAAAAGAGTAAAGGGATCTCTACTTGAATGGTTCATGAGGCACAATACTTGCTAAGGTTTTGCAAATGGGGTAGCAAGCCAAGTGGGCTTGATTGTGGGGAAAACTCCACAGTTAAGCATGCTTGAGCCAGAGGAGATCTGGGATGGGTGACCTCCTGGGAAGTCCTGGTTACCAGGTGCAAGCCTCGGAAGTGATGATTGATGCTTTGTGATTCATTTCACTAGTTTCAATCCCACTTCTTCACCCCTGTGAGCAACACCCGATGTAATGAGTGCTAAGTGAACTATTCAAAAATCATGAGAAATTAGTCAGTTACGACTACCTCTCATGGAAATGGTCATACATGAATGACTTACTTAACACAGTTGAATCCCAAAAAATGATATCTAATATAATGCACTGCGTAAACCCCCATACTTAAAGAAAAATATGTTTTAGACAATCTTAATTAATTTGAGTTTCATTACAAATGAACCCCCTTTCCACTGATTTCGAAGGGGGAGGTAAGCAGAAATAAGAAGAAATGCTTCTCAAGAAAAATAAAGGGGAGGATCATAGTGGTATCAGAGCGTAGGTCACGGGTTCAATACACACCTAGCTCACGTTAGGAGGGAGATTGTTGGACATTGGATAAATGAACACTCCTCGTGTGTTTCCTGACATGGACTAACTGCCTCTCATGGATCCTTATCTCTGTAGATATGATTGTTGACTAATACTTGCGAGTTTTGGTATAATGACAATTTTTTATTCCCAATAGTCCATTACACCTTCTTCTCACAACCATCCTGGGTTGAATCTAAAAGGAATTGGTTCTAGGTCCTCTCCCACTTCCATTATGAATTTAATTGGTCAATCGTTGGATTCTCCTTGAGGCATAATGGAGGAGGCATCCCAACCTGATAAAACCCAAGAGCTATGTATTAAAAACTAATCTGACCCTGCAACGATATTCATTGCTCCACATCTTCTATTTGACCAAATGTATTTTCCTTTTGTTGGTATGAAGTCTAAAAGATCCCATTCTTCCATAAGATCCTCCATTCGCTCTCCAAAAGGATCGCTGACCAGTGAGCCTCCCTTTTTTCAGATGCAAACAAAGTTGTGTTCCCTTTAGGGAGATGAGATTATCTCAGAATCGATTTTTCTCATTATAAGTTATGAGGAAATAGATGTTCAACAATTTGACTCTATCCCCGATTCCTTTATTTGCCATATATGCTACTACCTAGTACGGAGTTGACTAAGATTCTATCAAGGAGAATACAACATTGTCCTAGAAGATGCCTAGGCCTCCCGAGGCTCCCCTTGAGCTTTACGCGACACCACTGCTTTCGTTCCAAAATACCTTTGACGCTTTCACGAGCTCAAAATCTATTAATTTTGATTCTTGTAAAAAGAAATTGAGGGCTACTCTAATTTAACCAGATCCTTTATATAGAGGGAATTTTTTGGGTCACCCATTCCCCTTATATTCTAAGAGATTATTTTCATCAATTTTTAGTAAAAGAATTGGATTTTCGACCTCCTTCCTAACTCATTCATCCTTTAAATCCGGATTCGTTTAGAATGTCTAAAATTTGAGGCTGACTAGCCAGTTTTTTGTTGAGGCTAGCCTTTTTCTCCCTTAGTTATTTTTTGGAGTGTCTACATCTTCTTTTTCCAGTGCTCTTTGTTTCATCGCTGCTCAAGTCCTCATTTCCACTTGGAGGGAGAGATGTATTCCTAGTGACAATCTTTCTATGGTGATCAACTAACTGTGTTGGTCGAGATGGGGTAAAGTCCATAGCATGAACTTGGAACAACAATGTGCCTGATTCATCATCTTTGGACTTCAAGGGTTCTTGGACCATAGGGATGAGATTTGTAACTTGATCTTCAGGAGATGGGGCTTCCTTTTTTCCCCTTCCTTTGGCCACTCTAGGATCTCCCCTTCTTCTTTCATTTCATCTTTTGTATCTTCTTCCTCTAACAACTCTTTGGGAACATTCGAGTCCTCTAATGTGTTTTCACCATTCAATTGAAGCACCCCAAAGGGGTTTGCAGAGGTTGAGGGAGTAACATTGTGCAAGGAAGATGCGTTTTTTGGGCATGTCTCCTTCTATTGCCACTTTTCCATTGTGTTTTCCACCCGCTCATCCTGTTGGGGTTGAGACACTTCTCCCTTATTTGCCTTCTTACAATCCCTAGCAAAGTGTCTATAGTCATGAAGGACTTGATACTTGAAGGGAAGTTGCTCATAGTCTAGGGTTTGGCAGTGCTTCCATTCTACCATGTGAGAAATATTTCCACTGAGAGTCCCTTTTCTAAGTCTTCCTCAATGCATATCCTGGTAGAGGTGAACTCTCCACCTTTGGGTTTTGCTCTATCGATATAAACCTCCCTACTCCATTTCTGATTGTGCTGAGACAATCATCTCCCCAATAGGAGAGAGGAAGCCTCGACAATTTCACCCAGACTAGACAGTTGTGGGCATGTCTTCTGTGGGATCAAAATCAATTGACCATTTGTTTTAGTACATTCCCCTTGTCCCAAGGAACTAGGGTTTGTTTCTGAAGATGATCTCCTTGTCCTCCCTTGACTTGACTTGAAAAGCAATGAGAAGTATCCATTGTCGATTGCATATATTCCCAATTTGCCTTTCATCTTCACTCTCCATTTTCCCTCCACCCAATGCTCAATGGACTTGGGAAATGGCCACATATTGGTGAATTTTCTAACCAACACACAATTTGTTTAGGCTATTGTTGCTCGACAAAATGTGGGAGGGAGTGGAACAACGTGGATGTTCTTTACCTTCCTGACAAAGTTCGAATTTTTTTCAACGCTTTAAAAGCTACTACAATCACATTTGGCGGGGGAGGAGCCCCCCTTACTGACCATTGGTCACAAGGGATCCAGGTCGCAGAATGTAGGGTTAGGGTTTCCAGAGAGCAGAGCATCTTTAAATTATTCATTCATTCTTTTACTCTCCAATCCATTCAACATTTAATTTATATAGTTGAGTTAGTTATAATGTGTATACAAGTCATTCATTCTTTCACTCTCCAATCCATTCAATTACCATAATTTACTAAGCAACATCTTTGGCATTAATGATGATGATAATGATTAACATCCATTAAAATTAGAATCTATCTATGACTTTAAACAATACTAAACTCAAAAACCATTAAAAAAAAATTCCAAAATCACCTTACTTTTGATGACTGAAAAAATTACCATACAAATGTGTGTAAATGCATACAAATGTGTATAAATGTAAAGGAGGAAATTTCAACTCGAAAAACTCATAAAGTGGTTTACTTGTGAGCGAAGCAATGACCTAGAAAAAGAAAGTACAAGAGGAAAGCAAAACCGCCGTGTTGAAGGGCACATAAATAATAATGGCGGTAGATAAAAAGAAAAATTCAACAAACTTACTGAAGAAACTCATAAAAAGTGGTTTACTCGTGACCAAGGCAATGAGAAGGAAAGCAAAACCTCCGTGTCGAAGAGGCCATAAATAATGGCGGTGGACAAAAGAAGTCATCAAAGACTTGAGATGGGCGACAGGGCCATGTTTTTTCTTCAAATTCTGTGACTGCGTATCAATTCAGTCTCCATTGCTCCATTGTCGTGATAGTTGTGGAGCAATAATTGAAAAGAAACAAGAAATCAAATTCAATTGGCTTATGAAAAATGGTATGTAATGTCAATTGAATTGCAAGAGGTTGTGAGGCAATAACCAACATAAAGTGGACCCTTCTGAAACCAACATAAAGTGGGCCGTGGTGAGGCAATAACGCACGAAACGACACTCTCCGTATGGTGCACGCAACAAAACGTTTGGAAAATTTCCGATTGAAAAAAACGTTCTGTAGAACGTTAAATTCCAGCCTTGAATGCCATACAAATGCGTAAATGCGTTCCATTGAAAGTGAAGAAAGAAAATTCAACAAATTTACTGAAGAAACTCATAATATATGGTAAAAGAAAGGAAAGCGAAACCTCCGTGTTGAAGGGAACACAAATAATAATGGCGGTGGATAAAAAAGTCATCAAAGACTTGAGATGGGCGACGCGACAATACTTTTTCTTCAAATTTTGTGACTGCATATAAATTTAGTCTCCATTGCTCCACTGCCGTGGCAGTTGTGGAGCAATAATTGAGAAGAAACAAGAAATCAGATTCAACAAACTTATGGGTCACGGCTCACGGGCGTTCCAGAAAGACCTGCGCTTTGGCGTGGTTATGACGGATCAATAATTGATGAAAAGACGACAAACGGGTCACGGACGTTCCAGAGAGACCTGCGCTTTGGCGTGGTTATCACGGCGCAATAATCGATTAAAAGACGACAGACGGGTCACGGACGTTCCAGAAAGACCCGCGCTTTGGCGTGGTTATCACGGATGGATCAAAAGACGACAGTAGGGTCACGGACGTTCCAGGAAGACCTGCGCTTTGGCGTTCTGAAATTTGTGTTTGTAATGTCAATTGAATCGCAATAGGTTTTCCGAGTTGTCCTTTTAATAATTGATTATAACTCATTATGAAGTCGTTTGTGGTGAGCGTGGGAAAAAGACAGCACCATAGAAATAGAAATAGAAATCTCTGTTATCATCGGGACATGGGACTTCCTCCGTTTCCAATTGGATATATGACTTCCTCCATGCTATTATTGTCATGCAAGACGTAAGCGTAAGTGATATGTTTGAATTTGATTGCCATAACCGTAAGTTTTGTTTTGATTAACAATGACAAAAATCTTGGATGACTTTTAATTATTTGTCGAGATCACGGCAGTCTTTGTCATAAAAAGAATGATGATTGTTATTCCAACTACTCGACTATCCCGCGGGAGCATGGCATGGGAAGCTACGACAAGTTATCGGCTGAATGACCATCATCATGATTGTTATTCCAACGAGAAACATGTTGATACATCTAGCTTTTTACAAACAACTTTCTAACTTGGTGATATGTGTCAAAAAGTGCGGTAGATAAAGTGAAATCTTCCTCAATTTTTATATTAAAAATTAATTTCTTTTAACCCAGGATTATTATCTCTAAAATTGGTGATAATGTTTTTATACAATTTTATTGCAATAATTCTCAACCCAAAAATAACTTTTAGTTCTTCTAATCTATTCTAATGGTTAGTTTTATAATGTTTTCATACAATCTTATTGCAATAATTCTCAACCCAAAAACAACTTTTAGTTCTTCTAATCTATTCTAATGGTTAGTTCTAGGCACCATGTTAAATCTTTTTCTAACGTCAATGATGCAACACAAGAGATTGGTTTTAGTATTGTGATAGCCTTATATAATATTCCTAAGCATACCAACGCATTCATAGTAGAATGCTAGCTTCTAAATCAACATGGTATTTAATTTTTCTTTTGCAATTTTCTCTCCCTACATTGATCTTCTTTTCCAGAATAATTCCATATATTTTGGCTAAAGCAAGGCTAATCATAATAGTCCTATAATTAGAGGGATTTCTTTTACCCTCTCGTTTAAAATAGGAACAATGATACTTTCGGTTTAGGTTTTAAGAAAACCCTATTAAACGGTTATATTGAGGAGCTTGTGAATGTAAGAGGAGGATGGGTCTTTCAATTTTTAGGATTCCCACTTGGTAGAGCATTTTAAACACCTTGGCCACTAGAGAATTTAGGATATGTGACTCAGAACATTCATAAGAAGAATTTGATCAACTAGCGAAGGTTTTTAAAAATATAGGATATAAAGAAAGAGACATTAAGAAGGCCTTTACCAGAGTTAAAAGAAAAACGCCAAGCCAAACAAAATTTGTTGATAACAACATTGTTAAAAAGGCATACATTCCCTACATTCACTGATAAGATTGCAAAAGTGCCAAAAACAATGAACATTATCACATCCTTTTAACCCTCGATCACACTGAAATAGAAGATGAGGTATGTTAAGGATGATATTGGCAATCACTGACAGAGAGGGGCTTGCAAGGTTTAATGTTCTCACATGAAATGATACATTGGTGAAATTGGGGGTTCATTCAAGACCAGAATGAAGGAACACATTGCAGGCATCATGAATGTATCAAATCTTCGTCCTTATATGAACATTCGATCAAAATAAAACATCATGTTTGTATTAAAGACACCCAAATTCTTGCTAGGGAAAATCATTATTTTAAGAGGCACACTAGAGAGGCCCTAGAAATTTCCAAAAATGCAAGCAACCTAAATAGAGATAAAGGCTTGGAAATTAGTAAAAGTTGGCTTCCACTAATTGACCATTCATAATCCCCCTATTGTTGAACTTAATCTCTGTTTCCCTCTTCATCTCCCTTGTATTTTTCAATTTTCTTTTCTTTGCTCCCTCTTCTCTCCTTTCTCTCCTAACCTACTTTACACTTTTCCTCTTTAATCCTCTCCTCCATCCCCTCCCTATACCTCTCTTTTTCTTATACCCCTCTCCTCTCCTCCGACTTCTTATTTTCTAGTTCCTTCTTCCCTCCTTCCCTTTTTCCTCTAAGATATTCATCCTCGTATTTAATAATAATAATAATAAAATATTAAATATTAAATATAACTATTTAATTAATTGAATTTAATAATTTATTATACTATTAAATTATATATTATTATTAATTTATATAATACTAAATTATATATTAATACATTAATTTATATATTGTTATTAATTTTACATATTATTTTATAATTTTATATGTTAATTAATTTATTAACTTTTACTTATTACAATAATCTATTATTCTAATAAAAAAATTTACATTAACTTTCTTTTATTTTTCCTTCACCTAATAGTTTAACTTTCTTTTATTTTTCCTTCACCTAATAATTTAACTTTCTTTTATTTTTCCTTCACCTAATAATTCAAGGTTTTAGCCATTTGGGTTTTTTCTTGTAAAATTATTGAACCAACGCTTCTCCTCCACTTCTCTTCTCTTCTCTATCCCTTCTCTATCTTGCATTTCTAACTTTCCTTCCTTCCTTTTTCTCCTTGACACTTATGTCCTGATGATAAGTCCGGTTAATAGATTCTAAACATTTACCTATCAAAATGTCTAATGTGGAGCTTACTTCGAAAAAAACACGTATCAAATCACAAGCCCACGGGAATCTAAAAAAACATATTTCTATGTCTTTAGCTTTCCTGTTTGTGAGCGGATAAACCCAAACTCTGTGTATTCTAAAGAAGAAAAGTAGTCCTTTGTAGAAACAGTTTAAATGTTGTTTACAACATTAGATGATTCATAAAAAATCTAATGTAGGAATTCCAATCCCTCAAAGAAATCATATTGTTTTCTTTAATTTTTCAAATTATAATTTTTCTTTAGAATTTCTTAGGATCTAGCTTAGAGAGGTGTAAAAAGTTTATATTGCTATATATTTTCTTCTATTTATTTGGCCTTTGTACCAATTTATCTTGTCAAATTTTAGGGACTCTTTAGAGGCATCCCTAGTGGATTTTGTAACATTCTTACACCTCATTCTATTTTGTTTTTACTCAACACCTTCATAGAGAACTTATTGATGAAAGTGGAGAGGGTTATCATAAAATCATGATAGAAATCTTCAATATTGTTCTTAGTTGATAGGATACCTAATTCATTATTTAAATCCTTTAGAAAAGATTAATGTTAATTTTTCGAAGAACAAATACTTTTGGCTATCATAATTCTCTTAGATGGGGTTTTGTGTGTGACTAAGTTTAGAGTTGGGGTTAAATTTCATGATTTGAATCACTCATGGTCATTTAAGATGTCAATATCTAATATTTGTTGCATGTGGTGATATTAGATCTGGAATATTCCCTACATACTACTGCCAAGCCCATGGATGCAAGTCATCCTAAATTATTTTGGACATTTTTTTAAACTACTATAAATTATCATATATTGAGAACTATAGAACATGATTGGCTAAGACCTAAACATTTTCTCAACCAAGTCTTTAAAGTTTCCTTTGTATCTACTAATTAATCCAAAGTCCTCATCTAGTCATATAGGACTAGAGTTGGAATCATTGCTTAAAATAATACCTTTATTAGTTCTTATTCTAGTATTAAAGTCTACAAGAAATAGGATATTGCCTTCATTTCTCAATTTTTCAATATCTTGTTATAATTCATTATAAGGGAAATTATTATCTAGATCGTTTTTCTTATAAAAAGCAGAATTAATAGGTGAAAAATAACATATCACTATGTAAATATTTTTGGCATTAATATGTGAAATATCCATCGCACATGTACTAATTGAGATAATCTTTAATATGAAGCCTAATATGAGGGAAAATGTTCCTCTTTATCTCATAAGATTTTCCTCCAACCATACGTGGTAGGACCTATTGTTATATATCGACCACAATACAAAACCTCCCATTTTAGGGACCTAGGCTTCTTCTCCCAAGCTTCAATAAGCTCTATAATATCAAATTTTCTCATGATCCAACATCATAACATGGGACCTACACTCCATGGAAAGCCACAATAGTTCCAAGAGTGGATACAAAGCGTCCTAAATTCCAATTTTAATTGTCTTTTCGTAGCTTATCTTAACATGAATTGACTAATTCTTATGCTCAATTATTTTTCTCAATCTCTTTACTTCTATGAGACTAGTTGTTTCAATTGATAGTTTACAATGTATTTCTTACTTGACAAGAGTTAGTGTGTCCTCTCTTTTTCTCCTCTTTCAAGCCAAAAATTATGAGATTCGAGTTTCTTTTGTTGTGTTCATGGTCTAACTCTATAAGCTTATTCATTTCCTCTTTGTTAGGTTTGATATCGTGTTTACTTTCTAGACCATTGAATTGTTATTTACCTTTTCTTTTAGTTCATAAATTCTAGTCCTAATTTGATTCGTAAACTACCATGGATATTCCACTAGAAAATTCATCGCAATAGATCTGATAAATCTATAATTAAAAATCCAAAAATATACACAATTAGGGTTTATTCCTCATCAGATTTATGGATATTTAGATTATTGTTTATTGTTTATGCAAAAAATTAAAATTTATGCAAAAAATAAAGTAACATCGAATAAACAAATCATGAAACCACATTTGACACAAAATAGATCTTGGGAAACCCTTTCAAGAGAAAACCCAATTGGAAGGTGTTGTTGCTCTAGTCTCTTTCTATGAATAGAAAATAGTTGCAAGTACATAGAAGTAAGGCACGTGGCCCATGGGCTAATAAAGTGCACAAATCCTCTCTGTGTGCTCTCTCCTTATCCTTCTCGAATACTCTAATTGTCTATGGAACAAATGGAATAAAAAATAATGGAACCCCTTTTCCTCCTAGTGGCCCAGTTATAACACAACCCAATAGCCTACTAATGATTAGGTTTGACAATCTCAACTCTTGAACAAAGTTATAATATGGACTCTTGTAGAGAATCCTTCATCATAATCATGTGAATAACCCCTTTTCCATGAATTATGGGGATGACATGGCAACCTCTCAAATTATGGTAGTGAAAATAGGAAGGTCAACTTCAAAGTGACATAAATTTTGTATACAGAGTCTAATTGAGGTTATTCTTGCATTGTTGGTAAGTTCTTTGTGTGTGGAATAGGGTAAAAAGATTTTCACTAAATTAAAATAAATTTACCACCAAAAAACATCATTTTATGCCTAAAAATTCTCTCAAAAGGTTTCAAACCCTAATTTTCCAAACTAGGTCATGCCAATCAAACTAGTTTTGCAAGTTGATTCCTCCACTTTTTCCACTCCAAAAACATCAATATGGATGAAAAAAAATATAATGACCTAATTTGGATCACACCTCCTTATTTTGGGAGGATTTTGGTCCCCAAAATCATCTACTAAATGAGGTGAGTAAAATGTTTCCTCCACATTCTCTCAGGTGTGCCAATGGGCCTTGCCTAGAAGTTTTCCTTTCAACTTGATCTACCGAAGATCATATTGTCACTGCCTTGTAGTTCTCGACCTCTTCTACAAAATTGTATCATTTATGAACTCTGCATGAGCATATAGTGCCAAATCCTCTAGAAAATATAGGACATGTTCCTCTTCCTGATCTACCATGGAAGGCTCATTGAGCTTCAAATTCTCCACATTAAGAACTATGTAAATGTGCATGTATGGGGGTAGACCTATCCAAATAAAAATTGTGTTGCTTCTTACCCATTGGTGGTCCTTTCAAAGAGCATCAAAACATACATCTCGCTAAACCTATCGACCACCACAAACATGTAGTCAGTGTCCCTTCCTGTGTGTTGGTAAACCTCCCACAAATTCCATGGAAATTCTTTCTAGGGACAAGTGGGTATAGGTAAGGGATGAAATAGACCTTGTTTCCTGTTACTAGACTTGCTAGTGCAATAAAGCATTATTCTTATGGGCCTAACTATCTGTTCTTGCATATTGGGTGAATACACATGCCTTTGCAAGTTGGCCACTGTCTTCCCTACACCAAAGTGCCTGCAACCTTGTAGATGTGAGCCACTCTAATCAATTTGCAATCACTCACCTTTAGGAACACAAAGTGTATCCATCCTATAGAGTAACCCATCCTAGATATAGTAGTGAATGGTGTTGACACAATCGTGCACGTGACTTTGAATCTACAACTACTGAAACATCTCCTTGAAGTCGTCATTCTCTGAATATGCCTCTCTATATGCATTATGGTGAATGGTTCCATATGCATAAGAGTTCCCAAAGTTACGATCTTTGATGTCGGTGGAATTGAAAGTATTTCGTTCAACTTGTTTGTGCTACCATTCTCATACTTAATCATTAAATGAAACTATTGTAGAAACCCCATCCACTTATAATGCCTAGTCTGTTGTAGCTTACTTTGGGCCTATAGGTACTGTAGTGGCCAGTGATATACACTAGTACAATTGGGGCCAAAATCTTACAATTATTTTGATCCAGACTTAAACAGGAATGCAACAAATTCTTTATATAACCATAAATACAGAGATGCATCAGAAATAACACTTTATTTCATTAATATCAAAATACTGAAATATGCTTACAAATAGAATGGAAATAAACTAGCTCGGGTGATGGTAGCTTATCTCTCCGAAGAGATGTGGCGGCTACATGCCTATGAACTGTGTTAAAATGATGCTCAAGGGTCTATTTATTATTAAATGACAATATAAAACCATAAACAACCAAAACCCTAACCCCAAGAGATGTAACGTCAAGAGTTTGTGGGCCTCATTGGGGTTACTAGGGTGGCCAACTTCCTGGGGTCGTAACTTGGTCATATTATATTTGTTTGGCGCATATGATACCTTGTTGGAAAGGTCTCTCTAAGTACTACAAGATTTTTTGTAGGCACTGTGATGGCTTGCAACGGACCTCAAAAAACATCATTTAGGGGATAAAAACTGCTCCAGAATTTCAGGACCTGAAAAACTGCTAAAAATAGTAAATGCTGAAATAAACAAGGAAACAAATAAAACTCAGTGGAGGTCTAGTTGGAATAGGCGGGTGGCCACCAATATCCATGTAGATCAGGTGTCCCCCCTTAGGAAGCAATGGTCCCCATTGCGTGCAGATCCTCCATGAGGTGAGGAAATTTTTGTTGAACTTGGTCCCTGGTTAACCATTTTCCCTAGTGAAGGATTTTGCCTGCTTTGACAACTCGATATAGATGGATCCTCTATTGGTGAGTGTTCTTGATCTACATGTCCATGATCTAATCAATTGTGGCTTGTTCCATGTAGTCCGGGTTGAGCTCTATTGGTGTGAGTTGTTATGCAATGTCAGATGTGTCCAACAATGGTGGAAAGTATGGTCGAAGGCGGTCTACATTGAACACTAGGTGCAGACCAAGGAACATTGAGATGTTGAGCTCGAAGGAATTGTCACAAACAACCTTGGTCATGGTGTATGGTCCATATCGGGGCAGGTGAAGCTTGCAATGGGGTCCAGTGAGGCGCTACCTTTTGCAAATGTAGCCAAACTTTGTCGCCCACCTGGAACTTGTGCAACACTCGATGTTGATCATGGCGCTGCTTATACTTAGCATTGGATTTGTCCAATACATCATGGACCTGCTGGCGGATATGTTGAATGTGCTCAATGAAGTTGTTAACCCTATCGGCTTCGGACTGAACATGAGTTGAATCTACTTGAGTTGCTACAAATGGTATGGCCGCATCAATGGGACATAATGGCTGAAATCGCAGCCCCACCTAAAAGGGGTTGTGGCATGTTAAGTTGTAGAGAACTCTATTGTAGTTGTGTTGAACACAGGGGAGACATTCATCCCATGTGCGTGGATGCTTCAAGATGTACATGCGCAGAATGTGTATGATCATCTTGTTGACAACCTCTTTTTGGCCATCAGCTTAGGGATGGAAAGTTGTGTACTTAGTAAGTTTTGTATCCAACATTGACTAGAGACTTGACCAAAATGCACTCAGGAATCTGTTGTCCTGATCTGAGATAATGGACTGCGGGATCCCAAAGTGTACCCACACTCACTCAAAGAAGATCTTAGCAGTGGTCTCTGCTGTGATGCTCTTCTTGTAGGCCACCATGATGGCCATCCTAGAGAATCTGTCGACCACCACGAAAACGTAGTCAATGTTGTGCTTAGTAGAAGGATAGCCTGACATGTAATCCATGGAGATAGATTCCCAAGGTAAACTAGGAGTAGGTAGAGGAGTCTACAGGCCTTGCTTCTTGATGGTTTGTTTGGAAATGGCATAGGCAGTGCAGGATCTAATGTACTTCCCAACATCCTGACGAAGTTTCATCCAATAAAAATATTTATGAAATACTGCCACTATTTTCTCTACTTTGAAATTTCCAGTGACCTGATTATAATGTGCCTCCAAAATCATCTTGGCACGCTCACTTGAAGGAACACATATGTGTCCTAGGTAGCATAATAGTGGATCCTGAAGTTGAAAATTTGGAACTTGCTTCCCTTCAAGGATTGTCTGGTATGTGCTGTCAAATTATGGATCCTTCTGGTAAAGATGTGGCCACCTTGAAGTCTCATGCCCATAGAAGTCAAGCACGGCAATCAACACCATGACTAGTGGTTGGTTGAGGTAGTCTGGAGCATTATTGGTGTTGCCCTTCTTGTACTTAATGTTCAAATCGAATTGTTGCAGGTAGGTGGACCATTTCTGATGGCGATCTTTCTGCAACTTCCCTTGTGTATGTATGAATTGCAAGGGTCAGTGGTCTATGTGGATGATCATTTCCTTCCCCATAATGTAATGCTTCCATTAACTAATTCTTCCATTGACGGCAGGCCTGCACAATGGAATACATTTCTTTGTTATAAGTGGGATACTTTCATATTGTGTCTAAAAGTGTCCTACTATGGTAAGCCACTAAATGACCCTGCTGAGTAAGAACTGCACAAATAGCATAGTCGAAGGTGTCTGTCTCAATCCCAAATGGTTGTTGTAGGTCTGGTAATGTGAGCACTGGTGCAGAGCAGAGGTGATGCTTCAAATCAGAAAACACCTTTTGTTGGGTTTCGAACCAAAAAAAAATTCTTTCGCTCCGCCCTTGGTCACTTGACTTAAAAGTGAAGTGATATGTGATAACCCTAACATAAACTTGTGGTAGAAATTGGCAAGACCCAGAAAGTTATGAAGCTATGTAAGAGTAGTTGGGGTTGGCCAATCCTGAATGATTTGTATCTTGGCTGGGTCAACATGCACACCCTTCTCATTAATGATGCACCCCAGATATTGAATCTGGGTCATGCCAAAAGTACATTTCTCCAAATTGGCACATAGCTTGTGTTGTCGTAGGGTTTGAAGGACCTGTCAAATATGGTGGAGGTGATCTTCCCAACTCTGGTTGAAGATCAATATTTCATATAAATACACCACCATGAATGCATTAGTGAATGGTCGGAAGATGTCGTCCATCAATCTCATGAAATTTGTGGGGGCATTTGTCAACCTGAAAGGCATGACCAACCATTCGAAAAGGCCCTCCTTGGATTTGAAAGCAGTCTTCCACACATCAGAGGGTTCTAGGCACCTAGTGATAACCAGACATCAAGTCAATCTTGCTGAAATATTTGGTAGCCTTGAGCTAGTCTAGAAGGTCAAGCTAGTCTAGAAGGTCGAGTTAGTCCAGAAGGTCGAGCTAGTCTAGAAGGTCATCAATTCATGGAACTGGGTACCTATTCCGAACAATGATCTTATTCAATACCTAATAGTCAACACTGAGTCTCCATGTTCTATCCTTCTTTTGTACCAATATAATCAAGCTCCCATAGGGTGATGAGCTTGGCCTAATGTGCCCTTCCTGCAATAGTTCCTGAATCTTCCTCTTGATCTCATCATTCTCCCAAACAGAGCATCAATATATCGGTCCATTGGGTAGTGGCATGCCCAGGGTCATATCGATGGAGTGCTTGACCTGATAGTGCAGAGGTACCCATGTAGTCGACGAAAAAATGTCCCTGTCCACGACCTTGCCCATTTTTTTTTGTTGTGTAGGGGAGCCCTGCCTGGAAGTTGTGGCCACAACCCTCTTCTTTCCCTAAGGGAGAATCATAAGGAAAATAAATTTCCTAGTCTAGGAAATGATCTTACTACATTACTTTCAAGTGATCAAAGAGATGGCAGTAGATGGGGATACCTCTGGTATCCTGTACAAATCATAGAGTGAGGTCTAGACTCATATACAACATTTCACTTCCACAAGTATGGTTGTCCTAATAATACATCACAAACTTCAAGACGAGAAACATCACATAATACCTCATACATGAAGGGATTGATGCAGTAAGGAAGGAAGCAATGTTGGCTAACGTGGATATCTCGTCCTTGGTGAAGACACTCGATGGTGTATGGTTGCAGATGTGTTATCGTCGATATGCCTAGTTGCTTCATGACCTCTACTGAAATGAGGTTCTTTTGGCTCCTATTTCGACAATGAACTACAATGGAGAACCCTTCACCCACATCTGTGATCTTCAGGCTCATTCTTCTAGATCTTGGTGGTAGCCACGGTGGCACTGGGCTCTGCATCAATAATCTGCTATCCTTTGTCATTCCCCTTGTCAGGTTCTAACTCAGAGTTGGAACATGCATCTAAAATGGAAGCCTTAAGCTTGGCCACCAGTGACTGCTTAGCCTGACACTCACTTGTGTTGTGAGTGGAGCTCTTATGGAACTCACACCATTTTCCTATGTCCTTCTTTGTCTTCATGGTGTTGTTCTTTACTTGCAGCTTCAGTGAGTTGTCCTAGGTCTCCCCGCCTTGGCTTTGGCTTTTGCCCTGTGGTTTGGGGATGTATTTTCCTTACTTCAGATTCACATATCCAAAGTCTTGCTTCTTCTATTTAAACTTTTTCTCAATCTTGAAAGTGTATTGATATGTTATACTGAGTGAGGAGATGTCTAGGAACTCCATCTCATCCTAGATGTACTTGTGTAGACAATCGCGATACTTGAGTACCAAATGCTACTCAGAATCCTTGATACCCAACTTCATGGAGAGGGTATGGAAAACATTTGTGAAATCTAACACATATTCGTTCCTTCCCTATCATAGCATGGTCCACTTTATGTATTTAACTTCATAGCTCCCAACGGGGTAATATTGTTCCTTGATGGCATCTTGGAAAGAATCCCAAGTGGGTTCGGCTGAAAACGGTGAGTATACCCTCTCATCCTTTTGTTCACAGTAGGTTTCCCACCAGTTCTTGACGTGTAGGTCGGCTTTGAGAAGTAAAAAGGTAATATTTTCTCAATTGGAAAAGTCATGAACTGAAAAATATCCTTCCAACAGATTCAACCATTTATCTATTGTTTCTACATCTATCTGGCCCTCAAATATGGGAATATCAAAGTTAACTTGTACCTTAAAAGGAGTGGCACCTCCAAAGTGGCTGATGGATGAAGATGTGTCACTTGTGGGCAGTTGTCGGAGGATCTGGGAAAATTTATCCATCATCGTGTTCCTCTGCGGCTCGAGAGCTTCCTCGAGAAATATCTTGAAATGAATTCCTAACCCCTCATCTTTCTTTTCTTCCGCCATGGGAGGTTTTCGTGGTTTGCGAGGTTGGTCTTGCAAAGGTTCAACCAGTTCAAGCCCTAACTCCTTATACCTTGACCTCGTTGGGAACATGCAAAGAAAAATATAGAAAGAGAAGATCGCTCTAATACTGATGATCTAAAATTAAACAGGAGCGCAATAAATTATATATATATCCACAAATATAGAGATGTAGTAGAAATAACACTTCATTTCATTAATATCAAAATATTGAAATATTATTACAAATAGAATGGAAATAAACTAGCTCGGGCGATGGTAGCTTATCTCTGAGAAGAGATGTGGCGAATAAATGCCTTTGAACTGTGTTATAATGAGGCTCAAGGGCCTATTTATTATTGAACAATAAGAGAAAACCCTAAACAACCAAAACCCTAACCCGAGGAGATGTAGCACTAAGATTTTGTGGGCCCCGTTGGGGTTAGTTGGGTAGTCAACTTCCCAAGGTCGTAACTTGGTCATATTATCTTTGTTTTGCATGTTTGATACCTTGTTGGAAAGGTATCTTCGAGTACTACAAGATTTTCGGCACAATCTTGCAGATAACCTCAAAAATACACTATTCAGGGGGTCAAAACTACTCTGGAAGTTCAGGACATGAAAAACTATTGAAAATAGTAAATGTTGAAATAAACAAGGAAACAGATGAATCCAACTAGAGGTTCGGGTGGAATAAGTGGGTGGCCACAAATATCCACCTGGATCATATTCGTCAGATATGTGACTTATTGGCGTCGACTATCCAACACATTATAGTTGAGCAACTCATCACCAAAATTGTGTAGAATACTCGACACTTCAGTAAAAATTGGATATTCGACGGTGCATACATCAATTATATGACACAAAAAATGGCCAAAATTTCCATTAAAAAATTGACGCTTTGAATTTAGTTTTAAAATGCTAAAATGCATTGGATATCCAAAGGAGGAAATTTCAATAGAGAGGCACACATATGTCTAATATCAGACGAGACACATGTTTCCTTCCATCACACCAAATGAAAAAAATTTGACAGTTTTCCATCATATTTTTGAAAATTCGTTAGTTCAGTCCAAAGAGGAGGATTGATGTTGTGTCATCGTATAATCAATGAGAGACCTGGATTATGTGATGGGAGTTTATCTCTCTGGCACTTCCTCCCATCGGTATGGATTAGGTAGTATGACATTGTAGCATTAGATAGTCAATGGGTAACATTTTTGTCCGGAAAGAGTGTCATATGTTTGATGCTTCGTTCTGTCAATATTGTGTTGAATATTTGACAATTGTATTTTTTTCTGACGAGAGCGTCATATTTCTGACGCTTCATTCTGTTGGTTGTGCATCAAATATCTAACGATTGTCCTCACTGATAAGAGTCAAATATGTGAGGGCTTGCATGTTCTGTCGCATATCCGATGGATGTCTATGAATATATATATAATTTGATGACTTTACATGAGGATGGTCATCAAACTCAAAGTTTCAAGTGATTAAGTGATCTCGGAAATTTTCGTGAATGCTTTCAAACAAAAATCCCCATTATACAAGACCTTTCACTAACACGTATTTGCAAGTGAAATCATGAGCAATGTGACTTATTAAAAAACACTTCAGAGAATCATCAACATGAAAACAAGAAGTGATAATCAAGGAGCACAACCATAACTCAACAATATGATAATGGAGTTCATCCAATGTGGACTATGTCTCCGGGCCTGGTGTGAAGATTGGGGAGGTCGCTTCTTAAATTGTTGCAAGATGACGATGAGTACATGATGTATTCTTTGTCAATACAAATATGAACCCCTTTTACTAGAGTAGCATGTCTCTCTACGAGATGTTATTCTATAAGAACTCTCACTCATAAAATATCTCCTTTAGCATGAAAAATAATTGTCTCTCACATAAAGTGGCATACAAGGATCCTCTCACAAAGTGGCATACATGGATCACAAAATCAAATCATCATCTCAACAAATCAAAATGAAGACATGGAAACAATTTATCTTATACCTCCAAGTATGGGGAAGACCTGAAAATTGGCTACTTAAATGAAGGAACTTCCTGTGCCATCGCGTTCCTTGTAAAAAACCATGAAATCTAACTGTAAATGTGACCCCTTTTTGACTCAGTCAAATCTAGGCTCCTCGAGAATCTCAAATATTCCTCAAAGATAATCTTATGTGGGTTGACTGAAATTCAGTTGGTCAGATGGAGAAATTGATCATTTCATTGCGTTCTTTACGAAAAATCAAGACAAATGAGTATAAATTTGGCCTAGTTCTGAAACTGTCTTTTTTTGGTCTCCAAGGAATCTTTCAGATTCCATGCAGATTCATGTGTCAAGGTTCCAACTTCATGGTTCCACACTCAACATTATGCTTTTGAAAAATCCACTTCTTAGATCAAAAAATCAATTTCGCCAGCAAACTCTTGGTGAAATTATGGTTCAGATGAGTATAATCTCGATATAGTTCTGACTCTCTCAAAAATCAGCTCCAAGGAATCTAAAAGATTCTTCAAAGGTTCAAAAGTATGGTTCCACCACTCTAGGTTCCATCATTAATCAAGGTTTTTCCGTCAGTCTACATTTCGACATCATGATTTTGTGTGTCCACCTAGTGCTAGGTTCCGCTCATTATTCCCCATGGCCCCGCTTGGTGGTTTAATGGAAAAATCTTGATTTAAATATGTATGTGGTGGCATTGTTTACAAAGCCCACCTTGTTGGTTGGGCTGTTATGACGTGATTATTAAGATCACATGTTGGCGGGGAGGTTGGTGGTTCCAATACTTTCCCAACCATACATAGTGTGAACCAGTTTTGGTGTTTGATTAAACTGGTGGAGTGTTAATTTTTCATATGGGTTGTTGTTTAATTGTTGGGTGGTATATTATATTTGGAGGTTGCTCGTTGGGCAGGTCGACCTATCCGATCGTACAAGTTTGATCCCCTGCAGCCCATTTAAATGTGTTGTGCCATATATATATGGTCTTTAACCATGTGGCCCATTGGGCTATTTATATTATACATTAAGTTGGGGGTTAGCGGGGTTGGAACCCGCCACCCCATATTATTTTTATTTTATTTTATTTTACTTATAAACACCAAACATTGAAAACTCATCGAACGGATTGTGGGGGTCATAGGAAAAATTAAAGAGGCGACAAATTCATCAATCCCATTCGCCGCAAAGTGAAAAATTGCACCCGTTAGTGGGCACCAAATTTAGTGACTTCCACCAAATTTAGTCGGACCTCCAAATTTATTTAGTGACTTGCTAAATTTAGCTAGTGGGGCCAAGTTCGTTTGCTGACTAGACTGCCACTTTAGCTCTATGGGTCCCACTAGGCCTGCTGGCTTTGCTACACATATCATCTGTACATCCTACCATGTGGCAGAAGGTTGACTTTGACTTTGAATCTTTTGTTGTTTGGTACAAACTTCAAATTGCAATAAATTTCTCATATGGACTCAGTTTGAGGCGTCGTTTGTGTGGTTGGAAAGATATCACTGAGATCTATGAGTTGGTTCTAGTTTCACTGCATTTTAAAGACTTTGATTTTTGAGCCTCTCTAAAGCCACCTAGATCATTCCTCCCCACTGAGGAGATTTTGGTCCTCCAAAAGCATGAACACAATTTGCAATCTGATGTACTCCCTTATCTGCACAACAATTTCCCTAACAGGACACACTTCCTTCTCCTTCACCTTTGTATTTTGGAACCATAAGTGATGAACCGACACCTATACTCTATGCAAACTTGTAGTAAAACTTGCAAAATACATGTTCTTACAAGACTTAACATAGCCCAAGCAACCCCATACATGCCAAGATTTTATAGCACACCCATTGTTCAAGTTTATGTCAGAATTGTAACAGAAACCATATCCCAAACCATCAACTAAAAGAACCAAAAATATCACCATGTTTCTTTCATAAGCGATGGTATACACTTCATCACTTTTACAGTTATTTCAAAACATGCGATTTACAAAAATGTGGCCATGTTAAACTACTTAAAAATTCTACGCATCTCTTACCCAACCAAGTGAATGGGTTCTCTTCATGTAGTTGGGTTTCTCATTGATCAAGTTCATTAACTAGTTCCTTCGCAAGTGCTTTTTCCTTTCTGAGATGCTACTTTTGATGGAGCCTCCAACATGTGTCTCTTTGATCTCCACCTATGTCGCAATGGTTCCAAAAGTTCTTCTTCTACCATACTTTTCTATTCTTCTCCCTTATTTAATGTGGAGAAGTGTCTTTGCATCCTTTCCTCTTTATTTCTGCCATTCGTTTCCAACACTCGACAAAAACATGGTTATAGAAGCCACAAAAAATACATGGTTTTATATGCCATGATTTTTGCTCATCATTAACAATCTGCCTATAATGAAAAAGAAAATTAGCATACTGAGACTTTTTATACCTTGCTTAGTTGTCTCTGGTGCAATCCTAGCAATGAGAATTTGCCTTAGCTCTTCCTCTGCAATGTGCATTGTCATGGGAAGATTGTGATGTGTTCCCATCATCCTCTTTCCTTGATGGTTTCGGCAATGGATTGGATTCTTTGTCTGAAGAACCCCTTGCTTCTGCTACCTTCAAACACTCTCCTTAAGTGTACCCCAATCCTGCAAATTGAGGCCTTTGGACAACCTCCAATGGTTAAGTCATTCCTTGGCCATTAACACCAAATCCTCCTCCTTTATACCCCATCTTGGTAAGGAGTTTCATACCAGTTCTTGTAAGAGGTATCTCAATGCTCCCAACATAAATAACATCATGAGGAGATTTTTTTTTTACCTTCGATCCAGTTGGTGATGCATGATCATTGAATTTGGTCGGATTTCCTTTGTTGGTGGAACATTCTCCCATATGTTCCTCCACATCCTACTCTAACATAAGCCTCAATTTAAGCTTCTCTCCTTTTGCATCTTGGAGGAGTCTTCAAAGCTCTGCGTTCTCTACTTGAATGTAATGAATGATTTCCTCCAACACTTCAATTTTGGATCTCTTCAATCCTTTGCAAATGATGTCATTCACAATTCCTGGCAATAAGGCCAGACCACTCTGATACCACTTGATCCAAGAAATTTTCAAGAATGCTTTCAAACAAAATCCCCCATTATATAAGACCTTTTAACGACACTTATTTGCATGTGAAATCATGATAAATTTTGACTTATTAAACAACACTTATGAGAATCATAAACATGAAAAAAAAATGATAATCAGGAGCACAACCATAACTCAAAGATATTAATGAAGTTCGTACAATGTGGACTACGGCTCTGGGCCCAATGTCGAAAGTGGGGAGGCCGCTTCATTAATTGTTACAAGATGATGATGAGTACATGATGTATTCTTTTTCAATACAAGGGTGAACCAATTTTACTAGAGTGGCATGTCTCTCCACGAAATGTTCTTGTCTAATAACTCTCACTCATTAAAACTCTCCTTCAACATGACAAAATAAAAATCTCTCACATAAAGTGGCATACAAGGATCCTCTCACAAAGTCGTATACATGGATCATAGAATCGAATCATTATCTCAGCAAAAATTAAATGAAGACATGGGAAAAGTGCATCTTATACCTCCAAGTCTAGGGAAGGCCTGAAAATTTGCTACTAGGATGAAGGAAATGTTTGTGCCATCACATTCCTTCCAAAAATCCATGAAATTTGACTATAAACTCAACCCCTTTTTGATTCAGTCAAATCTAGGCTCCCTAGGAATCTCAAAGATTCCTCAAATATTCTTTTTTGTGGGTTGACTGAAATTTGGCTACTTAGATGGAGAAATTGATCACGCCATTACATTCCTTGTGGAAAATTGAGATAAATGAGTATAAATTTGGCATGGTTCTGAAACTGTCATTTTCGGGCTTCCAAGGAATCTTTCAAATTCCATCTAGATCCCTATGTCAAGGTTCCAACTTCATGGTTCCACCCTCAACATTCTATTTTTGAAAAATCTGCTACTCATATTAGAAAACTGATCACGCCATCAAACTTCTAGCATAATTCTAGTTAAGATGAGTATAAACTTGATATAATTCTGACTCTATCAAAAACCAATTCCAAGGAATCTAAAAGATTCTTCAAATATTCCAAATCATGGCTCCATCACTACATAATCCATTACTAATGAAGGGTTTTTTATCGATCTACGTGTCAGCATCATGGTTCTACACGTCCTCCTGGTGTTGGTTTTTGCTC
Organism: Pinus tabuliformis; assembly: GCA_031772625.1. Taxonomy (NCBI): domain Eukaryota; kingdom Viridiplantae; phylum Streptophyta; class Pinopsida; order Pinales; family Pinaceae; genus Pinus; species Pinus tabuliformis. The sequence continues at coordinate 624,563,780 of CM062809.1, forward strand.
TTGGTTCCCCACAACTCCACTTGGTAGTTGAATGCAAAAATATCGGCTTAAATATGTATGTGGTGGCATTGCTTACAAAGGCCGCCTTACTATATGGGTGGTTATGGAGTGAGTATTAAGATCACATGTCGACGGGGAGGTCGGTGGTTTCAACCCCCACCCCATCATACATATTGTGAAACAATTTTTTCATTTGATAAAATGGTAGAGTTTTAATTTTTGGCACGTTGTATTGTTATATAAGCAATTATTTAACTGTTGGGAGGTATATTATATTTCATGTTAGAAAAATTATATATGACAAAGAAATGCAAGACATATAATATGCAGAAAAACACAAACACATAAAACCAGAGAGACACAGATATACGTGGTTCACCCAGTTTGGGCTACGTCCACCCCTGAACAGCTAGTCCTTCCTTTCTATTATCTAGCAAAATGAAGAGACACAACCTACAGCAGATCCGTTGTAATATCCTCTATTTTCTCTCACAGTCTCACCTATCTATTTCTCACTCTGGGAATACACATATATTCCATAGCCTCAATACAATACCCTCATACAAAGAGACAGGTTGCCTTCTAGGGCAAAAAACCCTAAACTAAACATAAATTCTACCGTCAAATCATCCACCTAATGAACAACCCAGATTGACTAGAAATTACTATACTTTTACAAGGCAATTTTACATATGTTTTTAGCTTTGGGTGCGCTACCCTCGAAACCCTCGCCGGGGACCACTGGCCCCCGAATCCCCCAGCCTAGGGGGCTGCCCCACCGGAACCCCCGCGGGGGGACAAGTCCCCCCCCGCACCCCCCCGCGTGGAAGGGTGTACAATCTTCCTAGGGTATACATCCAGCTGAAACAAAGACCTCTAAATTAGGATGATAATCATGCTCCACACCCAACATTTCAAGGTTTCTCGTTGGGCGGGTTGACCTATCCAGTCAGGAAGGTTTGATCCCCACCGACCCATTTAAATGTGGTGTGCCATATATATATGGTCATTAATCATGTGGCCCATTGGGCCTTTTATATAATACATTTGGTTGGGGTTAGTGTTGAAGAAAATGTAACTAGGTTCGGTCTTCATAATGACATGATCTTTGTAAATGATGTCATAAAGAGAATAAACTATTTTTGTATATCTTGCCTCGTGGGTTTCATGAGCAAGAACGTAATTAGGTCAAAGACTTCTTCTTGATGTCTTTATGATTTTATTGCTATATCAAAGAGTCATGTCATGTATGGAGAATTAAGTACCTATGTAAAATGTATTGGTGTCAAATCAACCCTCCAAGACCAAGAAGAATCCTCCAAGATCAAACTCACCAAAATCTATAAGAAAAACAACAAAGGAATATTATGTCGGCTCCAAAATGAATATATTAAATAAATGGAAGTCATGTCAGCTTCGAAAAGGTCATGATTGTTCACTCTCTCATGTCAGCTCAATATGGGAGCACTCACTACTATATATACCCACTTAGGGTCAGCTCAAAAGACAAGAGATCTTCGCAATTCCTCTCTGAGATTTCGTATAAGCATTGGAGTGCAGGTATACACAATGAAGTAGAAATAGACCTCGCATAGGGCATCTACAATCAAGAAGATAACCTTGCATTCCCCTCTCTGAAATTTTGCATGAAGGAGAAGGTCTGAAAGTAGGGCTTGACAACACATCAATTGGGTATTAGGTGTAGTCATGGATAGAACCTCAAATACATCAATGAGGATGCAAATGAAGGTACGGACCTCGGATAAATATGGCAGAAAATATCTCGGACAGATCATATAGGATTCAAAGAAGGTCTGGGCTAGATATACTCTCGGAATAGACCTAATCCACATGATAACAGTCTCGGTAGCATAGTGAAATAGATAGATTGTTACATATGACGAGGAACAATCTAGGCAAATAGATCTCAGTTGTATCCTTGTAGCAATAAGTAGCAATAACTCAGATCTACTCCCTTGACAAGAATGTCATGATGAAAGAAGTCTCAGCATACCTGTGATATGAAATCTTAATGTTTGGATCTACATCATAGTTTATCTCAAAATGATACAGTTGCAATAAATAATAATGATCATCGTAAGGATTGGTCTCTATAATGTGTCAAGGATCATGATTTCACTATGATCTCAGCCTACACGGAAGATCAATCAAGGTGTAGCATTGATACTCTCAATAACCTTACAACAGTAATGGATTTCTTGAAGATACAGTAATGTTGATCTCAGTAAGGATCTGAAAGCTCAAGATGCAATCTCAGTAATGTAGCAGTGGTGCAGACGATGATCTCAGCAGTGTTCGAGAAAGAGGATTGAGGTCTTGGTCTTGGAGAGGCAGACAGTGTCAAGGGTCATGGTCTTGGTATTTGTCAATGGAATCTCTATAAGAACAATTTTGCTTGGGTTTTCCTCTCCAAGAGGGAGAGGTTTTGGCCCTAGAAGAAAGCTAAATAATTGTGTTCTTGTCTCTTTTGTTTTGATAGTAGTTTGATGAAGGAATCACACATACTAATAATGAATGGAACATTAAGCTAAGATAAGTAGCATAAATGCTTCACAAATTTTTATCATGTTAAAGAAGAATCACCTTGATATGACAGCCCTAGATTCTTCAACATGCTATCAGAGAGATTGGTTCAGCAGTTAAGGAAAGGGGCAGAAAATAGACATTCAGAGGTCAAGGCATCAATCTAGTTGACGGATCTACAATCAAAGAACAAGATCTAGATTCAAGAAGCAATCTAGAGCAAAGGGTTTGAAGGACAATAGTCAAAAGATGAAAAATTCATGGCAATGACTTTGGTGACTCCCACAGTTTTTATCTCTGCCACAATTATCTCAATCATTCCACAATGGCAATACTTCTATAGTCTTGACATCTCGGATTATCAAAATCTTGATGCTCAAGGGCATACAGAATCAGATCACCTACAACATAGTAATGGGTCTCACAACACTTCATTCATAAGTAATATGGACAGAATTCGATGTAGAATGAAGATGTTCATTGACTCAACCATAATAACTCTATCTGATGAGTCTTTGTACATCATGACAAGCAACCTCAAGTTGATGCGACAAGGATTAGATATTCAAGTCAATTATTTTTTAAGGCTTGAAGATAAGCTTCAACAAGGATCCTATCCGGAGGTAGCATCAATGCATCTACCTCAATGATCAAGGTGAAGATCTCATCTTCACGTATCAAGTAAGTATCTTTTATTTTATAATCAAGTTTGGTTTAATGACTTCATCATTGCAAGAAGATCTATGGGTTAGATAGGTCATCAAAAGGTCTTGCAGTAGGATTGACAAAAACCTTATGAAGAAGTGAAGTTAGCACATCAAGGTCTCCTTTAAAGTCATAAGAACTCTTAAGGTTCTATGAAGTAAGAAAGGAGACACAAGAAGGGTACATGAAATAATAGAGGATATACTCCCTAAAATTAAGTGCAAAAGGTGCCAAATAATGAAGAAATATCTTCATGATATCTCAATTGAGATATCTAGGAAAATGATGAATAGACAATCATCATCAATAAGAAAAGTGGCAAATGTCTATGAACAAGAAGGTAACCTTGATCAACAATTTTTGTGGTCTCTATGTCAGATACAGAAAGACAAGTTGATAGAACTCAAATAAGTGCATATCAGTAAATGAAGGTTAACAAGACAAAATAGTACTATGGAACTCATTTCACCGAAGAATGGAGGCAGCTAAAGAGAGATTAGGGAAAGAGGGAATAATGGATCTCCATTATAAATGAGATGGTGTCCTTCTCAAAAAGATCTATCAGAATTCCTTGCAGATATGATCATGGTAAGAAGATGCATCGTGACATCATGAAAATAAGAGCTCATATGAATCATGGAGGATATAGCTCTTGGTAATCTCATTGTACATTGATAGAAAGGAAGAAGTCATCCAGGTCAAAGGGAATGATTTCTAGTTGGGGATATACTCAATTCTGAAGAGTATCTTAGCAGAGGATCCCCCAGTCTAGGAAGGCAACAAGAGTTTCATCGGGATTTCCAACTTATGGAAATGATGAGATGAAGGACTGATGACATAATGAAGTTGATCAAGGGATTGAAGATCCGTTCAATCAAGAAAGCTGCAGAAAGTAGCCTCAAGGAAAAATGAGGTATGTATACTTGTAATTGTATTTTTATTTGATCTTTTGATTTCATTTTATATGGTTGCACATAAAAAGGATCAAGCATGATCAAAAGGAAAAGGATCTCCTCCTCTGAAACGATGCAGAAAGACAAGTCAAACTACTTGAAATCAACATAATATGTCCTCATAATGTAGTATGAGGTAGTTGATGACAATTGATGAACTATGAAAGCTCCTGGGAATGAAAGATATGAGAATGGAAGAGATCGTGAAGTATGCAACCTTGATGAAGCCAATCAATATCCAAAATATCGGGAAGACTTGACCAAGAAATCTCCAGGAAAGATGTGAAGACTCTGATGGAAGTCTAAAAGGATGAGGACCCTTGACAATAGATATCATTGGGATATGTGTCAACATGTATGCAGGATGATTGATACCTACAAGAAGATGTCACTGGAAGAAGTCCATCACCAAAAGGTAATATGTAATTTGTTTTTAGTGTCTGGCCTCTTAGAAAAATCTGGGTATGTGTGCAAGATCAAGGAAAGGAGAGTTGTGAAGGATGTCACAACTATGTACCTTGTGATTCAGAGGAATCATTGTTGAAGGAAAGTAAAGATAGATGAGCTTATGAAGGAAACCCCAAATGTAAATCCAAGGAGGATACTTTCCAAGAAAGAAGGAATGACATGACAGAGGAAAGTGATGGATGGTTGAACCCTACATGTGAAGAAATTAATGACATCGAAGTCTTGAATCGTCAGTCAACTGGAAGACCCTATAAAGCACTGATGATAGAGTCCCTAAGTAAGAGGGAGCTCTGGGAAGTTCCTATGGGCAAAGGAACTCAAGCAAGCTTCTAAGTAAAAAGAAACTTGCAACTCGTCCTTAGTTAAGAGGGAGAGTTAGAGATGACATTCTTGTCTTCAGTTTGGAAGAAATAATGGAGGATTGTGTAATCATCTGGCATCTGACACTCTTTGAGGATGTGGTAGGGAATCCAAGACAAGAGTGGGCAAGAGGACCGATGTTCTTGAGGGTTGAGAACCCAAGATGAGAATAGTCCTAGTAGGGCATACTCGGAGAACACCCAGGTGGGTATGACCCTAAGAGAGACAATGATGATGTGTGTCTATCAGTCATTCGTCTCACCAACACTGTGCTCTGATACAAGTTAGAGATGGAGCTATTAGTCAAGGCCTTGCTAAATGGAAACAATGTTGGTTGAAATGATGTTATAACAAAAGGATTTCAAATCTGATTCTTCTTATGAGAAATTATTCAAATTGAGAATGACCAAGTACCATTATGAATATCTCCCTATTTAAGAGGGAGTGTTGAAGAAAATGTAACTAGGTTCAGTCTTCATAATGACATGATCTTTGTAAATGATGTAATAAAGAGAATAAACTATTTTTTTATATATTGCCTCATCGATTTCATGAGCAAGAAAGTAATTAGGTAAAATACTTCTTCTTGATGTCTTTAGGATTTTATTGTTATGTCAAAGAGTCATGTCATGTATGGAGAAGCTCTTTAAGAGCCTATGTAAAATTTATTGGTGTCAAATCAGCCCTCCAAGACCAAGAAGAATCCTCCAAGAGCAAGCTCGCCAAAATCTGCAAGCAAAACAACAAAGGAATATTATGTCAGCTCTTAAATGAATATATTAAATAAATGGGAGTCATGTTGGCTTGGATAAAGTCATGATTTTTCACACTCTCATGTCAGCTCAATATGGGAGCACTCACTACTATATATACCCGCTTAGGGTCAACTCAAAAGACAAGAGATCTTCGCAATCCCTCTCTAAGATTTCGTATAAGCATTGGGGTAGAGGTATACACAATGAAGGAGCGATAAACCTCGCATAGGGCATCTGGAATCAAGATTATAACCTCGCATTCCTCTCTCTAAAAATTTTCATGAAGGAGAAGGTCTGAAATTAGGGCTTGACTACACCTCGATTGGGTATTAGGTGCAGTGATTGCCAGAACCTCGAATACATCAATGAGGACACAAACGAAGGTATAGACCTCGGATGAATAAGGTAGAAAATATCTTGGACAGAGCATATATGATTCAAAGAAGGTTTGGGCTAGATATACTCTCGGTATAGACCTAATCCACATGATAACAGTCTCGGTAACATAGTGAAATACATAGATTTTTACATATGACGAGGAGAAATCTAGGAAGATAGATCTCGGTTGTATTGTTGTAGCAACGAACAGCAGTAACTCAGATCTGCTCCCTTAGCAATAATTTCAAGATGAAAGAAGTCTTAGCATACCTGTGATATGCAGTCTTAATGTTTGGATCTACATCATAGTTGATCTCAAAATGATACAGTTGCAATAAGTAATAATGATCATCATAAGGATCGGTCTCTACAATGTGTCAAGGATCATGATTTCACTGTGATATCAATCTACATGGAAGAGAAGTCAAGGTGTAGCCTTGATACTCTCAATAACCTTATAGCAGTAATGAAGTTCTTAAAGATACAGTAATGATGATCTGAGTAAGGATCTGAAAGCTCAAGATGCAATCGCAGTAATGCAGCAGTGGTGCAGACGATGATCTCAACAGTGTTCGAGAAAGAGGATGGAGGTCTTGGTCTTGGAGAGGCAGATAGTGTCAAGGGTCATGGTCTTGGTATTTTTCAATGGAATCCCTATAAGAAGAATTTTGCGTGGGTTTTACTCTCCAAGAGGGAGAGGTTATGGCCCTGGCAAAAAGCCAAATGATTGTGTTCTTGCTCTTTTGTTTTGATAGCAGTTTGATGAAGGAATCATACATACTAATAATGAATGGAACATTAAGCTAAGATAAATAGTATAAATGCTTCACAAATTGTTATCATGTTAAAGAAGAATCACCTTAATATGCCAGCCCTAGATTCTTTAATAGTTAGCGAGGGTGCGGACCTACCACCCCATATTATATTTTTATTTTTATTTTTATTTTGATAATAACCAACTAATAAAAACTTGTTGACTAGATTGTGGGGGTCATAGGAAAAATTAAAGAGGTGACAAATTCCTTAGTTCCATTTGCCTCAAAGTGAAAAATTGTTATCCCATTAGTGGCAACCAAGTTTAGCAACTTCCGCCAAATTTAGTCGAACCTCCAATTTTAGCAGACCTCCAAATTTAGTTAGCGACCTAATAAATTTAGCCAATGGGGCCAAGTTGGTTTCTTGAATGGGCTGCCACATTAGCTCTATGGGTCCCACTAGGCCTGCTACCTGCACTGCCACATGACTTCTATACATCCTGCCATATGGCAGAAGGTTAGCTTTGACTTTGACTTTTTTGTTGTTTGGTACAAACTTCATATTGTAATAAATTTCTCATACGAACTCAGATTGAGGTGTTGTTTGCAAATATCTTGTTGAGATCTACAAGTTGGTTCTAGTTTCACTACATTTTAAAGACCCCAATTTTTTGGCCTCTCTAGAGCCACCTAGATCATTAAGCAATGCTCTAAATCGAAAAATTTAGAAACTTTTTGTTAGATTTCTAAGTGGCTTAAAAAACAAAAGTTGAGATGATCTCTATAACACAAATTGTGAATCCTTCCTCTGCAATACAATCCTAATTCTTAATTAGGCAGTCATTTTATTACTCATATTTTTTTCCATGATATCTACATGCATAATATTCTCTTGTACTATTTTTCATAGTTTTCTCTATGGAACTAGAGTTATTAGATTCTCTTAGGCACATAAGTAGTTTGCATGTATAATGGATGCATTAATATACCATGAAAATAAATTTTCAATGTAAAATAGGATGCTTAGAGTTTTTTTTAATAGTTTCTAGGTGCAGAGATGATATACCACACTAATACTCTCTTTTGTATTTAAGAGTTTGGGAAGTGACTCATTTTAACCTTTCAATAATTAGCACTTAGGTTCCTAATAAATGTGATTAGAAGCGTAAGCATTGAAATTCTAATATTATAATGAGAGAAGATAATATCACATAATTCACATGACTATGTGCTAAAGCAAACCTACAGTCTACAATGAACTTCAATTGAACAAAGTTTTTTTATGTATCCTTTGTTAGGCCAAACTAAACCACAATATGTGATGCTTTATGGTGTGAGTCAGGAGAGGGGAAATTATTAATTTATGACGTAGGGATTATTAATGTGGAAAGAATCCCAACACCTAGAAGGTCAATTTCAAATTAACAGACCTTTTTGTGTATGCTTCACTATCTCGAAACAATCCTTATTATGTAGATCGTGAATATTTAATATCACCAAATGGTTAGGCACATGTTGACATGATAAGATAATTTGAAACATCACATAAACATTGACCATAACTCAAAACCAACTTATAATATTGTGTTAAGATAGTTTGCAACATCACATAAACACCAACCATAACCTAAAAACATATCACAACATATACATAAAAAAATATTAACAATATTAATATTAAAACTAACATTATCATTAAATTACAAGTTTAAAAATATATCAATATAATAAAACCATCAATAATGCTACTAAAACTAATGTAACTTTGAACAACCATATATATGAAGCTTAGTGGTTAGTAAAGACAAATAATTAAGAGGCATGGGGGTGTGGGCATCTAATAATGGAGTATTCTAATAAATAGATAGCCACCCATAGATCAAAATGGATTATAACATGTAGTATTTCAATATTTATATTGTTAAATTTAAAAGACATAGATTATATATAATTTATTTCAATCCTGTCAAATGATATTTTTAGTAGAAAGTTATTAGGCCACATTGTAAATAAATAAAGGATTTACATAGATTCTTTGACCAAATTTCTTTACTAAGAATGCTATGGGGATGAATATGGTATCAAAGGATGTGAATAATGTTTTGGATTTCCTTTAAATTGAGTTTCATGACATGGATGTTAATGAGTGTTTCTAGCAATTTCTATGCAGACAAGAAACCCACAACTTCGAAATGGATTGAAGGGCGTGGAAAATCAATGGTGTGTGATGTTATCATCACCAAGGAAGTTGTTAGTAAGGTTTTGAAGGAAACTTTTCTAGTTTTTTTAAAGCTAAACAAGCTTAAGAACATAACTAGATATGCACTAGCTAGTGCAATGCGAGGCTTCAATGCTCACACATCCAATATTTTCTATTATATTTATTGTAACTAATCTATATATTGGTTTCATTTTTTAATCTATATTAATCTAACAAAATTCTTAACATATATTAGTTGTAAATAAACAATAGTTTGTGATTGCGATGACAATTTAAGTACATAAGAGTGTAATTTCCATGATGGGATGCATGAATTGTCCTCCCCACATTTCCCATAAATGATTACAACCTTGAATGGGCTAGCACTGGTCTGTTATCATCATCTCAAAATGACCCAATAGATGAAAATTTACCATGTCTGTCATCATCACTTCATAGTGTCTCACAGATGACCCCTTCTATAGATTATATCTATGAATTTATGGTAGGCCATCCCTTCTACCTAGCCTATGATTGACTGTGAGAATAGGTGAATAAAGGACAATTTATAAGTAGGGGATCCTGTCAACAAAGATATGTTAATTGTCCTTAATTCACTTATTGTCACAATCAATCATATGATAGGTAGAGGGGATGGCCTTCCATAAATCCATGCATATATTTTGTAGAAAGGGTCATCTATGAGATACTATGAAGTGATGATGATAAAAATTGTAAATTTTCATCCATCGGTTCATTTTGAGATGATGAGATAGACCAGTGCTAGCCCATTCAAGGTTATAATCATTGACAAGAAATGTGGGAAGGAAAATTCATACATCCCATCATGGATATTACACACATATGTACTTAAATTATCATCATAATCACAAAATATTATGATTATGCATTGAAGAAGGAGTATCTAGTACCTAAATTAGGAGTGTGGTAGTGTATGGTGGAGTGGGATAGGGACACAAAGTAGTAGATGGTTGATTTATCATGGGCATAGGTTGTGTAAAGGCTTATTTTAACATGGGAGCCTAATTATAGGCTCTTGGTGTTCCTAACAGAGTTAATTGACTTATACCACGAATCTATCAAATATATGGTATTATACATCATCCTTGTATTTAAGTTTAGCGAAAAAGGGTTATCAAGCCTAGGTGGGATAACATGTCCCTGGTGTATACCCTAACCCTAATCATCTCTCTATCTATATGGACCAAAGTGATGATCTACAAGCCTATCTATGCTAGCCAAGATGGAACAACCTATGAATCTATGATGATTGTATTGGGCTATAAATCTATGAATGACCCATCACATTGATTTGTAACCAAAGCCATGGAAGGATCTAAATCTCAAGAAAGTGACAAATATTAAAGAGAAATCAATTTAATATTTAACCTAACTTTTTGCCCTAGATTTCTCAACATGGTAGGAGAGCCAAGTTTTTAATTGAGGGTTGAAAATAAGATCAACTTGGCACCATCTCATCTCAAGAAGAGTGAATTCCCTTGCTTGAATTTGTGAAGGTATGAAGAAAAACAAATTGGGCATAATTACTAGCCCTAATTGCATAAATAAGTTCGATAGTATACACAGAAAGTAGCAAGGGACTTTGAGGGATATAATCACTTTTCTTCATGACCGAATAGCTAGAAGACATTCTCTTCCTAGACCAAACCTATCAAACAAGAATGCAAAGTTCTAGGCTATTTCTACTAGCCCTCTTCTATGTGAATTAACCTCATTTCTACTAGCCCTCTTCTATGTGAATTAACCTCATAATCACTCAAGAAGAGTGAGAGCTTAAGGAATTTGAACTTGACAAACTGAAAGGCTATTTCATGAGCTCAATAAATGCCAAGCATCTTGGCAAAGTAAGAAAAGGTAAGAGGTAATTTTACAAGATTTTATGTCTTCAAAATTGCATGCTACTGTAGTCAAGGAAAAACATCATAATGTCTTCTTATTATGTATCATCTTGGAAATATGTAAAATAATCCTCAAAAGGTTCTGAGCATTATTAAATTATTCTAAGCATATATTCTAGAAGAAACTAATATTTTCTAATTTCAAGAGCACTGAGATCCTCTCTCTATACATGTGCATAGAAATTAAATATTGAGTTTCATTCTGAGCATTAGTATTGTTACAAGAGGATCAAGACATATAATTTCACCTACATATGAAAGGATCCTAAATTCATCTATCAAGCCTTCGTTCTAGACAAGTTTTGAGTGATCATAGTCTCAAGTTGAAAGGCATGTGCATGAGTCTCTTTTTCAAACCCTAAAAGGTTTTCCATTATCACCTTTTCAAAGGAAGATGAAAGCACTATTGAAAGAGGATACACTTTTTCATAAAAGAGATCCAAGATTGATGGTATTGTTGACCTCGTTCTGAGCTTAAATATTGTTGAAAGAATTCCAAAAACCATACTCTACACTTGTGCATCAAGGCATCGAAATTCTGAGCACATTACTTGTTTCCATATTGCAAGAGCGTATCATTTCTCTCATTGGTCTCAAATCAAATATGAGATAATGGCCTAATTGGAAATCTAGAAGGAGAAATTTCAGTCTTATAAAGAGACAAGTCTATATATCCTCTATTTCTAGGTATAAACACACTTCAATAGGACATAAATTCAAGCATCAATCATCTTGAAAAGGGAGTTGAACCTCCTATTCTAATTTTGAGCAAAAGAGACCTAGATCGAATCTCTTAAAGGAAAATTTGACTTATCTTCAAGGCTATAGTCACCATTGATCAAGATAGAATCTGCTAACCTATGTAAGTGGCATAAGAAGACAAGAATATTTGTGTATATTATGTGACAAGATTGGCATATAAAATTCACAATCTAAGCCTGTGAAAATTAGTGAGTCGACCTTCATTGAAAGGTACATCTATTTGAATTTACAATGGTCAAGGAAACTTCAATTTGGAATCTTCACATCACACATATTTATCTCTCCTCTTCTGATTGGTTCGACCTCCAAGGGCAATTATTCTCTTCACACATGTGAGAGTTTGACTAAGCATTTTATCTTTGCGATGATTTCTTGTTTCAGCCAACGTTGACTACCTTTGTGCGAGATTCATTTGACCTATTTTGACTACAATTTTTGGAGGATTGACTCTTTTTTACTAGGTCACATTGAATGGCACATGAATCAAGGAAATCTAGTTAGTTTTGAATTGTGTTGACTACAGGCCTAATGTGGTAGTTTTACCACAAGGTTGACCTTCCATTTGACCAAGTTTGACCACTCCAAATTCAATTGTTTTTCTATTATTTGACTATCAAGAGTGGCCAAGTTTCTCTCTCCTTTGATCGAGTTGCTTTGGAAGAGTTTGACCAACCTTTAACTTTTTGGTTAGGGCAGAATTTGACTGCTATTGACTAAGGAAATAATTGCAGACTTTGACTAGGCCATCTATTTGACTATGAGAAATGGTATTAGATCATAATACTTGCAAGACAATTTGAATACTAACTTTGACAGTTGCAGAAAAAAAAGAACAAAAGTTGCAGGAAGGATCAAGAGCTTAGTAAGGGTTGACTTGGTGGATGGAACGGGTCTCTAGTCAAAGGGTCAAGTTTGTCTTAAATTTCTCTAATCTACTAGAGAAAGAGTTGACGAAGTTTTTCCTCTTCATAGGGGTTTTTCCCTGGCCTTGTGCCTACATCTTGTGTCCTTGTTTTTTTGGAATTTATCTTGAAGAAAATAAAAATTTGAAAGAAAGAACTAATAAAGAGATAAGAACAATAACAAGAAAATGTCAAAGGTAAGATGTTAAAATTGGAAACTAGGGCCAAACTCCACCTTGGACATCTCATATAATGGAGATGATATTTTTATTGGATTCCTCTTTTCGAGAGGTGCAATATTGATCTAAACATCGTCTCATTCTGACAAGCAGAAATGGAATTATGAATTTATTTACCCTATGGATAAAGTGTCAAGGTCAGCTCCAGTCAAATGTAGGCTCATGAAGCCCAACAAATGTGGCTCCTCACCCTCAACGTTGTGTATAAATAGGAGAGGTCTTTTCCTAATTTGGACAACATCACTCAACCATATTTCTCTCTCCTCTCCTCATTGGTTCATACAGCAAAGGAGAAGCTCTTCTTCTTCTCACGTTGACTTGGGTTGACTAAAAATTACAGATAGAGAATCGCAAATTTTTATGAGGCTATTTGTAGGGACATTGACCAGTGTTGACTAAGGGTCAAATCACCTTCTTTAACTATGATTTTCAGGCAAATAATCTGATATTTTGAATCTGCATATCCTGGCATGAAAACCGAGAAATTTGGAGTACGTTGACCTGCGTTAACTGCAGGACCTTTGACCACAGCATTGACCTCTACGTTGACCAAGTTTGAAAGAGTTTTTTAGGAATGTTCTGGGTGGATTGTGTTTGTCCTTGGAGGCCGAGTTGACTAGGTTTGACCGAGCTCATTTGGAGGAGATTTTCTGTTGGTTTGACCAATGTTGACTTTTTGGTTAGGGAATTATGTTGACTGTTGTTTGGTTGCACTATTTTGATAGTGATTGGGCAAGTAAATTTTGTATGATGTACTCTCTCTCTGTGTTGAACTTTTGAAGAATAATAAGAAGATTTGATCAAAGGGTTTTCCCCACATTGGGGTTTTTCCCTAGCATCCGCCAAATATTGTGTCCTCTTGTCTTGGCTTGTCTTTTTCTTATTGTTTATGCTCTATCTGCATTTACTATCAATGTTAATGTGATTTCTAATCTAGAAATTGATATTGAACTTATAAGAAAAAATGAAGTAAATTTCTCTAAAGCATATAACATACCATTGTTATCTAAAATTAACATGGTATCAGAGCTTAGGTGAAGACAAAGCCCAACCAAGAGTGAGAAAAGCAATCACTGGGATTTGTTGGACAAGGACAAGATTCAATGGCCTCCTCATCTTACTTCAAATCTGATGACAAGCTCAATGAAAAGTTTGATTATCATGCATGGAAGATGTCTCTTGACTTGATTTTGGAAGAGCATGATGCTATGGACTATGTGCAAGGAAAGATTGTTGAACCTCCTTCAAATGCATCAATTGTCGCTAAGACAGTACAAGAAAGGTGAGGTCAAAGCTAAGAAGATCATCATGGATTCTATTCATAAGCATTTAGTTGCCTACATCTATGATTTGGGCACATCTAAGGAAATGTACGACAAGTTGGTTAGCATGTTTAAATCTAGCAATGCAAACCAAGTCCTCTTTCTCAAGAACAAGTTGAAGGACATAAAGAAGGGAATAGGAGAAGATATCCACTCCTACTTCATGAAGATTACTGAAATAAAAAATGATCTTCTATCTATTGGAGAAGTTATTGTTGATAGGGAGCTCACTCTTATTGCCCTTGGAGGTATCCCTTCTGAATGGGATATGTTCAACACTACTATCCTCAACAATGACAGGATTCCAGGTTTTCATGAATTTTTGACTAAATGTACTCAATAAGATACAAGAATGATGGAGAGAGACATGCCTTCAAATAGGAATGATCCTACTACATTCTTCACTCATGCTAAAAAGAAGAACAATAATGGTTCAAAGAAACAAGGTCAAGGAATACAGGGATTCCAATATGGAAGAAAGGGAAGATGCTTCATTTGTAATAGGTTTGGCCACTATGCTAGCGAGTGTCCTAATAAAATGGATAAACCTCAAGATAATGATAACAACGTCAATCGCAACAATTTCAAAGGTAACAACAATCAAAGGAATGGCAGGTTCAACAACAAAGGAAAGAGGAATGATCTCGCTACTCAATATGGAAATGGTCGTCCTCCCAAAAGATCAAGAAACTCCGGGTATGATGAATCTAATGTTTTATATAACAAGAAAAAATAATTTTATCTTATATCTACCCTCTCTACTACCTCTCCTCCGGATACCTTGGGAAATTGGTTGATTAATAGTGGTGCCTCATGGCACTTCACTGGGTATAAGGAGGCTCTTTCAGATCTGATAGAAAATGATACAAATTTGGAAATAATTCTTGGAGACAGTGCCACCTATAATGTGAAAGGAGTTGGGAATGTTACTCTTCAATTGAATCAGGGTAACACCATTCATCTACAAGAAGTATTATATGTACCCGATATAAAGAAGAACCTAGTATCTATCTTGGCTATGGAGAAAAAAGGATTCAAGGTGGAATTCATTGATGGAAAGGTACATGTTTGGAAATAAAATTTAAAAGAAGCATTTACTCTTGGATTCAAGGTTGATAGCCTATATCAAGTTGGAGGAAGTCCACTGGGAGCTATGTCTTGTGACACATCTTTCCAATCCGAATTATGGCACCGAAGGTTTGCTCATCTTCATTATAAGGCTCTACTTGATTCAAGGAAGATGGTGACAATTTTGCCCAAATTTAAACTAGAACATGATGGTGTTTGTCAAGGATGTTCCAAAGGAAAACATACAAGGGGACCATTTCCCTCAAGTGATAGAAAGACTAACGATATTTTGCAATTGGTTCATTCTGATCTATCTGGTATGTTGCCCGTGACATAAGTTTGGGAGGATATTTATATTATGCTATTTTTGTGGATGACTTCTCTCAAAAAAGTTGGATTTATTTCTTGAAGAAGAAGGATGAAGTGTTCAAATGGTTTCGCTCTTTTAAAGCCTTGGTTGAAAATCAAATAGGGAAGAAGATCAAAATATTGAGGATCGATAACGGAACCAAATATGAATCACATGAGTTCAATGACTATTATAGAGAATCTGGCATTAAGAGGGAGACTAATAGTGCATATACTCCTAAGAAAAATGGTGTTTCTGAAAGGAAGAATCGTTCTATTATAGAAGCCACCCGGGCCATGCTTCATGATCAAGGCCTTCTGAAGTTTATATGGGGAGATGTCACACCTCCACTATCTTATCCTTGTAAAAAGTAATAAAATAAATTACATTACTAACTTAATTCAATACAACATGATTAAAACTTAATACCACAGTCATTATGCTTATGATGGGTTAATATTCAAAAGTCAAAAGCTTATAAAAAATGTATAAATACACCCATTGTTTTATTGATTATGCTGTCAAAGTTTAACTTCACCCATACTTTGGTAATGTTGGCATTATGATACATATGTTGTACTTGATGGCAACCCACTCATCAGAAAGACATTCAGCATAATCAATTATGATACAATTGTTGTACTTGATGGCAACCCACTCATCAGAAAGAACCCTAACAGTCAGCAAAGACATTCAAGAAAGTGGCAAAATGGTTATAAGATAATAAAAAAAACCAATACAAGTTGAACATGCTTTCTCAAATCATTGTAGCCATGGAAGAATAAACAAATCTGCATTTTTGGTGAAGCAGTTCCTTGAGCTAAGAATAGAGGAATTTATTTTGTTGTAAAAACCCTAATTTTGACTAATATATTTCATGAAGTTTTTTGACAGTTTAACCAACATACTCAAGGGATCAATGATGATATTATACAAAAGAAAGATTGTAAGCACACAGATGAAGTCCCTATTGTTTAGGTCAAATAGTTAACAAGAAAGAGAAATGGCAACGCTGTATTTTTTCTTATTTTAGCCACTGTCTTGAAGCACAATTTTCAAATAGTTGAAAAGGAATTTTAAAAATAAAAAAGAGGTTGTTTTTTGTAATGGGGTGATTTAAAAAAACCTCTATTATTTTTTACCCAACTATCATGGTTTGGAAAATACAAGGAATATTTGAGGCTTATTTTTCCAAATTTTGTAATTTTGTTTTTTCCTATTTTAGTCATTATTTTCAAAATAAGTTTCTGAATATATGGACAAGAATTTGGAGGGAAACAAAAGACAAAAAAAAAAAAAATAGGAAACATACCAAATAAAAAAACTTCCCTCTGTTTTCTAACATCTATCATGATTTGAGATATTCAGATGTATCTTTGAGGCATATTTTTCCATATTTTTCAAAATTATGTTTTCTACAAAAACGCCAAGTCAACAACAGAAAGCCACCTCATCAATTCGACTTCGAGATCAGATATTATCACATCCTCGATTATTTCAAATAGTGATGAAGAGGTTTCCATATCCATTTCTTCTAGATCTTGAGGATTATTGTAATTAATGCTTTACACAAATTGTGGATCTGAAACCTATATAGTATTTCTATAAATTAAATGTAAAAGGAGGACAAAAGGTTGGATTCTAAGCAAAAGAAGTATATTTTGTTGTGTGTTTGTCAAATTATATGATTTTTACAATGCCAAGACCAAAAGATCTTTATTATTGATACAAAGATTCTTGTGATGGTTTTCCTAACCTTTGTTCCTTCAAGTTCCAGTTTTCCTTCTATGTGATACTCATTTAATGTTTATTTTCTTATGTTTAAATAAAGGTAATGTAAAATAATTCATTCATTTAATCCTTTGTTTCATCTATTCTAAGCATCTGCACCCTTTCTTCTAAAGCTACTAGGATTCATGTTTCATGCCCTTACAGTGGATTGTCATTTATATATTCTATTGTCATCTCAAATGATATTTTGATAGGTCTAGGGTCTGCCATATCTTGCCTATGTACATCTTGATCGCACAATCATGTCTCGCTAATTTCATCTAAAACCTATTTTGTTGACTCCATTTCCTAATGGATTAATTACCTCATACCCAACCAAACTCTATTTCGATACAAGTCTACTGAAGATCTAGCCATTATTTGAAGATACAACTAGTTGTTATTCTTAGTGATTAGATTTTCAGAGAGAAACCTCTCTGGATTGAAGGGGATAGCCTTCAATCTACAAGCTTGGTTTTACAAATTTATCTTAGGAATTTCTCTCTCATAGCCAAGAGGAATTTTTGAGTGCTAACACTGCGTTTGTGCATTACTACTTGTTTATGTGATGATCTCTATGGGAACATTCTAGAGATGTATATATTGAATCTATATAAGTGGTTGTGCTCACATCTAGAAGGCAAATGGTTTGTGATGCTTAGTAGTGATAAACACATCGTGCTTGATGCTTAAAATGAGCAATAAGCCACATCACAATAATTCCTAAGCTATACAACTAAGGTTGAATCTTAATCTAAATAAAATGCTTAATTGTGCCGAAAATAATACATTAATGAAAATAAATGAACTCTATGAGAAGCTGCAAAACCATAACTAAAGCCAAGAGAGATTGAATTGAAACATTAAAAGAAGTGGGTTCTGAGACCCTTTTCTATTGATGTACAATTTAAATAAAAAGTCCTTTGTTGGGTAGAGGGGGTTATTGTTTTCAAGTCCTGCATTCATTTACGATTTGTTGTGCCATATGACAAGCATTCTTTGAACGTGGTGGAGGGTTACCCCTATGCCAAGGCACCAACAAGCCTTGCCTAATTCACTTCTAGCCTTGCATTTGCAGCAACCTCCATTCCCGCCATAGAGACTTTGGTGAAGAGGACTACATGTCCATGCGAGTAGCCAAATGCCCTAACAATCCTAATATGGCGTCGTGGAGCCGCTTCTAGCCTTGACATGGATTCAGGCACTATTGGCATGTAGCAAGAGAGGTGGGAACCTCTTGGAAGCTCATGCCAAGCATGCGATAAGTAATGGTGTCAGAGTACCTATGCCACCATACGAGGAATTCCCTACCCGCAAGCAAAGGAAGGCCCATAGGCTAGAAACCTATTGATGAAATTATCACGAAAGCTTAGGAGGGGTAGCACCCTAGAGCGCACTAGTAAACCCTTAACGTCAGCATTGAAGCTTGACCTTGATCTGGAGGTCTTCCAGACCTCTGAAGCAGAGCCATAGTTGGAAAAATTGGCTTCAAGGAGACTGTGTAGTAGCCGACTTTGTCTTTAGGGAGATCACGAAGGTCCCCTTTTACTTCATTGCTTTGGGCAATGCCGAAGTACCCTGACTAGGCCATAGCAGACTAGTGAGGGACATGGATATGTTGCGTCGTAGAGGAGTGAATATCCAACATTATAGAATAGATTGGATAAACCTAATCCCCTGCAGATTGGAACCCTAGGCAAAATGTCTCCCTATTGGAGGAGATGGATTCTCCTTGTGTGTGATTGGTCGGGAAGAGTGTTGATGTGGCCTGGAAGGTTTACCCTATAGGTACGCCGAAGTGAGTAGTGGGAAATAGCTGGGAGGAAATTAGTGAGGATAAGCCGGTGGCCAAGCAAGCCTGAAAGCTACTCGATTGGTCAAAGGTGGCCCCATTGAAAATTCGTCTCATTAGCTCCAAGCCAGAGCATTCACTAAGGTGCGTACGCTGATAGGAGTGGGATGACAAGACAGACTACTTGTTCATAGTGGTGTTAACATTGGTGGGTGGGTTGGCCCACAACCCACATAAGCCCAGGACATCACTAAAGACACAATCAAAGGAGACAGGGATGATGCCATCCCAGTGGGTACACCCTAGAATATTTCAAATGAGGCATAAGTGGTAAGTGTTAGGAAGGAACAGAGATGGTGGAGCCCACCCGACTTTGATAGCCCGAAGGGAATCCCCTAACATGATAAAAAGGGGCACAAAAATTAAATGTCAAGATGTAAGTGTCGGTCCATGTAGGAAAGCATGTGCCAATGGGAACGCACCAGGCATACCCCACATAACATGTTGCCCCTCAATGTTCATATCGAAGGAATGTAAAGGGAGGCAAGGTGGAAACACCGAGGAATGGTTGTCGAGCCACACAGTGGCATTATGGTGGGCCTCAAGTTGGTAGTCGTGTTAGTTAGGCCTTAGGGTCTCGGAAGCAATTCTCCTGCACTATTGATCATCCATATCAACTATTGGGAGTTGTTTTGGGGGCACGCCTCTATACCACAAACTGCTTAAGGGTGGTGTCGGAGTCATTTTTGGAACTCGGTGGTTTTCAAATAACAAAGGGAATCGATGCAAAGCAAAAGGTTGGAGGACCTTTCTCTCTCTTCCAGAGGGACACATGGCAGCATTTGAATGGTTCGCAAGACCAAACATCAGCATGGCATCATTCCATTGGCCTGAACCCAGAATAATTCAACACTGCACCAAAAGGATCATCGAGATGACATGGGATATGTCAAAGACAACTCGTCCCAGTAGGAATTTAATTGGTTGGTGAGCGTAGTGGGTAGATCCATTTGATACCTTGGCCTAGTAGGAATTCCCTCGCGGAGGTAAGTGGACACAGCTAAGGAATGTGTTAGAAAATGAGGCACTAGGATAAGAATCGAGATATGGAGGATCAGCGAGCAACCGTGTGGCAAGGTTGCGACCAATGAAGGTGAGGATGGGCATTCCCCATAGGACACATCAACCTGATGGTAAAACCCCGACGGGTGTGTATGGGACACAAGTTTATTCCGCTAGGATAGAAGGCTACGAGAGAAGCGTTAATCCTTAGTCACTGCACATAGAAGCAAACCAGGGGAGTAAAGAAGTCTAAAGGGGTAAAGAAGTATGAAGGGGTTGGGAGGTTTAGGGCTTATCCCCGGCCTTTGGTCGTTTCATAAAGAACAAGACCATTAGTGTCAAGCCAGTCACAAAGGAAACTCAGCCCACGGAGGGCTTAATAGGATAAGTGCTTATGGGCTTAGATGGTGGTCACCTGGTGAATTTGGGAAACTGCTAGGATTGATTCCAATGGTGGCAGAAATCACCAAACCGAAGACAGTTGCAGCAAGGGGAAAGGAAAATTGTATATCCCATTCCTTCAATGAGATAAAGGGGTTGGGTATGTTATATATATATATATATATATATATATATATATATATATATATATATATATATATATCATCATCATCATCATCATCATCATCATCATCATCATCATCATCAGTATATATGGTAGGTCATTAGGTGATACCGTTATAGGGTTATAGGATAGTGTGAGGAGTTGTACCAACTCACATTTAAGGGAATGGTTGAAAGAGAGTTGTTAAGGAGGTTAGGGATTATGAAGGTGAGTAAATCTATAAGCATCCCTAAAGATAAGTAAATGCAATATGATACTACATATAAACCCAACATAGTGTCAATTGGAGATTACTAGATTGTCAATATCATTTCGTAAGTTGCAACCTTGCTTAAATAATATGAGGATTTTTCCATGGAGTTTATAGAGATTAATGGAATCAAAAGAGAATTAGGGGAGAGGAAAATCAAGTTGAACCAAATGTCAAACTGATCTAGAATTGGTCCTACAATATGTATTCTCGAGTGAGGAAGAACTTAAAGGAGGAAATAGGCAAGATGTTATTTATTGAAATGTTATTTTTCTAGAAAATTAAGAATGGATTACCTTGATTGTAATTATGGATAACAAAACAAGAGAAAGGATATGTGTCTATGTGTATGTCAAGGGATTAAATGGCTCTTTTTTCCATGACACTTTCTTGATCACATTAAATGTTTAGGTGCTTGACCATGTTGCGGGAAGGAAACCCATCAATGGGTTATTAGGGTATATTATCAAGTAGAAGAAAACTTTTGCTACAAAATGAAGTTTATACAATGTCATGCATTTTCGACTAAGGATGCCCCTACAATGTTTTCTAAAATGGTCATTAAAGCATTCAAATAATACATTCATAAGTTTTTGGAGATCTATCTAAAAGCATGGACAATGTACAACATACTCAAAGACCATGTAGCCATTGGGGCTTATGTTTGAGCAATATTCACTGTCACATATTTCTTTCAGTTTGAGTGCATTTTTGGGATTCCTTTTAGTACATTATTAAGGTATGTATATGGAGATGGTGATCTCATTTCATCTACTAAAATTGTTATTTTTGTGAACCTATTGGTTTCTACTAACATGTTTACAATGTGTTCCACACTAGGCCATATATACCTAGTGTTGGTATATAAAACCCACCTTACTTTAAATGAATGTAAATTTGGTTAAATTAACATAGAAAGAGATATCGTGATTGACTATGTCCAGCAGTTCCTCATCTAATGATCGAGGTCAATTTTATCAACCTATCCTTTGCCTATAAATAAATATTATGCATTAGTGAAATACATTCATTTATTCATTCGTCGTCATCATTTTATATATCATTTGTAAATAAGGAAAATGATTTTTTTATAAAAGAACAAAGCACCATGGAGTGAAAAAACTTTTGTGATTAATAAGATAAGTCTTATAGTGTTTCTATGGTGAGTTTTCCTCCCAAATCCATGTGTTCATTATTTATGGCTATTTTGTTTATTATATTTATGCTTACATTTGTTTATGAATTATAAGTATATATTAATAATTTATGTTTTTTGAATGGATATGAGTTGTTAAATCGATTATATTAGGCTTAGAATATGCCAAATTTAGCTTATAACATGTCAAGTTTAGGAGTTTATTGAGGATGGTTATAATTTAGGATCAACATTTGTGGGGAATTCCACTTGAACTCCTAAATCTTATGGCAACTAAGTGAATCATATCAATTATGTGTGTATTTGGAGAACTCCATTCGAGTTTTAGAGGGTAAGTTCAAGGAATTATTATTGCAAGTAATAATGAGAAGAAGTCACGTTTTAAATACTTTTAATAAAACCTTGAATAAATATTCTATGTGATCAATACAGTGAACATTAGAATTAGATATTGAAGGATAATAGTAATAAATATTTATACAGGTTTTGTACCATGAAAAAAATTATGGGACATTGTTTATCAAGTCTTCGTTTTTAAAGCTTTATTAAACCAAATTTAAAAGATTTGTTTCATTACTAGGATGGCCTAGGTGTTAGTTTTTGTGATTAGGAACTTCTACATATTGTCGTCATAATTAGAATAGCATAAAGCATGAAAATAAACAATGTTTAGATACCTCCTTTAATGAGTGTCAAATATTATAAAAGCCATTAATATGAACCCTATTATGTTTGAAGGAGTGAAAAATTTCTCACCCCCTACCACTCAAACACTAATCACCAAGCAATGTAATATGATATCATCTCTCCCACCAAACAAATATGTAGCAAACCTGCAAATTAATTAAAATCTCCGATAAAATAAATCCAAGAGACAATACAAAAATATATAGAAATATCTATCTATTAATATCAAACCCTTGAGGTAGGGTAACCCCATACAATCAAACCTTAAAGAGATCACTCCACAAGCCATCATTTGTCAATACAAAACCAATACTTGACATCTCTTCCCTTCCTATATTGGACTATATATAATGTTCCAAGATACAAAACCTTAACAAACTCTAACTAATTTATTTATTAGCTATGGCGCATTTATTTAACTAACTAATTAATTGTGGTCACTTTTCATAATGAAATTCAACCACTTACAATCATCACTAATGTGGGTATCCACTTGAGAGACTTATTTCCTAAACTAACCAAACTACTTGTGGTCCCCTTTTACAAATTTAACCCTTGAGTACCACCCAATGTACCCCATATTATCTACCCCCAGGTATACTACATTCCACCCCCCTTAAACTTTTTTTGTCCTCGAAACATGAGAAGAACACAAATAATAGGACCTACTCAAAATCGTAGTCCATTGGTACCATGTGTGTGCATCCATCCATCGAAGAGAAAGACAATCACTATGTCTATTTGTTACCTCACTCGCTTGAGATGGAAATTGGTTCTTGTGGTGCCCATGTGAAGATGTGTAGCGAGTAGCTCGCCCTACCTCTTTGTGTCTTCCAGTTGTAGTCATCCTGGTTGTTAATCATGTGCCATCTTGTGGGTTGTTTTTTTGTTGGGTGGTGTAGGTGCTCACATTTGTTTGAATTTTTCAATCTAAAGTGTTTGCATTAGATCATGGCCAAGTGAGTCCCACTAAATTATAGTCTCATCTCTTAAAGTAAAACATAGGAGAGTTGTCCAAAATGACCCTTTTGACTTTCTCTTTTTTATGTATTCTTCAGTAGTAGGGCCATCATCCTTTCCTATGAAAAAAACATCTTGCTATAACCCCTAAAATAGAATGAGGGTTTTGAAGAAAGAAAAAAACTTACTTTGGAAAATAATTTAAAATCGCCACAACTCGATCAATATGGCTCAAAATTCTTATTATAACAAGTTTTTAGAAATGGAACGGCAATTCTAGATCTCCCCGTATGATTGGAATCACGATCTGGGCACTCTAAGATCTTAGATCTGTGTTGCAATTGTCCAGTCATCACAAAAAAATTTGAAAAAATCGTTGATTTTAAATCAACGAGATCTCCACCATCTAAACTCCAATTCAAACGATTTTTTTATTATTAAAATCTCTAATAAGGTAAATCCAAGAGTCAATACAAAAATATATAGAAATACACCTTTATTAATATCAAACACTTAAGGTAGGGTAACACCATACAATCGCTCCTTAAAGAAGGAGATCACTCCATAAGCCATCGCTTATTAATAAAAACTAATACTTGACATATCTTCCCTTCCTATCTTGGACTATATATAATGTTCTAAGATCCAAAACCCTAAAAACTCTATCTATTTTATTTATTAGCTATGACTCATTTATTTAACTAACTCTTTAATTGTGGTCCATTTTTATGAAGGTCAACCACTTACAATCATCATTAATATGAGTAACCACTTACTGGCCTTATTTATTAATATAACCAAACTACCTGTGGTCCCCTTTTACACATTATACCCTTGAGTACCTCCCCGTGTACCTCATATTATCCACCCCTGTTTATACTACATTCCACCCCCCTTAAGCATGTTTCATCCCCGAAATATGAGAAAAACACAAATAATATGATCTACTCAAAAGAGTAGTCCATTGATGCTATGTACGTGCATCCATCCATCCAATGGGGAGGTACCCCATATTATCTACCCTTGGATATACTACAAATTAACACACAAAAATTTCTAAAATACATTAACTTATATCTAGAATCTACAAGCAAAAAAATTGGTTTCAAGCATTGTTGATCTTAAAGGACACACATAAAATTTAGTTGGTAAAAATTGTGTTACATCTCTAATTAGGGAGATGCCTACCCTAATCTACAAAAACAAAATGTACAATAAAGCATCACTATTTGCAAAGTGAAAATTCATCATAAGATCGTATGAAAGTCAATCATGAAACTATATAAACATAATTATGAAGAAAAAATAATTAAGAAAATAAAAACACAAACACTCTAAAAGCTTAATAACACAAACCAATGACATTAAAAGGATCTTTGAACTATGAAGGGTAAGAAGTTTTCTCAAATGGAAAGGTAAGTAAAAGGATCTTTGAACTATGAAGGGTAAGAAGTTTTCTCAAATGGAAAGGTAAGTAATTTTCTCAACTTCTGGACTATGAAGTACATTATAAACTAGTTTCTTTCATTATGTAAAGAGGCATAATATTTCAAAATTTAAGCTTTTGCAATTTGTATTTTGTTGGAAGATAGTTTTTAGCTCTATCGCACAAGATTTAGAATTTTTCAACATTTTGAACCTTCTTGTGAAGTTCATCCTCAGAAATGAAAGCAAATGTGAAGAAATAGGACCATGCCGAATAAAAAATACTAAAATTTAAAACCATATATTAATTATTTTATTGTCCAATTCTTTAATATTAATATTGTTAATTTAATTATTATAATATCAGTATTAGTTAATATTAAATTAATTATTATAATATCAATATTAGTTAATATTAAAGACTAGTTATATATTAAAGAAAAGATATTAATGTATGTAAGAATAATATATTAAATAATTTAATATTAATATTTTTCCTTGTGAATATTCATTGGTATTAATATTAATTAGTAATAAAGTGATGTTTAATATTAGCTATTAATAACAAATCTATTAATATATTATATATGTTAATATAATATTTATATTAATAAATAATATAGGTTAATATTTTTAATATGTTATTTAAAGGTATATTTGAGTTAATAATTAATTATTAGTATATGGATTAATTATATATACTTAATAATTAGTCTATAAATTAATTAATAATATGTTTATAGGTAAAGGGATGGCTCTTGAGGTGAGGGTGGGAATCCGGTTTTCATTGATTTTTTTGTTCATCATCTCATCTCTATTCGTGTATATTTGGGTTATTAAGTTGTTTTCCTAAATCAATATCCTTTATAATTTATTTTTTTTGGTGGTAATGGTCAATTCTAGCAAGGATACTTGTTTTTTCAATGCAAATGTGATGTTTTGTCTTTAGGGATTGTTCTTCAGGGGCAGAGGAGTGGGAATGATTTGCACATTGTTATTGGATTCAGATTTTGATGGAACGGCCAATTTCTCCTACATAAGATTTACCGCATGAGCAAGGGGTTAAGTATAAACCTTTTTTATCGATGGAGTCAAAAGGACCAATTTCTCCTACATAAGATTTACCGCATGAGCAAAGGATTAAGTATACACCTTTTGATCGGTGGAGTCAAAAGGATCTTTGATGGATCTGAGGTGGCCACGAATAATGTTTATAGGTTTAAAGGTAGTGGTAATGTTTTTGTTTGTAAGGATATGAGCAATTTTATTAATGGTTCCCTTAATGTAAGGGAGACAAATTTTGGAAACCATTACAAACTTTATTATGTTAAAACGAAATAAACATACATAATAACAACAAAAAAAAAGTCACATGTAGAATATACAGTGATAGGATGAATTGTTAAGACACCTCCTTTGTGAAAGTTATCGGTTCAAAACCCCATGGATCTAACTGAGCTTTTAAATGCATATTATCTTATATTTTTTCACATCATGAATTTTTTTCAATGATTCAAGTCAATTAATTCTACCAACCCAAAACGAGCAAGTAATCTCAAAGCAGTTTTCTCATCACACTTGGATCAAATATTAGCTATCAAACTTTGAACATACAACCACCATAAAACCTAAGCAAAATATTCATTTGACAAATGAGCCAAAAACGTTGATGGTTTTTACTTGACACAGCGCATGTTGCTAATTAGTAACTAAATTGATTTGAAATGCCTCAATTGTATCGAAAGCTTTATCTATCAAACTTTGACTATACAACCACCATAAAAGCTAAGCAAAATATTCATGTGACAAATGAGCCAAAAATGTTGATGGTTTTATACTTGACATAGCGCATGCTGCTAATTAGTAACTAAATTGATTTGAAATGCCTCAATTGTATCGAAAGGCTTTATTGAATGCATCTTCTTAGTGCATAGAGCTTGCCTTCCACCCTAAGTTCACCCAATGGGTCAGAGATCACAAAGCATACTGAGGAAAGGAAATGATGACTCAATATTTATCATTAAGAATTTCAATGGCTATATAAATTGTAACATCAGTGTTATGAATTCAGTGACACCCATCTCACATAACTTAAGGGGTCATTGGAAGCCAAAGTTGTGACAACAATATTGTTTAATTTCTTTCTTCAACCACTAAAAATCCAATGGCCTTTGTCACATAGCAAACCTTTGTTCCATATTTGAAGCCTACATGTAATGTTGAAAATGTAGCTAAAGGAGGTCTTTTGGTAGGTGCCTTAACAAGTAAAGACTTCGAATTGTTTTTCTCTAGCAGGAATGCGAATTGTGATGAATTGATTTACAGTTCACTGGAATGGTTATCAATAGACAACTTGCATAGTGTTGAAACTTCAGTTCGTTGGAGTCTTCTTCACATAGATTATAGGATGAGGTGGCAGAGGCAAGTCTAGTAAAGGACGAGTTAAGACTGCAAAAACAAGTCCAATTAAAGTAGGACAAGTGAAGAGAGGATGAGTTAAGTCCTCAGTTAACTTAGTTCATAACTAGAGGAAATCAAGGAACAACTCAAGCTAGTTAACTAAGAACTAGTCCAAGTGTAACTGAGATTTTCTCTAATTAACTAGCAAAAGAAACACGTTGCACTTGTGTGAACAATCATTTACATTTGGCCTCCTCGCATGCATCAAAGATCTACTTAGGAAGAGAAGGAAAAAGGCACAATGTTGAATGATTTATTTGTTGTTAGCAGAGCGCCTTGGTTGAGGATGAAGATCAAAATTCG
The DNA here is from genome assembly GCA_031772625.1 of Pinus tabuliformis. NCBI lineage: Eukaryota > Viridiplantae > Streptophyta > Pinopsida > Pinales > Pinaceae > Pinus > Pinus tabuliformis. Next base: position 624,591,910 of record CM062809.1, read on the forward strand.
AAGAGCAGAAGCCGAGACTAGTTTCAGTAAGAAACAATTGTGTGTGCATGCCGAGATCAAGAGGCAAGGCCGAGAGCATCTTCTCAAGGCCAAGAGAAGTGATCAAAAGACAGGGCAAGAGAAATTTTGGAGCTGAGATTTATTTCTCAGAGGCTATTTGTTGGTTGCAGTAGCAGCATATTGGATTTGTAAGAGATATATTTGCTTAAAGAACAATCAATAAAAATCCCACAACAGTGACTGCAAGTTTCCCATCTAGGTTTCCTAGGTAAAACACTTGTCAAATTTACGTGTGCTTGTATTTTTATCTCAACTATTTTTCGCTACATCTTAAATGTTAAGAAACTCTATATCTTGGTCAAAGTTAAACTTGGTTTCAGTTTTAGTTGCCTTGATTTTCAATAGATTCATCTAAGTAGTTGCAAAGTTTCAAAAAAATTAGCATGGTATTAGAGTCACACTCTATATAAAAACCAGCACCAAGAGTGTTTAGTCAGTAAAAAGTTCAATTCAGTTAGTAAGCTTGCGCTAGAGTTTGAAAAGCAATATTTGGAAAGTGGTATGTGGATCCAAGGACTATATATAAAAACCAGCACCAAGATTGTGTTATATACCTAGGGGGGATAATATGGGGTACCAAGGGAGGTACCCAAGATAATAATGTAATAATGGGATGGGCCATAGTAATAAATAAGGTGGTTAACCCATATCATGTGAGGGACCACAAGTAGTTAGTAATAATGTAATGAGCCCATGGTATTAGTTGATGGTATGAGAGAACCATGGTAATGACCCATGATATTTTATGTATGAGGCCTATATAGAGGCTAGAGACTCCATGTCAAGGAATTGTGTCAAGGATTATTGTATGAACAGGCATATGGCTTGTGGAGTGTTCTCCTTCCTTAAGGAGTGAATGTATGGTGTTGCCCTACCTTAAGGGTTTTGATAATAAAGAAGCATTTATATCTATTTCTCTCTTATTGTTTATGGGTTTGTTTGCATTAGCATATAATTCCAGGTTAGATCTATAACAAGTGGTATCAGAGCTATAACAAGTGGTATCGGAGCATTTTCTTGGGCCAAAGTGGAGAATTTTTATTTTTTTTTTTGCAGGATTGCAGGGGCGGGGAGTTTGCAAATCAGATCTGTACATTTTGGTGCAAGATCTGCAAAATATAATTATAGATCTGGATTTTATGTGAAAAATTACCCAATTTCAAAAAAAAAAATCGGTCGAATCGAAGTCCGGATGAAGGAGATATCGCTGATCTAAAATTCAATGAGGTTGCAGACAAATTTTCAGGGCAGCAAGTTTGCGGCACAGATCTGGACATCCTGGTACAAGATCTGCAAAATCTGATTGTATATCTGAATTCTTTGTGAAAAAATACCCGATTTCAAAAAAAAATCAGTTGAATCGGAGTCCGGATGAGGGAGATATCGCTGATTTAAAATCAGCTCTTTTTTCATAATTTTTGAGTGACGACGGGAGAGTTGCAGCGCAGAGCTGACATTCCAGTGTCTGGATCAAGATTTCTATCACATGGGCAGATTCAAAATGATTGTTCCATTTCTAAAAACAGGTTATAATAGGGATTATGAGCAATATTGACGGAATTGTGACCATTTCAAATTTTCGCCAATTTTTTTTTGTGATGGCGAGCCTAGATCTGAATTTGAGGGACTTGTATCCATTTTGATGGCTCTCATCCAACCAAATGGAGAAATGTTTTAGATCGAATTACATCATGGATGATGAGACTCAGCTGAATGTGGGAACAATGTACTTGAACAAGGAAAGATTGCGATGGTGGCAAGGGCATCAACATTGCTATCAAAGGCCCTTGACTTACAAATTCACAAAAGCTCTTATGGACCACTTTGACCGTAAAGTTAATCTTGTGGATAAGATCACACAGACAGACACACAACCTAGCAAAGATTTTATTTTTACAGGAAAGAAGGAAACCAACGAACCTAAAGGGTTATTTTCTGCTGGTATCTCCTTATTGCAGGTTCATGGATTAATTCAGAAGGAGAAAATCATTGTTTCTATAAATCCTAGTTGCAAGCATAATTTCATCAATGTTAATTTGGAAAACAAATTGCAAGTTCCAGCAAAACAAATTGAAAATACACAAGTTGATGATGAGGATGTTCAAATTTATAAGGATTTGAAGCTTTCTATGGATAAGTATGTGTTGCATGGTGATTTTTATACTTCAGAGATGGATAATATGGATATTGTTTTGGGATATCCTTGGATGGAATCTGCGGGTACTATCAATATTAATGTGCAGAAGAAATTCCTAAAGCTCTGGTATAAAAAGAAAAAAATTACATTACAGGATATTTCCATTAATAAACAAGTAGAGTCTAAGGAGGTTGAAGGAGAAGATGTTCCAGGGTCTAACATATTAGATGATGAGCTAGTGATGATAGACAATCAAACACAAACAGAGGCTGAAGCAGAAAAGGTTAAAAGTGTTGATACATCAGAGGAGGGCTCAGTGGTTGAAGTCATATTGGAAAAGAAGACACCACAACAGGCACCACAGCAGGGTGAATTAAAGAAAAGGACACCGTGGGTTAAAGCTTCAACATATCATCATCCACATCACCCCGCAAGAAAACAACCAACAAGATGGGAACCAATTAGCCACAAGGACAAGAACCCCCGTATGACAGATAGCGAGGAGCGAAGATCCATCTACTACACATCAACACAGAAGAGCTGCCATGGTCAACTTCCATCTCAAGCGAGCGAGGCAACAGCAAGATCGAGGGTTCATCTTTCTCTTGGATAGCTAGATGCACATGCATAGTACTAGTGGACTACTCTTTTGAGTAGATCTTATTATTTGTGTTCTTCCCATGTTTCGGGGACGAAACATGCTAAGGGGGGTGGAATGTTATATACCTAGGGGGGATAATATGGGGTACCAAAGGAGGTACCCAAGGTAATAATGTAATAATGGGATGAGCCATAGTAATAAATAAGGTGGTTAACCCATATCATGTGAGGGACCACAAGTAGTTAGTAATAATGTAATGGGCCCATGGTATTAGTTGATGGTATGAGGGAACCATGGTAATGACCCATGGTATTGTATGTATAAGGCCTATATAGAGGCTAGAGACTCCATGTCAAGGAATTGTGTCAAGGATTATTATATGAACAGGCATATGACTTGTGGAGTGTTCTCCTTCCTTAAGGAGTGAATGTATGGTGTTGCCCTACCTTAAGGGTTTTGATAATAAAGAAGTATTTATATCTATTTCTCTCTTATTGTTTATGGGTTTGTTTGCATTATCATATAATTCCAGGTTAGATCTATAACAGATTGTTTAGTCAATAAAAAGTGCAATTCAGTTAGTAAGCTTGCGCTAGAGTTTGAAAAGAAATATTTGGATAGTGGTATGTGGATCCAAGGGCTAAGGGAAGATCACTATTTAGAGGGAACCTCTAATTTCTGCTCATTGAGGGAGTGGATTTCAGTGTTGTTGGAAGATAATGGGGTGCTAGAATTTTCAAAGAACCCACAAACTATGCCTACAGATGCCCAACAGTTAATCCAGCATAACAAGAATGACACCAAGGTCGGGAGGATCAATCTTGAGGGGGTAAAAGACCACATTATCCCTCATCTCAATGGAAAAACAATAGCAAACGATATGTAGAAATCCATCTTGACTTTGTATCAAGGATCCAATGATGCCACTAAGTTTTCCTTAAAGAACAAGCCAAGAAATATTCGGATGAGTAAAGGAGAGCCCATCATTGCGTACCTTTCCAAGTTTACCTGGGTTCAGGATGAGCTTGTTGGACTCAGTGAGATTGTAACAAGCAAAGACCTTGTGAGTATTGCACTACTATAACTTCATAAGTCTTGGGAGAATTTCCAGGATGCAATTAGTGGCAGAGAGAATCTTCCCAACTGAGAAAGGTTGTGGGGAGACTATGTCCAAGAAGAAATTTGGAGAGGGACAAAAGTTGGAGTTTCAATGAAGACAAAGGATGAGGAGAAATTTTCACTGGCAAGCAAAGGAAGCAGTGCCAAGGGCAAGAATATCCATGGCAAGGGAGAGAAGAAGAAAGATTTGAGTGAGATCAAATGCTTTTCTTGCCACCAATTTGAACATTATACCACTAAGCATCCTAATTAGAAGAAGGGGTATAATAAGGATCTGTTGGAAATAATACTGAGAGGGGGGGTGAATCAGTATTATCTAATTCTTTTAATAAATCTTCCTTATTTGTTCTTTGAATTAGTTTTGCAATGTCAGTACCATAAAATAATGAGCATGAACAAAGAAAACAGATAGTCACACCAAAGAACACAAGATGTACGGTGGAAACCCAATGTGGGTGAAAACCACCTGCTGCAATATGTCTCTATCTTCTTTCAAATTAGAAACTCCTTTTACAATGGTTTTGTACTGGTGCAGTCCTTTACCAGTACGCACGCTGCAACCTGCAGAGAGCTACAACTCTCTTTCGTTTTCCAGTCTCTCCTGGAAGGGAGCTACAACCCCCTACTTCTTTTCTTACAAGGATCACTTTTCATAAATTTTCAAACTGGATCCATAAGCATCAAATGATCATCAAGTATAAGAGAATCACCCAGTCAACTGTAGTAACCAGATCAACAATAATAGGACCAAACCCAGAACACAGCAATGATAAACAAAGATTTTAAGAGAAGTAAGCACCCTGCTCAACTGCTCGCCTGCTTACGTAAGCACCCTGCTCAACTGTTTGCCTGCTTACAGTACTCACCCTGCTCAACTGCTAGCCTGCTTACAGTACGCACCTTGCTCAACTGCCCGCCTGCTTACGTACGCACCCTGCTCAACTGCTCGCCTGCGTACCTCGCTCTGAGTCCATTGAACTGCCTGCGGACCTCCGCACCTGCAACCCTTATGTGCCTGCGTACCGGCGCACCTGCAACCCTTCTGTGCCTGCGTACTGGCGCACCTGCAACCCTTCTGTGCCTGCGTACCGGCGCACCTGAAACCCTTCTGTGCCTGCGTACCGGCGCACCTGAAATGCTTCGTTCCTGCGTATGTACGCACTTTTCTCTCACTGTACCTGCGTACCTTCGGGCATAGATGATTTCAAGACTTCAGAAATAACCCTGACAGTCAGATCTACAGATCTGAACATGCGCCGAAGAGATCTCGGTCCATCAGTAGATTCGCCTTATTTAGATCTAGACCAGATCTAGCCCTTATAAGATATTCAACCAAAACATGCTCAAGCCAAATGATCTCCTTTGCTTTATATAGGAAAGCTCTTCCTTAAATCATGGATCAATACCACGAGCCGACACCATAATAACACAATACTGTCGGCTAAATACCAAGAGTAAAACATAAGAAAACCCCACATGTGAATTTCTTTGCCTTGAAATGTGTGCACTGGGGGTACGCACCTCCTGAACGGGATAACTGCGGGTATGTACGCACTTTATGTAACACTGACCTGCGTGTACGCACCTTATGTAAGGTGTACCTGCGTACCCCTTATTTTCTTCAATATTTGATAGTTGATCATCAATCTCTGCTGCTGACTTGAAGTACTGTGATCTATCACCTGAATGGGTTGCCATCAAGGACAACACTTTAGCCATAATGCCAACAATCTCCCCCTTTGGACTTGATGGCAACCTCAAAACTTCAGCTTCATTCTCCCCCTTTGACATCAAGGGCAAAGGGTTATGCTCCCCCTAAGAACATGCTCCCCCTGAATATGAACCAGATCTGCAACGAAGAACCATAATCCACCATGAAAGAGATAGAGACATATTGCAGCTACTTCCAAGATCTCCTCTTGCACATCCTCCATAATGCCAACAATGCATTATATGCTCCCCCTGAACCTGTACCATCAATCAGAAGAGGTTTAGCAATAAGATGATGCATCAACAACCCCCAGCTTTTGCCTGAGGTATTCAAAAGTGTCCCTGGGCAATGGTTTGGTGAGAATATCAGCAACTTGTTCCTTAGAAGGAACATACTCCAACTTGACCTTCTGTTCAAGCACTTGTTCCCGGAGAAAATGATACTTGATTGGTATGTGCTTGGTTTTTGAATGCATAACAGGATTCTTTGAGATGCTGATTGCACTTGTGTTATCACATAAGATGGGGATTGGTGGTGTACAAGTGATTTGAAAATCCTGCAAAGTCTGCATCATCCAGAGGAGTTGGGTGCAACAAGATGCAGTAGCAACATATTCCGCTTCAGCTGTAGATAAGGCAATCGAACTCTGTTTCTTGCTGAACCAAGATACCAGTCTGGAACCCATAAAGAACGCACCACCACTTGTGCTTTTCCTGTCATCCACGCTTCCGGCCCAATCTGCATCTGTATAAGCATGAAGTGTAAGATCTGTATCTCTAAGATACCATAAGCCATAATTTTGAGTCCCTTGAAGATATTTGAAAATTCTCTTCACTGCCTGAAGATGAGTCTCCTTCGGATTTGACTGAAATCTTCCAACTATTCCAACTGCATGCATGATGTCCGGTCGGGTACCTGTTAAATAAAGTAAACTTCCAATCATAGATCTGTAGGTTGGTTGATGTACTGCTGCAGATTCATCATTTGCACTGAGGCTACATCCTGTGACCATGGGTGTACATACTGGTTTTGCATCTTCCATACCATATTTCTTCAAAATCTGTTTGAGATACTTGGTTTGAGATAAAAAGATTCCTCCTTTTTGTTGGATTTGCAAACCAAGGAAATATGTCAGTTCTCCTAGCAAGGACATTTCAAATTCTTTCTGCATGACCAAGGCAAAGTTTTGACTCATAGCTTCTTCATTGCTCCCAAAAATAATGTTATCTACATACACAACAAGTATTAGCAATTTGTCATTTTCAACTTTTATATAAAGATTGCTATCTGCTGATCCTTTTGAAAAGCCTTGTTGATGAAGATATTTGTCCAAATGGTAGTACCAAGCCCTTGGAGCTTGTTTGAGACCATAGAGAGCCTTTTTCAATCTGCATACAAGATTTGGATCATTTCCAAGAATGAACCCATCTGGATGTTCAATGTACACTTCTTCTTCCAAGTCTCCATTCAGAAAGGTTGATTTCACGTCCATTTGAAATACTTTGAAGTTTTGAAAACTTGAGAGAGCAAGGAACATTCGGATGGCCTCAAGTCTTGCAACAGGAGCAAAGGTTTCTTCAAAGTCTATTCCTTCTTGCTGCGCATACCCTTTACAAACAAGTCTGGCTTTGTTTCTAATTACTTCTCCATTTTCATTCAATTTATTTTTGAAGACCCATTTTGTTCCGATAACATTCTTATCTTCTGGTCTAGGAACCAGCTCCCAAGTGTTGTTCTTTTCGATCTGCTCAAGTTCTTCATCCATTGCTTTCACCCAACATTCATCTTTGCATGCCTCTTTCACATTTTGTGGTTCAGTAGAGGAGAGTAATGCCAAATAGCTTGAAGCTTCTGCAAGTGTTCTTCTTGTTTGTACACCTGCTTCTTTCTGCCCCATAATCTGAGATTCTGGATGATTCTTCTGAACATATCTGGATGGAGTCTTTTCTTCTATTCTTATTTGCTCTTCTGGTTCTTCTTGAGGTTCTTCTTGAGGTTCTTCTTCTTCATCATTCTGTCGTTGGGGGTAGCCTTCATCTTCTTCGATGTCTTCATGATGTACTTGCCTAGGAATGTATCCCTTCTCATCAACCACTACATCAATGCTGTCAACAATTCTGCCAAGTCTTTTATTGTAGCATTTGTATGCTTTGCTATGTGGAGAGTAACCAAGAAGAATGCCTTCATCTGCTCTAGGTTCAAGTTTGCCAAGCTGCTCATCAGTATTCGTGATATAGCATTTGCTCCCAAAGATTTTGAAGTGCTTTACCGAAGGAGTCCTACCACTCCAGAGCTCATGAGGAGTTTGAGTGTTGTTCACCCGGACATTTGTTTTGTTGAGAATAACAACCGCAGCATGTGCAGCTTCTCCCCAGAAAGTTGCGGGAGTTCCTGACTCATCAAGCATAGCACGAGCCATTTGTTGGACTGTTCTATTCATTCTTTCCACAACTCCATTTTGCTGAGGGGTTCTTGCTGTAGAGAATTCTCTTCTTATCCCATGTTCTTCATAGAAATCGAAAAATTCATTTGAAGTAAATTCCCCACCTCTGTCGGATCTGAGGCACTTAATTTTGTGACCTGATTCATTTTCAACCAAGGCTTTGAAGGATTTGAATTTTTCGAATGCTTCATCTTTGTGCTTCATAAGTCCTAACCAGACAAACCTGGAGAAATCGTCAATGAATAATATCAAGTATTCTTCTCCTCGAGGTGTTCTTTTCCTGAAAGGACCGCATGTATCTGTATGTACTAGCTCAAGAGGCATGCTAACTGAACCTTCTTTCTCTGGAAAGTTAGTTCTGGTTTGTTTTCCAAACTGACATGATTTGCATATGGTGTTGTCAGGAATTTTGATATCTGGAAGATCGCGCACTGCCTGATATTTGCATGCTTTCCTTATTTGTGAAAAGCTTAGATGTCCCAACCTCCGATGCCATAACCAGTGCTCATCATCCTTGCTCAGATAGCATTGTTGTTGTCCTTCTTCAAATATGTACAGATTATTTGGAGTTCTTTTGCCTTTGATCACTGTTTTACCTATATCAAGATCACGAACAAGACATCCATTTGATCTGAATATAACCTCGGTTCTTTGATCACACATCTGGCTGACACTTAGAAGATTATGCTTCAATCCATCAACATACAAAACATTTCCAGCCTTGACCTTTTCTTTTAACTGAGCAATGTCTTTTCCTTTTATAATTGCAGGAGTATCATTTCCAAAAGAGACTTTCTTTCCTTTTTCTAGAGTAGAATATGACTCAAGTTTTTCTTTATCACCTGTCATATGCTTCGAACATCCACTGTCAATGTACCATAGATTTTCTTGTCCCTCTGCATAAAATGCTATCCCACATCTTTCTGTTTGTGGTTCCTTTATTCTCCATGTTTTGGTGCTTGAGGCTTGTTCATTTTTCTGCTGAAACCTGCTCCTGCATTCAGAGTCTTCATGACCAAAGTTATTCCAAATAGAACATCCAACTTCATTTTCAAGAACCGAAAAGTTGTTATAGGTCCTTTTTGTAATCCCGGTCATACTTCTTTGTTTTTGAGCTTCCCTAGTCATGATTGCTTTATATGCAACACATTGAGCTGCTTTGTGACCAAAGTTATGGCACGAAAAGCATTGTCCATTGAAGAAACTTCTGCCTTTATCGAATCTACCAGCCAATTATTGTAATTTCTATTGTCATCTATTCTTGAACCAAATTGAGAAGATTTTACCTGTGGCTGGTTGTAGCTTTTGTTCACCCTTAAGATGGATTGCCCCTGATAGTTTCTGTTTGTAATTCGTCCCTGCTTTACCTGATGATCTTCATTGTGCTTTTGCTCATTTCTTCTTGTTGCATCAAGATAACTTTTTGAGGTGCATGCTTGAGAAGTTTCTCCATTATAGCCGAGACCTGTCTTGTTTAGTGGAGACCGCTGCACATTGATAATCTCATCCAAAGTTTCAGATCCTTTGACAAACTTGAGATTAATAGCTTTTTTTTTCTCAATCTCTTTTCTAAGACCAACAATTTCACCTTCTAGTTTTTCAAGATGTTTTTCCTTTTCATCAATTTGAAATTGTAGAGTATAAATGATCATGTTCTTTTCTTCTATACATCTCTTGAGTCTAGTAATTTCATCATACAGATTATCCACATCTATAGCATCCATATAATCATCATCTTCAAATGCCATTAACAACTTATATTCATTACCTTGTTCATCTTCATCACTCTTTGATAGACCATCACTATCTTCATGAGTGTAGTAGCTTTTCTTATTTGCGTTCTGTTTCTTGTTCCATCTAGCAGGTTCCTTTCATTTATCCTTATAAGGACATTTTGCAGCATAATGACCTACTCTTCCACAAGCAAAGCATTTAAAAGGTAACTTACCTCTGAACCTTCCAGAACCCCTTTGAAGATTTCTGACAAAATTTGATTCTTCTTCCTCTTCTTCTGGGACGTGGCTTGCTTCATAATAATCTCCTTTGCCTGATGCCTTGAAAGCAGCTTCTCTTCTGTCTGATGGACCTCCCTTTCTCATTTCATAAGCAGTTAGAATTCCATGTAGCTGAGACAGAGTAAGAATTCGTAGATTTTCCTTTTCTTCTATTGCAGATACTTTAGATTCAAACTTGGGGGACAATGATCTTAGAACCTTTTCAACCACAATAGCCTCTTTTATTTCTTCACCCAAATTTTTCATACAATTAACAACCTCATCTACCCGAAGAAAATAGTTAGCCACACTTTCATCATTATACATTTTGAGAGTCTCATACTGAATTCTGAGAGTTTGAAGTTTAGCACGTTTTACCTGTTCATCCCCTTCATAGCTCGTGACAATTTTGTCCCATATCTCTTTTGGGGATTTATAGTGCATTACCTTCATAAATTCTGATTGAGATATACATCCTAATAGAGTACTGACTGCTTTCGCATTTGTTTCATACTTCTTTTTCTCGGCTGCATCTGTAGGAGTAGCTGAAGGAAAAGCGTAACCTGTCTCTACGATGTCCCAAACTTCTGTACCAAGAGATTGAAGATAGGCAGTAACTCTTACCTTCCAATAATTGAAGTTTGTCCCATCAAAAATTGGTGGCCTGATTGATGCTTCTCTCTCGTAGTTGCTCATGATGAACGATCTACCTTCAAGCGAACAAGCTTCTCTGAAGGACCTGCTCTGATACCAATTGTTGGAAATAATACTAAGAGGGGGGGTGAATCAGTATTATCTAATTCTTTTAATAAATCTTCCTTATTTGTTCTTTGAATTAGTTTTGCATGTCAGTACCATAAAATAATGAGCATGAACAAAGAAAACAGATAGTCACACCAAAGAACACAAGATGTAAGGTGGAAACCCAATGTGGGTGAAAACCACCTGCTGCAATATGTCTCTATCTTCTTTCAAATTAGATTTTACAATGGTTTTGTACTGGTGCAGTCCTTTACCAGTACGCACGCTGCAACCTGCAGAGAGCTACAACTCTCTCTCGTTTTCCAGTCTCTCCTGGAAGGGAGCTACAACACCCTACTTCTTTTCTTACAAGGATCACTTTTCATAAATTTTCAAACTGGATCCATAAGAATCAAATGATCATCAAGTATAAGAGAATCACCCAGTCAACTGTAGTAACCAGATCAACAATAATAGGACCAAACCCAGAACACAGCAATGATAAACAAAGATTTTAAGAGAAGTAAGCACCCTGCTCAACTGCTCGCCTGCTTACGTAAGCACCCTGCTCAACTGCTTACCTGCTTACAGTACTCACCCTGCTCAACTGCTAGCCTGCTTACAGTACGCACCCTGCTCAACTGCTCGCCTGCTTACGTACGCACCCTACTCAACTGCGTACCTCGCTCTGAGTCCATTGAACTACCTGCGGACCTCCGCACCTGCAACCCTTCTGTGCCTGCGTACCGGCGCACCTGCAACCCTTCTGTGCCTGCGTACCGGCTCACCTGAAACGCTTCGTTCCTGCGCATGTACGCACTTTTCTCTCACTGTACCTGTGTACCTTCGGGCATAGATGATTTCAAGACTTCAGAAATAACCCAGACAGTCAGATCTACAGATCTGAACATTCGCCGAAGAGATCTCGGTCCATCAGTAGATTCACCTTATTTAGATCTAGACTAGATCTAGCCCTTATAAGATATTCAACCAAAACATGCTCAAGCCAAATTATCTCATTTGCTTTATATAGGAAAGCTCTTCCTTAAATCATGGATCAATACCACGAGCCGACGCCATAATAACACAATACCGTCGGCTAAATACCAAGAGTAAAACATAAGAAAACCCCACATGTGAATTTCTTTGCCTTGAAATGTGTGCACTGGGGGTACGCACCTCCTGAACGGGATAACTGCGGGTATGTACGCACTTTATGTAACACTGACCTGCGTGTACGCACCTTATGTAAGGTGTACCTGCGTACCCCTTATTTTCTTCAATATTTGATAGCTGATCATCAATCTCTGCTGCTGACTTGAAGTACTGTGATCTATCACCTGAATGGGTTGCCATCAAGGACAACACTTTAGCCATAATGCCAACAGGATCATGTGGAAGCATCAACCGAGGTAGATGATTTTCCTTCTCAATTCGTGAAGGATTGCTCATTGATGGCTTGCATGGAAAGCTCAGTTGGCAGCAACGTGTGGTACATTGATTCTGGAGCATCCTTTCACATGACCAAGAACAAGGAATATTTCATCTAATTGGAGAAGGGCATGCAGTTTCACATTGAGCTAGGAGATAATGGCAAGTGCGTGACCAAGGGCATGGGTATTGTTAGTTTTGAGGGGAAGTATGGTAAATCTATCCATCTCAAGTATGTCCTCTATGTTCTAGGCCTTAAAAAGAACCTTGTTTTTGTTTCCACCCTAGAGGACAAGGGTTGTCATGTCATTTTTAGTAGAGGAAAGCCCTATCTCAAGCACTTGGAATCTGGAGCCAAGAAACAGATTGGTGTGAGGGTGAAGAACCTTTACAAGCTACAAGTTGAGAGAGATGCAACCTTGAGCAGCAAGGTAGGGTGTGAGCATGGCAAAGACGTGGGGGAGCTTTAGCATAGACACATGGGGCATTTGCACCATGGGGCATTGAATATCTTTCAGTAGATAGCCATAGGGATACCATAATGCAATATTGTCCAAAATGATGTATGAAAGGGCTGCACACTTGGAAAGTATGCCAAGTCACCTTTTTAGGGCCGAGACAATAGAGCCAAAGGGATTTTGGAGCTAGTACATTTAGTCATATGTGGACCCTTGTCTTCTCCATCCCTCACGAGACACCGGTACTATGTCACCCTCATAGATGATTATTCTTAGAAAACATGGATCTTCTTTACGAAGGAGGAGGTCTTCTCCAAGTTCATGACATTTAAGGCCTTGGTAGAAAACCATACCTGGAAGAAGATCAAAGCATTGAGGAGTGACAATGGCAGGGAATGTCTTCAATGCTTTTAGGGATATGTGTACCAAGGAGGGTATTAGGAGAGAGATTACAGCACCTCATAACCCTCAACAAAATGGGGTGGATGAGAGGAAGAATCGCAACATAGTTGGAGCAGCTAAGGGCATGTTTCATGACCACGGGTTACCCATTTTCTTACGGGCAGAGGCATGCAACACTGCAGTATTTTTTCAGAACAAGAGACCGAACAAGGTGCTTGGACGAGTTACACCAAAGGAGACTTTCACAGGGAAGAAGCCTAATGTCTCTCACTTCCACATCTTTGGGCCAAGAGTTTACTATCATGAGGGATATGTGTGCCAAGGAGGGTATTAGGAGAGAGCTTACAACACCTCATAACCCTCAACAAAATGGGGTGGATGAGAGGAAGAATTGCAACATAGTTGGAGCATCCAAGGGCATGTTGCATGACCATGAGTTACCCATGTTCTTATGGGCAGAGGCATGCAACATTGCAGTATTTTTGCAGAACAAGAGACCGAACAAGGTGCTTGGACGAGTTACACCAAAGGAGACTTTCACAAGGAAGAAGCCTAATGTCTCTCACTTCCACATATTTGGGCCAAGAGTTTACTATCATGTGCCTAAAGAGAGCAGGAAGAAGTTGAAGCCCACAGTTGAAAAGGGAATTTTTGTGGGTTATTATGAGATACCTCAAGCATACAAGGTGTATGTACCTGATCCGGATTTAAACAGGAACGCAACAAATTACAGAGATAACCATATACACAAAGATGCAGCGGAAATAATACTTCATTTCATTAATGGAAAATACTGAAATATGCTTACAAACAGAAATGGCAATAAACTAGTTAGGGCGATGGTAGCTTATCTCTGAGAAGAGATGTGATGGCTACATGCCTCTGAACTGTTCTGAAAACTGTCTTACAATGAGGCTCGAAGGCCTATTTATTGTTGAGAAACAATGGAAAACCCTTCACATCCCGAAACCTAACCCTAGAAGATGAAACGCCAAATTGTGGGCCCCGTTTGGGTAAATTGGTACATCAATTTCCCGAGGTCGTAACTTTGGCATACGATCTCCGTTTGACGCGTACGATAGCTCGTTAGAAAGATCTATCCGAGAACTACCACTTTGGGAAGGGCAACATTTGTTCCCAGATTCCCAAAAAAGCGTCGTTTAGGGCCTCAAAACGGCTCCAGAAGTTCAGGACCCGAAAAACTGCTAAAAATAGTAAGTTGTGCTACAATTAAGGAAATTGAAAATGCTGAGAAAGACAATGGTGGGGATCCAGGTGGACTTGGCAGGTGGCCACCAATATCCACCTGGATCATTCCTTCCCCCTTAGGAAGCAATGGTCCCCATTGCGTTGAGCTCCTCCATGAGATGAGGAAACTTCTGCTGAACTTGTTCCCTGGTGAGCCACTTGCCCTGCTGAAGGAGTTGGCCCGCTTTGACAACTCGATACAGTTGGATATTCTGTTGGCGAGTGTTCTTGATCTGTGTGTCCATGATCCGATCAGCTGCTTGTTCCATGCAATCTGGATTTAATTCTGTGGGTTTGAGCTGTTCTGCAATGTCGGATGTGTCTAGCAATGGTGGAAAGTATGGCCGAAGGCGGTCCACATTAAATACTGGGTGCAGGCCAAGGAATGGGGGAATGCTGAGCTCAAATGCATTGTCTCCCATAGCCTTAGTAATGGTGTAAGGACCATATCAGAGTGGTCTCAATTTCCGATAGGCTCCAGTAAGGCGTTCCTTTTGCAAATGCAACCAAACTTTGTCGCCCACCTGAAACTTGTGTGGCACCCGATGTTGATCATGTCGCTGCTTGTACTTGGCATTTGATTTCTCAAGAATGTCATGGACCTGCTGGCGAATATGTTGGATGCGCTCAATGAAGCTGGTGGCCTTATCTGTTTCGGACTGGACATGAGCTGAATTCATGTGAGTAGCTGCAAGTGGCATGGCCACATCAATGGGGCATAGTGGCTGGAATCCCAAACCCACCTGAAAAGGGCTATGGCCAGTGGAGCTGTGAAGAGCTCGGTTGTAGCTGTGCTGAACGTAGGGGAGGCTCTCGTCCCATGTGCGTGGATGCTTTGAGTTATACATGCGCAGAATGTGCACAATCATCCTATTGACAACCTCTGTCTGGCCATCAGTTTGAGGATGGAAGGCTGTGGACTTCGTGAGTTTGGTGTCCAGCATTGACCAGAGACTGGACCAAAAGGTGCTGAGAAACCGACTGTCCCGATCTGAGATGATAGACTGTGGGATCCCAAAGTGCACCCACACTCGTTCAAAGAAGAGTTTAGCAGTGGCTTCTGCTGTGATATTCTTCTTGCAGGCCATCATAATGGCCATCTTTGAGAACCTGTCGACGACCACAAAAACACAGTCATTTCCATGCTTAGTGGAAGGAAGGCCTGACATGTAATCCATGGAGATGGATTCCCAAGGTCGACTAGGGGTAGGCAACGGGGTATAGAGGCCTTGCTTCTTAATGGTCGGTTTGGCAATGGCACAGGCAGTACATGATCGGATGTACTTCCCAACATCCTGTCGAAGATTCGGCCAATAGAAATAGTTTTGCAGTACTGCCACTGTTTTCTCGACCCCGAAATGCCCAGCAGCCCGACTGTAGTGTGCTTCCCAAATCATCTTGGCACGCTCGCTTGAAGGAACACAAAGGTGACCGAGGTGGCATAATAGGGCATCCTGGAGGTGAAAATCTGCAACCTGCCGACCCTCCAAGAGTGTCTGGTATGTGTGGCCGAATTCTGGGTCGCTTTTGTAGAGAAGTGGCCAATCAGAAGTCTCGTGCCCGCAAGAGTTGAGCACGGTGGTTAGCGCCATGATCGGTGGTCGACTGAGGCAATCTGCAACATTATTGGTGCTGCCCTTTTTATACTTGATATTCAAGTGAAACTGTTGCAGGTATGTAGACCACTTCTGATGGCGATCATTCTGCAATTTCCCTTGGGTCTGTATGAACTGCAGAGGTCGGTGGTCTGTGTGGATGACCGTTTCCTTCCCCAAAATGTAATGCTTCCATTGTCGGCAGGCCTGTACAATGGAATACATCTCTTTATCATAAGTGGGGTACTTCCGGACTGTGTCTGAAAGTGTTTCACTGTGATATGCCACTGGATGTCCATGTTGAGTAAGGACTGCCCCAATAGCATAGTCAGAGGCATCTGTCTCGACCTCAAATGGTTGTTGTAAATCTGGTAACGCGAGCACTGGTGCCGTGCAGAGGCGATCCTTCAACTCCCTGAATGCCTTCTGTTGAGATTCAGACCAAAAGAATTTTGCTTTCGCCCCGCCCTTGGTGACTTGACTCAAGGGCCAAGAAATATGAGAAAATCCCAACACAAACCTGCGGTAGAAGTTGGCAAGACCTAGAAAGCTGCGGAGCTCTGTTAGAGTGGTTGGAGAGGGCCAATCCCGAATGACTTGGACCTTGGCTGGATCGACATGCACCCCCTGTTCATCAATGATGTATCCCAGATACTGAACCTCGGTCATGCCAAAAGTGCATTTCTCCAAATTGGCACATAGCTTGTGTTGCCGCAGTGTTTGGAGAACCTGTCGGATGTGGTGGAGGTGCTCTTCCCAACTCTGGCTGAAGATCAGAATGTCATCCAAGTATACTACTACAAAGGAGTTGGTGAATGGCCGCAAGATGTCATCCATTAGCCTCATAAAGGTTGCAGGAGCATTCGTCAATCCGAAAGGCATGACCAACCATTCGAAGAGGCCCTCCTTGGATTTGAAGGCAGTCTTCCACACATCTGAGGGTTCAATTGGTACCTGGTGATATCCTGACTTCAGATCGATCTTGCTGAAATATTTCGCCCCCTTTAGTTGGTCTAGGAGGTCATCAATCCGCGGGATCGGGTACCTATTACGGACAGTGATCTTGTTCAGCGCCCGATAGTCAATACAGAGTCTCCACGTCCCATCCTTCTTCTGTACCAACACTATCGGGCTCCCACAGGGCGAAGAACTCGGACGGATGTGACCTTTCTGCAGGAGCTCCTGAATCTGCCTCTTGATTTCATTGTTCTCCAGAACGGAGCGCCGATAAATTGGTCCATTGGGTAGCGGCGCACCTGGGGTCAGATCGATGGAGTGCTTGACTTGACAGTGCAGAGGAACCCCTGCCGGGGAGGTGAAGATGTCTTCGTACTCCTCCACAATCTTGTCCATCTGTAGCTGCCGTGCAGAGGGACCCCGTTTGGAGGCCGCGGCCACTGTCTTCTTCTTCCCTTGAGGGCGTATCATCAGGAAAACAAATTTCCTGGTTTTGGAAATGATCTTACTGCATTGTTTTGCAGTAATCAAAGAGATGGCGGCAGGTGGTGCTACCTCTGGTATCCTGAACAACTTATTTCCCAATGTAATAATAACAGCACGGGGCCTTGATTCATACACAGCATGTCGCTTCCACAAGTATGGTTGTCCTAGTAATACATCACAAACTTCAAGGGGAGCAATGTCACACAATACCTCATCCGTGAAGGGCTTGATGTTGTATGGAAGGCGACACTGCTGGCTCACGCGAAGATCTCGCCCTTGGTGAAGCCACCCAATGGTGTATGGTTGTGGATGTGCTGTGGTCGGTAAGCCCAACCGCTTCACGACCTCTGCCGAAATGAGGTTCTTTTGACTCCCGCTATCAACAATGAACTGTATCGGGGAGCCCTTTACCCACATCTGGGAGTGGAAGAGACGCTCCTCCTCCTCTGGATCTTCGGGTTCATTTTTCTGGATCTTTGCGGTAGCAACAGTGGCGCTGGGATCCGCATCAATGATCTGCTTCCCTTTTTCATACCCCTTATCGGGTTCTGACTCAGAGTCGGAACATGCATCTGATTCTGAAACCTTTAGCTCAGCCACCAGTGACTGCTTGGCCCGACACTCACTTGTGTTGTGAGTGGAGCTCTTATGGAACTCGCACCATTTTCCAGTGTCCTTTCTCGGCTTCGCGGCGTTGCTCTTTGCTTGCAGCTTCGGCTGGTTGTCTTGGGCTGTCCCGCCTTGGCTTTGTCCTTTGTTCTGTGGTTTAGGGGCACCTTTCCCCTGCTTTGGATTCGCAGATCCAAAGTCTCGCTTCTTTTGTTTAAACTTCTGCTCGACCTTGACGGCATACCGGTATGCTGCGCCGAGCGAGGGGATGTTTAGGAACTGTATTTCTTCCTGGATGTACTTGTGCAGGCAGCCACGGTATTTGAGTATCAAATGTTGCTCCGAATCCTTGATACCCAACTTTGTGCGAAGGGTATGGAAAAGATTGGTGAACTCCGGCACGTCTTGGTCCCTTCCCTGCCGCAGCGTGGTCCACTTTATGTATTCATCCTCATAGCTTCCGACAGGGTAGTACTGCTCCTTGATGGCATCCCGGAACGAATCCCAGGTGGGTGCGGCTGAAAATAGTGAGCCAGTACTTTCATCCTTCTGCTCGCAGTAGGTTTCCCACCAGTCCTTGACGTGGGGGGCTGCTTTGAGAAGAGCAAAAACAATCTTTTCCCGACTCGAAAATTCATGAACAGAAAAATAACCCTCTAGCAGATTTAACCATTTATCTACGGCATCGGCGTCTATCTGACCCTCGAATATGGGGATTTCAAAATTAACTTGTACCTTAAAGGGTGTGGCGTTTCCAGAGGAGCTGCTGGAAGCCGATGCGCCGCTTCTGGGTAGCCGCTGAAGGATCTGCGCAAAGCTGTCCATCATCGCGTTCCGTTGTCGCTCGAGCGCTTCTTCGAGCAAGATTTTGATGGGATCTCCTGCCCCCTCGTCTTTCTTCTCGTCCGCCATGGGAGGCCGTCGGGATTTGCGAGGCTGGTCTTGCAAAGGTTCAACCAGTTCAAGCCCTAACTCCTTATATCCCGACCTTGTTGGGGACATGCAAAGAAAAACAGAGAAAAAGCAGACCGCTCTGATACCACTGATCCGGATTTAAACAGGAACGCAACAAATTACAGAGATAACCATATACACAAAGATGCAGCGGAAATAATACTTCATTTCATTAATGGAAAATACTGAAATATGCTTACAAACAGAAATGGCAATAAACTAGTTAGGGCGATGGTAGCTTATCTCTGAGAAGAGATGTGATGGCTACATGCCTCTGAACTGTTCTGAAACTGTCTTACAATGAGGCTCGAAGGCCTATTTATTGTTGAGAAACAATGGAAAACCCTTCACATCCCGAAACCTAACCCTAGAAGATGAAACGCCAAATTGTGGGCCCCGTTTGGGTAAATTGGTACATCAATTTCCCGAGGTCGTAACTTTGGCATACGATCTCCGTTTGACGCGTACGATAGCTCGTTAGAAAGATATATCCGAGAACTACCACTTTGGGAAGGGAAACATCGGTCCATGGACCCATGTTGCCCCCAGATTCCCAAAAAAACGTCGTTTAGGGCCTCAAAACGGCTCCGGAAGTTCAGGACCTGAAAAACTGCTAAAAATAGTAAGTTGTGCTACAATTAAGGAAACTGAAAATGCTGAGAAAGACAATGGTGGGGGTCCAGGTGGACTTGGCAGGTGGCCACCAATATCCACCTGGATCAGTACCATCACTTAGGAAGACAACTATTGAGAGGGACGTGAAGTTTGCAGAGGACAGAGCTTTGAGGGAGTCCTTGGAGGGAGAGCAGGTAGGAGTGCCTGAGGAGGAGCATCTCACTCCCAAGCAAGAGCCTTAGTGAATACCACAAATTGAGTCGCAGTCAAGTGGCAAGCAAGTCGCACAGTGGGATGAGGACTCATTGCAAGATGAGGAGGAATGACCAAGACTAGTGACGGCAGCCACTTAGTCAATGACTCCTAACACAAGGAGGAAGGGAGTCAAGTGGGTCAAGTGGCAAGCAGGTCGTACAACAAGATGACAAGGACTCAATGCAAGATGAGGAGGAAAGACCGAGATGAGTGGACGCAGCCACTCAATCGATGACTCCTAGCGTAAGGAGGACCAAAGTCAAGTGGGCCAAGAGGTTGATTCAAGAGGGCCCAAGAGCGAGTTGAGACTCCCAACTCTATACTCGGGCAAAGAAAACAACCACAGAGGTACACCAGGTACATGGCATTGATGACTAAGTTGTTAGACTCGGAGCCTTCTTTTTACAAGGAGGCGGCCTCTCAGCAAGTTTGGTGAGATTCCATGATGGAGGAATATTCCTCCATCATGAAGAATGATGTTTGAGAGATAGTGCCGTATCGAGAGGGAAAACCAGTGGTAGGATCATGCTAGGTGTACAAGGTGGAGCATGGAGTACATGGGAGTGTGGATAAGTATAAGGTCATGTTTGTGGCCAAGGGCTTCTCGCAAGTTGAGGGCATTGACTATGAGGAGATGTTTGCTCTAGTGGCTCGTTATTCATCCATTAGAATGATTTTGGCACTAGCAGCTCAGAGGGGGTGGAAGATCCAACAAATGGACGTGATGACATCATTCCTCAATGGAGTGGTTGAAGAAGAGATTTATATGGAGCAACCAAAGGGGTTTGAGACTCTCAACAACGACAAGCACGTTTGTTTGCTGAAGAGATCTCTTTACGAGCTCAAGGAGGCACCGAGAGCTTGGTACACTCACATTGACAACTACCTTCAGGGATTGGGATTCACTAAGAGTAAGGCGGATGCCAACGTATACTATATCACGGTTGGAGGGCTTACACGCATTCTAGTGCTCTAAGTTAATGATCATATATTGAATGGAGCAGACAACTTGATTTAGCACTGCAAGGTAGATCTTGCAAGAGAGTTTGAGATGATGGACACAAGGCTTATGCATTATTTCCCTGGGCTGAAGGTATGGCAGGGTGATGGGGAAATCTTTTTGGGGTAGGGGAAGTACACTGCATAGATCCTCGGGAGGTTTCATATGTAGGATTGCAAGCCCATGACCATGCCTCTAGTCACAAACTGGCGGAAGGTCGATGCTAGTAGAGCAGAGTGAGTAGATGCCACATTGTACAGGCAGGTCATTTATGTACTTAGTCAACACATGGCCTGACATATGTTTTGCTACGAACTAGTTGGGCCAATTCATGATGGATCCCACTAGAGTTCACTGGATTGTTACCGAGCATGTCTTGAGGTATCTCAAAGGCATGGTATATTATGGTTTATGGTACAAACAAGTTGATGGAGTGAGGCTTGAGGGCTTCACATATGCAAATTAGGAAGGGAGCTCCATACACCGGAAGAGTACTTCAAGTTGCGTCTTCAACATTGGGTCGGCAATTGTTTTCAGGTTTAGCAAGAAGCAAAGATCAATTGCTCCCAATTCAACGATGTCTGAATACATGGTTGCCAACTTCGCAACATGTGAAGCCATCTGGATGATGAAGTTGCTTGTGGGTCTTTTCAGGTAGGAGTTGGAGCCCACCATGATTTATTGTGACAATCAAAGTTGCATTAAGCTATCTGAGAATCCAATTTTTCATGAATGCTCCAAGCATATCGAGATCAAGTACCATCATCTTAGGGATAGTGAATCTACTGTACATTCCCATAGATGAGCATGTTGCAAATATCCTGACGAAGGCCTTAGTCAAAGGCAAGTTCGTGTTTTTCAGAGATAAGTTACGAGTTGTACAAAATCATTTCCTCGCTTAGATGGAGTGTTGAAAATGTAGCGAAGGAAGGTCTTTTGGGTTGTGCCTTAGCAAGTAAATACTTCGAATTGTCTTTCTCTAGTAGGAATGTGACTTCAAAGTTAGACTTTAGTTTGGATGAGTTGATTTCCAATTCATTAGAATGATCATCTACAAACTGCATGCTTCAATTCGTTGGAGTCTTCTTTAATTAGACTACAAGAAGAGGTGGCAAAGACAAGTCCAATTAGGATGAGTTAAGACTGCAGAGACAAGTTAAGTTAGTAAGACAAGTTAAGACTTTAGAGACAAGCCAAGTGAGGATGAGTTAAGTCTTCAATTAACTTGGTTCAAAACTAGAGGAAATCAAGGAGTAACTCGAGCTAGTTAACTAAGAGCTAGTCCCAAGTGAAACTGAAACTTGCTCCAGTTAACTAGCAAAAGAAACTCGTTGCCCTTTTGTAAACAACCATTCAAACTTGGCCTCCTTGCATGCATCGAAGATCTACTATTAGGACGAGTTAAGACTACAGAGACAAGTTAAGTTAGTAGGACGAGTTAAGACTTTAGAGACAAGCTAAGAGAGGATGAGTTAATTCTTCAATTAACTTGGTTCACAACTAGAGGAAATCAAGGGGCAACTCAAGCTAGTTAACCGAGAGCTAGTCCAAGTGTAACTGAAACCTACTCCAGTTAACTAGCAAAAGAAACTCGTTGCACTTTTGTAAACAACCATTCGAACTTGGCCTCCTTGCCCAGATGAACAAAGGAGCCTGTAGTCTCAATGTAGTAGACGAAACTGCAAATCTTCCAAACCTAAAATATTTCTACAAAACTCTTTTTACGAAACAGAAAACCAAACTTAACCAAAATCACCACAATGGAATCTTAAATCTTCATGCCTAGCAAAATACCAGAGTATTCATTTAAATTCATAGCAACCCCTATGCCTGATTCTATAAATCAAGCCCAGATGAACAAGAGGAGTCTTTAATCTCAATGTAGTGGACGAAACTGCGAATCTGCCAAACCTAAATCCTTCTACAAAACTCTTATTACGAAACAGAAAACTAGACTTAACCAAAATCCACGCAAAAATGTTAATCAAGCACAATCAAATGTGCAAGCATGTGAAGTCAACACAACAACTAATGTGAAAAAAATTCAAAAGAGCCCTATCAAAATGTTGATATCCATCATACATCCATAAAGTAACGAATACAAGTGAAAAACAACTCATTCTCGAAATCTTGAATCTGGGGTAACCCAACAAGTAAATTTTTGTTTCCACCACAATCCAATTCATCTGGATAAATATCGCGCACAGCCCACAGCCCGATACAGGAAATTTTGTGATTTTTTTCGCACGTTTTACTAAGATAAGTTCAAATGAAAGTTTCGGGCAATCAATCTTCTATATAAACTCACAAAAATCAACCATCAAAAAAGTCCAGAAGTGAAGGATCTGATATTTTTACCTTTTAGAGGTCATTTTCACTTCAGGAACCTCTGATTAAACTTGAATATCTGCAAAATAAAGCAGTTCATAAAACCTTAACCAACACTAAATTTGACAATCAAACAACCATGAAAGACAACTAGAAAATTGATCTTCGCATCAACACCACAATTGTGCATATCAATAAGAACTATAGGGATGTCCTTATTGTAGGCAAATCTGTCTCTCAGAAATTTGTTCACAAAGTGAAGGATTTTTTCACTTCGTCTCTGAGGATTTACGTCTGCAAAAGAAGATTGTCCAGGAAGAATTCAACACACTTTACTTCCTTAACATGATGTCCCAAGAATGTAGGCTGTATATGCACGAGTAAACATCTTCTGAGAAAGTTTGATCATCGGGAAAAAGCTAATTTTCTTTGAACATCTTTTAAAATAAAACCTAAACAAATTTTGGTGGATTTGTAAAGATCCACTTGATTGCATGTCAATTAACATATATAAAGATGCACCTTGCAAGGCTTTTCGGGGTTGTCTTGATTAGGTTATTATGGTCCACCACCGAATTGTTGTAGGACATCATATATCCATACGACTATGTAGATCAGAATAATTACGAGGAAGTTCAATCAAGAACGAAGGAAAGCAACCGTTGGTGCAAGATTTGCCACAAATATTGTCCTCATCCCTTATTCATACAATAACCCATCTGAATGCAAAAAAACGTAATAATTAACTAACTCCTTATCTCCATCTATGTTCAGTGAAAAGCTCTGTAGTCAAGAACTAAACTTATTAGTTTTCACTAATCTCAGAAGTTGGCTGCGGAAGAAACTACTTTCACTCCGCAACTACTTCACCCCTTAATTCCTATTTGTTGAAATTTTGAGGTGAATCATTGTGCCGAATCTCACGCGTTATAGAGCTTTGATTGAATACCTATTGTCTTCCTAAAAATAATTGCACGATAGAAATATAAGATCTAACTGCAACAGGCGAGTCTGGTCTCTAACTACCCACTGAAGTTTCTTTGCTCCTCGGTTCTTGAAAAGGCAAGTCTGGTCTCTAGTTATCTACAGAAATTTCCTAGCTCCTGAGCTCTGGGTAGTTACTATATTCATGGATAATATTTAGCTTCAGAATAAGTGGCAGGACATGCCTGAGTTTAATCTGGCCTCAATCATTTGGGATATCTAATTTCAAACCTCAACACCTGTCATACCAGACAAGTAGTAGCCAAAAACAGTAGTCGGAGTTGCTAGAATGCCTTAGTGTTCCATCTAAAGAATTAAAGGCTCGGTGAAGGCATTCGAGGTCGTTGGTCTATGTGGGTGGTCGATGTATGTATACAAATTAATCCCAATTCAAATTAGAAACCTGTCCATTTTAACAAGTTGGTGTGCTATGCAAAAACACTGAAACCCAATAAAGAAATCCACAGAAGACCAAGCTAAATCACCACAATGAAATGTTAAAACTTCAAGCCTAGAAAAATACCAGAGTACTTTATTCAAATTCATAGCACCAGTATGACTGATTCTATATATAAACCTAGCCCAGATGAACAGAGTCGTCCATAGTCAAATTCATAGCACCAGTATGCCTGATTCTATATATAAACCTAGCCCAGATGAACAGAGTCGTCCATAGTCTTAAGTAGTAGAAGAAACTGCAAATTTGCCAAATCTAGAATCTCCCTACAAAACTCTTATTCCTAAACAGAAAACCAGACTTAACCAAAATCCACCCAAAAAATGTTAACCAAACACAATCAAATGTGTGAGCATGTAAAGTCAACACAACAACTAAGGTGAAAATTTTGCAAAACAGCCCAATCAAAACGTTGATAGTCATCATACACCCATACTTACGGTAACGAATACAAGTGAATAACAACTCATTCCAGAAATCTTCAATCTAGAGCAATCCAACAAATAAATTTTTGTTTCCATCACAACCCAATCCATCTGCGAAATATCGCACACAGCCCAATACATGAAAAGCATAATTTTGTGATTTTTTTCTTTCACGTTTCACTGAGATAAGTTCAAATCAATGTTTGAGGATCTAAGATTTTTACCTTTCAGAGGACATTTTCACTCCAGGAACCTCTGATTAAACTTGAATTTATGCAAAATAAAACAGCTCGTAAAACCTTAACCGAAACCAAATTTGACAATCAAACAAGCATTAAAAACAACCAGAAAACATACCGAAATTCATGTTGACCTTCGCATCAACGCCACAATCGTGCATATCAGTAAGAGCTATAGGGATGTCCTTATTGTAGGCAGCACAGAGATTACATTGAAAACACAAATTCTGTCGTTGTAAAAAATGCTCCAAAACCATAAAAGAGAAACCGAAGACGCGTGAGAGTCTACAAAAATAACTGAAACTCGTTACCATCTCTAATAAAACCGCTGTCATCAGTAACCCAGTTCAAAGCAGAAAAATCGAAGTCTACCCTCTTCAGGGACCTTAGAGGTTTGCTTTTGCTTTTCACAGATATATATAGTTGTTCATGGAAGCAAGACCAAAAGGAAGTCTTAAACGACAAAGTAAGAGGGACTTTGTAAACCCTCCTTAACATTAAGAGATTTCTGTAAGCTCTCCAACATATCGAGCAGAAAAAATCTGCAACAAAAGGTCTAGGGCTTCATCAATGATCAATGCTTCAAAGTTATAAACGACTCTATGCAGAAGAATTATAAAAGAGCTAAATTACAGATGCAGGGTTTTTGGAACTCTCAAAGATGAAGGTGCAAATATTATTAAATTCACTGGTAAGAATTCCTCAACCTGCAAAGAACACAACAATGATGAGCAAATGAAATTGCAAAAATAAATTGAGAGTAATTATCAAATGCCAAAGAAGAGGGAAATGGAGCAAACCAAAGGTCTGAGCAAACCAAAGGTCTGATTCCCTCAAAGAAAAACGCTACAACCCCATTTGCAAATGGTAAGGCCTTCGGACATTTCAATGCGCAAAAAAACGAACCCTTCTTTTTCCAGCTCATAATTCAGAAAAATACTCAACTTCTTCCATTTTAATACACAAAATCTTTTAATACACAAAATCAAGACATATAACAGATGAACGCGATATAGCCATAACCTGTTGATTCGAAATCCATGAGTCTTCCAGATCGATGGTAGTCTTCCACTGAAATTATTGTTGGATAAATCCCCATTCAACTTGGTTATTTCCCAATAGATCTTCCGCCATGCCATGTAATGCAACCCTGCAACTAGGTTAGATTGGCGATACACTGTACGATACCATACCCCGGCGGTATACATCCATGTATTGCAGGTGTTATTTCGAACAATAATTTCAGTGGTAGAATACCATCAGGAAGAGGAGAAACCAAAAAGGAAAGACACTATTCGCTCACAGAACATACAAACATCAAGCTACCATTTCTTTCTTTTACAAGTTCAGTGTCCTTCAAACCAAGTCCAGTGTCCTTCAAACCCTGAGTTGTGTTCCTTGCTATAGGATTTGTGTTCCTCGCTACCTAGATATCTGCCAATAAAATATAAACTAGCTTTCTGATGCGTGGGAACAAAAATAGAGCCCATGGGTGCGGACAAAGATGGAGATGGAGATGGAGATGATGTGAGCGATATTGAAGGTAAGAAAGCTGTGAAATGAACCAGTGCGTACAGCACAAGTACAGCACAAGGTTTTGACGTGGTGGCATCTGGCCACCTGATAAGAATTACACTGTAAGGAGATTTTAAAATCGCAAACATCACCCTCATTTCTTACACATCGCCATAATATCATGGAATTTATTAAACATCACCGTCATACTTGGAATTTGTTAAACATCGGCATCATACCATGGAATCATTTTTATTTTTCAACGTATACCATGGAATTATTATTGGGGATCATCATCCCGTCTTATATATTAGTGGAGTATAATCACTATTCAAAATGGTCTTATTTATTAGTGGAGTATAATCATTATTCAAAATGGTATGGCAAATTGTTTTCACGTTTTAAGTTGATTTAAAGATGCTACTTTATGTATAATTTTAATTTTTTTTCAATGCAAATTTTGTTATGCATATACAATTAAGAATATAAAATACAATGCATGTAAATATGACGCTCATAAATCTACGAATATCATTATTGTGCTCGTAAACCCAAAAAGAGAAATGTAGAGTAATGTTGCAGAAAATTGTTATAATATCTAAACCAAAAGAGCCACTTCCCTTTTTTTGATTTGGGGAAGCAATTGTGAAAACACAAAATCCAGTTTGATTGAAATGCTAAGAGCTTGGAACTCACTAAGAGACACTAATATCATAGGAAAAGAGGATTTTTTTCTCTTTTAAAAAAAATGTATTCTTCAACTGCAGAGAGAGCTTTCTTTGATAAGGAATGGGTGTATGCTACATTCCATGTGTATGTGCTGAAAAGAGATGTATTGAAATTTTTGCTTTATGTATTTTCAGTAAGATAAATTTAATACCTGTAAATTTGAGGAGCTTGATAACCAGTCAATAAAGCATTTTGAGTCCCACAAACTTGTAAAAAACCAATTTTTTTGTAGGAAGCAAAAAATAAGAATGTCCAACAAATAGTGATTTCGGCCTTAGTATTTGTTCCAGAACCAATGTTCAACTAAATATGGAAAGAGAGAAGAGTGTAGATCTTGATAAAATCACCCCCACTAGATTGGTTTGCTTGTGATGTACCATCAAAAAAGCCAATGGTGCATAACTGAGAAACCAAGGGATAACTAAATTTCCTAATATTGATGGGATTTGGAAATCTCGTGTAATCCTTGAAAAAACAAAAATTTGAGGAAGAATCTAGTTAGTTTTGATAGTCAAATCTTCAAAAATGATTTTGTTCCTCACCTTCCAAATGCCCTAGGCAAGAAAGATTGGCAAGGTTTTAAAGTTTCCCATCTTTTGATCCCACGAGTGGAGATAGGTTTCAAAAGAAGAGATTAGTCCAGTGACTTGAAGCCTAAAAATAGATAAAGCTTCTTTCAATAAGACCCTAGAAAAGGTATAATGGAACAAAGAGGTCCTCCACAGATTCAGACCCACTCAAACACAAAACACAAATATATATATATGAAGATTAACCCACAAAAAAAAGGTTTTCTAGAGAGAGACTGCAAAAGCACCAAAGTTTCTGAGGAATTGGCCATTTCCATATCTTTTTGTGCCACCAAATATCTTTGATTTCCAAAGAGGAAGAGGAGATAAAATCATAGGCCAATCTAGTAGAAACTTGAACTGAAAAGGTGTTCCGACTCTAAACAATATAATCTTCTTCGTTATTTAGGAAAATATCGGTTGAAAACAAGGCTTTTACAAAATGGTCCCATTCAACAGCCAAGGGCCCATGGAAACCTAGATTACATGAGTTTTTCTAGCTAATAGAGAGATGTGTTCATGGACCTGAACTCATAACATGTCTCAAATTGTACAACCCCTGATCATTTAAGAGGGAAATCAAATCCTAAGAAAGTTTGTAAAAAGTAGTGCCTCCTATGAAGGGATCCTTCCCAAGTATGACCTGATTTCCCTTACCTACCTTCCAGGCCAGGGAGGTGGAGAGCCAAGGAAAAGCTTCCAATAGACCCGTCCATATAATAGAACCAGAGGTAATAATTTATTTGTCATAAGATCTCAACCATTCAGTGACATATATGTTTTTGAAGTATTTTCCCTTGATAATTTGATGCTAAAGACACAAACATCCATAGCTCTCCATAGACTCTTCATAGATAGAGCTAATCCAAACTAGTATAGATTTTTGAATCCCCAATGCCCTCCCGCCTCCTCCAGGCATTTTGGTTGAGATAAAAGATCTCATTTTGCCGAATGGAAGCCTTCCCTTTCTTTTACCAATCCAAAGGAAGTTAAACAAATATTAACGAATATTCCTAAAAATATATTTTGAGGTCTTAGAGAGAGTTAACCAATATACTGGAATACTTTCTAGTACTGACTTTTCCATAATAATTTTGCCTCCCAAGGATAGTCATCTATAACACTAGTTACCAATTCTTCTTTCTATCTTCTTGATTAACAAGGACCAATCTTCCAAGTGGTAGAAATTCGGTTTCAAGTGAAAACCCAAATATGTGAATCATTGCTCAAGAGATTCTATCTTAAACGGCAAGAAATATTTAATGGAGACTATGGTCTCAGCTGAATTCATGTTGTGAAGGAAAGAAGATTTTTTTCTATTGATGTCCATGCCTAAAGCAAGTTAGAAAGTGGCAAATATTTTGTGAAAGATGTCGCATTGAGCAGCCCTACCATCCCCAAAAAACAATAAATCATCCATGAAAAGTAGATGAGTAATATATAGAGGCCTGAACACCCTAACCCCTTTAACGAGTCCATTGTTTTTTTCTTTAATAATCATTATACTCAAGCCTTCTCTAACAAGGAGGAATAAAAAAGGAGATATGGGGCACCCTTGCCTCAAGCATATGGAACTACTAAAAAGAACCAAAAAAAAAAACCATTTATAAGCACCGAAGAAATTACAGATTTTACACAACCCATAATCCAGTTTGTGACCCTCAATTCAAGACCAATGTGGAGAAGTAACAACCTAAGAAAGTCCAAAATTACTTTGCCATATGCTTTAACTAGATCCATTTTTAATATCATAGCATCAAGATCTTTGGTCTTGTTGGTGTGAGGGACTCTTGAGCCACACCAATAACATCATATACTTGGCATCCAAGGAGGAACCCAAATTGTTCCAGCGATAACATTTTAGAGAGTTTGAATTTTAATCTAATTGAGATGATTTTTCATTAGAGGATATTTCAGCCTAAAAGTGGTTTCCTAAGGAAAAGTAATAAAATAATAGTTAAAAAAAAAAACAGTTATGAATTTTGGAGGGAAAAAAAAACTACTTTTAATTGTATCTTTTATTTATCTCCTTATAGGTTTACTCAAATTTCAAGTGTAAACACTCATTGGATGCAGAATACAATTATATATCCAACAAGTACACATTATGTATACTTTTGTTTGAGAAGATCCGCATTGATAAAAAAATGAATATAAATTTAAAAAATGTGTTAAATTCTACATCCAACAAGTATCTACATTTAAAATTTAAGTAAACATATAAGGGGATAAGCCAAAAATACAATTAAAAAAGGTAGTTTTTCTTTTTTCCCCTCCAAAATATTAGCATATACCTCTTTTTAAATTTAAAGGATTTTGATTGGTTTACATATTATGACATGGAAATTAGATGAAAATTTCATGGGCACTTTTCAACCAAAATTTCCTCTAATGGTGATAACTTTATAGATTAGATTGCATAGGGAAATCAGTTTAAAATCATTGAAAGAAGAAGGTTTGGAGCATTTAGGTATTAGAGAAATATAGGTAGCAATTATGGCCCCATAAACCAAACCTGATATTTTGGCCTCCTCCACTAGATGAAGGATGGCATTCCCCATTAAATCAAAGAAAGAAAGATATAGCTCAACGGCCCACCCATTAGGACAAGGGTTTTTATCCTTTGAAAAGGATTTTAAGACCAATTTAATTTCTTCTAAAGTAATAGGACCACCTACCTTGGTCAAGTCCTCTTCCAAGATGAAGCGAGGAAAGTGTTGTATGACGTGAAGTTGAGCTGAAATATTATTCTTTCTTGGATCTCTAAAAAGGCTAGAAAAGTGATCCTTTATAGCCTTCTCCATATCCACCTTTGAGCTACAAGTATTTCTATCAGCATCCTTTATGTCTCAAATAGAGTTTGTAACTCTCCTAAGTTTGCAACTTTATGGAAAAACTTGGTATTTCCATCACCTTCCTTAACCCAATTAGCTCTACTTTTTAATTGCCACTCCTCGATAGTTTTAAGTAACTAGGTTTTCCCCTCTTCCAGATTACAAAGATACAATTTTACTGCATTAGGAAAGTTTGAGGAGATATAGGATTTGAAGGTGGACTCATATTCTGATTCAATAGAGCACAGTTCCCTTTCCCGCTCATGTTTTATATTTTTAGCCAAGATTTTAACATGCTTTTTGAGTTATTTCATTTTATAAACCCAAGATTCCATAAAAAAAAAGAGAGGGTACAGCTGATAACCCCTTCCAATGGGAATTAACTAAAGAGATGAAGGAATCTTCTTTTATATAGGATTGATTGAATTTGAAGGAAAATTTGATGGGGGAAGCATTAGAATCGAGCTGAAGGAACATGGGAAAATGATGGGAAGAGCCCTCTAAACAAATCCAAGACTGGAATTTTTCCATCTTAACAAACATGGGATCAACTATTAGAAACAATATAGTCTTTTATCAATTTTTTGAACCCCCCACCGCCCATTCCTCCAGGTAGGGGCTAGAGGGATAGGGAATGTAGATTTTTACTATGTAGATTCAATAGCTCATGTGATATGCTAAAACACAAGGCAAGAATCTACTCTACTCTTCAGCGGAAACTAAAATTGATCAATGAAAACAATAAGAAAAAAAGGAAGAATATCATTCTCACATAACACAATATTTCTCTGGGGAAAGCAACAGCTAAAAACCCTGACTATCTATATTGCATTAACCATAAGATCTAAGAAGAAAATACAATGCTTGTTCAACCTCGAACAATTCATGCACAAGTATAATTTAACTCTCTACCTCACAAGCCAGCTCAAGCCAACACTTAGCCAATTCCGTTGCCTGCAAAGCTCCTACTTCCTTGTGTTGTCCCTATGGGAATCAGCCCATTTTTAATTCGGAAATCCTCATCCAAAACTGCACCATCCATCCATAGGCCCTCAACTGATTGCATGCACCATCTTTACAACTCTGAAAATTATACCACTGATAGTACACTATCTATGAACTCTAATCTCAATTGGGTCTTCCTCTGAACTGACATGCATGAGTTATGTATGAGTGAATCTTTAGTTAATTGGTGTGGTATTGTGGATGCATTGGTGTCCATCCCCACTACTAGACCTCCTACTAGTTCCTCCAACAGTTAGAACTAGTTTAACTGACTATAACTCAATTAGACTAAGTTATCTAATTACAACTCAAAAGAACTCAATTTGGGCCCATAAAATTTAGGGATCACTCTACATGACTCTGGACAGACTTCCAACTTGAATTTCCTAAGTCAATTAATTCAATTTAACTTAATTAACTATTACAAGTTGCTATGAGAATAGAATTACAATTTAATTCAAGGACAAATTAAATTGGAATTTCTTGTTGCTATTTTCAACACTCCCTCTCAACAAAAAAGGGATTATCTTCTACCCCGATCCTGCCTCTATGAAACTCGAATTTTCATCTTGACAAGGCCTTTGTCAAAATATTTGCATCCTGCTCCTCTATGGGAATGTACTCCAACAACATAATTCTCCTCTGCACACAATCTCGAAGATGATGATATCGGATATCAATATGCTTGGGCCGATCATGAAAACTGGATTCTCAGAGAGTTTGATACAACTCTGATTGTCACAGTGAATCATAGTTGGATACATCTGCTGACCAAACAAACCAATGAGAATCGTCCTCATCTAGATAGCCTAACATGCTTCTTGACTAGCATCCATGTAATCCGCTTATGTTGAACTAAGTGCAACTGATCTCTAGTTCCTGTTGTACCAAGAAACAATTATTGATCCAATATTGAAGATCCCACCTAATGTTCTCTTCCTGTCGGATGTACTCCCTACCCAATATGCATCAGTGAAGCCTTGAAGCTTCACTCCCTCTGCCTGTTTGTACCATAAACCATACTGAGTACTGCCTCTGAGGTATCTTAACACATGTTTAGCTACCTTACAATACAGCTTGGTTGGCTTAACCATCGCTTGACTTAGCTAGTTAACTGTTTAACACATGTTAGGTCGTGTGTTCACCAAATACATGAGTGAACACACAAGTTACCTATAAATAGTAGCTTCCAATACTTCACCAGGGGTAACATCCTCTTTCCTCCAATTACCTTCTAGAGGAGTCTCCATGGGTTTATTGCTCTCCATGTGAAACCTCCTGAGTATTTCGTTGGCATACTTGCCCTGAGAGACAAACAGTTCCTCATCATCTTGTCATACTTCCATGCCCGGAAAGTAGTGCATGAGCCCCAATTCCTTCATTTCGAACTCTCTTGCAAGATCCTCTTTGCAATACTTGATCAGATTATCATCACCTGTCATAATCAAATCGTCGACATATAACACAATAATCAACAATTTACCTTCAACTACAATATGGTAATGGTCACATCTGCTTAACTTTTGGTGAAGCCCAACCCGGTGAAGTAACTATCGATCATGGTGTACCAAGCATGGTGTGCTTGTTTCATCCCATACAACGCTCGCTTGAGTTGGAACACATGTGACTCTCGATTGAAGGTCTCAAAACCTTCAAGCTACTCAATATACACCTCTTCCTCAATCACGTCATTGAGGAATGCAGTCTTTACATCCATCTGATGTATCTTCCATCCCATATGTGCTGACAGTGCTAGAATAGATCTAATAGATGAGTACCTTGCAACATGAGAAAAATTCTCATCGTAATCAATCCCCTCCACCTGAGAAAAACCTTTGGCCACCAACCTAGCCTTGTGTTTCTCCACACTATTGCTTTCTTTACCTTGTAAATACATCGATAACTCACCACTGACTTGTCCGTTGATATTGGGACCACATCCCAAACATTGTTCATGATAATGGAGTCATACTCATCAACCATAGCATCAACCCAAACTGGTTGTTGCCAAAGAGGATGGCTCAGTCTCTACACATCCGCTCATTAGAGCCATGTAGCTAGTGTACCTCTCTAGTGACCTCCTCTGCTTGCACTGTGATGTGGGTGCTCCCACATTCTCTATAGCATCATGCAATAACCTGTTAGCCTCTCTAGTGCACTTTCTCCCATCTCTGTAAGACTCTACAAGTGTGGGTGTCTCCACTCTCGGATCCTCTACATGTGGCTACTCCACATCCTCTTGAGGTTCCTTCTTAGGAGCTAAAATCTCTTCAACCACATGTAGTTGAAGCTCCCTCTCAAGGGAACATCTAATGGCCTTCTCTTCGTCGAATTTTACATCCCTGTGAACCATTGTCATCCTGTTGGTCAGCAGGTACACCGATAGTTGTGAGGTGTATCAGTGTACCCCACAAATATCCCCAACTATGTTGTTGGCTCGAGCTTCTTCCATGCATCTTTGGTTACATGGAAGTAGACTAATGAACCAAAAATCCTTATGTGTCCCACATCTGGTTTCTTCCCTGAAAAATCCTCTTCTGGCGTACTCATCCCAAGAATTCGATGAGGGCTTCTATTCTACAAATAAATAGTTGTGTTGCATGCCTCAAACCACAAGTGTAGTGGTAGGCCCTGATCATTCAACATTGCTCGTGCCACTCCTATAATGCTTAAGTTTTTCCTTTCATCCACCCCCTTTTTTTGTGGGTTATGAGGTGTTATCAACTCCCATTGAATGCCTTTTGATGCACAAATTTTTTTTGAACTTATTTGACACATACTCTCCACCGTTATCACTCCTAGGAGCTTTAACCTTCCTGCCAGTATGTTTCTCGACGCAAAATTTTGATCTTTCTTCTGCATGAAGAAGATCCAACACTTACGAGAAAAATCGTCAACAAATATAACATAATACCTATGCTTGGTTGTGGATGTTGTCGACAACGGTCCACACATATCTGAGTGAACTCGATCTAGGATCACTTGTACTTGATTTCCTTTGTCATGAAAGGAAGCTTTGGTGTATTTTCCCAAGGTACATCCTTTGGATGTGTCAACCTGCTCTAGTCTACTTTTGGGAAGACTGATCGAAATTTGTTGCATGATTTTCAAAGCGCCATGGTGCAAGTGACCCAACCGCCTGTGCCACAACTCACTGATGTCCCAGCTCTACACCTTCTCTGCTTTCGTGCTCAAGGCAGCACAATCTTCTACCTCCAACTTGTAGAGATTCTTCACTTGGACCCCTATCCTTTTCACCTATCTCATGGCTATGTGATGAAGGAACATCTTTCCCTTACTAAATATCACATCATAGACTCTATCCTCCAACAAGGCAACAAATACCAAGTTCTTCTTTAAACCAAGAACCTACATAATATCTTGCAAAGTGAGGGGATAACCCGACTCCCTCTGAAAGGTAACTATACCAATCTCAGTAGCGATAAACCTCTTGTCATCACCCATCTCGATATGCATCTGGAGATCCTTATACTCCAAGTTAGTGAAGAGCTCTTCGTTACCAGTCATTTGGAAAGAAGCTCCACTGTCCAGGTACCATACACTACCCATCATCGATGGCACCATACAAGCGATGAGGGTAAAGTCCAGTTCAAATTGTGAAGAAAGAGCCTCACCTATCTCTCCTCCTAAGGGCTTCTTAACAACCTTCTTGAGCTGACAATTTGTGGCAAAATGTCCCAACTCATGAAAATGAAAGCACTTGACTCTCGACGTGTCCTTCTTATTTCCGCCATGACAAGAATCTAATTTGGAAGGGGATGACTTCCCCTTCCATTTCTTTGTTGTTGTCGATAAGGCACAATTCTCCTCATCATCAACCTTTGATGGGGATCTGTCTTCGGTGTTCCACTGAAACTCTTCCTGTACCAAGTCAGATCACAACTGCTCCCGCTCTGGTAGCTTCTCTCTCCCATTGACAGAGTCCTGGTAACTATGTTATCTCTTGGGAGGTCCTAGAAGTGCTAGGCTCACCAAATCATCTTCGGCAACAGTAATCCCGACACTTCCAAGTTCATCCTGACACAAGGTGAACTTGGTCAAGTACTTCGGAATTGAGTCGCCCTTCTCCATCTTGATCTTCAAGAGTTTTTCCTTTAGTGCCAACTTCCTATGGTCACTGTTATTTTGAAACAGGTCCATCAATATCTTCCACATTGCAAATGGAGTTTCCTTGCTATGGAGATTTGAGACAATGTGATCTCGAACTCCTTCCAAGATAATCCTTCTCGCTTTTGCCACACACTTTCTCCATTTAGCCAGATCTGAAGCATCTGATGCTGGAGGCTCATGAATTTCATTATGTATGAATTCCTTGAGGCCCACTACCTCCATCCTATTCTTCCAAGCTATGTAATTCACGCTGCCCTCCAAGGCATACTCAAGTCTCAAACCGTAGAAATCCATTTACCGACTCTGAAGTATGAACTGCAAATTTGAATTCACCTGCACCACAAACTCGAATTCTCCTCTTCTATAATGTCTTCAGCTCTGATACCATGTATATTTTTACTATGTAGATTCAACAATTCATGTGATATGCTAAAACACAAGACAAGAATCTACTCTACTCTTCAGTGGAAACCAAAATTTATCGCTGAAAATAATAAGCAGAAAAGGAAAAATATATATCTCACATAATAGAATATTTCTCTAGGGAAAGTAATATCTAAAAACCTCAACTATTGATATTGCATTAACCAGAAGATTTGAGAAGAAAATACAATACTTGTTCAACCTCGAACAATTCTTGCACAAGTATAATCTAACTCTACCTCACAAGCCAGCTCAAGCCAACACTTAGCCAATTATGTTGCCTGCCAAGCTCCTACTTCCTTGCGTTGTCACTATGGGAATTAGCCCATATTTAATTGGGAAATCCTCATCCAAAACTGTGCAGTCCATCCATATGCCCTTAACTGATTTCATGCACCATCTGTACAGCTCAGAAAATTATACAACTAATAGTACATTGTCCCTAAACTCTAATCTCAACTGGGTCTTCCTCCAAACTAACATGCATGAGTTATTTATGAGTGAATCTTCAGTTAACTAGTGTGGTACTATGGATGCACTAGTGCTCGTCCCCACTACTAGACCTCCTACTAGTTCCTCCAAAAGTTAGAACTAGTTTAACTGACTATAACTCAATTAGACTAAGTTATCTAATTACAACTCAAAAGAATTCAACCTGGGCCCCTAAAATTTAGGGATCACTCTACATGACTCTAGATAGACTTCCAACTTGAATTTCCTAAGTCAATTAATTCAATTTAAATTAATTAACTATTACAAGTTTCTATGATAATACAATTACAATTTAATTCAAGGACAAATTAAATTGGAGTTTCTTGTTGTTATTTGAATGGGGAAAGCATCAATGAGATTGGAATCTTGAATAAGCAGAGAGAAATATGGGGCTAGAGGGTTAGTCCAGGCATCGACCCCCTAGAATTCACTAGAAGAGGTGGTGAAATTCAAGTCCCAAACTAAATTGAGGGTATGTTCCATTAGTAAACCACTTGCCTAAATATGTCTCCATAACACCTATATATCCTCATACATCCCACAAAAATTAACAAGTAATATTGGACTCTTCAGTACTCTAAGATGTGCTTTAAATATGACA
The DNA here is from genome assembly GCA_031772625.1 of Pinus tabuliformis. Taxonomy (NCBI): domain Eukaryota; kingdom Viridiplantae; phylum Streptophyta; class Pinopsida; order Pinales; family Pinaceae; genus Pinus; species Pinus tabuliformis. Next base: position 624,629,458 of record CM062809.1, read on the forward strand.
CCAATGTTCGAAAGGAAAGGTCTAAGCACAACATCACACAGGTTCCACATGACCAAGAGTCCTCCACAGTGACCTACAACATCAACAATTCAAAAATACCACTCGAGACAAATCTTAAGAAACTCCTCCCTAGCATTATCACCTAACACCATAGTTTCCTAAGTATAAAGTACAAAGGGTCTATGGAGACCAATTAATCTAGAGAGAGTATGTTTTTTGGGAGGGCCCCTAACTCTGCGGATATTATAAGACATTAGGGTCATAAAGTACACTCGCTAAAGGGCCTCTCCGCTCTAAGTTCCCTATGATTAACAGAAGTGTCCGTGACCTCCTTAAAGAGCCCTCCTTGGTTTAATCCCTCCCAAGAAAGTTCTTTCTTGTTATTTTTTTTCTAATAGTCACATTTTTTAAAGAGGAAGACAGGTTCTAGGAATGTAGAGCCAAATGGTGAGGAGAGGGAAAGACAATAATGGGGGGTAAATTTAGGGAATTGTTGTAGCTGCTACAACACTCTCCAAAATTTATGCTTCATTCAAATTTTGGAGCCCCTTAATGATCATGGTGTCTATCATTTCAAGTCATCAAAGTCATGCTTGGTCATTTTTTCAAGTGTTCAAGTCTTCTCATAGAATATATAAATGTCAAAGCACCTTGTTTTCACAAGCCTAAGTCCTTTTTCCTTCACGGTGCATCCCTCTTCTTTAGGCCTAGTGCACCTTCCCAAAGTTTGTCTAGCACATTTTTTTGAAATAGTGCCAAACACACTTCCTAGAGATAGTCCTACCGCACTTTCTTGAGATAGGATGAGCACTTCTTGTTGAGAGGGAAAGTGCACTTTCTCAAGTGTGCATTGTCGCACTCCTTAGTGGCATTCATGACACTCTTATCTCCTAGTTTTTAGATATGTGCTTAGCGCACTTACAAACCCTAACCCTAACTACATGTGTGCTCTCCCTATATAAAGATTCCAACCCAAAGCTCATTTCACACTTATCTTTCACTTTTAAGCTCTATGCATTTTTGGAGTAGAAGGGTCATCCTTCACTCTTGGTCACAAGTGCACTCTCCTTCGGGGTAAGTTTATCAACTGTTGCACTTTGAAATTTCGATCTTGCATGTATTGCTTCAGTTATTGCATGATGTTTTTGGTGTCTCAAGACAGTCGGGTTCATTTTCAAAAGGTCTCTAAGTAATAGCACACTTTCTATTTAAAGCCATTAGAGAAATTTTGAGGTAAAAAATGGGCCTCAAAACAAAAATATACAACCAAGATCAACTTTACAAGAACCAATAGGATTCAATATGATGATGTCAACTATGGGGGATGATTCACTATTTTTTGAATAAAGAAGTAAAAAGAGTATAAATAAATAAACTACATTTTCAACTCGTATTTTCAACTTATCTCCCTACAATTTCATTCAAATTTCAAGTGGGAGCACTTTTTGGATGCAAAATTTAATTCCTCATCCAAAGAGTAATGTTGCATACTTTTGATGGACCCTGTTACAGGAAAAATGAGAAATACATGAAAAAAGTGATTGCAATCAGGTTTTTTCATGTATTTCTCATGTTTCCTTTAGCAAGGTCCATCAAAAGTATGCAACATGGGTACTCCTTAGATGAGAAATTAAATTATGCATCCAACGAGAGTTCTCGCTCAAAATTTAAGTAAAACCATACAAAGATAAGTTTAAAACACGAGTTGAAAAAGTAGTTTTTCCTTTTTCTTATAAAATTTGATCATGTAACTTTCTAATATTATTTTAATGTTTCACTATTATTTTATAATATTCCTTAGGAGGCCCATTTTATACCTCAAAATTTCTCTAATGCGACATTTTTGTCGCAAAGAATTGTCTCAATTGTTGCACTTAAAGATTAATGTTGTTTTATTGTCATTTAAGTGTCCACATGTTGGTTTTGGGTATTGTGCATATTCTTGTCATAAGTTTGATTTTTTGTGTGTGTGTGGTCATGTTTAGGACCTATTTGTATGTTCTTTCTCTCTTCCTCTCGTTCCACTAATCTCACTCTTGACTAATTTTGGGGTTCTCCCTTGTCCTCACATCTTGCACAAGCTATGAACACACTGAACCTTCATCCCAAGTGATGATCCCATAACGCACTTCCAAGCCTCAGTTGTGAGACTCTTGTTTCCTAGAATTGCAACCTGTGCCCATCCTGAGGCCATTTCCCTTCACAAGCACATAGCACATCTCCAAAGCACAGTCACCTAGCCTCTTGCTCCTTACACCTGCACTTTGTGTCAAGCCTTTGTAGCCTTGTCTTGTGGAGTGCATACTGCACTTCTAGTGGACAGTAAGGTCACCCCTAGCCCCTTTCAATTGTGACTCATGCTCAACCAAGAGACTTCTTCTCAATCATAACGCAATGTGCATCTTCAATATTCAAGCCTTTAGCCACTATCTCTAAGACCTATGATTTACGCCTAGGCTTGTCCCTCTCGCATGCCCTAGAGCAATGCACACTTCTAGTGCCCAAACTCCCAACCTTTTCCTCTTGAACCTGTACCCCATGCCCAAGAAAGCTCCTCTTTTAGTACTAGCGCATCGTCCTATCACAGTTGGCATCATGCATGAGAAAACAAGACAAAATAGGTGATTTTGGGACTCATATTGTCTTTCCATGAGTAAGTTTACTTGTTAGGTACTATTGATCTAGTGTTGATTAGTCCACCATCTTAACATGGTAGGTGATATTCAAGGAGTTCATCAAGAAGAGGCTTCAATAAGACACTTATCGAGATGAGACACAAGGATACCAACATGCATGAGTTAAAGGAATTTTGGACTATGACAGATAGATGGTGACCCAAGATGACATAGAAAGCCCCAATACTATATTTAGACCTTTTGGAGGGTGAAGATGAAGTACATTCCAGACCTATCATAAAGAATTGAAGACAAAGCAGTAGAGAACAGAACTTGGAATCAACACATTACAATGAGGCTTCATGTCACAATGGCCAAATTGTAGCTTTTTAAAATGTATTTTCCTCACAATTTTGGTGGAACATAATTTTGTAATTTCGAAATTAGAAAATATAAAATATAAAATGTGTGGAAACATAAGGGTCACACATGGAATGTGAAAAGTCACTAGGAAGTCCAAAAGTCATATAGGAGCTCAAGAGTCATGAGGGAGGTCAAGAGTCACATGGGAGGTGAAAGGTCACCTCATTTGTTATAAATAAGCCCTCTTAACTCAAGTAAAGGACTTTTAGCCTTGGCTTCTCTAGCTTGGCATAGGCAAGAAAATCATTCTTTTGTGGAGCAAGTGGGGGCTTCATGTTCCGCTATTGGGGCTAGTGATGCATCATTGTAATTGTGTATCTTGGCACTTTCACTTAATGCTTTGAAGCTCTCAGAGTTGGGCATACTTTCATGCATGTATCGTGAATGTTGTAAGACTATTCTTTCATGTTTGCAATGTATGTTTGTGTTAATATATACTAAATAAAATGAAATATTGCATTGGCTTTGGTACACATCTTAACTAATTTGTGTGTCCTTACTTGCTTTCATGATCGTTGTTACTTTGCAAACTAGTTTGCAAATTAATTAATTATTTTTTGTATGTATGTGTATGTCTTTATTAGGATGGTACTATTACTTTTCTTCTAAAGGCTCACTCTATATTTTCCTATCTGTGAAAGTACTTTATACACATTGCAATTGTGTGTTTCACGAAGATAACTTACTTACTTATCTCAAAAATTTATGTGCATGCTCTCTTATGTTGTTGATTTTAGACAAGGCGAATCTTTAAGATCATTATAAACGCAGTCGGGTCAATTTCCTGGATGGGGATCCTATCCCAAATGGTGTGAGGTCTAGTTGGGACTTCATACCGAGGAAACCCCTTTGTTGAAAATTGTAACTAGGTTCAGTCTTCATAATGATCTAATTGTAATATGACATTGTATAATCTTTATAATGAAAGAAAAAGAAATTATATTTTAATTTTGGAGTACGGGTTTCATACTCAGGTTTGAGTCAAAAAACATGTTCTTCATGCTTTTAGGTTTTCTAGGTGTTTCTAGATCTTTCTAGGATAAAGAATAATATTGGTCATGTGTCATAGTCCGATTTGGGCTCATTGTAATAAAAAATAATATTTATTTTGTCAAGAAAAATCCACTTATAAGCCCAAGACCAAGTCAGCCTAAGGAGAAAATCAAGCCGGCCTAAAGGAGGGGAATTGACCCTCAAGAAAGGCCATATAAAGGATAGAAGCTCGACTCATTTGGACACTTACCAAAGACAAGTTCGATCTGCAACAATGAAGGTGGGAAAGAGTAGCTAAAAGGATGAAGAAGAGGAGCAACAATTAGAGTTTTGAAGATCATATTTTCTTGTCTCTCTATTAGGTTTTTTGAAGCTGCCTATGAAGCTTCCAGTTGTAGGAGGCCAAAGTTGTGGGTGTGAAATTATGTAAATCAGTTGCAGGCATCGAAGTTGGCACAACATCAAAGTTTTGGAAGTTGTCTTGAAGAAGATCTTGTTGGGGGCTGACTTGGGGCTTGGATGGTTTGTTGGATTTGATCCATGGGTCTTGGAAGTCTCTTTGTAAGAACATTCTATGAGAAGAGAAACATTTTTTTCTAGGCTTTCTTCTTGGAGGGGTTTTACCCTCTCTTGGAGCCTATATCATGTGTACTTTGTTTATTTATTATCTTCATTGTTATTGGTAATTACTTGATGAACAAAATTAAAGAAGTAATAAAAGGCCAACTAACATCACAAGTAATTATCAAGATAAGGAAAATAATTATTAATATGAAAGTCTCCATATTTTCCAACACCCCTTGTGTCAGTGGACTTCTAGCACCGTCAACAAAATCCTTATAGGAAGGGTTAAGGAGATAAGAACCAGAAAAGGAGAAAACCCCCTTCTCAGGTTTGGTAGTAAGTTGTGGAATCATTGTAGTAGGAGGTTGTTTGGAAGGAGGAGGGGATTTGGGCTCCTTCCCGAGCGCCTAAAAATCTCAAAAATATTTATGTTATTGGAATTTTAACGTATGTAGATTTTGAAATTTTAATATATGAAATCATATTGAGAATTCAAAATTCTTTAAATTTTTTACCAATAAGAAAATAATTTTAGATATTCTTTATCTCATACTCTTTAATAACATAAGTTTTGAATTAACCCCTACAGGTTAGTTTGGTTGGTCAAGCCTCCCTCAATAAAGCACCTCTGTTATTAAGAGGTTACGGGTTCAATTTTCTTGACACTCTTAAGGTAAAGCTCCATGGTTGAGCCAACAAGAAGTGGTCCTTTCAGGTAGATTTGTCTGATACAATTATTACATGGATGTAGTGGTCATCGATCTCTGTGAATCATGAACCACATAGAAAAAAACATAAGTTTTGAATTGAATTATGGTAAATAATATATGTCTCAAATTATTTTTCAATAGCATTACTATCACTTAAACATTACTATTTATATATTTATTTTCTATATTCATTAACATATTTTACAGTGTTGGATGTAAAATGTTAAAAAGAATTAAGGTGGTCACATTATTTAAAAATTAAACAAATACTTTTGTAGATGGTTCATAAATAACTAATTAATAGAGGTTAATAATTAACCAAAGGAAAATGTGGTAATTGTTAAGGAAGAGTAATATATAAAGAGTATATTGAGGACTATTGATTTATTAGGAAGTTTCATGAGTTAGTAATGCAACTTTGTCAAATGTTAAAAATAATTAAATAAAATGGGATCAATAGTTCATGGTGTCAACTTCACGTTTAACATAGGCACTTGATATGATAGTTAGGTCCAAAATTAAGCAATTGGAATGAATCCCTTTCCTTCCCTTGCATACATAGGCACTTGATATGATAGTTAGGTCCAAAATTAAGCAATTGGAATGAATCCCTTTCCCTCCCTTGCATACAGATGTTTACCAACAACAACAAAAAATCATTTTACACTTATACCTGAATTTTAACATTGTTCTAGTTTTGAATTTAAAGGAACTTATTAGGAGTGGGGCTATATTATTATTAGTTGGAAAATAATAAAAATTGTTATTAGATGGTGATGTAGAATGATCCCTACGAAAGTCCAATCACCAATTTATGTTTAGCATTATTTTACCATGTGTACTTTCAATTTATTTTTTAGTATAGGTGAATTAGCTGAAGTAAAGAATTTTAAGGTTGGATTTGGGTCTATTATACTAGATTTGATCATTAGGAGGTCAAGATCCAAGTCTTCCAGTAGATATCGAGCCCTTATCAGATCGTATATATACATATATTCCTTAGTTGTCATGAGCATCGAGATAAGGAGACAAAGCAGCTTTCGGGGTTTGGTCCATTATTCGATCTCATTGTTCAAGGTTAAGAGGCCATATAAAGACTCTGCAGGTGACTGTCGTGGGGCCAAAAAATCCTCACGCAGGTGTTCGAGGACTGAGAGGCCAATTGCACAAAATTTCCAAGCTCAGTGGGGGCCATAAATCCATCGCACAGGTATTGGAGGGTTGAGGGCCATACATACAATTGAAGTTCAAAGGCCGAGAGTCCATACACTTACTACGTGGAGTTTGGAAGGCCTTGAAGCCTCACGACATTCGCAGAGATGGTCGAGGGTGTAAGGCATCACATTGGGCATCGAGGAGGAGAGATAGAAGGTCAAAGGGCCTCTTTAGACATCGTTTGGGTTTGCTTGAGGGAGCCAATCCATGAGAGGGTTGAGATCATTCCTGGAGGAGTTCTTTATCAATATTCATCTTCCAGTTTTCTAACTTATGACAGAATGAGATTGTAATTCCATATTTTATAAAATTGCGGAGTTTTCCTTGTTCCATTTAAATAAGTTCACATTGTTTTGTTTTTAATGCCAAATGTGGCGACACTTGTATGAAGAATAGAAGTCATTCTTTATCATTTGATCATATATCCAGAGTTGCTTGAAAAAAAAAAGTAGTCTATGTCGCTATATTTTCTGCCTTGGGGATCTTAGAGTGGTATCAAAGCCACATTCATTGCTAGTGGTGGGATGTGAAGCCAAGAAAAACCAAAGGGATACCAAGAGGCATTTCCATTGGTTGGAAATGGTGAAGAGTCAGAAGCCAAGGAAGGAAGAAGACGTAAGACTAAAAAAAATCTAAATGACATTCCTAAAGAACTTGAAGAAGAATTTATGGGAGACCAAGAGGATTCAAGAATTTTGAATGTTCTTACAATATTACCTCAACTCAAGAACAAATCATGCAACTTCTCATCTAAATGTCCTAAAATCAGCTTGAAAATTCTAACCAACAAATAAATAATGGAGAAGGTGGTTCACATTCCAGTGCGGGCGACCATATACATGTGCATACCAACCCCTAGAATAGGCCACACATTTATGGCAGCGTACCAACTATGCCACAATTTTTGGATGATTTCTCCAAGGAGCAGGATTATCTCTCACACATAAGAAGAACAGTGACAACTTGGATGAAGGAGTACTAATCATTACCCCCTGAAATAAGGGTGAACTTGACCATAAATGATTGTTATTTTATGAGGAGAAAATAATATAGAAAGGTAGCAACGTATGGGGGTTCTCATCCAAACTAGGTTCTGCAGAAGGCAATGGGGAAAGTAGCTCTTCCCTATTTTGATGGGTTGACGAAGCGTTCAACTAGATCATGGGTGCAGAAGTTGGACATATTTTTAGCTTAACCCCATGCGTGAAATAGATGCTATCAAATACGCCACTCTACATCTTGATGGAGAAGCACATGAATGGTGACAACACAGAATGACCACACTAAGGCATGCAAACATCACTTCCAATACAAAGTTCACACAAAGGATGATAGAGAGATTCGACAAGGACCTTGGGTTGCACTTCAGTGAGTTAGCCTATCTTTGGCAGACATGAAGCATTGAAGCCTATATCGTTGATTTTCAGAGATTGGTTGTAATGTTCATTGGCCTTTCAATGCCCTGGATAGTTATGCTGTTCATAGAAGGTATGTCAGAACCCTTGCACGGGTGGGTAAGAACCTATAAACCCACAACCTTGCAAGATGCAATTAGCAAGACTATTAATTTTACCACTATTCTATGTTGTTTCAATTACTTTATCCCGATTCAATTCTTCAATTAGCAATATTTTCAATAATAATTAATTCTTTCATCAATAAATAGTAATTGAAGATAGAACAATAATGCAATGACAATATGAGACAATCAAAATCATCAACAAGAGACGCAGATTTACTTAAAGACAAGGGGAAAACCCCACAAGAGGGAAAACCCTTTAAAATTCTTCTTCTATTAGATTGTCATAAAATGTTCAGCAGAGAGTACAACAAGCCAATACAAAGTTATCCATCAAAATCAATCAAATAATATCCAAGATATGAGCCCAACAATGGTATTGATCATAGATAATATTCCATCCTGCGTCAACTGTAAAAATGAAACCCTAGTTTTAGCCGCACTGAGAGAGTGTACGTGCGATTGAAATTCTCTAGCTGCATGGATAGGCTTGTGTGTGTGTGGTTGTAGCCAAAAATTTCCCGTGACAACCTTGTGGATGTGAACCAAAAACCCTAATCACACGTGCGAGCTTCGGACCCTACAATTTTGAACATGTGCGAACCAATTTTAGACATGTGCGAGCCAAATCAAAGAAGAGAGAAGAAGAGAATGCTTGATGATGGTAATCAAACAAGGTTGATGTCACTTGCATTTATAGGCTTCCGAGGGCGTCCAATTTCTCTTTAGGGCCAAACTTGACAATTTTGACATTGTGGGGTTCACTTCAAAAATACACTTTCCCTTGTCCAAATCCAGTTCTTCAAAGGTCAAAATTGGTCCTCGACTCCTCTCGAAAAGAGGACTCTAGTCCCATGATTGGAATTTGTCAATGAGCTTCCAAATTAATACTCCCTCTCATCTAGGGAGAAATTCCAACTGCATCATGTAATCATTGTAAGTACCCTGTCATCATCTCATGTCCCATCTTTTCTCAACTCTATCTCTTGAATCTAAGAAGAAGAAGAATCAGGGAGCTATAGCTACCACCCTCTCAAGACAACAAGAAAGGTCCTATGGGACACTCTCACCCCAATTTATCTCATAGGGGAGCATACATCTTCCACCCTATGTCAAGCAATAGGAAATATCATATTGCTTATTAATATTCCCAACAATTACCCTCAAGAGTCATGTGGTAGAACACTTGCATCATAAACGAGCTTGGGATAGATACCTAACTTACCAAACGTAAGGATCTCACACCTCCAAGCCTCCTCAACATGTTGGCCAGACGGGGAGGGATAATCCCAATAGGCCTAGCTTGTGTGTATGATGCCAGCCGGGGTATACTCTATTAGACCAAGATAAGGGAGCATATGTTTTCTACCCTGTTACCGCTCAAACTAGCAGGGATCCTAGGAGGGGATCTTATGGAGCAACTACTAGGTCAAGGGGAAATAATGGAACGATAGCCAATTGTCACCTCAGCTAAGGCTCCCTACTCTTCATGGATTTTCACTGATGGGAGGAGACTCGCTATAGGGGGAATCACTAGGAAGGATGGATCTATGAATGGATAGAGAGTGATTCCTTAGGCCTATTCACAAGAAAGGCTCAATTAGATAGCTTGTTTGCTTTTAAAGCAAGGTGATAGGACATCTAGGAAGGGATAGAAGATTCTTGAGCATAGGTTCAGAGGATATGCCTTAACAACAGGATTCCTAGACCTAAGGATCCTTATGAATAAGACGCTTCTATGTATGTGGAATTGGAGTTGCAAAGTTGCGGGACCACACAAAGCCAAGTGGACCCAAAGCTAGGTTAAGGGTATGGAGTTGAATACCTAATGAGGGGCTTGACCTAATTAGGGTAGGGAAAAGGATCAAAGGACTAATTTTATTTTGATATTTGAATGCAATGATCCCAATGAGGACGCTAACCCAAGTCAATCTAAGGCAAGAATTGGTCTTGCAGCTAGGGCTTGCTATATCTCAAAATTCCACCGTCGGATTTTCTTCAAACTTGGAGGACCTCTGGAGCAAACCTTAGCACGGGAATGGACCAAATATCAAGGGTTTTGAATGGCTAGAATGAATTTCACTTGATTTCGTAGGTGACCCTCTATGGTTAGGCCTAAAATTTGGAAAACTGAAGAAAAGAGAAGTAAATTTGACCACCAAAGGGATACTAGGATCAATGTCTTATTGCTTGGGCTTAATGGAGTCAAGATACACATAGATAGAGAATTTTCATGAGCTAAGGAGCCCTAATTGATATTTTCTAGCCTCTCCAAGGGAAGCAACTAAGTAAATGGGTATTTACACTTCAAATTTGCGAAGGAGACAAAGTTTCTAGGTTTTTTAACCTAATAGTTACCTCTAAGAACATTCACCCAATCCCTCAAAGGTCAATGCATGCATTTAATCACTTATTTAAGGTCCCATAATAATACCTCATTACATTAATTGATACAAGAACAATGATAACAAAATACATGGCATTAAGATAACAAGAATAACATCAAAATTTCGACTTACATGAGAGAGAGAGAAAGTATATCCATTTATCAATTTTGCATTAGAAATAAGCTCCAAAGGCAATAGCGAAAATACATACATCAAAGTGCATCAACAAATCTCCAAAAATTTATCCCAACAGGAATTGCGAAAATATCTCAAGAGATACTAATCCAATCCAAGTGATGATGAGAGATATGAATCATCCTCTCACCTATTTATACAATCCAATAGGGGATTCAAATATCCTAATTTGTCTTATTTAGCCCCAAACAGTGTTGCGGGGGAGCGCCCCCCCCCCCTTCGAACCCGCTCCCGAAGCGCGCTCCGGGCGGGAGCGGCTCGGGAGCGGCTCGGGAGCGCGCTCCCAAAATCGCTCCCGGACGGGAGCGATTTTCGGGAGCGCGCTCCCTTAAAAAAATTTACGCTCCCTGCTCTGATAGGGAGCGTTTCAGGGAGCGATCGCTCCCGAGCTCCCGGAGCGTTTTTTAATGCCCAGGAGCGATCGCTCCCCGATCGCTCCCTAATCGCTCCCGGGCATTAAAAAACGCTCCGGGAGCGATTTTTAACCGGCCGGGAGCGGTTCGGCGGAAAAAAATTCCGCCGGACCCGAAAAATTAAAAAAATTTAGCTAATTTTTTTTGTTTTATAAGCCCAATGGGCCAAAAACTTGTCATTACAACTTTGTTGAGCAAGTGATTGAGAGCTTGAGCAAGAGATTGAGAGCTGGAGCAAGAGCTGAGGAGCAAGGAGCCAGAGCTGAGGAGCGAGGAGCAAGTGCCAAGGAGCGAGGAGCAAGCTTGCAGAGGTATGTAACTTAATCATTTAGTTAGTTTAGCTGGTTAGGTAGTTAATTTGGTTAGTTTCATTTACCTGTTTGAGTTTAAAGATCATTAATTTAAATTAAATTAATAAATTAAATGAGTTAATCCCAATAAACTAAATTAATTTGCAGATTCAAGACTCAAACCCTACAAACATCAAACACGATGGACCTGAGCATTTTTATTGGCATTTTCCTCTTCCTGGTCCCCTTTCTGGTTATTATGGTGGTGGAGAGTAGGAAACGGAGGGGGCCTGACCCTGAAGAGGTGGATGAAGAAGCCGGAGGAAGTCAAATAGGTGAAAACCCCAGTGAGGAGGATGTGGAGGGTGAACATGAGGGTGAAAAAACTAAACAAGACCAAACTCCATTATGGAAATATGTTCAGAGGCCTGAAACAGGGAGAGGGGGTGGAACCACTAAATTTCATTGCCCCCATTGCAACACTGATTTCACAGGCTCATACACCCGTTTGAGAAGACACCTTTGCGGGAAAAGGGCATGGGATGGAGAGAAACAAATAGGAATCAGAACTTGCAACGGGGTGTCAACAGTTGATAGAGCCAAATACATAAAGGAAGAGGAGGACGCCCAATACAAAGCAAAAAGATCAAGGGGTTTCTTTGAACCAAGCTCACAAAGAACTCCTTCAGCATCCTCCCAAGGCAGTGGATATGGACATGGAGGCTCAGGGTCATCATCTTTACGCCGTAGAAGCATATCAGATTTCCTTGATGAGGGGTGTAGGAATGATGTGGATTCAAAAATTTACAGGTTCCTCTATGCAAATGGGATACCATTCAATGTTCTACGCTCACCTTATTGGCACGAAATGGTTTCTGCCATAAATGATGCCCCTAAAGGATACAAGAGCCCTGGGTATGACAAGGCAAGAACAGTTGGCCTTGATCATGAAAAAGCAAAAATATCACATTCTTTGAATAAAATGACAAGTTCTTGGACTGACAATGGGGTGTCCATTGTATCTGATGGATGGACAAATGTAAAAGGCAAGCCATTGATAAGTGTTCTTGCTGTGTCCCGAAGTGGTCCCATTTTTCTAGCTGCACATGATTACTCAGACAAGTTCAAGACCGCTATCAACATTGCAGAAGCATTGCTTGAAACAATTGAGCGTATTGGCCCATACAATGTCATCCAAGTCATCACTGATAATGCTCCTAATTGTAAGGCAGCGGGAGCAATTATTGAGGATAGATACCCGAACATATTTTGGTCTGGATGTTTGGTTCACGCATTGAACCTTCTGTTGCATGATATTGTCAAAAACAAAAATGAACAATACCAATGGATTGGGGATTTGTACAAGAGAGGAAAAAAAATGATAAAATTTATTACAAATCATAGCAATACCCATGGCCTTTTCCACAGTCACTCGAGATTGGAGTTGCTGAAGATTGCGAGGACTAGATTTGGTAGCTATTACCTCACCTTCAGGCGCCTTTTGAAGGTAAGAGAGGGTTTAGCTAGCATGGTATCAAGTCCAAATTGGCAGGTGTTAAAGGAAAGGGCTACAAATGTAGCTGACATTGCAGGTTTTGATACGGTGGAGGAGGCCGCTCTTGATGGGCAGTTTTGGACAGCTGTGAGACAGGTATTGGATTTCACCAAGCCAATTTATAACATGATTCGGTTTGCAGATACAGACAAACCGGTGATTGGCGAGGTGTATGAGCAAATGGATACCATGTTGGGGGAAATAAAAGACATTGTTAATAACAAAGATCCCGACTTGTACAATCTGATTCACGATTGTGTGTGTGAACGGTGGAAAAAGCTTAACCTTCCACTACATTGCTTGGCGTATATCCTTACGCCAAAATACTACTCAGATTCTTGGTTGGGCAAACCTGCAGCAGGGGGTGGTGTTAGGACCAAACCCCATTTAGATCGAGAGGTAACTAAAGGATATCTGGATGCATTAGAAAAGTTGGTGCCTGACAGGGAGGAATGTGCAGCTGTGCGCCTTGAAATAGGCAGATACTTCACTGGCAGTGGTTTGTATGGTAACTTCCATGCAATGGACGACAAAGATAAATTTGATTCTCTCACATGGTGGGAAACATATGGCGGCGACGGACTTTTGCGAAAATTGGCATTGAAAGTTCTTGCACAGGTTGTAAATTCTTCTTCTGCAGAGAGGTGTTGGAGCACCTACAGTTATATACATAATGTGAAAAGAAACAGGCTCAACGAAAACCGAGCAGAAAGCTTGGTTTATGTGCACTACAATTTGAGGTTGTTGAGCCATTACTGTGATCGGGCCAATGAAGATCCCACATATAAAACTTGGGACAGTCACCCTGAGGACGACAATTTAGAGGATGGCATTGTACATATGGAAGAACTAGAAGATGAGCTTGTACGGGATGCAGCTGAAGCAGCTGCAGCAGCCATGCCACCTCCACCTCCACCATCCAGTAGCAGTTCTCGGGGCCCGAGTCTTGTTCCATTGCTGTCGCCACCTCCATCGACACCCTCGCGTGGAGGCTCTAGTTCTGGTCGTCGGTCTGGGAGGGAGACTCCTAGAAGACCGCCAAGACCTACTTATACTCCTGGAGACTCTCGTGGCAAGGGCCACTTGTAGATTTACAGTTTACTTGTCTTTTTTAGTTTCTATTAGACTTGTCACTTTAGTTTTCATAACTGTTCAGTGTTGAGTTTTGAGTCCTTGACTCTTGACTCTTGACTCTTTCATATCATTATGACATTATGATATTTTTTGTAAACATTATATCACTGTGACAATGAAAATTTGAAGTTTGAAGTTGGGCCTTGGCAATTATAACTCATTGGTAATGATTGTGAATTATGAACATTGAATATGATGCTTTGTGAAAGACTAAAGTTGTTTCATTTCATCTCATTATTCATGTTTCATTTTATAAATTTTTAACATTTCATATCATGTTAACAGTTAGAAGTTAGGACTTAGAAATATCTTCGATATTACTTCTTGTAATGGTTAAACTTGGCTTACAAGTACAACTTGTTACTTTGGTGATCAATGATGATAAATGTTATTGAATTGAATGTTATTTTAATTTATTATTTTACTAAGGTTGATGACGATTATAATTTCTAGATGATTGATGTGATATGGTTCAATGATCAATTTATGTTTTTTTATGTTTTTTATGTCTATTTCATCATTCTACATGTTTTTGTTGACATATATGTATCAAAAATTAAAAAATATAAAAAATATATATATTTTTAAAAAATCGCTCCGGGATTCGCTCCCAAACCGGGAGCTTCTGAAAATGGTCGCTCCCGCTCCCGCTTCCGCTCCCGCTCCCCGCTCCCGCTCCCGCTCCCAAGTAACACTGGCCCCAAATAATAAAATAATGTGTAGTAATAACATTCCTTGGTGACAAGCCCACCAATATAGCTCAATAATACAAAGAATAGCCTCTCAAGAGGGAAAAATAATGAATATGATGAATCATTGAGCCACTGGGGAGGCTTGATGGAGTCTAAATTTACCAAGTTGAGTGAGAAGGCTCCAAACATAGTGGACAAGGGTTTGGTCCCTTGTTTTCCAAGCAAGTCACATTTGGTGCTCCCAAGTGGGTATGGGGGCACAATGACATCATCATTGGTCTCCAAGTGGATCGATAATGCCTATAAACCATCTATAAGGGTTATGACGATGACATAAGCCCTCCCTTTGTCTCCTACGGTGAGACACATCCTCATATGGACCCTGGAACATATGTCAAGTGTATGGTGCAAGTGTGGATTTGGTTGGGTATGCTGAACCATGTGCATCATCCTCATCCAAAAGGGGGAACACGAACAATTATTGAATGGCGTTGAGGATCCATGAAATACTCTCTGCTATGGTGGAGGCCCATGGCTCTCAACACTCACCCTACAAGTGTCCATGTGGCCTTCTGGAGGGATTGGACCCCATATAGGGAGACTAATTCCCAAATGGAACCCACTTGTAATCCTACATAAGATCCAATGCGTCCCCTTGCCCTCCAATACAAAAAATCATTAGAATAATCAAGTAAAAGAGCTTACAAATCATGGAAGCAATGGGGCAATTCATGGTGGCATGCCCTTCCATAGTGGGCTTTGCATGTACAAGTGTCTCCAAGCTCAAAAAGGGGGTTAACCAAGGACCCTATTAGGTGACTTCACCCTTTATAGGGGGTGGCATGTCCATGGTACATCCATCAGGTGGTAGGTGGTAAGCGTTATAATGATTGCATGGAGTGGGGATCAGGGGAAGGCTCCAAGCCACATGCCATGGTATAAGGCTAGTTATAAGAAGGGAATCCCACACCTGGGTATATGAGTGTGGGAGGGAGAAAATTGTGGTACATGAGTTACCCTGACCTTTGTTTTTCCACCCTTCTTCATTTGCCTTTTACATTTGATTGATTTTTCTTCATAACTGCTAAAGGCTCCAGGGGATAAGAGCACGATGTGTACGATATAAAAGTAGACACCCCCGTTGAGGTGGGGCATTTCATTGCCCACCAGGGATTGGGACTATCATGAGTTTCTTGATGTAGAAGGGTCTCATCTAGGGCACATAGGAACTAGGCTAATGACCATAAATAAGGGGTAGAGTTCATGTTTGGCTTTTTCCCACATGCTAAATTTGTACATCCCAACCATCTTTTGCATATTGTAGTACATTTCCTATTGAGAGTGGCCAAATTATGCTTTTTATTTTCTTTTCATTTGCATCAACCTTCGTGGCATCGTTCTAGGCCTAACCCAAGTTGTGGACAAGGGGAGGGGGAGGCTAACCCTATGTGGACCTAGTGGACACATGTGGACTTGGATGGGAAAAAATGATGAATGGATTTAGAATGAGTGGAAGGGATTGATGTATATATTGTCAAGAAGCGAGACCACACAACCAAAATTTGGATTTCCCATGTAGTGTCAGCCTTAAGGCTAATGGCTAGTAAATAATATCCCACAGGATTAGGATACAAGGCTAACAACCAAATTAGGAAAATGATCCAAAAGTACAGACCTTGTCCACTCTTTCCGTCGAATCCCCCCACCAATCCATGCAAAAAAGTACCCATGACAAGTAAGGAAAATTATTCAACTATATCAATGAAAATTCATACCTTCGAGGTTAGGAGGCCCACCTTTAAACATACGATCATAACAGATGGGTGAGGGACCACATGGTTGGCTCAGGTGGCCGAGATAATGCCACATCGAACTATCTGGTGGCTGCAAGGGGTTTTTGGCTACCGACTGGGGACCATCCAGGAGAAAAACTTCTCCTATGCATACTACTCACAGGTGGTGGGTAACACACCCTATGGTTGACAGATAGGGGTAATAACCTATTATCTAGATATCCCTCAACCTCAAGAGATCTACATCTCAATTCCTCACCCTAAGAGATCAAACAGGGGGAAGAACTAGCTCAGTGTCCTCAATTAGCAATGCCCCTTATGAAGAGGGGTCACATCCATCAGCCCATGTTGCTTTATGAAGACCAAGAACTTCCCTTTCAGCAAAGCCTTGGTGAGAATATCTGCAATCTTCTTACTTGTCGATATGTGATGGATTCTAACAACTCATCTTTGCACCATGTCTCAAATATAGTGATATATAATCTCTATGTGCTTGGACTTGTCATGAAACACATGATTCTCTACCAATTGGATCCCACTCCTGTTGTCATAATATATCACAGTAGTTTCCAAAACATGATCAAACAAATATCCAAGGAGATTCCTCAACCAAAATGCTTCACAGGTAACCATGCTAGTGCTAATATACTTTGCTTCAGTGGTACTCAATGTTATGGACTTATGTTTCCTACTCATTCAATATATCTTCGCAGATCAAAGGCTAAAAGAACAACCTAAAGTACTCTTCCTGTCAACTACATTTATAATCTAGGTTTATTAAGGAACAAAATGAAATACAAATATAATAGAAAAAGTGGTACAACGAAAACAAAACTTCAATTCATTAATAACAAAGTACTGAAAATTGTTTACATGTAGAATGGAAATAAACTAGCTTAGGCAATGGTAGCTTATCTATGAAAAGAGATGTGGTGGCTACTTGCCTTCTAAACTATGTTACAATGAGGCTCGAAGGCCTATTTATTATTGAGAAATAATGGAAAACCCTAAACATCCAAAAACCTAATCCTAGGAGATGAAGCACCAAAACCTTGTGGACCCCATTGAGGTAAATTGGTACATCAGCTTCCTGAGGTCATAATTTTGGCATATGATCTCCTTTTGATGCGTAAGATACCTTGTTAGAAAGACCTATCCCAAGAATACAACTTACTGTAGGCTATGGGTTTGCTCGTTGATCTAAAATCCTGATCAAAATTGATACTTGCTTAGTAGCCTTTTAAACGTCTTTCCATGTATTTAAAATCACCATTAAATAAAGTTCAATTTAAACGACATAGGAAACTTGAAAGGAAATTACAGAAAATAAAGAGAAATAATGAATCACACAAGAGAAAATGACACCAGAAAGTTGACAACAGAGTTCGGCTATCCCAAAACCTACATCTTCGGGCCTGGTCTTCGGTGGGGAGGCATATTTATTAATCAATAAAAGCCACCAAAGTAAATTGTTTTTACATAAACATGACTCATGCCTAGTCCTTTTGTATTATGCTCGACCCCAGGAACCCAATGCAACTTTCGGCTCTCAAAAAGACCTCCTAGAACTCCCACAATGAGCCTCCAAAGTTATATTATGTCGCTTCTACTCTCTGCTCAATTATACCTCTGTTGCATAAAAAATTACTTTTGTTGCATAAAATGCAACTATCAGATTTGCAACAACATTCCAAGAACTCCTTAAAAAATTTCTCCAAAGCCTGTTGCCAAGAGGTCTTCAATCCTCCTTCTTACAACAATTATAAATTTGCTAGAGCATAAGCTCTTGGACTACACTATCTTTACAAATCTCTGGCAATTCTTCAAAATTCCAATCTTACTTGTATGTTTACTTAGCATAACATTACACATATATAATGTTTGGGCTAAACCAAAAATAGCCACTTAATAAATTCAAAATAAAACACCATATCAAAATAAAAAATTTAAAAGATTGGTGTATCACCATATCCCACCATAGATTATAACTTTATCCCGCCATATTATATGGTTTAAAAAAAAACCATATCTTTCCCACATATTATGCCACATATGGCATTCGAATCTCACCATTATTATATCCTCATTTCATTATCGTGCATCCACGTAATATTATAACATCACATTAAATCTTTATGGAGGCTTCAACTTATTCAAACCATATGCAAACATATGCTTGAAGTAGTATATCCCATATTTCCTTAAGAAATCGTCAATGAAGGTTATGTAGTAAATATGGCCACCAAGTGACATATGTGAGAATGAATGAGTTGGAGGATGTCATTTGTCTTGTTTTTGCTATAGGGGAATGGTCCCCTTATCTTATTTCCATTGCACAACTTGGACATACTCCATCATGATGGGCTTGAACATTAGGGATCCCAGAGACCAATTTATTTAATTTCGAAAGAGCATCATAGTGGAGATAAGCCGATATATAGTGCCATAGTTCACTTTAATAATTGATATCATGGATCATTTCCATAAGGGGTCTTCCAGTGACTCTATAGAGTCATTCAAATCTAGATCCCAATGTGAAAGCATCTCTCCTAGATGATCCAACAAGCCAAGTAAGTACTTTTCCTTTGATAAAAGCAACTCTCATTCCTTTATCTTCCAATGTGAATATAGATGCAAAATTCTTCTTCAATCCTAGCCCATACATCACATCATGAAGCAAAACAGATTCCCCAGAGTCCAAATGAAATTTAACAGAACCAAACCTTTAACCAGATGAGGGGAGTTGTCCCCAAGAATAATATTCAAACTTGACTCCCTCTCTACCAAATTAGATAAAACCTCCTTATATCTCGAGAAATGATGAGAGGCCCCACTATCAACCAACCAACAATGCCATGCATTTGGAGGAGAGGAACTATAAAGTGCAAAAATACAAATATATTGATTTGCAGGATTCCTTTCATACTTGGTACTTCTTGGCTTCTTTTGAGGACAATGGTCTTCTTCATAATCACTCGGAGCATCTCTTGTTCTTCTTTGATCTCTTCCATTATGGTCTTCCTTCAATCATCTCCTCTTCTTTGATTACTAAACTTGTTATTATTGCTTCTAGTGTTGTATCATGGACCATTGTTCTTCTCAGGACAATCTCGAGCATAGTGACCTTTCGTGTGACAATTGTAGCAATCAATGTGCGATGTTTCTATGTCATATCTTCTCCTTGAATTTCAAGGAGGAGGCTTCATTTAATTTGATTATCCTCCCTTTCATTTCTTATTCTTGTTATGAGTCACAAAATCAGCGGGCTCTCCTTCTTCATGCTTTTGAATCTTGCCTCTTGAAATCATCCTTGATTCTTCTTGAGTGAGTTTTCTAATGATCTCATCAAATGACAAGAAAATATTATTATATCGTATAGTGGTAATGAAGGTTTCCCAAATAGGAGGAAGACCTATAAGAGTTACCACAACCAAGTCCCTATCAGAAAAGGTTTCCCCAACTCTCTGCAATTGATCTCTAAGACGAGATGTCCTCATAATGTAGGATTTCACTTGCTCTCTCTTATTCATTTTCATATCTTTGAGTTGATCCTTCAAGGAGATGATCTCATTCAAATTGTTGACTTCATACATGCCAACTAGCTTATCATATGTATCCTTAGACTTCTTCAAATTCCTAACATAAGCAAGTAAATTATCTTGTAAACCATCAGCTATAATTTGCTTTTCTTTTAACTCGCCTTTCTTGTACTTGTTCTTAGAAGAAACAGAAGCATTCTCCGGAGGCTTGGGTACCTTTCCTTGAATGTTTTCTAAGACATCATTGTCCTCTGATATGATTTCCAACTTGATCTTCCATGCATCAAAATTAGATGAGTCTATAAGCTTCTCATTTTCCTTGAAGAAATAGGAAAACATCTTGACTTGATTAGATAGGCTCCTTCAACTTTCTAAATATGATTTCTCCACCTCTTGTCTCATTTGGGCTTGTCCTTCACCTTGGCTTTGATACCATGTTAGTTTTTACCACTATTCTATGTTCTTTCAATTACTTTAGCCCAATTCAATTCTTTAATTAACAATCTTTTCAATAGTAATTGATTATTTCATCAATAAACAATAATTGAAGATAGAACAATAATGCAATGACAATAGGAGACAATCAACACCATCAACAAGAGACATATATTTGGTCAAAGACCCGAGGAAAACCCTGTAGGTTTTAACCCTGTACAGAAATTACCTGCATACGAATTCTAAAACACAGAAAATAAACAATGCGAGAGCATAACACATAAAACACATATACACAGAGATTTTCCCTTGGATCCAAAAACTGGGACTACCAGCTTGATTTTTCATTATATTCCTTTCAATGTTACAATACATATTTATACATGCCGAAGCATCCAATACCATGGACCGAAAACCATCGCGTCCAAAACCATGGACCGAAAACCATAGGTAGGTTCGCCCAACCTAATATAGGGTCCAAAAAAAATTTTCCCGGGGCGCTGCCCCGGACCCCGTAGAGGGGGGCTACCCGGCCCCCTCAAACCCCCTGTGACCCCCCCACTGCACAATCGGTGCAACAAAGGGGGGGCTTCGCCCCCCCTCTAACCCCCCGGTTCACTACGTAGGTTAGTCATGGAAAGAATATAACACAACCCAACAATCTCCCACTTGTTGTTTTCTTTCCACAGGGGGCCACAGGAGAGCTTAGTCATTTTTCCAACCCTGAAATGCCCATTGTTTCTCTACACCAAGAGAACTTCTTAGAGCTCACAGATTTTGTCAATGCATCTGCAGTATTCTTCAAAGTGTCCACCTTTACCAGCAACATCTTTTTGTCTTCTATCATATCCCTCACAAAGTGATACTGAACATCAATGTGCTTTGTCTTTGAATGATAAGCAGGGTTCTTTGCCAAGAAAATTGCACTTTGGCTGTCACAGTCTATTCTTATAGCTCTCTGTACTAACCCAATACTTGAACACAATCTCTGCAACCAAACTGCTTCCTTGCTTGCATGAGTGGCTGCCATGTATTCTGCCTCTGTAGTTGATAGTGCCACTACAGATTGTTTCTTACTCATCCAACTGACTGCACCTCCAAATAGGTTAAACACATACCCACTTGTAGATCTTCTCTGATCCAGATCTCCAGCCCAGTCTGCATCAACAAAGCCACGAATATCCAACACTCTGTCCAATCCTGGTCTTCCTTGGTAGCACAAACCATAATCACTAGTGCCACGCAAATACCTGAAAACCCGCTTCACTGCTGTCCAGTGCTCCTTCCCTGGTTTTGACATAAACCTGCTCAATACTCCCACTGCATGTGCAATGTCTGGTCTAGTACAGACCATTGAATACATCAGGCTACCGACTGCACTCGCATATGGAACACGGGACATGTCCTCTTCCTCTTCTTGTGTCTTGGGACACTGTTCAGCAGATAACCTCACACCTACAGGAATAGGAACCTTCACCGGTTTACTATCCTGCATATTAAACCTTTGTAGCATTGTCTTGACATACTTCCTCTAGTTTAACCAGAGCTTCCTCTTTGCCCGATCTCCTTTAATTTCCATGCCCAAAATATAGTTTGCAACACCAAGATCTTTCATGTCGAATTTGGAGGACAATTGGGTCTTCAAATCCTGGATAATTTCTTTGTCATTTCCAACCAACAACATATCATCCACATACAAGACCAGATAAATAACACAGTCACCAATTAGTTTAAAATACACACAGTGATCTGCTTTGCTTCTGGTGAAGCCAAGTCCCCGTATAAATGTATCAAATTTCTGATACCACATCCCTGGTGACTGTTTTAACCCATACAGAGACTTCTTTAACTTGCATAACAGTTCTTTCTTACCCTTCACCGCAAAGCCTTCAGGTTGCTTCATGTAGATTTCCTCTTCCAAATCCCCGTGAAGAAATGTTGCCTTCACATCCATCTGTTCTACCTCAAAATCAAAAGCAGCAGCAACAGATAAAAGTAATCTAATAGAAGTTACCTTGGCAACAGGAGAAAAAATATCACCAAAATCAATTCCTGGCACTTGGGAATATCTTTTTGCTACCAACTGAGCTTTGTATTTCTCCACCTTCCCTTCTGCATTTGTCTTCTTTTTAAACACCCATTTGCTGCCAATGGGTTTCCTTCTAGTCGTCAACTCCACCAGATCCCAAGCCTCATTTTTGTGCAAAGATGCCATTTCATCAACCATGGCCTCTTTCCAGAGTTTTCCATCCTCTGAATCTACTGCTTCCTTCACAGTTCCGGGATCATCATCAGTAACAGACAAAGAAAAATTTGAACAGAAAGCAGAAGGACTATACCTTTCTGGCTGCCTTCTTTCTCGAACTGATCTTCTCACAGCCGGAGTTTGTGGCTCTTCATCTTCTGATTCCTCCTCTGCTGCAGAGTCTGATTCTTCCTCCTTTAGCTCAAACTCTATCTTCTCAGGTTCCTTTGGTTGGACTTGATGTTTAATAACATCTTTTACCTCTCTGAACACCACATCTCGGTTGTACACAACCTTCCGTGTGACTGGGTTCCAAAGCTTATAACCCTTTAAACCATCCTTATACCCAATAAAGATGCACTTTTCAGATTTACTATCCAACTTGGTTCATTTCTCCTTTGGAACATGTACATATGCATCACATCCAAATACCCTCATATGTGAAAGAGAGGGTTTCTTACCAGTCCATACTTCTTGTGGAGTCTTATCCTCCAACACTGATGAAGGTGACCTCTTGACCAAGTAACATGCAGTATCCACCGCCTCTGCCAAGAATTCCTGTCCTAACCTGGCACCACTGAGCATGCTTCTTGCCCTTTCCATCAACGTCTTGTTCATCCTTTCTGCGACTCCATTTTGCTGAGGTGTATATGGAGTAGTCTTCTGTCGTGCTATACCACACTTCTTACATAATTCTTCAAATTCCTTGCTGCAAAACTCTCCACCATTATCTGTCCTCAGCACCTTTATCTTCTTCTCTCTCTGATTTTCCACCAGAGCCTTAAATTCTTTAAACCTGTCAAAGACTTCAGATTTCTTCTTAAGGAAATATATCCATGTATTCCTAGAGAAGTCATCTATAAATGATACATAGTACACAGACTTACCCAGTGATGGAACCTTCACAGGTCCAAACACATCACTGTGCACAAGCTCTAATATCTGTTTCGCCCTCTTAGCACCAGAGGGGAAACTCACCCGATTCTACTTCCCATATACACAATTTTCACAGAAATCAAAATCCAGAGAGCTATTACTCATACCTTCTACCATACCTTTACCATGAAGTATTCGAAGGCCCTTCTCTCTAATATGTCCAAGCCTTTGATGCCACAGCATGGTCTTCTCTCCAGAGACCACTAGATTTTCAACTCCACTTTCAGGAACCACAGAACTGTTGCACCCATCAACAACAGTGCTACCTTGCAGCTTGTACAGAGTTCCAGTCCGAACTCCCCACATCAATACCAGTGCTTCCTGAACCATCTTGCAGGTATCCTTCTTGAACACTATTTTTACACCTGCATCATCCAACTTGCTTACAGAAATCAGATTTCTGGCCAATGCTGGAATATGCAGAACACCCGGAAGTGTTCTAACCCTTCCACCTTGCAACTTCAACTTTACTTTTCCGCGACCAATGATTCTAGCCTTCCTATCATCTCCTAAGAAGACATCACCACCATCGTATTTCTCATACTTGCAGAACCACTCTCTATGGGGAGTGAAGTGAAAGGATGCACCTAAGTCAATCAACCATGCCTCATGATCTACATGTGTACTTGAAGAAGCCAAGTACACATCCCCACCTTCATCTGAGGTGGTTTTCGCCTCTGCAGAAGGAGCATCATCAGATCCCTTTCCTTTATCATGAGCTTTAGATTTACAGTCCCTTTAGAAGTTCCCTTCCCTTCCGCATTTCCAGCACACCACCTTTACAGGTTTTCCTGGAGATTTAGATCTCCCTCTAGATTTAGATCTCCCACTCGATGACTTATTTTTGTTTCTATTCTGGGAACGTCCTCGTACAGATAAGGCATCACCATTCTGGTTCTCCATATTTTTCTGTCTCATCTCCTCCGTCAGCAAGGCTGAGACTATTTCATCAAACTGCAAAGCAGTTGCATTGCTACCTATTGCAATAACCAGACTATCCCACGAATCTGGTAGAGAACACAACAAACTGATGCACTTATCTTCATCTGAAATTTTAATATCAACAGATGCTAACTGACTTACCACAGTATTAAATGCGTTCAGATGCTCTGTCACCAAGTCTCCATCTTTCATCCTCAGGTTATACAGTTTTTTCCGCAGGAACAGTTTATTCACCAGAGACTTAGATTGGTACAAAGTCCCTAACTTGTCCCACAAAGCCTTCGCCATAGCTTCCCCTGATACATTCAGCAATACTGAATCTGAGACACACAATCGTATTGTGCTCTTTGCCTTCTGATCCAACTTCTTCCATTCTTCATCGGTCACTCCCGTTGGTTTAGTACCTGGATCTACCGCGATCCACTGATCTTTATCCACCAACAAATCCTCCATCTTGAGTTTCCACAAATCAAAACTCTGACCATTGAACTTCTCGATCTCTATCTTTCTGCTACTCACCATCTTCTTTCACCACTAGAATCGATCTCATAGATCTCCCACTGAACAGGGTCTACCACAGGCCCGAGCAAAACCCCTCAGCAACAAAGGCATCCCCTTGAAGCCAAAACAGCTCCGATACCAAATATAGGTTTTAACCCTGTACAGAAATTACCTGCATACGAATTCTAAAACACAGAAAATAAACAATGCGAGAGCATAACACATATACACAGAGATTTTCCCCTGGATCCCAAAACTGGGACTACTAGCTTGATTTTTCATTATATTTCTTTCAATGTTACAATACATATTTATACATGCCGAAGCATCCAATACCATGGACCGAAAACCATCGCGTCCAAAACCATGGACCAAAAACCATAGGTAGGTTCGCCCAACCTAATATAGGGTCCAAAAAAAGTTTTCCCGGGGCACTGCCCCAAACCCCGTAGAGGGGGGCTACCCGCCCCCCTCTAACCCCCCGGTTCACTACGTAGGTTAGTTGTGGAAAGAATATAACACAACCCAACAAACCCTTTGAAATTATTTTTTTATTAGATTGTCACAAAATGTTCAATAGAGAGTACAATGAGAAAATACAAATTTATCCATAAAAATCAATCAAACAATATCTAAGATATGAGCCCAGCAATAGTATTGATCAAAGATAACATTCCATCCTGCAATCGACTACGGACATCTGTAAAAATGAAACCCTAGTTTTCAGTAACACAAAGAGAGTGTATGTGCGTGCAATTGGAACACTCCATGGATAGGCTTGCGTGCATCTGGTTACAGCCGAAAATTTCATGTGTTAGCCCTGTGAATTTGAACAAAAACCCTAATCATACGTGCAATCTTCAAACCCTACAATTTCGAACCAACTTCCATGAACTAATTTTAGAGTTGTGTGAGCCAAATCAAAGAAAAGAGAATAATAGAATTTTTGATGATGATATCCAAAAGTGGTTTAGGTCACTTTTATTTATAGGCTTCTAAGGGTGTCTAGTTTCTCTTTAGGGCTAACCTTAACAATTTTGACATTGTGGGCTTCACTTTAAAAATACACTTGCCCTTGTCCAAATCTAGTGCTTCAAAGGTCAAAATTGGTCCTCTCGAAAAGAGGAATCTAGTCCCATGATTGAAATTTATCAATAAGCTACCAAATTAACAAAGACAAGTAATATGCAGGACACAATATCAAAGAATAGGTTCCCTCCCAAACTAGATTTTCCTCAAAAGGGGAAAGAGGTCAGGCAACCATAGGGGTGGTCAAGGAAGAACCAAATGGATAATGAAACCAAAAGGGACCTTAGAAGGAGGAGGTTGTGCTTCTATTGTTAAGAACCTTGGGTTCCAGGAAATTGGTGTACAGGGAAAGGCCCACTATATCGAAGTATTTTCTAAGAGCTAGGACTTATCTTGGGCTTGTCACCAATAGGGCTGTTATTTTTCACATTAAAGTTATTTTAGGGGATTATTGGGATAATTAGACCAAATTTAATTTATAAAGGCTCATATAAATTAAATAAGAGCCTCACTTGTAACTTACCATCACTTGGATTTGGGATATCTCTCTCTAAAGAATTCAGACTTGCTCCATTCCTAATGAGGGCGAAATAACAACCATTCAGAGAACCTCATCCGTTCCAACAACCATTCCTAATGAGGACAAAATAATAAAATAATGGTGCAATAGGGTCGTTGGAAGCCCAAGATAAGTCCTCCATGTGCCAAGATTAAGGGGAGGGATCTCAAAGTGATGACCAAGGGGCTGTCCCCTTGGTTTCCAAGAAAAACACCTGTCGTGCTCCCAAGTGGCTTGTGGGGCACAGTCAATGGTCTCATGGGTCTCCAACTTGAGCAATCACGTTGATGCTTCATCAATAAGGGCTAGAATTATGACACATGCCCTCTTATGTCTCTATGAATGAGGCAAAACCCCATCCAGGCTTTGGATCAACTACCAAGTATTAGGTGCAAGTATGTGTGGCCGACTGGGCAACATGGTCCAAGTGAATCATCATCTTTGTATGTCTGGGGCATGAACAAGAAATGTGTGGTGTTGAAGAACCCCATGGAGTAGAAATCAATGCTCTGTTGTGGAGGAGTCCCATGGCTCTCAATGCTCACCCTACAAGTTACACTATGGCCCTCTGGAGGGCTTGGATCCCGTATAAGGAGGCCAAGTCCAATATGGAAACCCACCTGAAATCCTGTATAAGATCCAATTTGTCTCCTCACCTTCCAATACAACTATCCATTAGTGAAATTGAGTAAATAATCTTGCTAATCAAGTGCAAAAGTGGACACTTCATAGTGGCAAACCCTTCCAAATGGGATTTAGAATGTATAGGTGTTACCTTGCTCAACAATGGAGGTTAATCATGGACCATTTTAGGAGGTTTAAGCCTCTAAGGGAGTGATAGGTCCATGTTACATCCATCAAATGTCGTGTGTTATGTGAAATAATGATGGAACGATGTGGGGGTAAGAGGGAGGGATCCAAGCCACATGCCATGGTACACAGGTAGCTATGATGAAGGAATCCCACACATTGGGTGTATGGATCTAGGAGGGAGAAATCATGGTAAATGAGTTACCTCGAACTTTTTTTTTCCACCCATATTCATATTCCTTTTATTTATTTTTCTTTATTTTAACTGCTCGAGGCTTCAGGGGATGAGAGCATGGTGTGTATGATAAAGTAGTGGATACCTCCTTTAAGGTTGACCAGTTCATTGCCCACTAGGGTTTGGGACAATCATGAGTTCCTAAATGATGCAGTGGGCACACATAGGGACCCAAGGAACTAGGGTGATGGCCATAATGATAGGGGTGGAGCTCATGCTTAGCTTTTTCCCACATGCTAATTTTTTGTCTTGACCATCTTTTGCATTTTATGGTACATTTTCCTGTTATAAGTGGCCAAATTATGCTTTTAACTTTCTTTTTAGCTACATCAACCTATGGGGCATCATTCTGGGCCCAACCTAAAGTGTGGACAAGGGGAGGGGGAGGCTAACTCCTTATGGACCCAATGGAAAAATGTGGACCCAGATGGGAAAAGAGTCAAAAGGGATAATGATGAGCAGAGGGAAGTGAGTTATATGGTATCAGGAAGCGAGACCATGCAACCAAAATTAGGGTTTTCCATGTAGTGCCACTCCTAGATCTAGTAGCCGATAGAGGAGATCCCACGGGACTAGGATACAAGATTAACCATCGAGTTGACACAAGGGAACAAGAGTACAATCCAAGTCTATTCTTTCCATTGAATCCCCCTATTAATCCATGTCCAATTTGTCCAAGGAAATCAAGAAAAAACACTCAATTACATAATGAAAAGCCATACCTTTAGAGTTGGAAGTCCCATCTTCAAACATATGATCATAAAAAATGGGATAGGGAACATAATGGTTGGATCAGGTGGCGGAGAATGGTGGCATATTGAGCTATTTGGTGGTTGCAAGGGGTTGTTGGTTGCCAGTTGAAGATAAACTTAGGAGAAAAATTCTCCCATAGGAATCACCCACTAGTGGTGGGTAACAGGGCCTCCCACAATTTCATTTATGTGGAATTTGTAGCCATAAGAGGATTGACAACTGAAGAATTTAGAGTATTTATAGTCTTGATTCCTAGGAAGAAGGACCACAACCGCATGTCATGCATGTTGGAAATATTGAGAGGGGGGTGAATCAATATTTATTATAAATTAGTATTATGTTTAACTTCATAGAGCATTAAAGGTTATTAACATCAAATATTATAACATTCACCAGTAGTAAACAACACCATTCAACAATGCACAATAATCAAGCTAGTGGACAAAGAGATTTTTTAGGTGGAAACCCTTCCAGGAGAAAAACCACCCAAACACTTCTAAATATTTGTCTTCAAAATAATTACATCAAAGTTTTCAACTCCAACTAAAAGAGGTTCCAACCCCAATATTTATAGGCTCCAACCTATAGGATTATCTAACACCTTG
This sequence comes from Pinus tabuliformis, assembly GCA_031772625.1. Classification (NCBI taxonomy): domain Eukaryota; kingdom Viridiplantae; phylum Streptophyta; class Pinopsida; order Pinales; family Pinaceae; genus Pinus; species Pinus tabuliformis. Next base: position 624,658,545 of record CM062809.1, read on the forward strand.
TTTATCAAATGCATCTGGGAGGACACTCCAACACCCTAGATCTCAAGCTCCAACCTGACAGAAGCTCCAACACCCTATGTACCAGCGATAATTGGACAAATGCTCCAACACCTTGTGCAGGCTACAACCTACCCTAGCATGACCCTATCACCTTGAAGTGTTATCAAGCTCCAACTCGAAGGTGATTCTAATCACCTGCCTTACACCACCCTGCCACCTTGAAGAGCTGGCAAACCACGTTTCACAATTTTCAGACTGGATCACCCTGTGCTCTGAATCAATATAAGAAAATTGTAATGAAGATTCTGCTACTCTACTCGGTAATTATATTATTGTCAAATCCTTGGATCTTCACTGAATATTTCTCAATCTGGTACCTGCACAATCGTACCTAAAACACAATCCTACCATTTCTCAAACAAAATTAAGTCAAGCTACTGCACAATCTGCACTTGTTCACATGTTGTAACTGAAAAAGATTACAAACATCACTTTTAATAGGTCATTGTCACGAGAATCTCTGTCACATCAACTGTCACAGTCATAGTAGATAATCAAACTGACATCCACATTGTTGTCATTGAGAAACTGTCATGTACAAGAACCATTGTCAAGTACCAAAAGATATTATCAAAGTCCAAGTGCACTCTCATGTAGATCATTGTCACAAACACCCACAATAATTATGCATTGTCTAAGGTCACTATCACATTATAATTATAGTCATCATTGTCATGTCAAGGCTGTCAAGTTACTAGTTGTTGTAGAGAGTCATTGATCACACATCATCATGTATATTGTCATGCCTCATCACTGTAGTTAAGTATCACATGGTAAAGTTAAGGTTAAACTCTGATTGTTATGTAATTTTGTAAAAAATGCCTTTATGATAACCAAATACCAATTTTTTATTGCTTTGAGATGTAGTGAATGTGATGACTAATATTTCTTGTTGTAAGTAATGGTTTCCCAATTAAAAATTGAAGTATTATAATAATACCTTGATTCAATTGTTGTTATCTCAATTCTTACTTCTAGAGTCTTCACATAAATAAATTGGTTTCATTTACAATTCAATCAATTCTACTTACCTCATAATGGCCAATGCTTAAATTTAGTTATATGACTGAGTCTTCAAGTTGGCCTTATCAAAGTTTTGATATATTGTTGCAATGTACATTGTGTAGTTAATCAAATATCAAGCTCATATATCAGTCAAATGTTATTTGCAAACAATGTTACTGTTATGCTCAAAAAAATTGAGAGTCAATGATTGCCTTAGTGCATTTGATCGTTGAATTTGTCCTTTGAGGTATCATTGTGCCATTTCAGAATACTTAATGAGCCAACCATTTAGATATCCATTGCTTTAGAATTGTGTCACAATGTGTATTGAATTGTCAAAATTCTCAACTTCAAGGTTCAATGTATAATTAAGGGTCATTACCAAATATAAGAATAAGGTTATGTCACAATCTTACAAACCTTAGGTCACACTAGTTTATATTGAGATAGTTGTCACAAGGAAGTTGTATATAGCACTGCTCAAACCATAGATAACTCTTTTACTGATGCAAATATGATTGTAATTGCACTGTGTTGAAGGAGGTTAGAATCACTATGACTTTAACTTCAGTAACTAAGCTCAAGCCTATGTTGTCACAAGTTGCAGACCTTCTCAAAATTCATCAACTGCTCAATCGTTATAAATGTCATTATCTTGTGTCATAATAAAATAAAAGGATATCAATAATTGTCTCTAGGTCACTCTACTATAGATTTTAGAGATAATACACCTTTAACCAACCCTAAATCTTCCTCAAGGAGGGTCGAATGGCCTAGTGGTCAAGACATTCTTTTGTGCATTGATATAGGTCTATATTAGGTTTGAAAAAATTGATTTAGGTTTGTTATAAGTTAATCTGTACTTGCTCAGAATTTTATCGAGGTACCATAGAGTTGATCAGAGGTCCTTTTCAAGCAATAATCCACATATATTTTTGAGATTTCAAGGTCTAAAATGATGAGACTTGAATATGGTTTGTACTTATAAGATGTGTTCCTAATGAGGGCTAAAGGTAAGAAGTATACAAATGAATCCATGTAATAAATAAATCCAAAACAGATCCCCAAACCAAAGTAAAAACAAAATACCCAAACCCTGTCTTCTAATTTCTTTGTTGTCTCCTCAAGGACCGAATTCCAGAGCCAAGAAAAACAAGATAGGTCATTGAAAAATGTCATCGTTTTGAGGGTGCATTAGGTATCTTTTATAGTTTTATTTGTGAGTAGGAGGGGGGCTTCCAAATAGAAATGTTTGGAGGATTTGTTGGTGAGATATTTTAGACTTTTGAATTTTAATTTGCTTTTTAATCTTAAAAGCCCCAACTTTATTTGATTAAGATAACTTTGTAAAACCTTCTCATGTCTTCACAATTGGGTAAGATATATTATTTTAATTTTGGAGAGGAGCATATTTAGCTTGATTGCCTTGATGACCTTTAGAAAAAATAAATAAATCTTAAGATTTGGAATTTTAAGCCCTTGTCACAATTTGACCTTTTGACTAGGTCAAAGAGGGGGTGCCCTTATGGAGTTGGGGTTTAGCATTTTTTTTTGATGAGGGATATTTCTTGCAGATAAAACCTAATTTTAAACCCTTCACACAATGGTTGATCTATATGATAAGCCCTTAATTCAATAATGAGGTGCCATGCCTTGGGGTTTTGATCCATTGATTGCGTTCTTCAACTTCGAACGTGAATATCTATAAAACTAGGAGGATTCTCGGGGCATGCAACATGCCACTAGAAACATATTGATGAGGATAATCCAGTGAAGAGGAAGTACAAGGTAAACTTAATGATTTTTCACTTTAGAAACTCTGAACAAGTTCAGGGTACCTCCTTAGTCTATAGAACCCAAACCCTAGAACTAGGTTTTTCAACCATCCAACAGTGGAGCTTCCAACTTGATGTAATTGAGACAAATATTAAGAGTGTTCATTGACATCAATGAATGGTGTTTATTCAAATTCAAACCCCAAGGTTGACATCAATGAGAACATCATTCAACAATCTCCCCCTTTGTCATTGATGACAACACACATACTCCTTCAGCAAGTACAACTCCCCCTGACTTCATGCATTGATCTCATTCTCATTATTTCTATCCCCATTTGACATCAATGGAAAAGGGTAACTCTCCCTAACAATCTTGCTGCCTCCTATGGACCTGTAATCTACTTGTGCTCCCCTTGAAGACAAGCCTTTCTTTGTCTTCCTGCAAAGTACCTATCATTCTTCAAAATGCTTTCCTGAATACTTGTTGCAACAAACTGTCTCCACCTATCATGTTATGCTTCATATGGATTGCCACTTCTGACTCTACTTGTCAACATGGATGACCTTTTCCTGCCATAACTGCTATTTCACTGAAACTGTCCATGACATTTCTTCATATCTGCCAACTGTCAATCTATCGATGATTGATATTTAAATGTGAAACTATTTCTACTTAGAATCCCCCTCTTCAATATTTAGGGAGTCATTATATTGGATTCTTCAAAATAATATATCACCCATATCTTCGGTTCGATCATACTGAACCTTGTTATCCTCCAATGTACCTATTGATTCATCATGACTTTTTGCCTATACGAAACCTGAAAGCATGACTGTTGATACTTTCTTATCTTCTTACTCTTATTATACCTGTTTCCTCTCCATACATCCTTGTATCTGATGTTAAGTTTGTCATTCATGGTTGATTCCATCTTGTATCTGCAATCTCAAGCTATGTGCACATAGTTACGCCATTTGTAACATTCAAAGTTGGGGTTTTCATTCATGGAAGATTCCATCTTATGTTTGAAATCTGAGCTATATGGACATAGTTATGGCATTTGAAACATTCAATGTTTGGCCTAGCTGAAATGTAATTTCTATTGAAAAATCCATAGTGAAACCTGTCTTGTGATCCTGAAAGCCGGCTTCTTGAGTTTTGATAATACCCTCAATAATTGTACCTGTCAAAAATTTTATAATCCCTAGACATATGTCCACGGTTAGTAAATGAAAAATAATAACCATTGAATGAATTAGCATATCTGGATGAGTTATCTTGTCTAGATGGTCTTTTGTATTCATTGTTCTTCGAAGGTGGTGGTGCAATATTTTGCTCTCCTTTTTCATTGATTGCTTCAACATTATTCCTTGGAGACACAACATTTTTAATCTCCTTCGGTCCTTCACTTGGATTAGTCTTCTCATCAATCTTGTTTTGCAAAGTCTTGGAGCTTATGCCTTCGTCACATGGATCTTTACCCACTTCTTCTTCCTTCATCTTCAACTAAGCCAATTCTTGATATTTCTTGTCAATCACCTGCAAATGTTCTCTTTTCTAATCCTTGAACATGTTGATTTCATTAAGAATTGCATCAAGTTTTTCTTGATTTTGAGCAAGGTTTTCTTGAAACCAACTTTTTAAGATTTGTCTTCTTCTTTCTTATTCCTCTATTTGTAGCTTTAGAAGAATGACCTTTTTTGCTTCTCTATTAAGAACTTGTATCTATTCCTTCTTCATTTCGTTTTCCTTCTTGATCCTATCTATTTCAGCAACAACAATATCCATTTCTCTTTGCTTTTAATCAACTTCAGATATGTAACCTTTACCAGATTCCTTTTGATGGCTTATCAAGTCTTTGTCTTTCTTTTCTACTTCCTGCACCTAGATTTCAATAGAGCAACTTAATCCTTGAGTGTGAGATTTTGCTTCTCTGTTTTCTTCCATTCTTTGTTACTTTCTTCAAGTTCTCTTCTTAGTGACTCTTCAACTTTTCTGGCTTCTTCTAGTTGCACTTTAAGGTTGTTGATTATTTCCTTTGATTCTTCATTCTTCTTATTAAGGCTTTTGGCATGTCCTTTTTCTATTTTCAATTCATCTTTTAGAAGTTTGATGTTTTCTTTTTCAAACTTAAACTCCTTTATAACTCTGACAATTTCATTTTGAATTTTGATCTCATTCATCTTGTTCATCTTATTATTTAGAAGCTTTCGTCCTATATCATTTTCTTTGTTAGCGATAATAGGATCTGAAATCATTTCAATACTTATAACTTTTGGTGAATGCTTGGCAACTTTCTTCTTTGACTTCCACATCTCTGCCTTCCAGCTATAAAGTTTCTACTGAAGGAACCTGCTCTGATACTAATCGTTGGAAATACTAAGAGGGGGTTGAATCAATATTTCTTATCAATTAGTATTATTAACTTCACATAGCATTAATTGTTATTAGCATTAGATATTATCAACAATCATCGGCAGTAAACAACACCATTCAATAATGTGCAATAATAAAGACAGTGGACACACAAATATTTTTAGGTGGAAACCCTTCCAGGAGAAAAACCACCAAATGCTTCTAAACATTTGTCTTCAAAATAATTACATCAAGTTTTCGGCTCCAACTAAAGGAGGCTCCAACCCGTAGAATGCTCCAACACTGTTGAAAAATGTGCAACAAGAAATGCTAAATTTAGAAAGTGATAAAAATAGATTTGCTAAAAATAACATGTCTAAAAATAGTAGTTTGGCCAGTGAGCATTTTGGCCACCTTGGGTGAGAGGTGAAACTGCTAAAAATAGAAACTTATAAAAATATCATTTCTGGGTCCCTTCCTATTTTTAGCAATCCCTGGTCTAACTATAGGAAGTAAAAAAGAATTTGGTCTTACCAGCAGTTTAAAATATTAATTAATTAATCTCCATGAGTTAATTAGTTATGGAAAATTAAACTTGAAGTCTTTGTGAGATCATGCAATTATTCTCTCTTGATTTAGGAATTTATCCCTTGATTAAAGGAGATAAGGTTCAGTTCTATATTGAGAGGATCAGTTGACTTAGTTTAACTTAGTCAAGTCCGGTTAGATTAATTTAACAAGTTTTTAAATTAATGAGATATAGTTTGTTGATGTTTGCATGCATGTGAAAACTATTATTTTCTGATAACTGAGTATTCTCTCATGAATAACTAATGCATGGCAGTTATGAGAAAGACCCAGTTGAGATCAGAGAAGGGACAATGTACTATCAGTTGGATGAATATTTTTCCTATAAAGGAAGCTCATCCATGAGAAGGATTTATCTCCTTTAGGTTTGTGCAGTTAGATCAAAGGTTAGTGAGAGTGTGAAGAGGCCAATTCACACAGGTGGCAGCACTGGACCCCAAGGAAAATGCACAAGGAAATAGGAGGCTTGGAGGGTAGAGGAGAAGGTTTGTGAGAAGCCTTTGACTGTCTATGAGCAGTAGAGGGATTGTATTGAGAGCTGGATAGCTTCCGAGCTAAGGCTTTGTGTAATCCAGACTATATTTCCACTTGTATGATAATACAGAGATGGGGTTTTAGGCAGGTGCTTTCCCTGGGTAAATTCTTCTGTGTTATGTGTGATTGATTCCTTCTTATCAGTTATATGTGTTCTTATTGATGTTTCTCATGGTTGATTAAGCTTCCGCTAAATTGTTTGTAGAAGTAGATCAAGTGTTTTTCTTTACTACATTGCATTACTAGGTGATCTACAGGTGGGAAATTTCTACATGGTATCAGAGCTAGTTGATTTGTAGAAAAAGTTCTACATGGTATCAGAGCTAGCTGATTTGTAGAAAAATTCTACAAAATTCTATAAACACCTTGTTTACCAGTTACAACTGGGAGGATGCTCCAATGTCCTAGCTCTCAAGCTCCAACCTAAAGGATGCTCCAACACCCTTTGTACCAAATACAACTGGACAAACAATCCAATGCCCCATGCATCATACAACTCGCCCTAGCACCACCCTACCACCCTAAAGTGTTCTCAGGCTCCAACTTGAAGATAACTCCAATCACCTTCCTTTCACCACCTTGCCACCGTGAAGAGTTGGCGGACCACATTTTTCAATTTTCAAACAGGATCCCCTGTAATCTGAATCAATATAAGAAAATTGTAATGAAGATTCTACTACTCTACTCAGTAAGTATATTATTATCAAATCCTAGCAGCTTCATTACTCAATACTGCTCAATCTGGTACCTACACAATCCCGCCTCTGCTAAATCAAAATCAAATCAAGCTATTGCACAATATGCACATGTTCACATGTAACTAATGAACATTACAAACATCACTGTTAATATGTCATTGTCACAAGAATATTTGTCACATCAATTATCGCAATCATAATAGATAATCAAGCCAACATCCACAATATTATCATTGAGAAATTTATGTACAAGAACCATTGTCAAGTACCAAAATATACTAACAAAGGCCAAGTGCAGTCTCATGTAGATCATTGTCACAACCACCCACAATAATTATGAACTATCTAAGGTCACTGTCACATTATAATTACAATCATCACTGTCATTTCAAGATTGTCAAGTTACTAGTTGTTGTAGAGAGTCATTGATCACAAATCATCATGTATATTGTCATGCCTCATCACTGTAGTTGAGTATCACATGATAAAGGCAACGTTAAACTTTGATTGTTGTGTAATGCTTCAACAAATGTCTTGATGAGAATGAAATACCAAATTTTCACTGCTTTGAGATGTAGTGAATGTGATGAATAATAGTCCTCACTGTAAGTAATGGTGTCCCAATTAAAAATTGAAGTATTATAATAAGACCTTGATTCAGTTGTTCTTATCTCAATTCTTACTATTGGAATCTTCACATAAATAAATTGTTATCATTTACAATTCAATCAATTCTAATTGCCTCAAAATGACCAATTCTTTAATTTAGTTACGTGATTGAGGCTTCAAGTTATCCTTACCAAAGCTCTGCTATATTGTTGTTATGTACACCGTGTATTTAATCAAATATAAAGCTCATATATTAGTCAAATGTTACTTGCAAGCAATGTTATTTTTATACTCAACAAAATTGAAAGTCAATGATTGTCTTAGTGCATTTGATCCTTGAAGTTGTTCACTGAGGTATCATTGTGCCATTTCAGAATACATAATGAGCCAATCATTCATATCTCCATTGCTTCAAATTGTGCCACAATTTGTATTGAATTGTCAAACTTATCAACTTCGAGGTTCATTGTATAGTTAAGGGTCATTACCAGATCTAAGAATAAGGTTATGTCATAGTCTTCCAAACCTTAGGTGACACTAATTTATATTGAGATAGTTGTCACAAGACATTTATATATACCACTACTCAAACCATACATTTCTCTTTTACTTATGCAAATATGGACATCACCACACTATGTTGAAGGAGGTTAGCACCATTGGGACTTTAACTTCAGTGACTAGGCTCAAACCTATGATGTCACAAGTTGCAAACCTTCTCAAAATTCATCAACTGCTCAATCCTTATAAATGTCACTACTATGTGTCACAATAAAACACAAAAGGATCATCTACAATTTTCTCTAGTTCATTGTACTATAGATTGCAGAGATAACACATCTTTAAGCACCCCTAAATCTTCCTCAAGGAGGGTTGAATGGCCTAGTGGTCAAGATGTTCTTTTGTGCATTGATATAGGTATAGATTAGGTCTGAAAAAATTGCTTTAGGTATGTTATAAGTTGATCTGCACTTTCCCATAATTTTACTGAGGTACCACAGAGGTGATCAAAGGTCCTTTTGAAGCAATAATACACATATCATTTTCAGAGTCCAAGGTCTAAAATGATGAGACTTGGAGATGGTTCAGACCTGTAAAATGTGTGCCGTGATGAGGGCTGAAGGTAAGAAGTATACAATCAAATCCCTGTAATAAAATAACCCAAAAGAGATCCACAAACCAAAGTAAAAACAAAATACCCAAACATTTTCTTCTAATTTCTTCGTTGCATCCTCAAGGGTCGAATTCCAATTCCAAGAAAAGCAAGATAGATCGTTGAAAAATGTCATCATTTTGAGGGTGGATTAGGTCTCTTTTTATAGTTTTATTTGTGAGTAGGAGGGGGGCTTCCAAATATAAAAGTTTGGAGGATTTATTGGAGAGAGATTTTAGACTTTTAAATTTAAATTTTATTTTGAATCCTAAAAGCCCCAGCTTCATTTGATTAAGATAGCTTTGTAAAACCTTCTAATGTCTTCACAATTAGGTAAGATATATTATTTTAATTTTGGAGAGGAGCCTGTTTAGCTTGACTTCCTTAATGACCTTTAGAATTTTTTTCTTAAACCTTAAGATTTGGAACTTTAAGCCCTTGTAAGAATTGAATCTTTTGACTAGGTTAAAGAGATGGTGCTTTTATGGAGTTGCGGTTTAACATTTTGTTTTGATGATGGATGTTGTAGGAATTTACAGTGTAAGTTCCTCAGACAGAACACCAAAGGACACCTCTCACAAATAGATCACAGATCAAAACACCAGTATTCTTGATGTGGTTAAAACCGTCAAAGAGGGAAACAATCCACGGCCTGAGCCAAGGCGGCCACTTCAGGCAATTTATTATAAAAGAATGAAAATTTACATAAGCTTTTCTCATGAACGGACACCCTACAAATGACCCTCCATGCTCTTTAAATAGAGATCATGTACCAATCGGGTGTTAAGCCACGGATCAAGTGTCAATAATACCGAGGAGAAAATGAATCATCAGATCACTTCATGTCTAGAACATATCATGACCGTCGGATTGTAAGTTACAAAAGTACATAGTAAAGAAACACACTTACCTAACTCTACACTAGACCAAGTTATACTTAACTATTTCCTATGTGTCGGAATATCCTAACATCCCCCCCTTAAGAACTACTTGGGATAGGATTGAAGGATGTACAAATATGACACAAAAGGATAAGGAAGGAGGCATTAAAACCTATCCCACCTAGTGAAAACTTCCTAAAATCCAACCATAAATCGAAGTTTAGTAAACTTCGCCTCTGTGAGAGCCTTTGTAAAGATGTCTGCAACTTGATCATCTGTTGAACAATATTGCACTTCAAGAACATGGTCATGAATGAGCTTTTTAATGAAGTGCATGTGCAGTTCAATGTGTTTGTTGTGCTGATGTTGGACTGGATCTTTGCATAGTTGAATGGCACTTTGATTATCACACCAAAGTGTAGTCGGATGTTGCTTCTGAAAGCCAAACTCTGACAATATTTGACGAATCCACAAGGCTTCCTTACTAGCTTCTACAGCACCACGATACTTTACTTCTGCTGAAGAAATAGAAATAGCACTTTGTTTCTTGCAAGCCCATGTAATAGGTCCTGAACCAAGAGTGAACACATAACCTGCAGTAGACTTCTGATCATCAAGGTCACCAGTGCAATTGGAATCAGTGAAACCAACCAATAAAGGAGATGCTTCTACATTGTAATGAATCCCAAAATTAACTATACCTCGAACATAATGAAGTATTCTTTTAGCTGCTTTCCAATGAATTTCATGTGGGTTTTGCATAAACCAAGCAATAAGGCCAACAACAAAGGAAAGGTTAGGACGAGTATGGGTCATATACAAAAGTTTTCCTACAAGTTGATGGTATAAGGTAGCATCAACTTCAGGGGAAGTACAAGTGACTGAAAGTTTGGCTCCATACTGAAAGGGAGAACGGGTTGGCTTACAGTCTTCCATGTGAAAATGGCGTAGAAGATCACAAACATACATGGATTGGGAAAGGGAAATACCTTCCTTGGATTGCAAGACTTGAAGACCAAGAAAATAATGCAAGTTTCCTAAGTCTGTCATTTCAAACTTCTTTTTAAGGCTAGACTTCATATGGCTTATAAGGTTGAGATCACTACCAGTAAGGATAATATCATCAACATAAAGACCAAGAATGATAAGGGACTTGCCCACTTTCTTGGTGTAGACAATATTGTTAGAATGACACCTAGAGAAGCCAGTTTCTAAAAGAAAGCTATCCATTTTGGCATACCAAGCCCGAGGGGTTGCTTGAGACCATAAAGGGATTTCTGAAGCTGACATACAAGGCTGGAGTCTTCTTTTATAAAGCCAACAGGTTATTCCATATAGATTTCTTCATGTAAGTCCCCATGCAAAAAGGTAGATTTAACGTCCATCTGATGGACTTCCCATTTGAAAGAGGCAACAAGGGAAAGAACAAGGCGAATAGAGTTCATTTTGGCCACATGGGAGAAGGTTTCAGTATGGTCAATGCCTTCAACTTGTGAAAAACCCTTAGAAACAAGACGAGCTTTATGTTTATCAACTTTTCCATCTGGTCCATACTTGATTTTGTAAACCCATTTGCATTTAACAAGTTTTCGTCCCTTTGGAAGAGGAATAAGATCCCATGTATCATTTGCCAATAATGAACAATATTCTTCATTCATAACTGCATCCCAATATGGATGGCTTGAAGCTTCTACAAAGGTGTCAGGATCATAATTCGCTGAAGCTTGAGTATCGAACTGAGAACGTGTATGTCGCTAATCTGTAGGATCACTGGCAAGAGCACCTGTTGCATCCCGAGTAGCACGGACCCATTTTGGAAGCTGAGGAGATGAAGGAGGACCCTGAGAAGGCGAGGGAGGATTGTCATCCTCGTTGTCATCATCTGAAGAAGAAATATTTTCAAAAGTAGAAGGGATAGAGAGAGGTAGCACAACCACTGAGCTAGGCTCGTAGGCCAATATATTTTCAGCAAGCTTTACATCTCTTCTAATGATAACATTTTTGGACTTAAGTGGAATAATTCTATATCCTTTGACATCTTCAAAATATCCAACAAAAATACATTTTTCACTCTTAGGTTCTAAATCTTTATGTTTCTCATCTCGAATATGGGCCCATGCTTCACTTCCAAAAACACGAAAGTGACTTACATCTGGTTTAATTGAGCTCCATGCTTCTTCTGGAGTGATATTCTTTAAAACCTTAGTAGGAGTACGATTTACTATGTAATTTGCACAGTTAATTGCTTCTGCCCAAAAATTAAGACTAAGTCTTTTAGATTGAAGCATACAATTAGCCATTTCCTTTCAGGTGTGATTCTTCCTTTCAGCTACACCATTTTATTGTGGAGTATATGGAACAATATGTTGCATTTGAATTCCATTCTCAGTGCAAAAGTTGATGAATTTGTTGTTAACATATGCTCCACCATTATCAGATCTAATCTTAAGAATTTGATGTCCAGATTGTTTTTCAACAAAGGCCTTAAAGGCCAGGAACATGTTAAATACTTCACTCTTGAGTTTTAATAAGTATACCCCTGTGCGTCTGGAGAAATCATCAATGAAAGTTAAGAAATACTTGTAGCCAGAGAATGAAACAACTGGAAGTGGACCACATAAATCACTATGCACAAGCTGTAAAGGGGTTGAGGCGTGCCAAGAAGCACATTTTTCAAAACTATCACCATATTTTCTTTACATAGATTCTGAAGGGAGCGATAGTTTAAGTGACCAAATCGCTCATGCCAAAGTTTGCTCACTTCATCATTATGAGCAACAAATACCGTAGAAAGATTTGATGACCCAAAGTTGTTAAACTTATACAACCTTGTAGAATCATCAGCAATGCCAATAGCTAAAATCTGTCTAGGATCTCTTAGGTCCTTAATTACAACATCGTGAGGTGAAAATTCAACGATTTTACCTTCACCTGAATGAGTTATCTAATATACATATAGAAGGTTGTAGAATAAGGTTGGAACACATAATACATCATTAATTTGACCATTATCTAGATGAATAGTTCCAGTCCCTACAACACTAAGAGATCTATCATCACCAACATATATATTTTTGGTGTTATAATCATTTAAAGAAGAAAACATGGCTTTGTTTTTTTCCATGTGATAAGAAGCTCCAGAATCAATGAGCCACTCATGAGAATGAGAAGAAGAAGATACATTTAGTGCATAACCAGACCGAAATGCTTGACAACCACATGCAGAAAGTGATATTCCTGAAGACGAAGTTGAAGTTGAAGAGTGCTCCAAATGGATGTTATGCTTCTTTATTACTACTTCCAAGGCTTCCATCTTCTTAAAGCATTTGGATTCTAAGTGGCCATCTCGATTACAAAAGTGGCAATGTCTATCAGTCTTCTTCCCTTTATTTTTATTTTCCTTATCATTTTGTTGAAATGATTTTTCATTTTGAGACTGAAATTGCTTAGGACCCTTGTTTGGTTTAGGACCATTCTTTTTAGGATACTGCTTCTTAGGATTCTTTGAATTTGGTTGCTGCTGGGTGGCTAAGGCTTTCTTAGAAGAGTTTCCAAGATTAAGAAGACCAAGATATAAGAGCTTTTCTTGTTCTCTTATTAAAGAATCACAAAAGGCATCAAAAGAGGGGGACTTGTAGTCTTGTTCTTGAGAAATAAAGGCTTCTCTAGTAGAATGGAAGGTGGAAACAAACACAGAGTAGGCTGGTCCCAACTTAGTAAGAATGGAATAGATAAGACTACCATCTTCTTTCTTAACCTTAACACCTTCCAAGAGAAGTCTAAGGGTCTTGAACTTGGACAAAAAATCTTCAATGTAAGAAAAATTATTGGGGTCCAATGTAAGCAACTCATTTTCAGGTTGATGGGCTCCAATTTCATTTTTAATTCCAAAAACTTTAGTGAGTTGTTTCGTTTCTTCATTAGGAGTATCAAGTTCTGCGATATGGAATCTAAGGTTTGGAGAAATAGACATCCCTACCAACCCACATGCTTGATCTTACTTATTTTCCCATTTGGCTGCCTTATCTTCATCTTGAGGTTTGGTTTCTTGGCCTGAGGCTATTCTGTAAAGACCTTTACTTCTAAGTAAATCCACAATGTAGGACCACCATTGAAAGTAGTTGGTGCTATCAAGAATAATTTGGCATCGAATTTCCATTTTAACAGAAACTGAAGTTGTAGATGTTGAAACTAAGTGTTCCAATGGAAAGATCTCGAAAAATTAGGTTGATTAAAAAAAACGGCTTTGAAAACGGCTTCCGGATGAAGAAGTTATGGTTTTTTGAAGAAAAGTTGTTGAAGATGCCGACGAAGTGTGTGAATGTGCGGAAATGAATGATAATGTTATATTTTAAAAAATCCCTCCCTTTCCAAACTTAATCTAATTAGCTCACTTAAAAAAAAAATGTGACTAACTTTTATAAATAAGTGAAAGTCACTTTTACAATGGTACTTTATGAGCTACCCACTAAATTGTAACTTAAATAAAAGATAAAGAGACTTTAGAATTATAAGTGACTCACTTTTTATAACAGGTGAGAATACTTTTACATAAAGTAACTTTAAAACATAAGTTACATGTGTTTTTTGAAAAAGTAACTCAACAAAAGGAAATACTTGAACTCAAGACCTCTATTCTCATAAAGTAACTTTGGACCAAGTGAGCTAGTTTAAAAGGTTAATAATTTTTGGAAAAGATGAAGGAGGTTTTTTTTTGTAGTCACTGAAGCTTTGGGGTGTGTGCTTGCTTGAAAAAACTATTTTTTTCCTACAAAACAAAAACTACAAAACCCAACACGGACATACAAAAAAAAAACAAACCTTACGGCTTGAAGTTAGCTTTAGTTATGTTAGTGTCAGTCTTTCCAGCCTGCCTACAGTGATCAAATGTGCTCTTACAAGGTGATTTCGAAGTGTCAAGGTCAAATTTTGTCATTTCAGTGAGTCTTCAAGCAAAATTTGGTCACTAGGCATTAGGTCTAGGGTTTGCCCAAATGTCAGTCCATGTCATCATTCAGCTGAGCCTATCATCATTCAGAGGGTTGTCATTATCATGTCAGTGTCGAATGAGTCATTTCACACCTTGTTCATGCTTCAGTTGTGCCTTGGCAAGGTCATTTCCCTCTCCTAGGGTTTTGAAAGCCAATTTCTCTTGGATGGTCAAATCACCGGCAAAACTTGTTTCCTGATGTTCATACACCTTTCCCTATCCTTAAAGTACCTTACCAAACACTTCCCATCCCTTAGATCCGCCAAATTCCTCATTTTTCCACAAACCCTAGTTTCTAGCTACAACTTGGCAATTTTCTAGGTTGGGCCTGTGTTTTGCCCTTTTGGACCCCTTCCCCTCACTCAATCACTGAGATTCCACTTTCCCCTACTTCCTAACATTCCTCCCTATTCCCAAAAATTTCCCCAAGAATTTAGAAGCCCCCTATCCCCTTCATTCCGCTTCATTTCGACAAAATTCCTTGTTTCACACATCGGGACAAGTTTCACTCAAAAGCTGTTTCTGAGCAATCAAAGATGAATTTTTCAAAACTGAGAGAGGTTTTTGTCCACAACATGCCAAGGAAGAAAAACCTCCTTCACTTTTTACACAGGTGTCATGGTTTGAGAAAAATGTCAAAAATACCGGCGAGAACGAAGGTGCTCCAAGGACGGTTGGCCAAAGCACAAAAATGAAGGAAAACGCCCGATCCACTCCAAATTTTTGGCCAAAACCTCTTTGACTGAGCATGGTACTTGATTGGGGTCTCCCAGCCCAAATTTTAAGAAATTTGGAGAAAATTTTGTCATTTGTGAATTTTTTGTGAAATTGACAGGTTTTGGCCTTTTGACATGCAGCGCCCCGTGCGCTACGCTACATGGGGGCAACTCAGAACGGGAAAAACTCAGCATTTTTGGAATTTTCATGCAAAGTTACACCTACCTATGGATGGACTTCAGTTTTTATGGAGATTTGGGCCTCCAAAAGGTCAAAATACATGCAAATTTTGACTTTCTGCCCATATTTTGAGTTGCAGAAAGCTGTCTTGGGAGAATTTATTTTTGAGGGGTCAAATGAACTCCAAATTCCAAACTTCCGGTGGGGTTGGAAAGAAGACTCGCATACCTTTCCAGTGAGCTAGATTTCACCTGATTTGGACACCGGGAAGGCCCTCAAACAGGCCTCTCAATGTGCGCTACGTGTCAAGCACATGTGCGCTGCATGTCAAGGAATTTTGCCTATTTTGACCAGTTCGGCCAGAAAAACACTGTTTTCACTTGGTTTAATGTTTTGGGCATGTAAATGATGGATTTTTGTGTAATTTTCATGGCTCTATGATGCTTTTACTCTCCTTGATCACTTCTAGAAGATTCTTGAATGTAAATGGTAAAAATTTAATGCATGGATAGGTTTCCTAAGTTTTAGAGGCAAGTTGTTTTGACTTCCTAGGTTTTAGGGCTCAGCTTAGAATTGGTTGAAACAGCTCCTAAAAGGATGAGATCGACCCCTAGAGGCAAGGGAAGAGGTTGGCTTGCCTATATTATGTATTTTCTCAATCATTTTCATGGTTGGAGAGGTTGGACTCTTGAGGGAGAAGCTCCTATTGTATATTTTACTTGTATCTCTGCAATTTAAGGAAAAGGAAGACCAGGGTTTTGCAGACATCATTGGGATTCTTGTGGACTATTGTTTTGATGGTGTGTTCTCTTATTGTAATTGTAAGTGTGTTTATGTGTTCCATCTCTTTCTTTATTGCAGCTTATTAAACAAATGGAGTGATAAAGTTTGAATTCATGCTTGCCATGCTCAGCTTTCAAATTTGTTTAATGTTTATGTTTTCCACTGTCTAGTGAGGATTCAAAGTCATTGTTTGCCATCTTTAGCTTCTCCTTTTTCTTCCTTGATCATCCATCTCAGCTAAAGGCATCAACACAAACTCCTACCTTGCCCCAAAGACCCACCTGCAAAAACTGAGCTCAATCCCCGCACCCTGAATCGCACTCCCTCCAATTGCCACCAAAAACACCAAAAACATTAAATCAACCCCCCTTATCAGTTTACTAGCCTAATATCAGTGTTCCTAATTGGGTCAGCTCATCCTATTGAAAGATCTACCGAGTTTGACCGGAGAGAGCCTTCTCATACCCCGTAGGGCTAGCTACGAGGTGAAATGGTTTGATGTTGCCTTGAAGATTTACCTTCCTCAGCCTAGGGTGAAATCTCAAGCGCTAACAAGTTAGAAACTAAATATTTTCCTCAATGTTTCTGATTTTTTGAGATCACACTAAGGCGCGGCGGAAAAGAGCATACGCATGAGAAAAATCCTTCTTTTTTGTTTATGATTTGCCCAGATCGCACAGAATCGCAGGGCAAAGAGCATACACAGAAATGAAAGGTATAGATCCGGTAATAAAAAACAAAGAGCTAAATAAAACAAAATAAATAGAGAAATGAATAGCTAGAATTGCAAATAAAGACTGTATACCTCCAGATCTTAAAAATGATGTAGCTAGGGCTACCAGAAACCTTTTCGCGTGAAATGAAAGGGGTTCCTCACTAGAATAGATGCTCCTAACACACTATAACAGTCCTCTTGCCCGGAAAGCAGTCAGAAGCAGTAGATCTAGGAAACGACAAACAGATGCAGTTGTACAGGCTTCAGATTTGGATCACCAACGGATGCGACCCTCAAATAGATCTGATACCATGTAGGAATTTACAGGGTAAGTTCCTCCGACAGAACACCAAAGGACACCGCTCACAAACATATCACAGATCAATACACCAGTATTCTTGATGTGGTTAAAACCCTCAAAGAGGGAAGCAGTCCATGGCCTGAGCCAACGCGGCCACTTCAGGCAATTTATTAATAAAAGAATGAAAATTTACATAAGCTTCTCTCATGAATGGTTACCCTACAAATAACCCTCCATGCTCTTTAAATAGAGATCATGGACCAATCGGGTGTTAAGCCACAGATCAAGTGTCAGTAATACCGATGAGAGAATGAACCATCGGACCACTTCATGTCTAGAACATATCATGACCGTCGGATTGTAAGTTACAAAAGTACATAGTAAAGAAACACACTTTCCCTAACTTTACACTAGACCAAGTTATACTTAACTATTTCCTATGTGTCAGAATATCCTAACAAATGTTGGTTGTAGATTCAAACCCACTTTGAAACCCTTCATACAATGGTTGATCTAGATAATAATCCCTTAATTCAATGATGAGGTGCCATGTCTTGGGGTTTTGACCCATTGACTGGGGTCTTCAACTTCAAACATGAATATATCTCAAACCAGGAGGCCTCTCAAGGTGTGCCATATACCACTAGAAACATTTTGACAAGGAAAATCCAATGATGAGGATCTCCAATGTAAACTTAATTATTTTTCACTTAAAAAACCTTAAACAAGTTTGGGGTACGTCCTTAGTCTAAAGAACCTAAACCCTAGAACTAGGGTTTCAACCATCCAACAGTGGAGCTTCCAACTTGATGTAATTCAAAAAAATATTAAGAGCGTTCATTGACATCAATGACTAGTGTTTAGTCAAAGTCAAACCCCAAGGTTGACATTAATGACAACACCATTCAATAGTGTGCCAGAATAGTTCCCAACATGAGTCTAACAATGGGAAACTGCACAATTATTGGAAAAAAAATTGTAGTAGATTTCCAAACTCCCATGTGGTATTGGGGTTCTAATGGATGTATTTCATGGGGACTCGTACAATGAACTGTCAAGAGTTGGAATTTTCATTTACAGGGCCAGATGGTAAGAAGGTGATGTTGAGAGGGATGCATTCATACCCACCCAAGATCGTGACATCTAACAAGATGGAGGCGGATTTTCATCATGGGGATATCGTGTGGGTTGCAAAATGTTGAGTTATGGAGAAGATACCAGCATAGCAACATAGAGAGTATCCTCCTAACATCATGGCTTTATTACAGAAGCAAGAGAAGGTTTTCAGAGATACACCACTAAGTCGACCACCAGATAGGGGATTTGAGCTCATAATTGAAATAGAGGAAGGGGTCCAAGATATCATCACTACCCCTTATCAACATCCCAAAGCATATAGGGATGAGATAGAGAAGGCCATCTAGGAGTTGTTGGCATTAAGGCACATTGAACCTAGCTCAAGTCCTTTCGCCTCATTAATGGTATTGGCTAAGAAGAAGGAGGGGTCCCAAAGGATGTGTATAGACTACCAGGCACTGAACAAAAAAGATCGTTAAAAATCAATATCTTATCCTCGGGATCGATGAAATTATGGATGTTTTTAAGGGGGCTAAGTACTTCTCGAAGATTGACCTCCGCTTAGGATATCACTAGATCAGGGAGCGGGAACAAGACATCTCGAAGATAGCTTTTAGATGTCACTATGGACACTACGAATTCTTGGTTATGCCCTTTGGGTTAAGCAACGACCCTGCTACATTTCAATCTTGTATGAACCATGCGTTCAACAAACAGCTACGTAGATTTGTGTTGGTATTCTTTGATGACATCCCAAATTACATTTAGAGGTGGGAAGAGCATATGCAACATTTGGATGAGGTGTTGGGAATTCTAGAGGCGCAATGATTCTTTGCCAAAATCTCAAAATGTGAGCTTGGCCTGATAGAGATGTTGTATCTGGGACATGTGGTCAGAGGCCAGGGGATCAAAGTGCATCAAGAGAAGATTGAAGTTATTCTTAATTGGCCCATTCCCAAAAATGTAACAAAATTGAGGGGATTCTTGGGTATATGCACTTATTGCAGAAGGTTTGTAAAAGGGTATTCACATATGGTAGCCCCTCTTACTGATCTCACTAAGAAGGGGGCCTTTGTATGGTCAGAGACAACACAAGAGGCATTTGAGAAGCTTGAGAGAGTGATGAGTTCATGCCCAGTTCTAGCCTTTGTTGGGTGTGGAGCCTGATTATCTTCTTTATTCAGAGGTATCACCACATTGGACCCCATTTAGAAATGTGGTGGCAACACTGCCCGTAATATTTGCGTTGCAAGGGGGGTCCTTTGTATGAGAATAACTAGAGACAGGAAGAATCGAAAATTAACATTGTCTCAGAGTGATTACATAGAAAAGGTGTTGAAAAGATTTAATATGCAAAATGCAAAACCAGTTAGTATACCTTTGGCTAGCCATTTCAAACTAAGTAAGGAGGTGTGTCCCAAGACTCAGGAAGAAATGACTTATATGTCTAAAGTTCCATATGCATCAGCAGTTGGAAGCTTAATGTATGCAATGGTCTGCACAAGGCCTGATATTGCACATGCAGTGGGAGTTGTAAGTAGGTACATGAACAATCCAAGAAAAGAACATTGGATGGTGGTGAAGTGGATTCTCAGGTATTTGAGAGGTACCACAAATCAAGCATTATGCTTTGGTGGTTCAAAAATTGCTCTACAGGGATATGTTGATGGAGATATGGCGGGTGATAGAGATAATAGGGGGAGCACAACAGGGTATGTGTTTATTGTAGGTGGAACAACTGTCTGTTGGGTTCCAAAACTGCAAATTGTTGTTTCACTCTCAACAATGGAAGCATAGTATGTTGCTGCTACAGAGGCTAGTAAAGAAATGATTTGGTTACAAAGGTTTCTGGACGAATTGGGTAAGAAGCAGGAGTTGGGCAGGTTATACAATGACAACCAAAGTGCCATACATCTTGCAAATAACTCTGCATTTCATTCCAAGACAAAACATATATAGATCAAGTATCATTTCATATGGTTAGTGTTGGAAGATGGATAGTTGAAGCTAGAAAAGATACACGCTAGCCAAAATCCTGCAGATGTGTAAACAAAAGTTGTAACCAGCGAGAAACTGAGATTCTGCTCAGTTTCAATTGGTCTTCAGGTATGACGAAGAAGATGAGAAATAGTCAGGTCCAAAGTAGAGTTATTGTCCAGCAAATGAAGCAGCGATGGAGTTGCTATAATTAGTCTCCAAGTGGGAGATTGTTGGGTGTGGACCCTCCTTATCTTCTTTATTTAGAGGTATCACCGCATTGGACCCTAGTTCGAAATGTGGCGGAAACGTCGTCCGTAATATTTGCGCTGCAAGGGGGGTCCAGGGAAATAGATGTAAAATTGCTTTGTAAAATGTTGTAATTTCATAATCAATCTGGGTCGTTCATTAGGCGGAGATCTAACAGTAGAAGTTATGTTTAATTTATGGTTTTTTGCCCTAGAAGGCAACCCCTTGCTATATATGAGGGAATTGTATTGCGTCTATGTAGATCTGTATTCTGAGTGAGAAAGAGAGAGGAGATTGTGTGAGAGCGAAGAGGGAATTACATCGGATCTGCTATAGGTTGTATCTGTTCAGTTTGCTAGATAATATAAAAGGAAGGACTAGTTGTTTCTCCATGGATGTAGCCCAAATTGGGTGAACCACGTATATCTGTGTCTCTCTTGTTTTATGTGTTTATATTTCTACAATATATTTTATGTGTTCCATTGCTCTGTAATATATAATTTTCTAAAAATCTTATCAGACTTCTCTTAGCCAATTGTGTTGGAGTGTGATGCCTCTAGGAAGGCATCGAGATTGTTTTGACACATAGTCATCATCCCATTTCTTTTGAGAGTAGGAAACTCAAATATTACGAGCGTGATTATTTTATCTATGATAAGGAAATGTTGGAAATTATGTGTGTATTGGACAAGTTTTGGCCATATATGGTGGGCAACATGTTTAAGGTCAAAATAGATCATAAGGGGTTGAAAAATACGCAGCAAAAATGGGTAAGCAAGATCCAAGCCTATGAATTTGAGATTGAATACATCAAAGAAAAGAGAAACATAGTAGCAGATGCCTTATCCAGGAGATCAACTACCTTTTCTCTCATAGACGTTGCAACAAATTGGAAGTCCCATCTTTTGGTGGAATACTCAAAAACCAGGCGACTTGTGAGATCCTGTTGAAAATAGCAACAAGAAATGCTAAAAATAACACTACTATAAATAGCAGTTCAACCAATGTTGAACTTAGCAACAATGGATGAAAAGTGAAAGTGCTAAAAATAGCTTTTCTAAAAATAGCATTTCGGGATACCTTTCTATTTTAGGCAGTCCCTAAACTATAATAGGAAGCAAAATTTGAATTTGAACTTAACAACTATTTGAAAATAAATTAATTAATTCACCATGAGTTAATTAGTTGTGAAAAATCAAACATGAAGTCTATGTGAGGACATGCAATAGTTTCTCCATCAATTGAGGAATTTCTCCATCAGTTAAAGAGATAAGGATGAGTTCTAATTTGAGTAGTAATTAGTTGGCTGGGTTAACTGAGTCAAGTCTAGTTCGATTGATTTAAAGAGTTTTTTTAAATTAATGTAAGTTCAGTTAGTTAATGCATGCTTGCATATAACTTCGGCTCTTTAGATAACTGAATATTCTCTCATACATAACTCATGCATGTCAGTTCAGACAGAGACCCAGTTGAGATCAGATGGAGGGACAATGTACTATCAGTTGCTAGGATATTCCTTGGTGAATATTCCTTGCATGCAGAAGGATTTCTTTCCAAGAGAATTGTGTTGTTACTTCTTCCTGTTCAGTGAGTGTGATGAGGCCAAATCACACATTTGGCTTCACTAGACCCCAAGAAAAATTGCGCAAATAAATAGGAGCTTGGAGGACTTGATGAGGATATATACTTGTCTATCCAGTCTATGAGCTTCATTGTTTGATTGCAGAGAGAGCATGATAGCTTTTGAGTTGATTCTTTTTGTAACTTGGATAAGATTTCCACTTGTATGATAATAAAGAGTTGGGGTTTTAGGCTGATGCTTTCCCTTGGTTATTTCTTCTGCGTTATGTGTGATTGATTTCTTCTTATTAGTTATATGTGTTCAATTGATCTTGCTCAGATTCGATTAAGCTTCCACATAATTGTTTGTAGAAGTAGATCAAGTATTTTGCTTTAGTATATTGCATTATCAGCTAATCTACATGTGGGAATTTCTACATGGTATCAGAGCGAAGGTGATCAAGGAAGAACATTATACAAGAAGAGGATAAGTTTGAAGTTTGCGATTCCTGAATATAGAAATCAAGTTCTTATCACATCTCTATTTCACCTATGGCGTTCAATGGTTTAAGGCTCGAATATGCCCTTGATGGAAGTTCGAATTATATAGCCTGGAAGGATCACATGGAAGCAGTATTAGATGATAACGGTCTAAAGGATTTCATTGATCTAGAAGTCCCCAAGTCGACTGATGCTACTGAACTGGTGGAATGGAAGAAATGTGTGGCTAGAGCAAGGAGAATCCTTCTAGAGGGAGTTCGAGATCACATAGTCTCGAGTCTCCATGGGAAGGAGACACTATTTTCAATGTGGAAAACATTGAAAGATCTATATCAGAATAGCAGTGATAAGAGGAAGCTAGCACTGAAAGGAAAGCTTCAGAAAATCAAGTGTGAAAAGGGTGACACAATCTCTACATTCCTGAACAAGCTCACCACCTGCAGGGATGAGTTTGGAAGTGTGGGGATTACAACCGCTGATGATGATATGGTGAGTATTGTACTCCTCGATCTTCTAAAGAGCTGGCATAGCTACCAGGACTTGGTTAATGGAAGAGAAAAACTACCAGATTGGGAAAGACTTTGGTCGGATCTGATGCAGGAGGAGATAAGAAGAAGCACCAGAGATGGATCCTCATCAAAGCAAGATGATGAGAAAAATCTAGCCTTAGAAAGTAAGGCAAGGAAGGGGAAAGGGAAGGCATCCCAATCCAAATCTGGTTCTTCCCATGGTGGGAAGAAGTTTGAAAAATTGAAAGTGTGATGCTTTCATTGTCATGAAGTGGGCCATTATTCTACTAATTGTCCATAGAAGAAATCCAAGAAGGGTTCCTCAAAGGGATCTGATGGTGAGGCACTAGCCTCATAGTTTGAGCCGGATTTCTCTCTTATCGCATGTATGGTTTCATCCATGGTGGGAGGTGTTTGGTACCTGGACAGTGGAGCTTCATTCCACATGTCAGGTGATAAGAATCTTTTCAGTACCTTGGAGGAGAAGGATCTCCAGATGCGAATCGAGATGGGTGAAGATGGAAAGTACTGTGTCTCATGTGAAGGTACAATTGTGTTTCAGAGGGAGCACGGTACTCCCCTCACCCTGACTGATGTAAAGTATGTACCAGGTCTGAAGAAGAATCTTGTGTCCATTTCCTTGCTAGAAGATAATGGCTATGATGTATTCTTTAGCAAAGGAAAGGTATTCCTGAGGCATATCGGCACTAGGTAGACAAAGCGAATAGGGATTCGAGTTAAGAAACTCTACAAGCTGGAGGTAAATGACTGTGCTACTTTGAGTTCCAAAGAAAAGATGGTGCAGAGCCAAGATGTTGGCGAGCTATGGCATAGGAGATTGGGCCACTTGCACCATGGAGCCCTGAAGATCATGCAGCAGATTTCTACCATATTACCCAAGGGAAAACTTGAGCAGACGAATACATGCAAAGGTTGTACCTTGGGTAAGTATGTGAAATCTTCATTTCTGGACCGAGACAGTAGAGCTGGAGCAATCCTGGAGTGAGTTCACTCAAATGTATGTGGACCATTCTCTACAGCCTCCACCGCTAAACAAAGGTACTATGTTATTTTACTTGATGATTTTTCTCGTAGATGTTGGATCTACTTTATGCAAAAGAAGGATCAGACCTTCTTGACGTTTTGTGAGTTTAAAGCCTTGGCAGAGAAAGAATCTAGAAAGAAAATAAAAGCCTTGCGTAGCGAAAATGGTGGAGAGTATGTCTCCCAGCAGTTTAAGGACTTCTGTGCTTCAGAAGGAATTAAACAGGAATTGACAGCACCCCATAACCCACAACAGAATGGGGTGGCCGAAAGGAAGAATAGATCAATTGTGGGAGCAGCTCGAGCGATGTTGCATGACCAAAGCCTACCACTGCGTTTGTGGGCTGAGGCATGCAATACAACAGTATACTTGCAGAATAGAAGCCTGCGTTGTATACTGGGGATGAAGACACCTATGGAGGCCTATTTTGGGAAGCGACCTGATGTAAGTCACTTCTGAATCTTTAGATCATCAGTTTATTGTCATGTGACCAAAGATGCCAGGAAGAAGCTAGACCCAACAACTGGGTTGGGAATACTTGTGGGGTATACGAATACACCTCACAACTATCAAGTGTACCTGCCTTCCACTCAGAGGACTGTGGTACGCAAGGATCTAAAGTTCGATGAGAAGAAAGCCATGCAAGTGTCACTTGAGAGGGAGCTCAAGTTGCATGCAGATGAGGAACCTTCGGTTCCTAAGGAGGAGGAGCCTCAGATTGATGCGGAGAAGCCACATGCAGAGGATCCGGAAGTGGAGAAATCCACTCATGCTGATACTTCCAGAGATGGGCGGAAACGCTCAAGGGAAGCTGACAGGTTGATGTTGGATGCGCGGGAGAATATGGGACAACCATCTTCTCAATGTAGACAAAGGAGGTCGCCAGAGCGGTACACTGGTTACATGGCCCTAGTTGGGGAGTGTGTAGATTTCGAGCCTTCTTCATTTGAGGAGGTAGTGCAACAACTAGTGTGGATTGATGCAATGGTGGAGGAGTATGACTCCATCATGCGGAACTGTGTTTGGGATGTTATCCCAAGACCTCAGGACAAATCAGTGGTGAGCTCCAGATGGCTTTACAAGGTAAAACAGGTAATTGATGGCAGTGTTGAGAAACACAAGGCAAGGTTTGTTGCCCGAGGTTTCTCACAGGTCGAGGGGATCGACTACGATGAGACTTTTGCTCCTGTAGCAAGGTACTCATCGATTAGATCAATATTGGCACTATCAGCTTAGATGGGGTGGAAGATCCACCATATGGATGTGAAGACAACATTCCTCAATGGGATGATTGAGGAGGAGGTGTACATTGAGCAACCAGAAGGTTTCGAAACCTTCGACAGTGAGTCGCATGTGTGCAGACTCAAGAGGGATCTGTATGGGCTAAAGCAAGCACCCCATGCTTCGTACACCAGGATTGACAACTATTTCACCAGGTTTGGCTTCACCAAGAGTGAAGTAGATGCGAACCTTTACCACATCATGGTAGAAGGTAAGCCATTGATCATTGTACTTTATGTCGATGATATGATTTTGACAGGTGATGATCAGCTGATACAGTCTTGCAAGGAGGACCTTGCAAGAGAGTTTGAGATGAAAGACATGGGTCTTATGCACTACTTTCTAGGCATGGAGGTGTGGCAGAGAGATGGAGAAGTTTTTGTATCTCAAGGAAAGTATGCCAATGAGATCCTCAGGCGGTTCCATATGGAGAAGTGCAAACCCATGCAGACTCCTCTAGCTGGGAACTGGAGGAAGGAGTATGCTACTTCATGTGAGGTAGTAGCTGCTATTGTTTATCGGCAGCTGGTGGGTTCACTTATGTATCTGGTGAACACACGACCCGACTTATGCTTTGCGGTGAACCAGTTGAGTCAAGCTATGGTTCAGCCTACCAAGATGTTTTGGAAGGCAACGAAGCATGTGCTGAGATACCTCAAAGGCAAATCTCAGTTTGGATTGTGTTACAGACGGACAGAGGGAGTGAAGCTTCAGGGCTTCACAAATGTGGATTGGGCAAGGAGTCCATTAGATCGGAAGAGCACTTCTGGAGGAATCTTCAACCTTGGTTCAGCTACAGTTTCCTGGTACAACAGGAAACAAAGATCAATTGCACTTAGCTCAACAGAGGCTGAATACATGGCTTCTAGTCAAGCTGCATGTGAGGCCATTTGGATGCGGAAGATTCTAGTGGGATTGTTTAATTAGAGAATGGATCCTACAATGATCTACTGTGATAATCAGAGTTGCATCAAACTCTCTGAGAATCCAATTTTTCATGACAGGTCCAAGCACATTGATATCCAGTATCACCATCTTCAAGACTGTGTGGTCAAGAGGATCATGTTGTTGCTGTATGTTTCGATCGAGGAACATGATGCAGATATTTTGACAAAGGCATTGTCAAAATGCTAGTTCGAATTCCACAGGGACAGGATTGGGTTTATTGATAATCCCTTTCTTGTTGAGAGGGAGTGTTGAAAATAGCAACAAGAAATGCTAAAAATAGCACTGCTATAAATAGCAGTTCAGCCAATGTCAAACTTAACAACAATGGATGAAAAGTGAAAGTGCTAAAAATAGATTTTCTAAAAATAGCATTTCGGGATACCTTCCTATTTTAGGCAGTCCCTAAACTATAATAGGAAGTAAAATTTGAATTTAAACTTAACAGTTGTTTGAAAATAAATTAATTAATTCACCATGAGTTAATTAGTTGTGAAAAATCAAACATGAAGTCTATGTGAGGACATGCAACAGTTTCTCCATTAATTGAGGGATTTCTCCATCAGTTAAAGAGATAAGGATGAGTTCTAATTTGAGTAGTAATTAGTTGGCTCAGTTAACTGAGTCAAGTCCAATTAGATTGATTTAAACAGTTTGTTTAAATTAATGTAAGTTCAGTTAGTTAATGCCTTCTTGCATATAATTGTTGCTCTTCAGATAACTGAATATTCTCTCATACATAACTCATGCATGTCAGTTCAGACAGAGACCTAGTTGAGATCAGATGAAGGGACAATGTACTATCAGTTGCTAGGATATTCCTTGGTGAATATTCCTTGCATGCAAAAAGATTTCTTTCCAAGAGAATTGCGTTGTAACTTCTTCCTATTCAATGAGTGTGATGAGGCCAAATCACACATGTGGCTTCACTGGACCCCAAGAAAAATTGCGAAAAGAAATAGGAGCTTGGAGGACTTGATGAGGATATGTACTTGTCTATTCAGTCTATGAGCTTCATTGTTTGATTGCAAAGAGAGCAGGATAGCTTTTGAGCTGATTCTTTTTGTAATTTGGACAAGATTTCCACTTGTATGATAATACAGAGTTGGGGTTTTAGGCTGATGCTTTCCCTTGGTTATTTCTTCTATGTTATGTGTGATTGATTTCTTCTTTTCAGTTATATGTGTTTAGTTGATCTTGCTCATATTCGATTAAGCTTCCACATAATTGTTTGTAGAAGCAGACCAAGTATTTTGCTTTAGTATATTGCATTATCAGGTGATCTACAGGTGGGAATTTCTACAAATCCTTGATGGAAAGTCTCAAGATGGCTGATACTGGGTTATCAATGAAATTTTTTACTATAAAGACTGCATATATTTAGTACCAAAGTCCTAGTTGAAGGTGAAGATCATGCAGACAACCCACGACTCTCCCCTAGCAGGACACCCGTGGTTTCTAAAGACTTATAGGACTATCAGGAAGAGGTTCACATGGAAGGACCTCAAGGAAGACATTATCAGATATATTCAAGATTGTAGTACCTACCAATAGAATAAGGCAGAACACACACACCTAGTAGGTTTTCTACAACTGTTTCCCATTCAAAAGCATAAATGGGAAAGTGTTTCCATAGATTTTATATACGTCTACCCTCAGCACATGGTAAAGATTGTATCTTTTTCGTGGTAGATTGATTGACCAAGTATGCTCACTTTTTCACCATTTCCTCCAAAATCTTTGCATCACAGATAGCAAAATTATTCCAAGGAGTGTTTTGACTGCATGGTTTACCCAAAAACATCATAAACGACTGTGATAGCATATTCATGGGAGAATTCCAGCAAGAGTTATTCATATTGGTGGGTACGAATCCCACTCCTAGCATGAGCTACCACCCATAGACATATGGACAAACAGAAGCAATGAATAAATGGTTGGAAGGGTACTTACGGAACTATGTCATGGGACAACAAAGAGCATGGGTGAAGTGGTTGTATCTAGGAGAATATTGTTATAACACTACTCACCACATGTCCATAGGAATGTCACCCTTTCAAGCATTGTACAGATATGAGGCATTACATTTTATAGATACAACATTTGGAGATAGTTGAGCTCCACTAACTAAATATTGGATCCAAGAGTTCCAAGGTATTCTTAGGGTAGTCAAGGATAACCTATAGATAACCCAAAATCAACAGAAATTATATGCAGATCGGTAGAGATTGGAGAGGAATTTCGAAGTAGGAAATATAGTGTATCTTCATCTTCACCCTTATTGATAGTACACATTAAAGCAGAAGGGGGCATACAAACTGAAACCACAATTTTATGGACCCTATCGAATTACCCGAAGAATAGGAGAAGTGGCATATGAATTAGAGCTTCTAGTAGAAAGTAAGATAAATAAAGTATTTCAAGTCTCTTGCTTGAAGAAGACTATCGAGAAGCATAGTATCTCATTACCTTACTTTCCTCCATTGGATGAAGAGGGGCACCTTGAACTAATTCCAAAAGAGGCTTTGGAAGTATAAGAAATGAAGTTGAGAAGTAGGACCATTAGGGTGTGATGGAAAGATTTACCTTCTAAGGATGCCACCTAGGAGGGAGAGTGGATATTGCAGCATCCAACACTTAAATTTAATGAGGGCAAGCAATTTTGGGTGGGGAGGACTGTAATATTCCCAACCAACAGACTATTGGAAGATGACACCCTTGATGACCCTGTCATTAGAGAAATTTTGAGGTAAAAAATGGGCCTTAAAACAAAAACGTACAACCAAAATCAACTTTATAAGAACCAATAGGATTCAATATGATGATGTCAACCATGGGGGATGATTCACCATTTTTGGAGTGAAAAATTAAAAAGATTAAAAAATAAAATTAAAATAAAAAAGACTATTTTTTCAACTCGTATTTTCAAATTATCTCCCTACCGTTTTGCTCAAACTTTGAATAGAAGCACTCATTGGTTGTGAGATTTAATTCCTCATTCAAGGAGTGCCCATGTTGCATACTTTTGATGGACCTTGCTACATGAAAAAAGATAAATACATTAAAATTGTGATTGCAATCATGTTTTTCATGTTTTTTGATTTTTCGTGTAGCGAGATCCATCGAAATTATGCAACATAGGTAATCCTTGGATGAGAAATTAAATTTTGCATCCAATGAGTGCTCCCACTCGGAATTTGAGTAAAACTGTAGGGAAATAAGTTGAGAATATGAGTTGAAAAAGTAGTTTTTTCTTTTTTCCCTCTAGAATTTGATGATGTAGTCTAATCTTATTTTAATACTTCCACTATTATTTTATAATATTCCTTAAGAGGCCCATTTTAGACCTCAAAATATCTCTAATGGTTCCCTTAGGCTAGCAACAAGGGGAGCTTTGGAAGAAGGGGATACTCTATTTATAATAAAAGGGGCAAAGAGGTGTAATTTAATAAATAATGAGGAAGGACATGGTATTTTCCCAAGCTATTTGTTGATGGTATGTGTTGATGGTATTTGTCGATGGTATTTGATAATGGTATTATCTCAATTCTAGGAACTTGGAAAAGGCCCAATCTAAAGTTATAAAGTAAGAAGGAAGGAGGAAGGGAAGGCATTGGATCTGGATATTTTCTCTTTGAATTTTGATTGGAGGCTCAAGCAAGTTTTCAATAAGTGAGGGTCTCAAGTGAGATCCTCCCTGCTTTGATGAGATCCAGTTTCACCCTAATCGGCAACCCAACTTTGGTGATACTAGATATCACCCTAGCTGGTTTAATTCTTTCCATTTATTTCATTCATGGAGCTGAATTAGCTAAGGTAAATCATTTTAAGGTTGGATTTGTGTCTGTTATACTAGATCTAATCATTAGGAGGTTGAGATGTAAGTCTTCTAGCAGAGATTGAACCCTTATATACATATATTCAATATAGTCATCATCTAGTCAATACAGTAATGAATGTCTTCATTACTGTATTGACTAGGTGACAGTAATGGAGTTTGAGAGGAGAGGAAAATAGAAGAAACAAACTGTGAATTCAGACTATCAAGTTCTTGCATATTGGCTTGAATCCATTATGCAAGATGCTTCATCTGGTTTTTTTCTCTTTTGAGATCTTCTTGTAATTTTATCCAATAATTTTTCTGCAGTATTATCTGTGGATTCATGTGATGTTTCTGGTGTTATATGCCAATATGAAATCTCAAATCCTTCTTCATCAGTTATTTTGTGAGGAATAGAAGCCTGCAACTGGTCAATCTTTTCTTAGAGACGTCTCTGAGGAATAATCAAGCTGGGATGAAGAGAGGCCTTTTGTCTTTGGATTTCTTCAATTTGATGTTGGAGATCATAAAATGAAAACATAAAACAATTAGACAGATATGTACATTCGTTGTTGTCACTATTACTGTCTGAAAGAGAAACCTTTTGGAATTTTTCATCAATGTCATAGCTATTATCTGAATCAGTACTATGTACAGAAAAACATTCAAAATCAGAATCAGTCTGAGAAACTAGGTCCCAGTCAGCTGGGTCATAAGAGGATTTAAAAACTTCTGCAATCTTTTTCTGGATCCCTTTCTTTCCTTTGTTGGGACATTTGTTAGCCCAATGACCAGTCTGACCACAAATAAAGCATTTGGACTGCTTAGCTAGTTTAGACCTTTTCTTGAAAATAAATCTTGATCTTCCGGTTGTGGGATATCTTGACCGATATTTCTTTTTCTTAGTAGGAGGTCTCGACCTACAAGAACACTTACCACTTTCGTATTTTTGAGAACCCTTTCTGGAGTGGTTCTTATAACACCCAAAATGATATGTTTCAGTAAAGGAGTCATAGATGGTGGGGATGAAATGCAATTTCTTTTTGACATTCTTATGAGTTTTGTTGGCAGCACATTCATTTTTCATAATGGTAAGAATGTGTTGGTGAAGTGCGGCTAGAGACAATGTATCTATGGCAATGTGTTGTGCAAACAATGACTGTTGAACTAATTCAGGTATTTTATTTGGCATGGAGGCTATGTAGTGTCTGAGATAAGCCACATTATGGTGATCAGGGATTTTATAATAAAGATTTTGCATTGTGCAATAATATTCTGATAATAAATCTAAATTGCACAATATTTGACTCATAAACATTTGGGCATAATGTTCACTGTCAGAGGAAATAACTCCCAGAAATTCATGGGAGAGAGCCATCAAGATAGCTTCCAAAGGATCATCATTTTCAAGAATTTATGTTTCTCTTCTTTCTTAAGCGTTTCCCACCATAGTCTGGCATTCCCTGTTAGGTTCCATGTGATTAATATGACTACCTCTTTCCATGAAGCTTTAGTGTCTTCTTTCTTCTGAGAAGCCCATGCATTAATCTGTTGCAGGAGAATTAATGTATGATCCCTGTTTAGACAATCAAAATTGATAAAGAAAGTATTGTTTTGATTTCCAAATTTTGTTTGGACATTCATATCATCTCTAACTTCTGCAGAGGCAAGATGTTGAGTCCAAGAATGGAATGGACTCTTTTTATGATGAGAGCTAACACCACCTTCTGATGTCTTTGCAGCTTTGTTAGAAAAGCTGAAAGAACTTGTTCTTTTCTGCTTAGTTGTAGAGGATCCGCCTTCATCCCCTAACTGGCTTGCCATCTTTATTTCTCTCGTGTAAAATTCTGAATTTTTTTTTTCAAAAGGTTTAATTTTTCTCATGCTAACTCGGTACCCTTTGCTAAGGCTTCAAACTGGCTTTCATCCTTTTCAAAAACTTTGAGAGAGAGACTGGATGAGGACTGGGAAGCTTTTATCAAGGTGAATTTGGGGCCTTCTTCTTCTATCTCAGAATATCTAGGGGGAGATCTTGATCTACTCATAGCAGTTTCAAAACTTGTGACTGCTTTGCTTATTACCCCTAATTGATCATTAATTGCTCTTAACTGAATTTCATGAGTATTCTGGTGAGCATACATTGTATCTATGCTCTGGTGGATATTTCTGACATGCTCTTTTACTTCTACAATGTCTCTTTCCAGATCATCTATGTTTTGGGCCACACAGACAGACATGTAGTTAGCATAATTCTGCATTTTTAAGTATTCTACTGGTTCAGGCTCCGTGGTTGATCGATAATGCAGAAATTGCAAATCACTCTAGATAGCACCATCTCTGAATTTAGGAGTACTATTACCAGGTTCTAGTCTCCTTTCCGACAATTCTGCTTTTGCGCCTGTCTTTTCTCTAGGTAGACTGAACATTTTCTGGTCTCGGACAGGGAACATAATGCATTCAGGACAGTCTGAATGTTGTCCTTGGTGTGATGTAGAAGTGATGGTTTGGTATTTCTTTTTCTTTTTCATGGAAATATACACAATCTGGTAACTGACGATGATTATGGCTACTTGAAGATACAGTCTGGGTGGTATTTGTACAAAACGAGGGACTTTGACTGATTAACTTCTTGGTAATTGTTTTTGCGAAGTAGTCATTTGGAACCATAAACTGGTACTACCATCAGGGTTTGGAACTAACTTTAATTGGTTTGGAGATGAAGAGCTTCCTAACTGTAGATACTTCTATGACATCGAAGTATACTCACTATTCCATTCAGATGGCAGACTTAGTTCACAAAATCCTACTTGCAACAGAGTAGTATTACCGGGACCAACAATGACACCTTCTTTTAATGCTCGCTGTGATAGATTGGGATGTAGTGGAGGCATAGTAGAGGAGACAAATCTAATACAGACATTAGATTGGAGCTATGCTATTTGTGTATGAGGGGCAGTATCATATCCATGGAACTGTATGTAAGCTTGGAGAAATTCATTAATGTATGGATCTGTAAGCGACACTTGGTATCTTGGGATGGCTAAAGACCAAAAAGGACCAACATTCAAGGGACTTTGGAATCCTCCTATCAATGCGTCTTCAAACTTATTATGTCTGGTATCAAGAACACAAGTTAGACATGAGTTATCTAACCCTGGTTGTACAAGAGGATTAATCCCAAATTGTATGAGTCTGATATGTATGTATTTGTAATCATGACTCAGACCCCATTCTACATCTTCCTTTCTAATGAGAGGAATTTGATATACACTCTGACCAACAGAAATAAGAACATTTACAGAGGAAAATCTAAACAGTGTAGCAGCGCGGAACTGAAAAACTGGGAGTTTATATATTTTTTCCATCTCAATGTTTGGTAGTTCCCAATTAGGTTGTGGATTAAATTCCTGCTCTACAACTCTAGTATCAAACAAAACATCTGTATTTCTTTTGTTCAAAAACTTTGTAAGCCATGCCCATTTTTTCTCATGTGTTGCTTTACGAGATTCAGTAGAGAAATTAAAACTTTGCCTAGCATCCATACTGATGAAGATAAAAGGATTAAAAGCACCTGAAAAATTGCAGATTTGCAATCACAGGTCACGCCCTATGCCCAACAACACCTTTCCTTGGCAACAATGGGACTTATTGTGGCAGACACCTTCAACTTTCTCTTACAATAGATATGTTTCTCCCTTATACCTCGAACAATTTGTTTCTTCTACTTTCCTTTCCTCTCAAACTTGATTACTATCATCTAGTCAATACTGTAATGAAGACATTCAAGACATCAATGGTATTGATGATAGGATGGTCATCCCTATAAAAATAAAAGTGCCAAGCTACAAAGAATATACTCTTGATGCTCAAATTGGTACTGGAGCTATGAGCAGTTGTTGCAAATTCAAGGCCATTACTGCTTACTATTGGAAATCCACTCAAGTCCAGTTTAGAGTAGTTAACAAACAACTGATAAAAATTCCATATATTGATCTAGAATTCCCAATATCCTTAGGTTCACAAGAAGTATATGTCACCTTATATAATTATGATATTGTTGCTGATATGTTACTTGGAAAAGAATCTGATAATTTTTAGCATTTAAGGAGACAAGGTGCAAGTCCTTGCTAAGAGTAAATACACACTCAGGATAAAACCTAATGAGGTAAGAAATTTTGATGAAGCAGTAATAGATCTTTCCAAAATCCAAAAAATTGTCAAACATGCAGAAATCCATGGCCCTGCCATTTTGTCTGATATTGTAAACAAATTGAAAAATGATTGTACAATAAAACACCCTGACGCATTCTGGTTCAGGGAAAAGTATTTTGTTTCACTTCCATTCCAAAAAGAAGGCTCCATTAAAGCACAAAAGGCATCAGCAAATCACATGAGCCTATCTGAACAAGAGCTTTGCAAAGTAGAAATTAACAGTTTGATAGAAAGAAAACTAATAGAACCATGCAAGAGTTCTTGGGCATGTCCAACTTTTTATGTCAACAAGCACTCATAACAAAAACGTGGAAAAAAGAGGTTAGTTATCAACTACAAAGCTCTAAATGAAGCTCTTGTGCCCATTAAATATCCTCTACCTAATAAATAAATGTTGTTATCAAAGATCGCCAAAGCAAATGTGTTCAGTAAGTTTGATCTTAAAAGTGGGTTTTGGCAAATTGGCATTAATCCCGAGGATAGATATAAAACAACATTCGTGGTACCTGGAGGACAGTTTCAATGGACAATTATGCCATTTGGTTTGAAGAATGCTCCATCAAATTCCAAAAGAGAATGGAAGATCATTTTAAAGATTATTCTTTTATTATTGTTTACATAGATGATTTGTTAATTTTCAGCAAAGATATTAGTGAACATAAGAAACACTTAGAGATATTTTATCAGGTTGTTTTCAAGCATGGTCTAGTTCTCTCTACCTCCCCAGATAAGTTCATCATTGCACAAACCTGGATTGAGTACTTGGGTTTAATCATATCCCAAGGGAAAATATAATTACAACCACATGTATTGAATTATTTATCAAAATTTCCAGACTATCTTCTAGATGTCAAGACTGTGCAAATATTTTTAGGATGTTTGAATTACATCAGGAAATTTTATCTAGAGAAGGCCATAGATACAAAGCTTCTGCAACAAAGGTTAAAAAAGGGCAGCAGTTGGAATGACTAGATGACCAAAGCAGTTAGAAACATAAAGCAGAAAATCAAACAGCTACCACCTTTGGCTCTTCCCCACAGTGACCTACCATTCATTCTTGAAACAAATGCCTCAGATTATTGTTGGGCAGCAATCTTATTGTAGAAACATGGCAAAAAGGAAGAAGTGTGTGCATATGCCTCTGGCACATTCTCAGAAGCTGAAAAAAATTATCCTTCTTCCCATAAAGAAATTCTAGCAGTAAAGAAAGGTATAAAAAGATTCAGGTTATTCCTTAAAAGTGTCCACTTCATTGTTAAGACAGATCTCAGGCACATGAAAGGAATGTTGCAAAACAAAAGGTTGCTAGAACAAGGTAATTCCAGAGTTTTAAGATGGGCTTTGTGGTTAGATGGATATGATTTTGATATCATATATAAAGCCGGTAAAGAGAATTATCTTGCAGACTTAATGACCAGAGAAGGAGCAATTATACAGACAGAATATGCAGTTAAAAATTTTGAATTTGGTGAATGTTCATCATCCTCCCAGAACAAATCCCAAGTTACATTATGCTCTTCCTGCCATTATTCTTTTTGTGTGGATTGTCTTTTAGGAAAAGTTCTGTCTTTACCCATGGAAATCCAGAAGATCATTCTTGAGAAATGGTTTTGGCTCTCAGATACAAGACACAACTATGATATTCCATTAGCACTGATCAACAATAATCGTGCTTATTTTGGTGTAGTAAGATATCCATATCACATACTTGTTTACATTTATGATCCTAATTTGAGATGGATAGATTATTATGCCATTCTTTAATATGCTCGTGCCTATGAAAGAGTTTCAATCATCATGTATTGTGAAGACATCATGTCTCCATTCAGTCATTGGAGTAGTTGGATGAATCTCCTACTTGTTTCATTTGTTCCCAGAAAAGAATATCAAGGTCGGCTTTGTCAGCAGTTTCCCCTTTCTATTTTGTATAATGACATGCAATATGGAGTAGAAAGATATGATATATTTGAATTTGATTTATTATATAAGGGAACCAACATGAATATCAACCAGGATAGTACTTCTCCTACAGGTTATAATTTTACTATTGAAATTGACTATTTTGGTGAAGTAGGAATTCCCACAGATAAGCTAGATCCATTCATGTGTTTCTCAATTTTTTCAGCCAGCTTCGGAAGGGAACCATCATGGTTACAACAACTTCTTGGGTTAAGTCTTAACAAGTATGTTGAAGAATACGAGTCTGACTATGATCCTGACTATGACTCTGACCATAGCCCCAAAGGCTGGTGACCAAATATTCAAAGAGATTTTATTTTAGGCTTTCGAGGGTTCTCCTTAAAAGAATCTCCTCTGTGTCAATAATCATTGTACTTAGTTTTGCTGTATATATATATATATATATATATATATATATATATATATATATATATATTCCTTAGTTTTCATGAGCATCGAGATAAGGAGACAAAGCGACTTTCAAGGTTTGGTTTGTCATTTGTTGTCATTGTTCAAGGCCGAGAGGGCAATTGCGTAGGAATTCCAAGGTCGTGGGGCCATAAAATCCTCAAGCAAGTGTTTGAGGTGCAAGAGGCCAATCACATAGAAGTTCCAAGTTTGTGGGTCCCATAAATCCATTGCGCGGGTATTGGAGAGTTGAGAGGTCGATTGCAATGGATTTCCAAGGTCGTGGGGGGCAATATCCATTGTGAAGGTGTCAAAGGTCGAGAAGCCATAAAACTATCACGCTGAAGCACAGGGTCGAGGGTCATATATATAGCTGGAGTTCAAAGTCTGAAAGGTCATACACTTATTATGTGGAGTTTGGAAGGTTGTGAAGCCTCATGACATTCACATATAACGTCCAAGGCGTAAGGCATCATATTGGGCATTGAGGAGGATAGACAAAAGACAGAAGGGCCTCTTTAGATATCGTGCAGGTTTTCTTGAGAGAGCCAAGCCACAAGAAGGCATAAATCATTCCTGAAGGATTTCTATATCACTCTTCATCTTCCATTTTTCTGACTTATGGCAGAATGAGATTGTAATTCCTTATTTAATAAAATTACAAAGTTGCCCCTATTCCATTTAATTCAGTTTGAATTGTTTTTTTTTTAATGGAAAATGTGGCAACACTTGTATGAAGAATAGAAGTTGTTCTTTATCATTTGATCATAGATCCAAAGGTGTTTGATTTTTTTTTTTTTTTAAGCAAGATTTATTTCACCATATTTTCTGCCTTGGGGATCTTACAAATCCTCTCTTTCACTCATCTATTTGGCATAATATTCGAAGGCATATTCCATCTGGATATTCGCAAGAAAAAGAGAATTTATGTGGATGATCTGGCTTGAGGAGTCACAATGTGGTATCTTTCATATTTTCTAAATATTTTGAGGCTAAAACCTAGGGTAGCAAGGCAACCTAAAGTTTCTATGGAGCATAAATTAGCACCATAACTCTATTTGGACAAGCAAAATGCTTCAAGGACCTAACTAAGGCCATTCTAGGGAAGTGAATCCCTCATATAATAAATGGACGCCAATTATGTGGCATTGAGGCCTAGCTGAGGAAATTTTGGGAGTAGTGAGGACCATCTAGGGCCTATCTATGAAAACACAAGGCATTGAGGTCAACAGAATAATTTTGTAACAACTCGGTGCTTGAGGTCGAATTA